>BSBN01001807.1:21555000-22155000 GCA_027924645.1 Cunninghamia lanceolata | reverse complement strand
CATATCCTGTAGATGAGTCTATGTGACCACACTTGACAACTTTCCTTTCTATACTATTAGTTCTAAGAACTATTCTCCTTGTTGGTTTCAGTCAATCTACCACAATCTTTAGCTAACTAAGAATCTCATCAATTTTTTGGTTCATCAATGTTTCAATTGTAGACTCCACATCCTTGAATAGGTCAATATTCTTTTCTCTTTTCTTCCCCAAAGCTCTATCCGAACTAGGAACTATAACTCTACCTTCAACGAACAACCCTCTAGGCTGCATCTTGTTAGTAAGGTCCACCAAATTGATTCTTAGTTTATATCACCCTTTACAAACAATTCAATTCTAGTAGATTACCACAAATTGACACTTCTATCTATAAAGTTTTAGAAATTGCTAGAATTCATGATAATTTGATGTCAATTATTTGCTAACTACTTCATCCTAGGCACTCTATCAATAACCCCAACCCAACATTGTAGTTTTGAAAGGCATCTTCTCCTTTTGTGAGCCACCCCTCTGATGGATCACTTATAGTGTGACACACATACAATATTTCTATGAGTGACCCCTCTAATAGATCACTTGTAGTGTGACACACACATAAGAATCTGTGAGCCACTCCTTTGAATGAATCACCTATAGTGCAACACATGCACAAGAGATTTGCAATCCATGCCTTTGATAGATCACCTATAATGCAACATATGCACAAAAAATTTATTGTGGTATTGCCATTCACTCTAGCAATAACTTATGTTCTAATACCATTTGATGTAGTCACGAATGAAAAGTCTAATGAAATACTATCCAACTGTGCAACTTAACCCCTAGATCTAAGTAACAACACTAGAAATACTCAAACAACAAAACAATTCAAAGTACACAACAAAATAAATAGAAAAATGATGTATTTATTTCATCCATCAAAATTACACCAAGACACTAGGATTTACAATCAAGCATTGAAGCCTTACAATAATCTTAGATCGAAAGGTCTCATGGTCTAATACTTTTAGACTTTACCAAGAACTCATTCCCATTTTACACATGAGTTACATACTAGTTTTGCAACATGAGCAATACCACAAATCTGAAAGGAAGCTAGGTGTGTAGAAATTGCTTCCTACACTAATATAATGAGGGGAGGAGAGTGCAAATTCAATTTATCCTTACTATTACAGCAATGTTAAATCCACTAATAGAGATATTGTAGGAAACACATAAACAAGAAAGTGAGACAGAAGAAGAGAGACACAAGATATACGTGGGGAAAACCCTTATTGGGTGAAAAACCCCACACTCCAAAACCTACACAATGTATTAACAAAGCTGAAATGGTTTACAATACACTTGCAATGCAAACTCTCAGGAGTCTTCGAAACTCATATCTGGAGACAAACCGATATCATAACAGTGCCTGTCAAACCTGTAACACATCTCCTCCTCAAAGCACTTGTTTATATAGAAAATACAAGGCAAAATTACCTCTATCTTGGAATGGGTGTCCAACTTGGCCTCATGGCCCAAAACCCATGCCTATGGACACTTGGTCAACATTGTAATATGCTTCTAACACTTGTCCACACACCCCATCCCAAAGAGGTTGCCTATTTCTAAAATGGGCTATGATAGATGCTCTTACGACTCTTACGACTGTCATAGAATCTGTCATAGCAGTTACAACTTACAGTTGTAAGAGAATCTGTCATACATAGGCTATAAATAACATATTCTCTTACAACATGTCATAGTCCACCTTGGGGCACCCAAAGATGCCTTTTTCAAAGATGCTCTTTGACACATGTATTCACCTATCATAGAATCTCCTATTTCTGACTCTTACATGTCATAAGTTCGTCATAGGAATTTGTCATGACCATTTCAGTCAATATTCCCTTACACAACATCCAAGATGTCGACATATGGAAAAATATTCCTACCACAAAGTGGGATGCCTATCTCCTCATGTGAGGACAAAATTACAAGTTGTCATCTTCCATGTAGGATGACACATCATCATGCTACACCCCACAAGATGACAATATGAATTTACAATTTAATTTACAACATAGGTAATAAATAAATAAATACAATGAAAATAATACAAGGAATTACCAAGGTTGAGACACCTTAATTCCCAACATTCTCGCACTTGTCGAACACCTTATAAGAGCCAATAGAATTAATAGGATTTAACTGTTATAGGCCAAGAGGCCCATAGACTCTGAACACCATCTGAACTTCTCTGTGTCTACCGGCTTTGTCAATTCATCTGTAACATTCTTCAAAGTATCTACCTTCTCGAAATTTACCTTCCCATCCTCTACCATGTCTTGTACGAAGTAAAACTATACATCAATATGCTTTGTTCTAGCATGGAAAGTTAGATTCTTCGCAAGGCAAATCATACTCTGACTGTCACAACAAATCGTAATCTGTCCTGCATCAAGACCAATATCTGAACACAATCTCTTAAGCCAAATGGCTTCCTTACAAGCATGAGTTGCTGCCATGCACTCATCTTCTGTCATGGTCAAAGCAACCACAGGTTGTCGCTTACTCATCCAACTAATTGCACCACCAAATATTGTGAACACATATGCACTGGCAGATGTCCTGTTGTTAATGTCACCTGCCCAATCAGAATCCACAATTCCATGAATACTAATTGAATGTGGAGGTCCTATAGCACTGCCATGATAGAAAATGGAATACTCAGAAGTACCCCTCAAATATCTGAACACTCGCTTAACTGCATCCCAATGTACCCGTCCAGGATTAGCCATAAATCGACTAAGGACTCCCACTGCTTGGGTAATGTTTGGTCTTGTGCAGACCATGGCATACATCAAACTGCCAACAACACTAGCATAAGGTACTCTGCTCATGTCCTCCACCTCACTAGGAGATTTTGGACAATCACTAACAGACAACTTTGTCCCAAATGCAATAGGTGGAACACACAATGGTCTACAAACTCCCATGTTGAACCTATCCAACACGATCTTCACATACTTACTCTGGCTTAACCAAAGTTTTATGTTAATTCTATCTCTTCTGATTTCCATTCCTAGAATATACCTAGCTGCCCCTAAATCTTTCATTTTAAATTGTGCTGCTAACTGAGACTTAAAATCAGAAATCATATTCTTAGCCTTCCCAATCAGCAACATATCATCAACATATAATGCAACAATGAGAATATGATCACCATCAAACTTATAATACACACAGTGATCCGATTCGATCTCACAAATCTAATTAACAACACAAAGGCATCAAATTTCAAGTACCACATCCTAGGAGACTGCTTCCAACCATACAAAGACTTTTTCAATTTGTAAACCAAATTTTCTTTACCTTTCACTATGTAATGCTCTGGCTGTGACATGTAGATTTCTTCCTCCAAATCACCATGAAGGAAAGTTGTCTTCACATCGATCTATTCTACCTCTAAATCATAAGTAGCTGCAAGAGATAACAAAAATCTAATGGATGTCAGCTTTGCAACGGGAGAGAAAATTTCACCATAATCAATTCCCTCCACTTGCGAGTACCCCTTCGCAACCAATCTAGCCTTGTACTTTTCAACACTGCCATCTACACTGAATTTCTTCTTGAACACCCATTTGTAACCAATGGGTTTCTGTCCATCAGGCAAAGGTACCAAGTCCCATGTTTTGTTATTTTCCAAAGAAGTCATTTCATCCTCCATGGCCTCCTTCCAGGAACCTGCATCTTTCATGCCCATAGTCTCTTTCACAGTTCTAGGCTCATTAGTGTTAGTAAGTAAAGCAAAAGCACAACTAGAATCAAGTAATGAATAACCAAACCTATCAGGTTGCTTTCTTGTTCGTGTAGACCTCCTCAATGGTTAAGGTTGAGGTTCTGCTTCTTCTTCTGAGCTTTCAGAGATGCTAGAGCTCTCCTCATCATTAGGTCTCACAGGGTCTATTTGTTCAGTCTTCTCAGGGGTAGAAGGAACTGAACCGCATCCTCTTTCTTTTTTCTCTATTCTGGCAGTAGAACAATAGAAGAAGGTGTTAGCTCTCTGAAGATAACACTTCTGCTATACAACACTTTTTCAACCACCGGATCCCAAAGCTTGTATACTTTCACACTAACACCATAGCCAATGAAAATACATTTAATAGCCTTGTTCTCCAATTTAGACCTTTTCTCCCTAGGCACATGTGCATATGCCTTACAACCAAAAACATGAAGATGTCTAACTGAAGGCTTCTTACTAGACCACACCTCCATAGGTGTTTTACCAACAAGAGTTGATGTGAGAGATTTGTTTACTAGATAGCAAGCAGTGGCAACAATTTCAGCCCAAAACTTTTGTTCGAGGCTGGCCCCACTAAGCATACTCCTAGCCTTCTCCATCAATTTCCTATTCATCCTCTCTACAACTCCATTTTGCTGCAGGGTATATGGAGTTGTCTTATGCCTTTCAATCCCTTGCTCTTTACAGAACTTATCGAACTCTGCCGAACAAAACTCACCACCATTGTCAGTTCTCAAACACTTAATCTTTTTACTAGTCTAATTTTTAGAAAAGGCTTTAAACTCTTTAAATCGACTAAAGACTTCAGTCTTGCTTCTGATAAAATAAACCCATTTCCTTCTACTGTAATCATCTATAAAAGATACAAAATATACAGATTTTAAAATTGAAGGAACATTAACAAGACCAAACACATCAGAATGAATAAGATCCAATACACCAGAAGACCTGTGAGAACTAGAGTAAAATTGAACACAGTTTTGTTTTCCATAAATGCAATGTTTGCAAAAGTCAAACTCGAGATTACAATCATTTAACCCCTCAACGATGTTTTTATTTTTCAGGGTACATAGACCCTTCTCACCAATGTGGCCATATCTCAAATGCCATAACATAGTCTTTTCAGTAGGAAGCTTAGCTTCCATAGCATGTGCACTACTATTAGAACTAGTTACAATAGATTTCTTCACTGCTCATTCAGATGTTGGGGATGAAGTGACTGCAGCTCGTTTCTTTGAGTCAGAAGAACTATTGCACTGTGAAGTGCATGCCTCCAGCTAAAACAAAGTACCTCTCTGAGTAACCCTTCACAAGCACCATAGATCCTCTAGTCATCTTGTATCCATCCTTCGAAAAGACAACCTACACACCTGCATCATTCAACATACTTACAGAAAGCAGGTTGTGTGCAAGGCCTAGAATGTGCATAACTGTAGTGATCCCCTTCACTCATCCATCAGGGAATTGGATTGAGACTCTTCCATGACTAACAATCTTCATATGAGAGTTGTCACCCAGGTACACTCTTCCACCATCGAACTCTTCATATTTTGTGAACCAGTCTCAATGTGAGGTCATGTGGAATAATGCACCAGAATCAATCAGCCACACATCATCAGATGCATGGGTGGCCAAGGTTGCGATGAAGGCATCACCATCATCTTGTGACTTGTCAGAATCTGAATCAGGAGCTTTCTTCTTCTTTTTCTTGTCCTCTTTGCATTCCTTTCGGAAATGCCTGATTTTACCATAGTTCCAACAAAGAGCCTTGGACTTTCTAGGAGATATGGATCTCCCACGAGATTTGGATATGCCCTTCTTAGCTTTCTTGTCTTTCTTCTTCCCTTTCTCCTTGGGTCTTCCATGAACCGCAAGAGCCTCTTTGGCTAATTCAGATGTCTTCCTTTGCATTTCTTCAAATAACAATGAGGACACCACATCTTCCATTTTGAAGGTGGTAGTGGTGCTTCCAATAGCCATGACAAGATGATCCATGAATTTGGCAAAGAACAAAGCAGGGTCATGCAACGATCCTCCTCCTCTATTTTCACACCCATAGATGTCAACTGTGCAATGATCATGTTGAAAGCATTCATGTGATCCTCAACAGATCCTCTGTCTTCCATCTTTAGAGCGAACAACTTCTTTTTCAGGAATAGTTTGTTTACCAAGGACTTGGCCTGATAAACATCACCCAACTTCTTCCAAAGATCTTTCGTGCTCTTCTTCTCATGGACATTCAACAGGACAGAGTCAGCTAAACAGAGTCTTATGAGACCCTTAGCCTTTTGATCTTTGAGGTCCCAATCAAGTTGTGACATTGCTGTAGGTTTCACACCGGATACCGTTTCCCATAGGTCACGATCAACAAGTAGGTCCTCCATCTTGAGTTTCCACAACTCGAAATTAGTGCCATTGAATTTCTCAACCTCTAACCTTCCGGATGTGGTTGCCATCTCTTTGCTGCAACAAGATACAAAATCCTCTGCACAACACTTCCACTCAATCTAAGATCAGCTCAAAAAACCCTACCCAACAGCTAAGACCAAAACTGGCCAGGCTCTGATACCAATTGAAAGGAAGCTAGGTGTGCAGAAATCGCTTCCTACACTAATCTAATGAGGGGAGGAGAGTGCAAATTCAATTTATCCTTACTATTACAATAATGTTAAACCCACTAATAGAGATATTGCAGCAAACACATAAACAAGAAAGTGGGACAAAAGAAGAGAGACACAAGATATATGTGGGGAAAACCCGTATTGGGTGAAAAACCCCACACTCCAAAACCTGCACAATGTATTAACAAAACTGAAATGGTTTACAATACACTTGCAATGCAAGCTCTCATGAGTCTTTGACACTCATATCTGGAGACAAACTGGTAGCATAATAGTACCTATCAAACCTGTAATACATCTCCTCCTCAAAGCACCTGTTTATATAAAAAATACAAGGCAAAATTGCCTCTATCTTGGAATGGGCATCCAACTTGGCCTCATGGCCCAAAACCCACACCTACGGACATTTGGTGAACATTGTAAGATGCTTCTGACACTTGTCCACACACCCCATCCCAAAAAGGTCACCTATTTCTAAAATGGGCTATGACAGATGCTCTTACGACTCTTAGGACCGTCATAAAATCTATCATAGCAGTTACAACTTATAGTTGTAAGAGAATTTGTCATACATAGGCTATAAATAGCATATTCTCTTACAACATGTCATAGTCCACCTTGGGGTGCCCAAAGATGCCTTTTTCAAAGGTGCTCTTCGACACATGTATTCACTTGTCATAGAATCTCCTATTTCTGACTCTTACATGTCATAACTTCGTCATAGGAATCTGTCATGACCGTTTCAGTCAATATTCCCTTACACAACATCCAAGATACCAACACATAGAAAAATATTCCTACCACAAAGTGGGATGCCTATCTCCTCATGTGAGGACAAAATTACAAGTTGTCATCTTCCATGTAGGATGACACATCACCGTGCCACATCCCACAAGATGACAATATGAATTTACAATTTAATTTACAACATAGGCAATAAATAAATAAATACAATGAAAATAATACAAGGAATTACCAAGGTTGAGACACCTTAATTCCCAACTAAATCTTCATCGCCTTACCTACACCACAAGTAATGCATAGTTAGATCCTTATTGATGCACCATTGGACTTTTGATCTTAGCTACTTGGATTAAATCTTAAATCATGCCTTCTTCTTAGACCTTTAATTCTACTTTGAACTCTAAGCCTAAGCTCTATCCTTTCATCTCCTACCTCATTACCTAAGTGAGTCTAAACCCTTAGTTTATACAGCCAATTATCAAAACAAACCCTCAAGAAGAGAAACACATAATTCTAGTGTCAAGAAGGATAACTTTATCACATGTTTACAATTTACAACTTGCTTTCATCATTCCTAGGCATAAAAAATATTCTACTCTTTGGAACCAATAAAAAGGTCTTCGCTAAGGATTATCATGGCTTAATTCACCAAATTTGTGTACACTTGTACCTTGAGAATGATTCTAGTTGGCCCCTTTCTTCACTGCAAGTCATGGGACGTATTCTTCTTACCCTCTAAGTAAAAGAAAATAGCTCCAATTTGAATAATTGAACTTTACGCTACCTCAAATCATGAAATATGAACACATAAAGCTCAATGGTGGTGTTGTGCAACTTCTAGACGATGAAATACTCTATAAGGATTATTGCACATGCACAAGATTGTTAATTAGGCCTTTATCTTCATAATTACCATGTGCCACTACCATGTACATTCTTAAGCTTGATGTAGACTACTATCAAAATCATAAAGCCAAAATCTAACAAGAACTCCAAACTCTATTGAAAGAGAAGAAAAACACAAAGAAAACAAAATATATATTTTTGGGTGATACAAGATTGCCCGACCCTTGTGATGCTCCTACATCATCAAACCCTAGAAAATATTATATTTATGGTCATGAGAATGAGTGAAGACAACAAGCTTCAAACATATAGATTCTTCTAGGACATCATGTAGATCTAGGTTTGTTTTAGGTGCTCTAATGTAAGTGTTCCTAGCATGCTTCTTTCATAATTTGGAATGATATTCAAAATGATCACTGATGTTTGATGATGTTAAATTAATGCAATTGAATGCCTTTAAATACAATTACATAACAATAAATCATGCAAACATGTGTTTAGTTGACTCTAGGAAGGAAAGGAATGGGCGAGAGAGTCAAATTTTGAATTTGAAATTTGAAATCTTAGGGGTGAAATCCGTGGGCGCAAGATTCATCCCCCACCTGAGGATTGACCCAATGCATGAAAAGGGCAAATTGAGGTGGTTAATGAATGTATGAGGATGAGTATAATAATATGCATAATAAATGAGGAATGTTTGAGAATATGTGTAGATATAGATAAGATATGGATAAGGGATGTGAGAATGTATGTAAATAGTTAAATAATGACATAGAGAAATAGGCCCAACTTCACACAAGATTATACTATTTATTGATATGTAAATGTATTAAGCCATTCTTTTAAAATGAACCCAAAACTAAATGAAAATTAACATGGGTATACAAACATATGAGGTGAATAATATTACAATTCATCTAAATAAATATTAATTTGAGACATGAATAATATATACACATGTTGTATGCATAATCAAAAGAAAGTTACATAATGTAACATGTAAAATGTAAAATATTAATAAACATAAAATATCAATTTGAGACATGATTAATAGATACACATGTTGGAAGATAAACATGCATAATCAAAAGGAGGAGGTTACCTAATGTGACATGTAAAGGGAATACCCATCTTCATTCTTAAAAGTTCCCTTTTACCATATACAATGGTTGGATGATTTGTAAGTGAAACTTCGAAGAGGTTCCTTTTCATCCAAGCTAATACTTTGAATGCATCATGAAACCTCAGACGATTCAACATTACTTCATGCTTACCTAATTGAAGTGCTGGGCTCACTCATTGAGCGAATATTATAACTAAATTTTTAATGACAAGCTGCTCTGTTTAAACCATAAACACCTCCTTTCCTAATGATGTATCATGAAACATCACTGGTAGTTGTAACATCAAACCCGTTTATTCTGAAATCACAGACCCTACCAGCCCAAAAAGCTTACACAACTTTTCCTTCTCAGCTGCTAAACCCATGCTTACAAATCTGCAAAATGTGTGTCATAGCCAAAAAAAAATTCCCAATTCTATTTTCCACCCGCTTCAAAAATGATTGATTCACTGAAAGGCTTCTGATGGCCGCATTTCAATTAGTTAGGGTTTCAATTCATGGCCCCAGCGTTGTCGATCAATCGTAATCCTGAAACAAATTCCAACCATCAAAAGCAACCCACACAATGACTTCACACCCCATAATTCTCCACCGTGGCAGCGAAAAATCAATTATCCCCAATTAAAATGATGATTCAGTTCTTTAAAAAAAACAGAAAAAAAATGATGATTCAGTGGTTACTGCGCCAGCAAGCCTCCATGATAGCCTATCAACTTGCAGCCAGTCAATCCAGCTCATCTGATGCTCCCACTCCACCTTTCAATCTAATTCCATTCCCATTTCGATCTAATTCCCCTGTTCTCCTATTCCACGTAGATGCATATAAAAACACCACCCGCCCAATGCATAAAACCATCCAAACCAAAGCCTTACAACAACAGGCCTCTCTGATTGTGAAATTGCAGAAAAAAAAACCCCCAATTCTCAAATTCTCAATTCTCAATACGAAAATGGCCTCCGTAGTATTGAGAATTCTGTATTTTGCGAGCTTCTTTTTCATGGCCGTGCGGTCGGACGGCGTTTCTCTGGCCACCGGTCCGGCGGCTGCGCCTAAGGCTCCGGTAGCCGCGGCTCCCAGTCCCGGATCGCTGAATTTAACGGCGGTTCTGGAAAAGGCCGGGGCGTTTAATACCTACATTAGCCTGCTGAAATCTACTCAGGTGGGAAATCAGCTACAAACTCAGCTGAACAATTCGCAACAGGGGATTACTCTTTTTGCCCCTTCGGATTCCGCTTTTGCGGCTCTGAAACCCGGCACTTTGAACGCCATTAGCGACCAGGACAAAATTGCCCTTCTGCAATATCATGCATTGCCCAGTTATTACACATTTGGGCAATTTCAGACTGTGAGCAATCCTGTTCGGACAATGGCATCGGGTAACGGAGGTCCGTTCGGGATGAACTTTACTGCTATCGGCAACAGCGTCAATGTGTCCACGGGTCTTGTGAGCACAGCGATTTCCGGTGCCGTCTATTCACAGAACCCGGTTGCTGTCTATCAGGTGGATAAGGTTCTGCTTCCTCAGGATATTTTTGGCCCAAAGCCTCCTGCTGCTGCTCCTGCTCCTGATTCCGGCGCGCCCATTGTTGCGCCTGGTGTTTCTCCGTCATCTGACGGCTCTGCGGCTGCAACTTCCGGCTGTAGATCTCTCTTTGTTTTGTCGGAAGTTGTGTCGCTGGGTATGGCTGCTGTGGGTGTGGGAATCGTGGGATTTGTTGGTGGGTTGTAACGGCGGTGAGGAAGGAGATTTATTTTATTATCTGTTGTTGCTTTCGAATTCATTGCTTTGCTGTTGTGGGGTGGTCTTCCTTGCCGTGAATAAAGGCCATTCTTTGTAATTGCGGTGATGTGGGTATTGCAGTCTGTACGCAGATTTTGTATTCTGTATTTGATATTTTAAATTTTTGTTATGAAATGGGGATTGCTGATTGTTTTTTGTCATTAATGATGTACTTATCAAAATTTCAATAAATTCGTATTTTTTTCACTGTTTCGTTGTTTTAATTGTTTTTTGATCTCTGCGGTGATGTGGGTATTGCATTCTGTACGTGCCATGTTCAGATTTTTGTATTAAGTATTTGATATTTTTAAATTTCTGATGGTTTCTGAAACGATCTATCATTAATGATGTAGCCCACTTATCAAATTTCAAGAAATCGGTATTTTTTTGGTTTCGAAGTTTTAATTAGCTGATAGACTATTCAAATGAGAATGAAGTTGACGGAAAAATTAAAATCGCCGGATTTGTTCGATAATCCGGCAGTCAGATCACCGTTTTACCGTTTTTTCATTCCTTCCTCATCAATCAGCAACGTTTTTCCGTTCTTTCCTCCGCGATCAGCAATGTGTTTAAATATTTTTTTAAACTAGTATATTTATATTTAAAAAATATATCTACAGTACGCCCAGAGATATCTTCCAATTTTTTTTTGTTTTTTAGATTTTGATTTTTTAATTTTTAATAAATTACTCACAGCGAGAATGCAAGCATCTTTAAAAATAGCACAAGCATCTTTTAAATTACTCACATTTAGAACATTTGCATTTTAGTTTAAAATAGAAAAAACATTTTTAACATGGTGGCACATTTAGTGGTGTATTTATTGTGGAGTTTTATTATGATCCTCTATCTTAATAATCTTATGAATATAAATTTTTTTTTTAGATTGGATAGTTTTTAATTTTTATTTCCTATAACTCATATGAATATAATTTTTTTTTAGATTGGATAGTTTTTAATTTTTATTTCCTATAACTCATATTGTCAAGTACCTTTAGTCTCAGTTGTGCGCATTGATCTAAGTTAGTTGAATATTTTCAATAATGTTTTTGTTTAATGTTATCCAGATTATTAAAAGGTAGATTTCAGTAAAGTATTTTATAGATTTACAATTCCAAAATGATATAATAATTTTAAATGACATTCTTCTGATGGAAGTTAGTTGAATTTTTTAAATTTAAAGTATTGAATAAATTATTTGATTTAAATAATAAGATTTTTAATTGTCTTTTTAATATTTTAATAGTGAAATTAGTATATTCATATAGTAGAGTTTTATAAAAGCATTTTTTTTTAAGAGTAGTCACAGTGGGGAACTAGCTACCTGGCTTACCACCTATAATTTTATTAATTTTGATTTAAGATTTTATAAATTTGATGCTCTTGATTTAAGATTTTATAAACTTGGTGATTGTAATATTGATATCATCATTAAAAAGTGATTCTCTATATCTACTTGTTATTTTTTATATAGTTTAGTGTGATGTCATAAACCTATCGGCAAATCCCTTCACACAAAAACTGTACAGCTGCTAGTTATTTTTATAATCTCTACTTTGCTATAGTTATTGCACTCTGTATGGCTATGTTTAGATTTTGTATTTTGTATTTGATATTTTAATTTGATTTTTTATTCTGTATTTGATATTTTAAAATTTTGTTATAAAATGAGTATTGCTGATGGTTTTTGAAATGATCTAACCTTTCAATAAATAGTTTTTTTTTTAATTTCTATTTCGTCGGTTGAACTGGATCAAATTTTTCTTGTAGTTTGTTTAGTTTTGTGACAAATTTTACTAGATGATTATAAACGATTCAAGATGTAACAGTTAATTGTCTGAATTTAAAACCTTAAGCGTCCATTTTTTACCCCTTTCATTGGAAGACAACGCTTTAAGATATTAAAAAACATAGAATACAAATTAAACACCATACAAAGAGAAATGAATGAATTTTTGGAATTAAAGATATTATTATATGGCTTGGGTTTAAATGGCGTAATGTTTAAATAGTTAATAGCATTTTACATCTCATCCACATTAAAAAGTGGTAAATAGTTATTGTGTTTTTATTAATCAAAATTTACTTTTAATTGTGAGATTTTAGAATAAAAGATATCATTATATAGTTTGGGTTTAAATGGTGTAATGTTCAAATAGTTAATAGCATTTTACATCTCATCCACATTAAAAAGTGGTAAATAGTTATCTTATTGTTATTGTTGACCCATTTTCCTTTGTCCAGAGCTAAACAATCCACCTGGTATTTCCCTTGAAAATCCTTTGGAAAATGTTCCTATAAAGATTAAAGTGCCAAATTTCTCAGAAAACCTTGCCTAACCTTACCATTGGAAAGAGCTTGAAAAAATAGGCAGGTTTGCTTTTTACATCACCCTGAAATTCGGCCAAATAAAGAAGTTATTCATGGTCAAAGTTTTGGTCAATGTACAGTTCAAATGTTCATTGGCGGGCTTGCAAATCTCTATCGGCCTTAAAAAATGATGAAGAAGGTAAGTTGTATGCATTTTGCAATGCATATCAGGCTCAAAGAAATGCATATACATTGAGGGAATCTATCGCAGATTCTAGGAATATTCCCTCAATGTATATCGGATTCCGTATGCATATTATGTTATATGTCTTCACATGCAACGGTTACATACAAGGTAGATTCCCAGAATATTCTACAAATGTATATTTTCTTTGTATATCAGGTTTGTATATTCACACATACAACCCAACATACAATCAAAATATACAAGGCCGATTATATGCATGTGAACAATGGAATGTATATCGGCGCATTTACAAAAGAGAATGCATATTTCGCTTGTATGTTTGCACATACAAGCGAAACATACAAGGAAATTATACAAACCAAGAGATACATTACAGGAATATTCTCTCAATGCATATCAGGTTTCATATTATGTTGTATGTTTGCACGTGCAACGAAAAAGATACAAGGTTTGACATATAAGTGCATCCGCTACAGTGGAATGTCCATTCGGCCTTGTATGTTTCTTTGTATATTTCGCTTGTATATTGCGACATACAAGCGAAACATACAGAGAAACATACAAGGCCGAACGTACAAGAGGTGGGGCCTGCACACATACAAAGGCGACATACAAGCGAAACATACAGAGAAACATACAAGGCCGAACGTACAAGAGGTGGGGCCTGCACACATACAAAGTCGATATACAAAGGTTTACATACAAGCCAGACCCGATTGCATTTTTAACTTATTTTATAAAGTCTTGGGGTCCACCTTGTATATGGACGATTGTATATTACGATATACAAGTCAGAGATACAAGGGTTATATACAAGGTAGACTTGAATCGAAGATCAAATTCAGCATTTCAGGTTTCCGGTCCGCCTTGTATATGTATAAGTGTTTTGTATATTTGAACAAGCAGGGAAATATACAAAGAAAGTGATACAAGCCGGATCCGACCCAGCAGTCAAAGTAGTTGATAAATTTTTTGGGGTCTGTGGCTTGTATATTTGGCGCTTGTATATTGCGATATACAAGCAAACAGACAAAGGAAGTATGCAAGCCGGATTTCAATGTCTTTTCAGGCTATTTCATAAAATTTGAAGTCCGCAGCTTGCATGTACAATTGTGCTTGTATATTGTAATATGCAAAGGGTAGATATAGTTTTCAGCGATGCTCCTTGAACCAGCTCAGCAATGAATCAGGCGATGCCACGTGGCGGCAGACATATATGCAAGTTAACATACAAATGGTGGGGCCTGCATATACAAAGGGAAATTGTATGCATATACAATTTTGAAATACAAAGGCATATTCAAGTTTGATATACAAGGCACCGTGCATATCCAAAGGAGTTGCAGGAGAGGTTTTGGATGCCGATTTGATTGGCAAATGCCAGCGATATATACATAGATGCAAAGCGATATATACAGGCGGTTGACCAAAACTTTGACCATCTGTATCTCCTTCATTTTGGCAAATTTTGACCTACTGTAAAAGGTAAAGATGCATATTTTGGTCCCCTCTTTCATTTGGCAGGATTTTTAGGAGTTTTTGCCACCTTTCCATTTTCAGATCTGGCCTTGCATATTTTGGGCCGTGGATGTTTCAGCGACTTTTGGGGCAGGATGCAGATATTTTTTGCATTTATTTCTGCAAGCAATGGAAGCTGCTCGCATTGATGGTAAAAGATATTTCTCCACCATCCTATTCCAGATATTTTAAGGTATGCATTGCTGAGGATCGATGATGCAGCAGCTTGCATTGAAGACTTAAAATATCTTTTATCTGCCTAGTGCCAGATATTTGGCGCCATAACTCCTGCAGCTGGATAGTCATTCATGTGAGGATATTTTCTAAGACAGCTCTTAGAACGATTTTTGTAACCGACTGAGGCCAAAATGAAAAAATGTTATATATACATGTAAAACAGATGTATAGGGGGTTGGTTGTTCTTCTGGGCTATTCTTTGTAATGGTTACTTGGCCTCTATAATGAAACGCTGGTATTTTTGCCTCTCTCTTATTATTTATTTGTACTGTGTCTACTTTTTTGGACCTCTCTAAAATTAATATGAGTTTGTGTAAGCCTTTCCAGCTATGAGATTATTACTATGTCTATTCAGTTGCAGCCAAACACATTTAAATCTGGTGTATCACTTAGTTCATTTCAACATTTCTTTTCAGCATTCCTTCTAACCCTTTTCTGAGTAAGCATTAGCACTAGGTTTAGATATTTTTCTCTAAGCAATAGGCTTAGAAAGAGGAAGCCGGCCTTCTCTGGAGGTCTGATCTCATTTCGCAAGGTCCCACACTTCGAGATCATTCCCATGTTACTCCAGATTGCTGAAGGTTTCACATCTGCAACAAAGGGTGCAAATTTGGGTGATAACAGTTATTAACCAAAATTTACTTTTAATTGTTGAACTAGTTGATGTTTAAGAATAACTATTTAATTTGCATCATTTACCCAACTCACCATACACCTAATTACGCCTAGAGGCATTCTACACTCACAGCAAGGGCCACACTCACAGCAATAAACATTTAGATTCTATAAGATTAAAAAATTCTTGTCCAATTTCTTTTTTGGTTCTATAGTTTTTGTGATTTTCTTATTTTCAATTTCTTTTTTGATTTTTAGTTTTTTATTTTTTCAAATATTTTTTTAGTTTATAGTTTTTATTTTTTAAATATTTTTTTGGTTTTTATTTTTTTATTTTTTCCAATTTCTCTTTTGGTTCAATAGTTTTTGGCATTTTCTTATTTTCAATTTCTTTTTTGGTTTTTATTTTTTCCAATTTCCTTTTTAGCTTTTTTTTTTTTTTTGTTTTTTTTTTTTATTTTTTGCAATTTCTTTTTCAAATAAACTATGGAAAAGAGATATCCCTTGGCGTACTTTAGATATATTTTTTAAAATATAAATATATTAGTTAACTAGCACTTACACCCATACAAGGTTCAAGGAATACGCACAATGACAAGTAGAGAAAATTTTCCGAGTGAATTTTTTTTAGGTGTGAGACAATTCCAAGCACTATAATGCTCATATATAAAAGTCTATCCGCTCATTAACTTCTACAACATCTAATATTTTAGAATAGAGAATCTAATGTATTATAATAATCACATTTTACTTTATTGCTTTAATGGCTATGTTCTCCAATCTTCCAATTCTCAATTATGGTTTTCTAAAGTGTGGCAACTTTTAGTTGAACTCAAGATTTTAATAGCCTAAAAAGGATCTTAATATTTCAATTGTTATAGATTGATCAAATATATTAGCTAACAATCACTTCTTAGGTCTTATTTTGGTTATCGATAGTGACTAACTATATCATTCATTGAAAAATAATATAAGAGAAACATAAATATAATAATATTGTATTATATTCTATCATATAAAAGAGCATTCATCACAATTTGTGATTAGTGACATCCCATGCCTTAGATTAATTCCCCATCCATGGCACTTAGGCTTATACTATCAATGTTAACTAGTGATATTCCACCTGTATCTCTATAATAACTGTTATGTAGAAAAAGAGGGATTTGACAATGAGATTGATAGTTTAATTAGATCCTCCTTTCACTACATACATTCAAGGACATTAAACCAAGTTGAATCACAGCTTTTGCAAGAGGACTCAGCTACAAGTTTGGTGTCACTTGGAATGATAAGAAAATTTGGAATTTGTCGATTAATTTGTTAACTTTAGTCCGATTAAGCTTAAAACCCTAATTATGCAAAATCGTAAACAAACGGATAAAAAACGACAAATGCTCGCACATGAAGACACTAAATGCAGATAAGATACATACTAGATTTCAGGTTTGAAAAGATGGAAAAGTCAGGGACAAAAGAGCGGGCACCCCTGTCCAGTGCAGTGCTTTTTCTAAGGGCTTCCTGATATTTTATGCTACAGACTACAACCACTTTAGAGATTCCCGATAGTGCAGAAATGAGGGACAAAAGAGTGGGTGCCCTTGTCCTTTTAGGGTTCTTTTCTATTATTTTCTTCAGATTTGGATTCATCCTACTCTACACTAACCTCCTGCAACTCCTCTCCACAGAGTCTGACACCTATAACTATAAGCACCAAAATCACGCACAGCCTTCATGAGGACCCCTATGAGGAGTTATAATCCTTGTCACGTACTTGTAAGTGAAATAACATCCTCTCAGTAGTAATTCTCTTGGTGACATGCTTTTCTTTTGTCTTATGTTGTTTCCCCTTTGTCATTTTCTCTCTCTTTGTTGTTGACACGTTTTGACACTTGTCGATTTGTATTTTCTAAGATTGCAACCATGTTCTTAAGCCTTGTATGCATCTTGTAGGTGAGTTTTCACCTCTCCTAAGTGCTTTGATCTTCTCCACCCCCTAGAAGCCTTCTCGAGGCCCCCCAGCCATCTCCCACTTTCAGTTTTTAGTTTCACTCAACCAATCCAAATCTCCCCCTATTATTTCTAGTTCTCCCCCTGGGAGATCCTACTTTGCAAGTGAAGATTTGGATTTTCACACGTGACTGACCTGTTTCTAGAGGCAGGTCCCCTTCTTTTCTCCCCTTCTTCTATCTCCCATCATGCACTTCAACCCAGGTGCCCTCCTTTGAGGGTTGCCCATGGGTCACCCCCTGGGTGACCTAACTGGTGAAAGGGTGACCCCTAGACGACCCTTTCGTGTTTCCAGCCACAAAAAAACTTGATTTTCTAACTCAAAAAAGCTCCATTTTCACCTGTTTTCCTTCTTGTTTGTATGGATTTTTGTGCCAAATATAGAGTTAACTATTTTATGCACCTACACATGCATAATTATCTCTATTTTATCTTTAATTAATAACTCATATATTCTCATGCATTCCTATGCACTCCTTCTTCTTCACTTCTTCTTCACTTCTTCTTGAGTGATAAGCTTTTATGGGGTAGATCACTCCATTTTCAGCCTAGATCACTCTTGAGTCCTCTATGTTAACTCTCCAATCAAATTGAGTTAACTCTCATTCTTCTTCACCTCTTATCCCTTCTTTTAACCTATAAATACCCCCTCCCTCAAGCACAAAGGGAGGGAATTTCATTTGTGTACACAACTCTTGCAAGTTATTACTCTCCACATCAAGCATTCTCATGTTCATACAGGATACAGGAGCCTTTTGTTTTGTTCGTTGGCTCATCTAGATTTCATACAAAGCTCATCACACATCCATATGTTGCTCATATCAAGCCATAGTGCTCATCAAAGCTCTCATTGAGCTCTTTTCAAAGCTTCAAAACTTCTTTTTGATTCCATTGTCATCTTGTCAGTAAGAGGATTCACTGCCGCTACAAGAGGATACGAGGTTGCCATAACAAGGATTTCTGAGGGTAGTGGAGGCTCATGCATCTCTAGGTTCATGTTACATCAGAAATTGTCCTTCTGTATAGAATGGGACAATTTCCTTGGGTTTAGCTCCTCGCCTTTGGTGACCTCTTAACCTCTTTATTTTTGGCCTTCCTGAAACCTTGATTGACTTGTGTCTAGTTGAAGAATGTTCATTTTCTGAGATGACTATTTGTTGAACCTGGAAAGAGAATTTGGATTATGTGTCCCTAGAACCCCCTAGAAGAAGATCTAGTCAGAAAATGGGGGACTGGACTTGGGTGCCCGAGCCCAAGTCCTACCCTATTTTTCAAGATTTTGAATCTTGGCGGGGTGTCGGCTCCCGCTGTGCATCTTGGGATTCCATTTTCAAATTTTTATTTTCACGCAATATCGAGACAGTATTTTGAAATTTGAAATTCCTAAGGTTAGATATAAAAAGACATTTGAAAATCATTTTATCACACACAATCTTTATGCAAGCTTGATGCCAAACCTCTGCTGAAATTTCCATTGAAGATCAGTGACTTGTTGAAGCTTTTGAAAGTTATTTGAATTTACTATCATAGAGACAATGGATGGAGATTAGGAATCAAGATCTTGAGACTATCTTTCTCTTCTTAGGGTTTGTACACCTTTTGCATGATCAGGAGAAGGGTTGAAACCTCCAACATCGAGCTTGGAGATCCTCCGCAGACATTGCTGATTTGCCTTTTTATTCATGCAAGTCTTCATTGTTTTCATCTCCTTGAGGTGAAGTTGTATTTGTTCATTGAATTGAATTAAGTTATTGATCTTCTTTTGATTGAGACATCTAGGGTTTGATATTTCTACATACACTTTGTTAGGTTTGCATGCACTTCTGTAAATCTTTATCTCTGGCTATTGTTGAGGT
Source organism: Cunninghamia lanceolata (assembly GCA_027924645.1). Classification (NCBI taxonomy): domain Eukaryota; kingdom Viridiplantae; phylum Streptophyta; class Pinopsida; order Cupressales; family Cupressaceae; genus Cunninghamia; species Cunninghamia lanceolata. Next base: position 22,135,349 of record BSBN01001807.1, on the reverse strand, counting down.
AGGAATATCAAAAAATGGGGCTTAACTAAGGCAAGCTCCTATATAGCCGTAACACCTTTCTCCTCCTTTTGTAGGTATAGATTGTGTTTGACAGGATACAAAGGAAAGGAGCAATAGAAAGATAGATATTGCAAATACAGTTGTCACTAAATTTTGAAGTTCCAAATCCCAACACTTTTGAGACTAATGAGAGGGTGCCCTAGTCCAACTGGGGAGATTCTCTGAGATCTGGGAGCTATTGGAGGTTACCAGACAACTGATGTGGAAGGTTTTCATAGATGAAAAGTTGCAGGACTAATGAGCGGGTGCCCTAGTCTAGTTAGCCCTCAGTTTCTGGGTGCATGACCTCTAAACCTTATTCTTTGCATTTCTGTGATCTGTTTTGTCTACTTCATCTTTGAATTCAGTCAATTTTTGTTACAAGGTGTAATTAGGGTTTAATTGATTAGTGGATAAGGATATTTGATAAAACCTTAGTTTAAAAACCTGATCAAACCTAATTAACATTAGGGAATGTACAAGCAATCTGTAGCTTGATCTGAAGCTCGATTCTTGTCTTCCCAATGTTTAGTTAGTGAAGAAATAAGACTTACTCTTGTTTAAGGAAACCTACTTTTTCACCCTAAACATTTTGGTGAACCCGCGCTCTAAAGAATTTGCATCCTTTTAAACATTAGATCTGAATTAGTTTGTTGTCCTAAAGCACCTTTAGATTGCAAACCCTCTTTTGTGAAAGTGCATGCATTGAATTTTGAATGAAATTCTCTATCTTTTTACTAAAATAGTTGGAAATTATTACTTGGTGTATTGAATAGTGTTTCATTTTTAAAAAGTTCATACAACATCATTTTGCATTTAAATCTTGGGTTAATTTGAGTAGGTTAAAATGTCAGATTATTTTTTGCAAGATTTTCATGTATATGATGAGCCGTTTAGTTGTGATGACTTCAATATGTTAGATGAAGCCCTTGAGGAATTTATCTTGATTGAACATTCCACTATAACTTCTAAACTGTTGTTGTTTCAAAGAGTTGTAAATGCAATCTATGTTCCTAAAACTAAGGAAGAATTTGGGAAACCAAAAATTATGGTCACCTTATGTTCGGATGTGGTTAAACCACCTTCTAAACTGGTTCTCATTGTTAGAGGTCTTCCACCTTCTTCTTGACCTCCTGATCACATTTACAACTATGCTAAAGAAATAACACATCAAAATTCACAACAACCTCATCATAATGTGGTTGCTCACGCATATAACACTTGGAATAATAAACAAAGCAAACAACAACTAAGCATTCTGATATCTTTACCAGCTTCTCAACCTATGCTTCCTCAAGCACCTCATTTAACACATAAGGTTGGTCAAGACTATGATCTTGTAGAGCAGCTTCACACTACTCCTGCAAAGATATCTCTTTGGGAACTTATACAAACTTTGCCTACTTACCATGGAATGCTCCAAGAAGATTTACAAAAGGTGATTGTCCCACCTGTCGTCAAGCCAAATGATGTAGCAGTTCTATTAGATTGTATGCATGCGACAAAAATAGGCATCCTGTTTCAACAACATGAGTTGCCATCTCTCAAAGTCCAAAATTAGTATGATCCTTTGGTTATCTTCATTACAATAAACAAGAAACTGATTAAGAGAGTTTGAGTGATAATGGATCAACTCTTAATGTTTATGGCATTAACTTATTACGTAAGATTAAAGTTGATACATCCTTGATTAAGCTGGAAATGATAAGTATCCATGGCTTTGACAATGTTGGATGACAATCTGTGGGCACTATAACTCTACCTATACAAGTTGGGCCTATGATTGTGCCTACCCTGATTCATGTCATGCCTTGTTCTCTATCTTACAACATGATTCTTGGTAGACCCTGGATTCATGCATTGGGGGCAGTTCCTTCTACTTTACATCGTTCAATCAAATTTATATTCAAAGATAAACTTCATACTATTCATGTTAATCCTGAACCTGATAATTGTTTACAAATTGAATCACAAAAACAAATTATTTGTCATAAGATTTTAAACAATTTGAAAGTTGATTCGTCAACTTCTCTTGCCTCAGACAATGTTGTGCAAGAGTCCAAACAATCGAAAGCATTTCTTGGTGATGATTGTGTTGGCAAGAGACACTGCTATGAAAAAGACTGGATTACAACAAGGCAAAGAGGGTACATCAGTATGACAAGAAGACATCATTTTGGAAGACCAACTTGGATTGGCAACAAAGCACAAAAGACCAGAAGGCTAGAATGACTAAGTACGGATAGTACTCAGAGTAAGGGCAAGAAAGTGGATCGGTATGCCTCCGTAGATGAAGACTAAAAAATGCAATCTAGGTATGATGACTCATAGCTACTTAATGATAATATGTTCTAGTGTTCAAGTCATGACTTCCTCTAAAAGTCATTTGAATAAAATGTCTAAGTCTGGATGAACGAAAGTAAGATAGGGACAGTGTACAGTGCAAAGTAAAAGGGTTCACATTCCTCTGCAAGTGCATACTTTGTTCTACAATTCTGAGGCAACTAAGAGACATGTCATTACTACCTAAATCTAGGAATATATCCCTTGAAGTCCAACAATTCACATTCTACAAGCTTTCCAATATCAGCTTCCAGTTTGACAGTATTTCTCTATGACAGTACAACAGTTCCAAGATCCACATTTTGACATATAAGTTTATCTAGTTCCATGGATCTAAAGGATTGTTAAGGCGTTAGTAATGATTGTTGGATATGATTTATTAAGTCTCCTGTGGTCCAAAATATTAGTTATGATATGACAGATGAATTGATCAAGTAAGTTCTTAAGAAACAAGCTGACATGCATGGTAGATCCTTATGCAGAGAAGTTATAGCATCTGGATAATTAGTCTAAGTGGTTGTATAATTGGGGCCAACCTATGTGAATACCTATACACATTTGTTTGAGTCCACAATGTAGATTGAACACAAGATTAAGACGACATAGTACAACTTATTGTTTACACATTTTAGGTTTAGCTTGCCGACTTGATTAAGAGATAAATGTTGTTGCAGATATATATATTAGATGAATTTCATTTTGGAGTGTGAAAAAAATGTGTGAAGAAGTCTTGTGTGGATGTGATTGATGCAAATAGCAGAATAGTAGAGTAGAGATAGAAGACCAGTGATGATGAAGACTTAGGATTCAATATTCAGTTGCTAAATGACTGCACCCTGGCATAGTGATAGATGTTGTTGTAGTATTCATATTTCTTATATAATTTCACTTGTACTTGGCAGTGAGCCTAGCTATAAGCAACCATTAGGGTTTAATAGCCCTCATTGTCATCTTTCTAGGTTTAGGGTTGTGGTAGTGAGCCTGCTAGACCTAGTTGTACTTCATGGCTGTGAGCCAGCATGTTCTAGACCTGTGGAGTGACCAAGCCTAAACATCACCATTTATAAAAGATTGCAATATATATTGAGAGCTAATCCTCTTCGTGGTTTTTCTCTTTCTTGGGTTTTCCACATAAAAATCTGGTGTCTATGTGTCATGTTTATGTGACTTGTATTTCTGTGGTTACTTTGCTTTCTGATTATTAAAGTTGGCATTTGGTTTAATTGTTTAAATTTTAGAATACTGATTCACCCCCCTCTCAGTTTTCAACAATTGGTATCAGAGCCAAGTTCCTTGGAAGAAGTACTTTAACATCTTGAGGAAGATCTGGGGTAGTGTAATCATGGTAGCAAGAAGATTTGGAAATTATGAAAGAAACAAGGAAATAGAAGCAACCGTTATTGACCTTGAAAAATCTAAAACAAAAATTAGAAATCTAAAAGCTAATATTTAAGAAGTTGATGAATGCATCCTAAAGCTAAGAGAGCAAGTTAGGGAGTTCAAAGAGAAAAGCAAGGACCTAAATGATCAATTAGATGAAGCACATGAGTTCCTAAATGGGTTGACACTGGGAGTTGAAAAGAAGGAAGAAATTAAAAAGTATTTGAATCAAGTTGTTAAGGAAAAATCAGAGGAATGTGAAAAATTGGGCAAAGAAGTGCTACGTCTAAAATTTGATCTGAATGCAGCCAAGAGCTATGAAGAAAAGTTCAAACTAAGTTCTGTAAAGCTTGATGAGGTGATTACTAGTCAAAGGAGTGCTGATGATAAGCAAGGTCTAGGATTTGAGAAAGGAGAAAGTTCAAAATCTGGTCAAACAAATATTGAGTTAAAGAAAAATAGAGGAAACTAGTTCAAAAATTAAAGAAGAAGACCTAGAAGATCTCCGGTTAGACAACCTAATGCTCAAAGGTATCCATCTTTCAATGACCACTATTTTATTTGTAATAAGTTTGGTCATAAAGCTACTCAGTGCAGGTGTAGAATAAACCAGAATCAAATTGTTCCATCCTTTTTTGGTCAATGTTTCAATTGCAAGAAAATTGATCACAAATCAAATGAATGCAAAAATCTGGTAAGGAATAGTTCCTACAATGCAAGGAATAGTCAATTATTCAATGGAAAGTGATTTTTTTGCAATAGGTTTGGACATATGGCTAATCAATGCAGATCAAATCCAATCAATAGAAGGAATCGAGGACAAAGGAATGTTGTGTGCTACAATTGCAACAAGTATGGACATATAGCAAGGGTCTGCAGAAGCAAAAATGTGAGAAGAAACTACCTTACTGAATAAAGGAAAACATAGTAGAGGAATGATAAGGAAAAAGAAAAGGTTGATCAGGTTGAAAATCAGAAAGAAAAGGACAAGATCTAGATCAAGACAGAAGTAATTGAAATTAAGGATAGATCCGCACCATCATCTAGTGCAGATACTTCCTCCAGGAAGGAAATTGGGAGCTCTAGCTCAGGGGGAGTAGTGTTGAAAATCCAAAACCCATAGCCAGATAGTTAGTGCAGGAGTCTGGCACGAGGATATGTGGTGGAATTTGACATGAAAAATCTTTTAAAAAAAGATCCAGAGGAAAATAAGTCAATGCGATACATTGCAGAGCAATTCTGATTGACTATATCTATCAGAGTAAAGTCAAGCAACTTTTGAGAATGAGCATTTATGACAAGTAGGTCAAGTGCCGAGGATAAAAATAAAACTCTTTTGCATTATAACTCACTTTGCATTCAAGCTATCAGATATCTAAGAGGGTTTGAAGCAAGATTTCAAGCATCAACAAATATTCAAAGTGCTTAGAGTGATCCAGGCGAAGAAAACCCTATTTCAGCATAACAAAGTATTTACCATTGGAACTTTATTGAATCTTTGCAATGGCAACCCCACAAGTTGTTGATGTTACTAAGCGACCAAGACCCAAATTCAAGAAACATCCCTTCAAGGCAACCGAAGTTGATCCAATGGGTGCATTTTCGATAATACCATATGGAGTTCTATATGTGGAAGACGTTAGGGCATTTATCCATGTTGCCCTAGATGAGCTCGGTGGTGTCAAATTCTTAGATTTATACTTGAAGCATTTAAGCAATGATTAGTTTAACCTAAAGGAAGAATACAAAGTCTTAGATGAGAAGAAATTCATCTAGTATGTAGATTTTCCTACATTCACAGAGGATGAATGGGTTCGGTATATCCTACGTTGAATTCACAATAAATTCATGTGGTTAGGGCAGCCCTTCAAAATCACCAAGGAAACAATTAGGGCTATAACAGGGTTAAATTCCACCAGAGGTGTGCCCTTGCTGAAAGCTATGAAGAATCAAACTATTACAGAGGCTACCGGAGCCTAATTTGACAAGAGGGCTTTAACCATAAATGACAACACAGATCATGCGGTAAGATTTGCTTCTATGGTCATAGGCTATAAGATCTATCTCAAATTGGGAAAAATCTATCTTCGGTACTGTGATATACACTCCTTATCAAATGGTCAAGGAGAATGCTAATTATGATTTGTGTGAGTTGTTGAGAATCCAACTACTAGAGAATCTAAAGAAGATCAAGGAAAGAAAAAACTATCCCTTTAAATTTGGTATGCTGATTATCTGTCTATTTTTCTATTTTATGAATGAGTTGCCAAGAATGAAGAATTTGTTCTGGTTAACTAGCAAAGTAGTAGCTATCCAAAATAGAAATCAATTAAATAGCATTGGAAGCCATGATGAGCAAAAAGCAGCCCTATGGGGGTACTTCAAGAATTTTCAAAGCATTATGCATTCAAGAGAAAGAATCCCTGAGAAAATTGTTGAGAAATATAAGGATACTATATGTTTTATGGTTACAAAAGATCAATGCTTGATGGAGGCTGTTGAGCCTAGGACTATTTGGATAATGCCAATGAGTTATGAAGTGGATGGACAAATATTAGAAAACTATGCTCAACACATGTTGAGTAAACCCAAGGACAACAAAGAAGAAAGGTTTGGAACCTATGAAGAGCTATCTGTGAAACTCCATGTTGAACTTAGACAACTTGAAATCTCTAGGAAAATGAAGAAAGTGACAGAAGATATTGCCTTGAAACATGGGTTCACAAAAGAACAAGTGACAAAGGCAAGGGAAAAAGCTCAAGCTGAAAAGAAAGAAAAGGAAAAGAAGAAAAGTGAATCTGTTGAAGTTCTAGAAGAACCCAAGGATAAATCACAAAAACCAGAGGCATCAAGAAGGAGGACTCTAATAAGGATATGGATCTAGATGATCCAAAGTAGAGCTTAAAAGAAGAAGTCTCTACTGCGCCAAGAGACAACACAGAATTGGTTAAAGAACTGCTGGAGAAAGAGAAACAAGTTTTGGATGAGCCTGAGTTTCTACATGGTCCAATAAACTTGGACACAATGTCCCCTGTACAAAAATTTAGATTGGCATCAATTGTATAGGCAAAGGCAAGAGAGGAAATGTTAAAGTCTCACATAGAGGATAGTGAGCTTATTGGTGAGGCATCTAGCATTTTGGAGAAGCTGATGCCAACATACCAAAAGGACACTTCTTTGTCATCAGAAAATCAACTCAAAGGACTTATAAACTCTGTAAGTAAACATTTTGAATCCTTTGAGAAATCTATAGAAATAAAAGTTAAATAGGAGTTTAATGAGAAAAGATTGAATGAGTTGAAGGAAATGATAACTAATGACAAAGCCCAGATAGATAACATAATAAAAAGCATTCAGAGTGCCATTAAAGAAGCTGGTGACATATACAAATTTTGCTTATCCTGGTCGGAAGCCACTAAGGAAATAGAAGTGAAGATCAAGGATTTAGAGCTGAAACTGATAAACATTTCTAAGTCATTTGATCTGGTGACAGAATCAGTGAGCAGCAAGGACAGTCAAGTCATCAACCTTCATGATGACTTGAACAATCTATTAAGTGAGAGGGACAAAATTAGAATCAAATTGTGTCAGCTAAGAAGAATAATTAGTCCTAAGTTAGATTCTATGTTTAATCTAGCAGCTGAAGCACAAGTAGCTTTACAATCTAACACACCCTCTGATCTTCACAAGGCAGAGACTGTAGTTCTTCTACTCAGTGGTCATATTCAAAATTTAGACAATGCCAAGAAAAACTGGGATGGTGATCTGGCCCAAATAAAAAACATTTTCAATGACATCCTCCAGCACATGTAAAATAAAGTTGAAGATTATACTTATACATATGTGGCAGAGTATAGAAAATTTTGTAGTTTTGATAAATTTTGACTACGAAACCTACACCTTTTCCATTGATGTCAAAGGGGGAGAAGAAGATTAGTGAAAAATGGGCAAACATCTCAAGGGGAGAAGAAATATAGAGTGTATATAGAAAGGGGGAGTAGTCAAGGCAGTCAAACATTTTTCACTAAGTGTTGCCATCAATGCCAAAGGGCGAGATTGTTGGCAAGAGACACTACTATGAATAAGATTGGAATGTTGTCATTGATGCCAACAAGGCAAAGAGGGTACATCAATATGACAGGAAGACATCATTCTGAAAGACCAACTTGGATTGGCAATAAAGCACAAAAGTATTCAAGACTGTGATGAAGGGGGTAAATCATAAAATGCACAACAACATAGATTAAACACAGAAAATAGAACTTTCTTTATTGATTTGGACAACTTATTACATTACAGAAGCTCAAATACAATCAAAGGAATCAACCCTTCACAGGTTGCAACACATTACAGCTTCCTCTTCCCAGACTCTAGAATCATCTACCTTCTGTAACCCCAAATCAGCTAGGGTTTCTATTTTCCTACCTATTCTTGACTCTACACTTCCTTTGTTAACTCTACTACTGCCCAGGGTTCTCAAAAATGGTTATTAATAGCCTTTTTGGCGGCCAACAACCTAATTTTGAAATTTGCATCTCCCTCCAAAAATAGGTAAACTTCTGGGAGCCATAACTTTTGATCCAGGTGTCCGATTGAGGAACCATTTTATGCATTGGAAAGCTCGTGGAGTGCTCTATGCACTAAGAACCCTCTTTATTGGTTTCGTCCATTTTCAGGCCCATACAGGGCCATTTAGTGCCTCAAACTTGAGTTTGAATAATTTTCAGGGATTTTTTGGGAAACAGAAACTTTAATATCTTTCAACTCGCAAATGATCTTTGCGTGATTCCTTTGCCAAAGGTCTTATATTTCTGTTATGTAACTTCCTATAAATTTTCACTTCAATCCGTGCCCAAATAAAAACTTTCTAAAAATAGCAGGTTACTATTTTTAGCAGTTTGGAAAAACTAAAAGTTCTACATCATTATTCAAGCGATTATGAAACCAGAACCACAAATTTTGAAAATAAAGGGAAAGAACATCAACAATTTTGAAACACGTCTTTTTTGGGTGATGCAAGATTGCCTTTACACCACTGGATGCTCCTGCATCAGACACCCAAGGTAATTTGAGAAGTGACCCTGTCACGTCTCAAGTGTTTGTGTGAGGAAAACCCAAACAGTCAACCTCTGCCTTAGACAACCAAGAAGAATCTTCAACAAGTCTTCCTTTCTATTTCACCAGATATTCTTCATATTGCCTATTCCGAATACTTCTTCCCACACGGCTATCCAAGATCTCTTCTATCTCCTCCATTGAAGTAGATACTGGAATACTCCACTGTTCTTCTATTGTTCCATCCTTTGTGCCACCCTCATGATATTCTGTTAAATCAACAATGTTGAACACAAGAGAAATATTAATCCCACTCGGCAGCTCTACCTCATATGCATTTCCTGAATCATGCTTCTTCAAGATTCTGCACGGTCCAAATTTCTTCATTTTCAACCTATTGTATGTTCCAATTGGGAACCTTTATTTTCTCAAGTGAACCATGACTTCATCTCCTACCTGGAACTCCTTATACCTCCTCTTCTGATCTGCCTTAGCCTTGTACTGAATATTCATCTTATTAATGTGCTTTCTCACCTCTTCATGTAAATTCTTTAGATGTTCTGCAAAGTCTTCAGCCTCGACACTTGCCTTTTCTCTTTTGTCTAGATTCCTTAACTCTGAAGCATTTCTTGGACTATTCCCAAATACAATCTAGAATGGTGATTTACCAGTACTCCTATTGACAGAATTATTTTAAGCAAATTCTGCCTGTGGTAAAATCAAATCCCATCCCTTGGGCTTATCTCCTACTAAGCATCGTAGCAGGTTACCCAAACTCCTATTCACCACTTCTGTCTGTCCATCAGTCTGTGGATGGTGTGCAGAATTGAACTTCAAATCTATTTTCAACTTCTTCCACAATGTCTTCTAGAAATAACCAACAAACTTGGTATCTCGATTTGAAACTATGCTCTTTGGTAGACCATGTAATCTCACCACCTCCCTGAAAAATAACTCTAGAATATGAACAACATCATTAGTCTTCTTGCAAGGAATAAAATGTGTCATATTCAAGAATTTGTCCACCACCACAAAAATGGAATCATGTCCTCCCTGTGTCCTTGGTAAACCAAGAACAAAATCCATAATAATATCATTCCATGGCTTCTTTGGTATAGGTAGTGGCTGATATAGACCTATATTCTGACTTGCTCCTTTCGCCATCTGACCTACTCTACAACTCTACACAAATTTCCTCACATCCTGTTGCAACTGTGGCCAATAATAATTTTTACCAACAATAGCAATGGTCTTATCTCGACCAAAGTGTCCAACCAATCCTCCACTATGCTTCTCCTTAATCAGGTTCTCTCTCATGGAACTCCTCGGAATGCACAACTGGCTTCCTCTAAACAACATGCCATCTTGGATTATGAAATCCAACTATTTTGTCCTATCCAAAGTAACAGGTTCCAAACAAGCTTTCCACGCATCTACAAAATCTAGATCTTCAAGATACAAACTTTTGAGCTCATCTAACCCAACAACCTCTATATTCATTTCTGTCAACAAATTTTGCCTTCTGCTCAAGGCATCTGCAACTCTGTTGGACTTCCCACTCCTGTGCTTCAAAACAAAAGTATAGCTCTGCAAAAACTCAACCCATTTTAAATGCCTTTAGTTCAACTTTCCTTGACTATTAAGATACGGCAAAGCCTTATGATCAATATATAAAACAAACTCTTTTGAAAACAAATAATGTCTCCATTTCTTCAAAGCCTGAACTATTGCATAAAACTCCTGATCATAAACATAATACTTTTTCTTGGCATCATTAAGCTTCTCACTAAAATAGGCAATGGGCTTACCTTCTTGACTCAAAACCGCTCCTATAACAATACCACTAGCATCACAATCTACCTGAAACACCTTATTAAAATTTAGAAGTGCCAAAATAGGTTGCTCTGTGACTTTCTACTTCAATGTATCAAAGCTTTTGTCTGTTCCTTCAGTCCATTTAAACTCTTTTCTATCCCCTCTCATTGTCTTAGTTAGGGGTGCACAAATGCTACTAAAATTCCTGATAAACTTTCTATAAAAACTTGCCAAACCATGAAAAGATCGTACCTCTATGGCACTCCTTGGTGTAGGCCATTCAATGATAGTCCTTACTTTTTCTGGGTCCATCTTAAGACCTTCCTCTAAGACAACAAATCCCAGGTATACTAGCGCCTTCTTTGCAAAACTACATTTCTTCAGATTAATCAACAACTTCTCCTTCCTCAGCATCTCTAAACTCTTTTGATATGCATTAGATGCTCACCCCAAGTCTTACTGAAAATCAAAATATTATCTAAATAGACAATAACAAAACTTCCCAAAAACTCTTTTAGTACCTCGTTCATGAGCTACATGAATGTGCTCGGTGCATTGGTTAGCCCAAATGGCATGACTAACCACTCATACAAACCGTCCTTGGTCTTGAAAGTTGTCTTCCATTCATCTCCTTCTCTAATTTGGATCTGGTGATACCCACTCTTCAGATCAATCTTTGTGAAGTACTTGGCTCCACTCAAATAGTCCATTATGTCATCCATTCTAGGCAATGGAAATCTATACTTGATCGTGATCTTATTGATGGCTTGAGAGTCTGTACACATTCTCCACTCTCCATCTTTCTTTGGTGCTAGTACTGCAGGTACCGTACATGGACTTAGGCTCTCTCTTATCAATCCCCTCCTCAACAACTCCTAAACTTGTCTGTTCAACTTTTCACTCTCAGCTGGAGTCATTCTATGGGCTGCCTTATTTGACAAATTAGCTCTTGGTATCAAATCTATTTGATGACTTATCTTCCTCACTGGTGGTAAACCTTCTGGTACATTATCAGAGATAATGTCCTGAAATTCTTCCAACATATCGAAAACTTTTACTGGTACATCTTCTCATTTCTCTTGACTAATCTTAGGAATCAATGCAAAGCAATGACGCTCATGCTTCATTCCCTCCAAAATTTTTCTACCATCTACCAAGAAAATTCTAGCAGTACTACATACCTTTTCTTCCACCTCTTTCAAGGGCTTCAATTTATGATAAACTCCATCTTTTGTTAGGGAATATGTGTTTGCACGACCATCATGGATAGTGCTCCTATCATACTGCCATGGCCTCCCCAACAACATATGACATGCGTCCATTGGTATGATATCACACAGCACCTCATCAAGGTAGTCCCCAATCTTGAACTTCACTAAACATTGCTCGTTGACCAAAGCTCTATGGTCCTTCTGCAACCATGCAATCCGATATGGATGTGGATGCTTTCTTCTTGTCAAATTCAACATGTCAACCATCTCCTCTGAAACAAGATTATCAGTGCTCCAACTATCAATAATAATATCACAACACTTACCTTCACATTTGTACCTTGTGTAGAATAAACTCTTCCTCTAACTAGGTTCTTTTTCCTCATTCAACAAAGTTCTTTTAACAACTAGGGTTTCTCCCCTTTCAGTATCTTCAAAATGCTCAGACTACACATCTTCATCTACATGTGCAACTCGTGCATTACCTTCAGGTCTTCTATTTGTCCTTTCTTGATGTTGCGGACACTCGTATGCTCGATGCCCTTCTTCTCCACATTGGAAACAGGTTCCTTTGAAACCTCCTCTTCTGGGTCCTTGCCCAAGTTTGCCTCTTCCTCTTCCTCTTTGGTCACCATTATTCTGGTCACGAGGGTGGTAGGCATTATCCCCTCTTTGATTTCAACTGGTGCCAGCTTCTTCACTTTTCTTTTGATCTTCATTATGGCCTCCATAGGGTCTTCCACCAGTCCTTCCACCTTGACCTCTTCCCCTTTGCTTGCTATCAAATCTTTTATTCAGCTTCTCTTCCACCTTTAGGGAAAACTGGTATGCATCTTCTATGGTGGTCATTCTGACTAGGCTCAGCTCCTCTTGAATACTCAACCTCAACCCATTAATGTAACAGGCTACCTTCTCTTTGTTGGGCTCTGCATGACCGGTTTTGATAGTAATCTTATAAAATTCTTCCGTATACTCCTTAATAGACTTGTTGCCTTGCTTCAATCCTTGCAGCTTCTTCAACAACTCCATCTCATAGTCCACATGAATGAACTGCTTCTTCAATTTCTCCACCATCTGATCCTATCTGGTGATCTTTCCTTTTCCTCTTCTATTCCTCTCTAACTAGAGCTCCTTCTACCAAATATTTGCATGGCCGTTCAACTTTATTTTTGCAAACTTGACCTGATCTAGGTCCACATCTTCATACTCGAGATACTCCTGCATGTCATTGATCTAATCAATAAGCTTTTTCAGATTCAAATCTCTAGAATATGTAGAAACTTTGATCCTAGGTCTCTTTCCAATCTTAGAAATGGCTCTCAACAACCTAACTTCTGCAGGATCTCCTGCAGCTTCTTGTTCTTCCTCAGATAGCTCTTCTTTAGCTTCATCCTCACTTTCTTCTCTTGTTCTCGGATCAAACCCTCTTCGCAGCTCCTCTTCCAATGCATCGATTTGCCTTTGTAAGGCTCTAAAACCCTCTTCCATCAAAGCATTCCTCCCAATATGATTTCTTTGTGGAGGCATCTTGATCTCCACAACAAACCCACAACCTCAGGTCCTGGTGCAAACTGCTTCACAGTTGGTGATCTGTCTACACACTCAGGAACCCTTACTCTGATACCACTTGATGAAGGGGGTAAATCATAAAATGCACAACAATAGAGATTGAACATAGAAAATAGAACTTTCTTTATTGATTTGGACAACTTATTACATTACAAAAGCTCAAATACAATAAGAGGAATCAACCCTACACAGGCTGCAACACATTACAACTTCCTCTTCCCAGACTCTAGAATCATCTACCTTCTGTAACCCCAAATCAGCTAGGGTTTCTATTTTCCTACCTATTCTTGACTCTACACTTCCCCCCTTAACTCTACTATTGCCCAGGGTTCCCAAAAATGGTTATTAATAGCCTTTTTGGCGGCCAACAAGCTAATTTTAAAAATTGCATCTCCCTCCAAAAATAGGTCAACTTCTAAGAGCCATAACTTTTGATCCGGGTGTTCGATTGAATAACCGTTTTATGCGTCAGAAATCTTACAGAGTGCTCTATGCGCTAAGAACCTGCTCTACTGGTTCTGTCTATTTTCAAGCTTGTACGGGGCCGTTTAGTGCCTCAAACCTAAGTTTGAATAATTTTCAAGCATTTTTTCGGGAAACAAAAACTTTAATATCTTTCAGCTCACAAATGATCTTTGCATGATTCCTTTGCTAAAGGTCTTATATTTATGTTATGTAACTTCCTATAAATTTTTACTTCAATCCATGCCCAAATGCAAACTTTCTAAAAATAGCAGGTTACTATTTTTAGCAGTTTAGAAAAACTAAAAGTTCTCTATCATTATTCAAGTGACTACCGAACCAGAACCACAAATTTTGAAAACAAAGGGAAAGAACATTAACAATTTTGAAACACATCTTTTTTTGGGTGATGAAAGATTTCTCTTATAGCACTGGATGCTCCTGCATCAGACCGGAAGGCCAGAATGACTAAGTACGGACAGTACTCAGAGTAAGGGGTAGAAAGTGGATCAGTATGCCTCCGCAGATGAAGATCGACAAATGTAGTTCAGGTATGATGACTCATAGCTACTTGATGATAATATGTTCTAGTGTTCAAGGCGTGACTTCCTCTGGAAGTCATTTGAAGAAAATGTCTAAGTCTGAATGAACAGAAGTAAGACAAGGATAGTGTATAGTGCAAAGTAAAAGGGTCCGCATTCCTTCGCAAGTGCATACATTATTTTACAGTTCTAAGGAAACTAAGAGAGATGTCATGACTACCTAAATCCAGGAATATAGCCCTTGAAGTCCAACAATTCACATTCTACAAGATTTCAAATATCAACTTTCAGTTTGATAGTATTTCTCTATGACAGTGCAATAGTTCCAAAATCTGCATTTTGACATACAAGTTTATCTGGTTCCATGGATCTAAAGGCTTGTTAAGAGGTTAGTAATGATTGTTGGATATGATTTATTAAGTCTCCTGTGGTCCGCAATATGAGTTATGATATGACAAATGAATTGATCAAGTAAGTTCTTAAGAAACAAGCCGACATGCATGGTAGATCCTTATGCGGAGAAGTTATAGCATCTGGATAATTAGTCTAAGTGGTTGTATGATTGGGGCTGACCTATGTGAAGACTTGTACACATTTTTTTGAGTCCACAATGTAGATTGAACATAAGATTAAGCCGATAGAGTACAACTTATTGTTTACACATTTTAGGTTTAGCTTGTCGACCTGGTTAAGAGATAAATGTTGTTGCAGATATATAAATTCGATGAATTTCATTTTGGTGTGTGAAAAAAATGTGTGAAAAAGTACTGCATGGATGTGATTGATGTGAATATCAAAATAGTAGAGTAGAGATAGAAGATCAGTGATGATGAAGACTCAAGATTCAGTACTCAGTTGCTAAATGACTGCACCTTGGCATGCTAATAGATGCTATTGCAGTATTTATATTTCTTATATAATTTCACTTGTACTTGGTAGTGAGTCTAGCTGTAAGCAACCATTAGGGTATAATAGCCCTCATTCTCATCTTTCTAGGTTTAGGGTTGTGGCAGTGAGCCTGGTAGACCTAGTTGTACTTCATGGCAGCGAAATAGCATGTTCTAGGCCCATGGAGTGACCAAGCCTGAACATCACCATTTGTAAAAGATTGCAATATATATTGAGAGCTAATCCTCTCTGTGGTTTTTCCCTTTCTTGGGTTTTCCACATAAAAATCTGGTGTCTATGTGTCATGTTTATGTGGCTTGTATTTCTATGGTTACTTTGCTTTCTAATTATTAAAGTTGACATTTGGTTTAATTGTTTAAATTTCAGAATACTGATTCACCCCCCCTCTTAGTATTCAACAGATTGGGGTTCATTAGATTTTACATCTTCTTCCATGGGAGAATATAAAATTAATAACCCTATCCCTGAAACATCAAATATTGCATCGATATCATCTCATGATTTGAATGTGAAACATAAAGCTTCTTTGGTAACAAATTTAGATAATACTCTTACTTACACTACAAATTATGAAAATTATGAAGCTCCACCTTCTTCCAAAGAAATGGCTTCTCTTTATGGTTGAGGATTTCAGATCCTTTATAAGAACTATGATTATGTAGGAATGGTTGTGGTATTAATCAACAAGGAATCAAAGTCCCTATAGAATCCACTTTGTGACATTACTCAAGTGGCATTGGATATAATCCTTTCAAGGAATGTAAATCCCATAGACATCCTACCCTTAATGTGAATACAATATCGACACTTAACTTGATATTTCCTGAGATGATTGACACTAGTTGTCCTCCAGGAGCAATTCCTTTAGATATCTTTTCAACGGATGAAGCGATAATGGAATTCTTGGGTGCTTATGACAATACTCCCCGTTACCATCATAAACATGGATTACCTTATTATTTGAACAATAGTACATATTTTGGAAAATCTACTAGCATGATAAACGCTACTCTAAAGTCTGAGGAAGAATCTGAAGACCTACCACAATCACCCGATCTCCTAGACCACAATACTCTACTTAATGGAAAGACTGTTGATGTTTTCATGGAGAAAGACATCCTGAAGTTATTCCTATTGGTGATTATTTATATACAGAAGAAAAAGAAGAAATGACTAAGTTATTACATGAATTTTTTGAACTGTTTGCTTGGAACTATTCAATATGCCTGTTATTGATCCTCAGATTGTAACACATAATATCATCTT
This sequence comes from Cunninghamia lanceolata, assembly GCA_027924645.1. Classification (NCBI taxonomy): domain Eukaryota; kingdom Viridiplantae; phylum Streptophyta; class Pinopsida; order Cupressales; family Cupressaceae; genus Cunninghamia; species Cunninghamia lanceolata. The sequence continues at coordinate 22,118,758 of BSBN01001807.1, read as the reverse complement.
GAAACCAGTTGCTAAGCCATTTAAATAAAACATTCATAAGATGAATCCTAAGGTTGTACTTCTTGTCAAAGTTGAGATAGAAAAGCTTCTACAAGTTGGCTTTATCCACTCTATTGACTATTCACCTTGGATCTCAAATATCTCACTGTCGCTAAACCCAATGGTCGTATAAGGATGTGTACTAATTTTTGAGACTTGAATCTTGCATCTTTGAAAGATGACTTTCCACTTCCTAACATTGATATGATCGTCGATTCTATAGTTGGCCATGAATTACTCTCTTTCATTGATGGTTTTTCAAGATATAATCAAATTTTAATAAATCCTCAAGATTAATATAAAATAGCTTTTATAACACCTTGGGGTACATTTTGTTGGGTAGTCATGAGGTTTAGACTTAAGAATGCGGGAGCTACTTACCGACGTGCCATGACCCTTATATTTCATGATTACATGCACAATACTCTAGAAGATTATGTCGATGACATCTTGGCAAAGTCCATTCATTGCCAAGACCACGCCATAAACCTTCGACAAATTTTTGAGAGAATAAGAAAATACAACATGCGATTAAACCCTCGTAAGTGTGTTTTTGGTGTAGACAATGGAAAATTGTTAGGGTTTATCATTTAAATCATGGTATTGAAGTGGATATGAAAAAGATTGATGCAATTGTTAATATGCCAATACCTAAGAACATATCCCAACTTTTTAGTTTGCAAGGGAAGATATAGGCCATCCGCCGATTTGTTTCACAACTCACGGACATGACTTGCCCTTTTACGCAACTATTGAAGAAGGATTCAAAATTTTAATGGAATTCTGAATGTCAAAAAGATTTTGAAGATTTAAAGGCTTATCTAGCTAACCCTCCTGTCTTATAGGCTGCTGTCCTTGATAAACCCTTTCTATTGTATATCTTAGCATCTAATAATGCTCTGGCAACCTTGTTAGCACAACATAATGCTGAAGGCAAAGAATGTGCTATCTATTATATCAGCCAAACTTTGCTTCATTATGAAGTGCAATACACTGTTATTGAGAAGCATTTCTTAGCTTTAGTGTTTGCAACACAGAAGCTTAGACATTATCTTTTAAATGCTGAAATACATGTGATGGTGAAATTTGACCCTTTGAAACACCTTTTCGCAAAAACGGATATGTCAGGTCATCTTGCTAAATGGGTTATGTTGTTAACTAAATTTCACCTTAAGTTTATTTCTTAGAAAGCGATTAAAGGGCAAGTGTTAGCCAACCATTTAGCTGACGCACCTTCACCTTTTACTACACAACATTAGGACATATTCCCCAATGACCAAATTTTAGCAATTACTAAGGATGATAAATGGGAATTGTATTTCGATGGATCAAGATGTTGAACCAGCTCTGGTGCTAGTGTTATATTAATACCCCCTGCAAGTAAGCCGATTCCTATGTCTTACTGCCTAAACTTCTCATGCATGAACAACATTGCTGAATACAAAGCTCTTATTATAGGACTTCGTGCCACTTTGGCTCTTAACATGAAAAATATCACTATATATGGTGATTCACAGCTAATTGTATGACAAATAACTGGATCATATAAAACTAAGCATGACAAACTATCTTGATACCGTGAGTTTGATTTATCTCTATTAAACCATTTCGCATTGTTTTCAACAAATACTATTCCCAGGAAAGACAATCGACATGTGGATGCAAGGGCAAGTGCAACTTCCCTTATATCCCCTGATGATTCTCTTGAGGAATTCACTTTCATTATCCATAATCTTAAAACACTGACAATCGAAGACCCTATAGTTGCGAATTCAGAACTTTGTGGTAATACATATGCTGGTGAGTGGTTCTCCCATATATTCAATTATTTGTGTGATGAAACCATTCCTATTTCAACATCTAAGAATACTCGAATCCCTTTACGTAAATTAGTGGCACGTTACATTATCTTGTCAAATGTGTTGTATAGACGAAGCTACAACGGAGTTTTACTCTGATGTTTAAGTAATTCAGAAATCCTGATAGCTTTAGAAGAAGCTCACTCTGGTGCCTGTGGAGGGCATTTTAGGGGAAAATCCTTGGTACAAAATTGTTACGAATGGGATATTATTGGCAGCACATGGAACAAAATTCCTTTGCTTATGTCAAGAAATGCCTGCAATTTCAACAACATAATCACCTAATTTGAGCACCTGCTCAGGAACTTCGTGCCCAAGTTTCATCTTGGCCATTTTCTATTTGGGGCTTGGATCTAATTGGTAAAATCTCTCCACCCTCCTCTCAAGGGCATACATTTATCATTACTACTACTGATTACTTCACGAAGTGGGTCGAAACTATCCCCTTACGATCCACAACCGTTGACGTAATTTGTTGGTTTCATCCAAGATAACATTATTTCTCAATTGGAATACCTTCCTCCCTCATTTCTGACAATGGTACACCATTTAAGAACAAGGATGTGAAGAAATTTCTCAAAAAATATCATATTCAACACCACTTCTCTACGCCTTATTATCCTCAATCAAATGGCCTAGTAGAAGCTTCAAATGAAATTATTGGACAAATTTTATGAAAGACTATTAACAAAAATAAAAAAAGACTGGCACATTCAGTTATCCTACACATTATGGGCCTATAGAACAAGTATTTGTATGGCTACTAGGAATACACTGTATAATCTTGTCTATGGCACAGACGTGATAATGCCCTTGGAGTTAGAAATTCCTTCATTGAGAGTTTCCCTAAGAGATGTTATTAATGATGATATAGAATGTGAGAAGAGATTGTAAGAACCTGAGATGCTTGATGAAAGATGAATAAACACTCTTGAGCACCTCAAGGCTCATCAGAAAAGCATACAACGATCGTACAATGAACATGCTATACAATGTTCTTTCGACATTGGGGATTTGGTACTTTATGAGAATCAATGCAATGTCAACGCACCCCCTATAGACAAAGGTAAGTTTAACCCCAATTGGATTGGATTGTATATAGTTACTAAGGCCTTTAGATCGGGAGCATATAGACTAGCTGATGAACAAGGTACGCCGCTTAAAGAACCCATTAATGCAACACACCTCAAGAAATTCCATGCTTAGATTTGATGTTAAATGTTATAAAGCAAATTTATTAGTTAGATTAGCTTCAATTTTGACAAGATATTATTATTTTGTGCTAATTCATTTAACATTGCATCTTTTGCTCAGTTAATCATTGTTGTATCTTGTTTATACATTCTTTGTTAAGATCACTTTTGTATTAATTAAACATAGTATAGGAATTTGGGTTATATATGAAATTTTAATCATTTTGCCTTTTACTGTATGTTTTGCAAAGAATTGATTAGTATGTCACATTAGCATTAATTACATTTCCATATTAGCCTTCAACATTCATCACTAGTTGCATTTTACAAATCACATGTGATAGATGAAAATCATTGTAAATGGACAGAAAAATAAACATCATATATAGTGTAAGGCCCGCCCTTGTCCGACTGGTGTGTATCCTATTATTCACCTAGCTCTAGATTAAAATGATAAAATGATTGATTATTATATAATATGATTGCCAGATGAATATAGGTAGTGATTGGTTATACATCCTCATTAATATGTTAAATTTGCTTCGGCTATAATATGTATATGTGGAATTAACTTTGAGATTGAGTGTGTAGGTATTTCTAACAAAACCATAGATACTGGAGATTATTCCACACCTTATGTTGTAATCCCTTGTGAAGTTGATCTAGTTCCACGAGGAACCAAGATCAACTTTGTGTTTGGTGCAATGTTGTAATGTTGTAATGTTGTCTTGCATGAGGTTGAATGGGTTAGGTCTACCCTCTTGTAAATTTGAATTATGATGTGTTGTAAGAATTATTTTTGAAGTTTATCTTATTTTTGAATTTTAAAATTTGTGACCCTTTTCTTGTGTCTTAACTTGACCCTAGGTGTCCTAACTAAGTTTAAATTGACCCTGGGTTATACCCCATGGGTCTAGGGTCACTTTTGACTTGGGTAACCCTTGGTTAACCTCCGTATGGTTACCTTAACTTCACAGTAAAGTTAAGTGACGAATTTGGAGGCATGGGAAGGATAGGATGAGTGGGACCAACACTTAAGCCCATCCTTTCTCCATTTTTAAGGCTTGAAATGACTCCATGGTCCACCAATAATGGAGGGGCTTATCTTCTTGTTTTCTCACTTTTGGTGAGAGTCCCCATGAAGTGGTGTGGTCCTTCATGAGTGGGGTTATTTTTTTAATCCCACTTGCAATAGTGGGAATATTTTTTTAATCCCACTTGGGATAGTGGGGATATTTTTTAATCCCACTTGGGATAGTGGAAAAAGGAGTGGGGTTATTTTAATTCAACTTGTCATAATCCACTCTTCCCAAAAAAATAAAATAAATTTTTAATTCATCCACTATGAATTTAAAATTCACAAATAATGTGAGCCCTTGATCTCAACTCTTGATCCTCACCTTCCATTCCTTTTTCAGAAAATCTATAAATAAGACCCTTCTCTAAGCAATTACAGAATACTGGATTTTTGCAGGGGAACTTCATTCTTGCAGGGGGACTTCATTCTTGCATTCTTATTATGCTTAATTTCCTCTAGGAAATCTTCTTCTGGCATCCTCATAATGCCTAATTCCTTCTCTATTCTCCTCTTCATAGTCTCATAATGCCGAAATTATTCTAGCCATCCTATATCCTCCATTCATTATCCCTTGCTTGTGATCATAGAGAGATTTTTTTTTGAGAAGGGAGATTTGGAGAGGAGACTAGAGAGGAACTCTACTTCAACTTCTTCCATTACAGGGATTTTTAAGGTTGGATTTCAAGACCTTTCCTTTGCATTTTCTATTTGTTGCATGGTGGATGTGTGGAATGCATTTCTTGCTTGTGTTGTATTTCTTTTGTTTTTGTAAGAATTTTTGTGTGGGGTGTTGACAGAGCATCTTCCACTTGGGAGAAATGCTCATCAAGTGTGGGGTAGGGGAGGAGTGATCCTCCTCGAGTTCATTCCTTGTTCTAGAATTTGATTATGTTGAAAGCCTTGAGGGCATTTGTGTGATCTTGAGAAATTTTGTGGTATGGCTTGAGAGCCAAATTTTGATCTACTTTGGGATCTTGATTTATTTGTTTGGCTTGAGGCCATGAGGAAAGCATTTGTGTGACTTCGAGAAAATTGGTTATATGGCTTGAGAGACAAATATGATATTCCTTGGAATTTGATTATCTTGTTTGGCTTGAGGCCATGAGAAATTTGTGTTGAAATATTGTGAAGGGTGGTACTCTAGAGTTTAGTGTGTCCACTCTCCTACCCCTCTTTAAACTCACAGTGGATGAGTTTTGTGTTGTGTAAATATCTATGGGTGTATTTGTGTTTTAGTGTGTTGTTTTTATCTTGTTGTGAAGTGGTATTGAATCCCCTACGTGTGTGGATAATCTCCCTAGTTCAGGGGTGACCCTCTTGCGGGTCTACGATAGGGAGGAGAGCAGCTTGTGTGGTGTTTCTTTCCTTGTGTGATACACAAGTTTTCTGGGAGCTTATTGTGAAGCTTGGAGAAGATTATTGGATCTTAGAAAATATTTTATTTTCCTTAAGTCTTATGGAGAGCCTGATCTTTTAATAGCTCCTTCCTTGTTGATTTTCTAAAAGGAGAAAATTATCTCCCTATTGTTGTATAAATTGTTATTTTTGGAGTTGTGAGGAAATCCTCTGTGATTGGATTGATGTTTGTATTCTACTATTCATTAAGTTTTACCCTTTTAAAATGAGGAAAGGAAGAGAAAATTTGTTTTTAAAAGAATATTAGACTTGTCTAGTTCCTTCTTCTTCTACTAGCAAAGTTGTGAGTTAGTTGATGTTTTAATTAAGTTTGTAAAAGTATTATTTCTGTGCAAGCTTAGTAGAAATATTAGTATTAAATTTTGTTATAAGTCAAGTTGTAATTTTACTACCATGAAAGAAATGAAATTTGGATTGCAATATTGCTTTTGAAATTACCACCACCTTGAGGGTCTCTTCCTAGGATGCAGACCATTTCACTATTCACTATTCACTATTCACTTTCACTACTCACTATTCACTATTCACTATTTATTATTCACTTTTCACTAATCACTATTTATTTTTATTATTCACTACTTACTTTTACTATTCACTTTTCACTAGCACAACGGGAAGGGGAATGAGATAAAAATACAATCAAAATTAAATTTCAGAGAAACGGTAAAATGAACATGATAGAAATACAATCAAAATTAAATTCTAAGAAAAGGAAGAGAGGGCAAATGAACGGGCTTGGTTGAAAATGCTAAGTCTGAAGAAGGAGAAATTAATATTAAATTCTAAAAAATGGAAAGAAAAATCAGATGATCGTGCTTTGCTGAAAAATGATCTATCACCTAAAACAACTGTTGTTCAAATATAATTCGTGAGATTAACCTAAGTCAGGAAACCACATATTTCCTTACATAGGGTGTGCGCACATGTATTTGGTACGCCGCTGACAACTATATTATTTTTGCCTTAAGCGTACACTACCAAGCACACCTACGCGTGCGAGGGGATTTCTAGGGAAGAGTGGGAAAATTTTTGATAGTTCGTATCATGACCACATGACGCATGTGGACATGACACGCGTGAATACGTGTTGTGACCACATGGGAAATGTAGGCATGACATTTGGTATCAGAGCACATGTTTCAACATTGGGAGCTCTGGGGTTTGCGTGTTGTTTAGGCCAACATAAAGTGGGTTGAGCATGATTTGACCCTTGTTCTACTACATGTAGCTACAAGAGAGTGAGGTTGTGGTTTGTTGACTAACCTTCACCTTGGAGGAATACCCATCCTCTTGTTTTGTCATCGTGATGGCCTTGTCACATGATTATCAAAGTCTTCCGCTTGTGTTTTGTGGTGGTTGTGATCCTCTTGGTTGATTGTCCTCTCGAGTCAGTTGGTCTAGGTGGTGAGGGTTGCATTGGACCCTTCCTCACCCTTGTGTATTTTTGTGGAGAGTAGTGACATATTAATGCCCATTTGATTTATTCTTGCCTTGTGAACTTGACGTGTGTTTATCTTTGGTTACTTGGTACTAGTTATTGGTTACTTGGTTCTATGATGAGACTATGACATCCCTCTAAACCTTTATGTGAGCCTTGTGAAGTTAATTCCTGTAATGTGGATGAATAAAATATGTGTTTAGATGTAAGATCTGTAATTGATGTATATGTATATGAGTTGATGTTCTATATAAACAGGTTGTACGATGTGTGAATTCCTTATGCATGTGTGATAATGATTGATGAACATGAAATTCCTTATGTTGATTTCAATCAATACAGTGTGCTTTGTGAAAGGAATTAAGCCTTTATAACATTTAGTTACCATGCTTTATTTTCTTGAGAAGAGTTCTTTATTACATATGTTATCTTCTATACTTACCTTGTCTGGTGCAAAGAAGTTCAGGAAAATGCTTCCAACCTCCTCTTGATGACTTTCGGGAGTAAGTCATTTCCTAGGGGGCTAGTATGTAAGGCTCGCCCTTGTCTGACTAGTGTGTATCCTATTATTCACCTAGCTCTAGATTAAAATGATAAAATGATTGATTATTATATAATATGGTTGCCAGATGAATATAGGTAGTGATTGGTTATACATCCTCATTAATATGTTAAATTTGCTTCGGCTATAATATGTATATGTGGAATTAACTTTGAGATTGAGTGTGTAGGTATTTCTAACAAAACCATAGATACTGGAGATTATTCCACACCTTATGTTGTAATCCCTTGTGAAGTTGATCTAGTTCCACGAGGAACCAAGATCAACTTTGTGTTTGGTGCAATGTTGTAATGTTGTAATGTTGTCTTGCATGAGGTTGAATGGGTTAGGTCTACCCTCTTGTAAATTTGAATTATGATATGTGTTGTAAGAATTATTTTTGAAGTTTATCTTATTTTTGAATTTTAAAATTTGTGACCCTTTTCTTGTGTCTTAACTTGACCCTAGGTGTCCTAACTAAGTTTAAATTGACCCTGGGTTATACCCCATGGGTCTAGGGTCACTTTTGACTTGGATAACCCTTGGTTAACCTTCGTATGGTTACCTTAACTTTACAGTGAAGTTAAGTGACGAATTTGGAGGCATGAGAAGGATAGGATGAGTGGGACCAACACTCAAGCCCATCCTTTCTCCATTTTCAAGGTTTGAAATGACTCCATGGTCCACCAATAATGGAGGGGCTTATCTTCTTGTTCCCTCACTTTTGGTGAGAGTCCCCTTGAAGTGGTGTGGTCCTTCATGAGTGGGGTTATTTTTTTAATCCCACTTGGGATAGTGGAGATATTTTTTTAATCCCACTTGGGCTAGTGGGGATATTTTTTAATTCCACTTGGGATAGTGGGGATATTTTTTAATTCCACTTGGGATAGTGAAAAAATGAGGGGTTATTTTTAATTCAACTTGTCATAATCCACTCTTCAAAAAAAATAATTTTTTTTTAATTCATCCACTATGAATTTAAAATTCACAAATAATGTGAGCCCTTGATCTCAACTCTTGATCCTCACCTTCCATTCCCTTTTCAGAAAATCTATAAATAAGACCCTTCTCTAAGCAATTAGAGAAGATTGGATTTTTGCAGGGGAACTTGATTCTTGCAGGGGAACTTCATTCTTGCAGGGGGACTTCATTCTTGCATTCTTATCATGCCTAATTTTCTCTCAGAAATCTTCTTCTGGCATCCTCATAATGCCCAAATCCTTCTCTATTCTCCTCTTCATAGTCTCATAATGCTGAAATTATTCTAGCCATTCTATATCCTCCATTCATTATCCATTGCTTGTGATCATAGAGAGATTATTTTTTTGAGAAGGGAGATTTGCAGAGGAGATTGGAGAGGAACTCTACTTCAACTTCTTCCATTACAGGGATTTTTAAGGTTGGATTTCAAGACCTTTCCTTTGCATTTTCTATTTGTTGCATGGTGGATGTGTGAAATGCATTTCTTGCTTGTGTTGTATTTCTTTTATTTTTGTAGGAATTTTTGTGTGGGGTGTTGACAGAGCGTCTTCCACTTGAGAGAAATGCTCATCAAGTGTGGGTTAGGGGAGGAGTGATCCTCCTCGAGTTCATTCCTTGTTCTGGAATTTGATTATGTTGAAAGCCTTGAGGGCATTTGTGTGATCTTAAGAAATTTTGTGGTATGGCTTGAGAGCCAAATTTTGATCTACTTTGGGATCTTGGTTTATTTGTTTGGCTTGAGGCCATGAGCAAAGCATTTGTGTGACTTTGAGAAAATTGGTTATATGGCTTGAGAGCCAAATATGATATTCCTTAGAATTTGATTATCTTGTTTGGCTTGAGGCCATGAGAAATTTGTGTTGAAATATTGTGAAGGGTGGTACTCTAGAGTTTAGTGTGTCCACTCTCCCACCCCTCTTTAAACTCACAGTGGATGAGTTTTGTGTTGTGTAAATATCTATGGGTGTATTTGTGTTTTAGTGTGTTGTTTTTATCTTGTTGTGAAGTGGTATTGAATCCCCTAGGTGTGTGGATAATCTCCCTAGCTCGGGGGTGACCCTCTTGTGGGTCTACAGTAGGGAGGAGAGCAACTTGTGTGGTGTTTCTTTCCTTGTGTGATACACAGGTTTTCTGGGAGCTTATTGTGAAGCTTGGAGAAGATTATTGGATCTTAGAAAATATTTTATTTTTCTTAAGTCTTGTGGAGAGCCTGATCTTTTAATAGCTCCTTCCTTGTCGATTTTCCAAAAGGAGAAAATTATCTCCCTATTGTTGTATAAATTATTATTTTTGGAGTTGTAAGGAAATCCTCTATGATTGGATTGATGTTTGTATTCTACTATTCATTAAGTTTTACCATTTTAAAATGAGGAAAGGAAGAGAAAATTTATTTTTAAAAGGATATTAGACTTGTCTAGTTCCTTCTTCTTCTACTAGCAAAGTTGTGAGTTAGTTGATGTTTTAATTAAGTTTGTAAAAGTATTATTTCTATGCAAGCTTAGTAGAAATATTAGTATTAAATTTTTTTATAAGTCAAGTTGTAATTTTACTACCATGAAAGAAATGAAATTTGGATTGCAGTATTACTTTTGAAATTACCGCCACCTTGAGGGTCTCTTCCTAGGATGGGGACCATTTCACTATTCACTATTCACTATCACTTTTCACTTTTCACTTTTCACTATTTACTATTCACTTTTCACTAATCACCATTCATTTTTACTATTCACTACTTACTTTTACTATTCACTTTTCACTAGCACAATGGCAAGGGGAATGAGATAGAAATACAATCAAAATTAAATTTCAGAGAAATGGTAAAATGAACGTGATAGAAATACAATCAAAATTAAATTCTAAGAAAAGGAAGAGAGGGCAAATGAACGGGCTTGGTTGAAAATGCTAAGGCTGAAGGAGGAGAAATTAATATTAAATTCTAGAAAATGAAAAGAAGAATCAGATGATCATGCTTTGCTGAAAAATGATCTATCACCTAAAACAACTGTTGTTCAAATATAATTTGTGAGATTAACCTAAGTTAGGAAACCACACGTTTCCTTGCATAGGGTGTGCACACATGTATTTGGTATGCCGCCAACAACTGTATTATTTTTGCTTTAAGCGTACGCTATCGAGCACGCCTATGCGTGTGAGGGGATTTCTAGGGAAGAGTGGAAATTTTTTTAATAGTTCGTATCATGACCACATGACGCATGTGGACATGATACACGTGAATACATGTTGTGACCACATGGGAAATGTGGGCATGACATATAGATATATCATCATCAATTTTAAATATAGATTTGAGTCGACTATCCCTTACAACAAAATGGGATGTCATAGTACATAATATATACACATCATATAGTTAAACCTCGGTCACCTGTACCCTCAGGCCCTCATGGTGTGCGTGTGATAGAGGCTTGACCATGTGTGGCTACAAATCGCGAATGACTCCTAGAGACACTCTGCGATCGTAACCTCCTGATCTCACCTCTTAGCCTTATCACCTCCTCATGTGCCTCCTAGTACAGCCGCTGGTACTGGTGTCTCTTTGCCTGAGCCCTATCACTGTTAGCTCTCGCCTAGCATAACTCAAGCAGTAAGAACTCATCGATGACTGGCTCTCTCTTAGATGTGGGTAACACTACCGCGTGATCCCATTGTGCCTGAAGGTTAGCCTCGGCATGCTCAGTTCTCTGAAGTAACTCCTCTCTCTCCCGTGTAGACTGCTCTAGAACAACCTCTATAGCTATCCTGTATCTGACAAAAGACATAAATATCTCTACATGTCACCCAACAAATAGCTGTGGTGAATACTCCGTCCACACCTACTGCTCAGCTACATCTATAGGTACTATGTCCATTATGATGTGACTCACAAAGACTCCCCATGCATCAGTCCCAATTGTAAAATAGAAAATAGGATAGATATCAGACTCTCACATAAGCATCATAAACAATAAGCATAAGAACATCAAATTAATGAAACAAGTCTAACCTAGATCTCCATCCTGCCAAAATGGATCTTGAATTATTGAAGTATAATAAGATCTACAGTTTGATCTATAGCTGGGGGCACAGGTCTATTGGTCTCCCCCTCTTACTCTGACTAGGCCTCTCAACACCTACAGGGACTGGACCACAAGCCCTAGACCGTGGTCTCAACTCAGTCTCCTCATTGGTGTTTGCCTCCTGCTGGTCCTGTCGTGGTCTCACCCTGAAGATGTACTATGATGGAACCTCCTCCTCCTCCTCATCATCCTCCATATCCTCCTCTAGATCATAGTATCATGTGAAGACCCTCACATCATCCTCTACCCCTGTGTCACTAGCGTGACCGGCCCAAGGTTGAGCATTGCCTGTAGGGTGACCAAGAGGAAAGATAGGAGTAGGCCGTGTTATATGCCACTAGGTCTGATATGGTTAGGTACAACCGACATTGTCTGCATCTGATACCAACACTACATCATTGGGACTATCATCATCACTAAGACTTACATCTGCTACTGTCAGTCGTTGGGTGCTATTCGCCTTGAATGCACTGCACATGGTGTGCGCATAGCTCAGATGCACTATAGGAACATCTTGTACCTGTCCAAACTATCATGTCACCCTGTCAAAGTAGAACCAAACCACAATATGATTGGGGTGACTGGCCATCAACTAATCCCTCTACATCCTCGCTAATTGTCTCCACTAGCCAGGCCATACAATATAGCCATGCTATGATCTCTAGATGATATCATTGGGCTGCAGTATATCAAAAATAACTCTCTAGTATAATAGATCATTGTGTCTCCAACATCTGACTAGCAGATAGGCATGAACGCGTGGATGGGTGAATGCTGACTCTATAGGAAACCTTGTCAGTTGTGTGCACCTGATATGCTCAAAAGCCCAAACCTATAATAAAGTGCAGATCATTAGATTGTGCATCTCATAATGGATGTATCATCCTAGGTTGTGGTAGAGGTGCACAAGCATACTGTGCCCCCATGCATATACAGTTTGGTGCTCCTCCATCGCTCTAATGGTATGAATGAGACCCCTATGAAGGTGAATGCCTCATCCGTATAGTGCGAGGACTAGTGCGACAGTGACTATCATAATCCTCCAAACCAATGGGATGTCACCACATCCCTACTCTAGAAGTACTAGTATGAAAACAACAATATATTACTAAAAAAAACTACTAAAAACTACTTATAAATGACCAAACATGGTCACATGACCATTAGTAGTTTATTGCCAGTCATTTATAACGCGACCAAATTGATGACTAAACCATTTTTAGTCATTTATTGGTTGTTTTGATTGATCGATTTGGTAGTATATTTAGTCATTGATTTCTATAATCTAGTCACTTATTTAGTCATTTTTTATTCACTGATATATTTAGTCATTGATTGTTGTTAACTAGTAACTTATTTAGTCATTTTTATTCACTGATTTTTGTCCATTGGTAGTGTATTTAGTCATTAATTTTCATAATCATTTTGATCAATTTGGTAGTATATTTAGTCATTTTTATTCACTGATTTAACACTGGTCATATATTTAGTCATATTTATTCACTATTCATTGATTTCTATCAATTGGTAGTATATTTAGTCAATTTAATTATTAATTGATGTCAATTAGTAGTATATTTAGTCATTTTGAAGCTTGCATTTAGTCATTAGTATAGTTAGTAGTATATTTTGAATCTTGCACAATGAAAAAACTTTGAGAAGGTAAAAACAACTTTTTTTATTGATAAAAAATGCTTACAAACAACATACAGATCTGAAAATAAGTTACAATGCTTTCTCTTTGCTAAAAAATCCTTCATGGTTACAATACATAGCTCAAAGAATGAGCAAGAAACTAATTTTCTGAGTATCACTGAGCATAGAAGCATAAATAAATTCATAGATGTCTCCTTCACAAATCCATGACTATCCCATGAAGTTCACTGTCCTAGTTCAAGATCACACTGTCATCTCTGTAGAGATCTTGTCTCATGCACCAAACTTGCTCTAGTTCATAAGCTGCCACTGTGAATTGTTACTTGTAGAAATAATCTATCCTGATCTTTGATGATTATGCCTCTGATGACTATCATCTTTGGTAGGATGCCTCAGTTGTCATGGACTGTTATTCAACATTTCCTTATGACTAGGCTATGCATTGTCCTAATCAAACTTGTAGCTTCTTGAAATGCATTGTCCAATCACTTGTTGTGAGGCCAATTATTTTTCCTTCCTTATTTTGATTGATATGCATTTCAGTTGATGACATTATCAGACTTTTAGAGACTATGGTTTCATTATGCAGACTTGATTATATCTCCTAATTTTTTTATGACGTTGTTTAGACATATGGTGATTTGATTTGATCATATTTTGATGCTATTTTGTGATTCAACATACGAGATATATTAGATGATGTTTTGTGATATGATTTCTAGTTATTTATGTGATGCTGATTATTTGACATGTGATAGAAGAATGCAATTTAATTCAAATTTATGTTATAGATGATTATTGTTGTATTCAATGGCATTAATTTAATTCTAGTTGCTTCGGCTATGATTATTCATGATATGATTGACACTTGATCGAGATGTGCAGGTTTTACATTCCCAGGCCATGGGAAATTAGAGGTAGAATTCACACATATGTTATTTCTAATGAAACTGATCTATTCCCAAGAGGGATGAGGATCACGTTTGAAAATTGAGTGTTGGTTTAAGTACTTGTATTAATTTTATCATTTTGACCTAGTACCTCTTTGTGTAATTAATTAATGTTATGTGTTGTATAATCTTTATTTGACTTATACCACTTGGTAATTGTTTTTATTTTTTGAGGCCATTTAAAGTGGATTTATGACCCCTTAGGTGAACCTCAGTGTCCCAAAATCTACCCTAGGTGGTTACCCATGGGTCTAGGGTCAATTTTGACTAACTAACCCTTGGATTAACTCACTTTTGGTCACTCTAAACTAAGGTTTAGTCAAAGTGACGAAATTTGAAATTAGATAAGGTGGGAGATGAGTCATACTTTGGGAAAGACTCATCTCCCTTCCCAAAGTTTGGGAATCCCTTTCCTAGGAAGACTTGGGAGGTCTCCAAGACTCCCAAGTGTGTGGGATCTTCCTCCAAGACTCTCACACGTGTGAGAGCATCTTGGAGGGAGATGGCTCTCTTAGAGAATAAGAGGATGCCATATGGCATCCCTTATCCTCTTGGAGGTTTGAATGGGAATGCCACCTCACCACTTGTTCTCTCACACATGTGTGATAGCATAAGTGGATAAGGTGAGGATTGAGATAGAATTAGAGGATGACACTTGTCACCCTCACACTACCTTTCCCTTGCAAGTGGCATTCAAGGAGTAAGGAGAAGGTGACAAGTGTCACCTTCTTATTCCTCAAGGCCAAATTAGAAGGCCTATATTACCTCCTCTTGTTGAGGAGTGTGGGGTTTTAGAATTTTAGAGTTTCTTTCTATTTCGAGAAATTTTGGAAAGTTAGAGAAATTCTTGGAGATTGGAAGGTTTGGAGAAGCTTGGAGCTCATCACCAAACTTGCTTCCATTATAGGGCTTTTGAAGGTAATTTCTATGCCTTATTCCTTACCCTTGCTTATTTAGTATTGATGTGGTTGTGGATTTTATTGTTTGTTGTTTCATTTTTCTTTATGTAGGATGGGAGTTTGGTGAGAGCACCTCCATTTGGAGGTAAGACTCAACTTGTTTGGGGTAGGGGAAATGAACTTCCTTGAGGTCACTCCCATATTTGTGTTATTTATGCCTTGAGAGATTCTTACTTGTTGTGGAGATTATTTGAATGGCAAGAGTTCCATGGAAGTTATTTTGAGATATTGAGGAGTTGGGTATTTGGAGGTTTTGGCTTGAGGCCATGAGACTTGGTATTTTGGTGTGGGGGTCCATTCCCTACTCCCATCAAACTCATTTTTATGAGTTGTGTTATGTGCTTATCCTTGGGGTTGATTTTTGTGTTGTTGTTTTAGTGCTTGTTGTGGTGTGTTTGCAACCGTGTGAATCCCTACCTCCCTAGCTCGGGGGTGACCCACTTGCGGGTCTACGGTAGGGAGGAGGGCATTTCAAAGTGGCTGGGTTTCCCTTCTTGTTGTGTTTATTTGCAGGTCCTTTTATGAAGGAATGGAGCTTGATGAGAAGTCCATTTTTGTGTTGTTATAATCTTATGTTGTTGGCTGTTTGAGCCATGGCCTTTGTGGCCCTATTGTATTTATTTTGTCAAGTTTTATGCCCTTGGAGTTGACTGTAAAAAGTGTTAAAATGTACACAATCTATTTATTTTATTTGAAGGTTGTTGATTCTCTAAGTTGTGAGTTTATAGTTTGAGAAATGCATGAGAAATTTTATACATATTTCTGTCATTATTCCTTTCAAAAAAAAAAATACATTAGTTGTTATATAAATTTTATTGTATCTAAAGGAAAGGAGATAGAAATTTCAGTAAATTATTTTCTGTTATATGGCATTGAAATTTTATGATGATTAGTTGTTGTTGGAAAATTTAATGGAAGTATATATTTCTACCTCTTAGGTTCTTTCAAAAAAAAAAAAAATCTATGCATATTTATGTCTTTCAAAAAAAAAGAAAAGAAAAGAAGAGATGCTACTGGATTGTCACTTATGTAATAAAACAGGAATTTAGGAATCTATGTTAATCCAGATTAGTGTTATTGTGAGTGGTAGTTCAATGAGTATATATATATATATACATTGTTTCTTATTTTTGAAATCTAGATTGCTGTTTATTATTCACTATGCAATTACAGAAATTAGAAGAGTAAACAAAAAATCTTTTATATACTTGTTGTTTATATATTAATATATATATACTTATATATATGTATATATATGTATGTATATATATATATACATATATATACATATATAGAAGTGTATACATATATCTATATATACAAAAAAATAGGAAAATGCATATATACTGAGGTGTTTTGAATAAACTATAAGTACCAATCTGAGCATATATATGTGTGTGTGTGTATATATATATATATAGATATTATTTATAAACTAAAATATATATTGCCGAGGAAAAAAAATCCAAATTATGGTAGGCTGAGTGTTAGACAGTCTTATTTTTAAATAAAAAAAATGTTTGGGACTGTGGGCGGCAGTGCCCACAGTCCCACCATTCCTTTAGCAATGAGGGGTGTGGGGAGGAGGTGGTGCCTCCACCCACACCCGTGGGTGTGGGTGGAGGCACCACCTCCTCCCCACACCCCTAAACCTCACTCAGCAACCTACCGTGACTCTCGCGCTCCCTACTAGCGTCCAACTCCGCAGCTCCCTTAGAACCCTTAGTGCCGAACTCACCTCTGCTGCCCCTCTGCACCATGCCGCCCCCACATCCATTACTATGTAGAACTCAACACTTCCCCTTCACCTGCGGTCTTCCTCGATGGCGGTGGTGGCAGGAGCTCTTCCCCTCACCCATCTGATGCTATTTGACCCTTTCACCTCTTTCAAACCTGCAAGATGTAGTTCGAATTTAACACTTACATTTTAGTTACATTTAGATATATATATATCATTCAGCAAAGAAAAAAAAGATATATATCTATAACTATAGTTCATCTGTGTATACCTCCGTGAGAGGTAGTAGCGTCTCATTCATGGCCTCCATTTGTTGTTTTCAAACCCTAACCTGCTAAAACAAGAGGAAAAACAAAACAAAAGAAAAAGAAAGATTGAGTTAGAGGATTAGAGCAACAAAGGGAGAGAAAACTATAAAATATAACTTAGGGTTTTCTTGTAGAGAGCTAATTTTAAAATGATATTAGGGCTTTTAATTTGCAGACCAATTATTTTATTAGGAGGAGATTTGTGAGGAGAGTGTGTTTTAATTCTTTTTTTTACTCTCTATTTTTGCCCTTACATTTTAATTCTTGTGTCTCAATGTATTTATTAATTTTTAGATGGGGTTTTACATTTTGGTTTTTATTGCCTTGTGGATTAATTTTATTTTAGAGGCATTGAGTTTTGTTTAAATTGGGAAGAATATTCTATTTGTATTAAATTCATTTCGATTGGGATAATTATTTTATTTTTCCCTAGCGTGATTTGATCATTTTACTTGTTTATCTTTTTTTACTTTTATTTTACGGGAATGAGTATTTTAATCTCTTCCTTTCTCCATTATTCCTAGTTCGTTAATAAATGTAATGCCGAAATTATATTTATTAACGGACTCAAATTTGAAATCCAAATTGGCATTTGTTATTATTTTATTATATTATTTCAAATTTTTATTCTTTTTGCAAGGTCGATTTATTTGACCTTGGCAGGGTATTTATTCTGTTATTTTAATTTGTTTTAAATTTGTTCTTAAGTTTAAATTTTTATTCTTAATTTTATTTGATTCTTATTTGAGTTTTATTTTAAAATTTTTAAGTCGATTATTGAAAACACATTATGCTGTCAAATTTTTCCTAGATTTCTAGGGTTTTAATTTTATGATATTTTATTCCACTATTCCACTTTAATCATGCACCCATCATACCATTATTTCTTAATGACTATTCAATTTTATTTTGACCAAGTTAGGGTTAGGTTACGAAGCTGGCGAAATCATCTTCACACCTAGGAGACTCAGGGTTCGGAATTAAAATCATTCTAACACTAAAAGTGATACACTTTGTGTCGTATACCCCCTAAACAAATATCATCACGCAGGGGACTGCATATGACAACACACTTTCCCAAACTATGTTGACATGTTTACGCCTTATGCGTATTGCCACCGAGCATGCAGACGCGTGCGAGGGGGTTCCTAGGGATAGGTAGAAATTTTTTTTGTAGTTCGTGTCATGACTACATGGGAAATGTGGATATGACACGTGTTGTGTGTCATGACCGCATGGGAAATGCGGGCTTGACATTTGGTATCAGAGTCTAAGTTTAAACACTAGGCTTGTTTAGGGCACATTATTATTTCCGCAACTTTGATTAATTTGTGGTTACCTCATTTTTGTAGGATGCCTCCCCAACGAGTTCGGCGAGCCCTATCCCACCACACTGTATCTGTCGAGTTGCATAGTGATTCTTCAGCTGAGGGACAGGCACAGCAGGACCCACAGGTACCGCAGGCATCACTGGCCCTACTAGATTTTGGGCCATATATATTACAGACTTTACATACAGTTTTAGATAGGCTTCCACCGATCATAGCTGAGCTGCGTGTAGAATCACGTGTTGAGCCATGCATAAAGCCACGTGTTGAGCCCCACAAGGATTTGCAAGAGGAGCCACATGTGTAGCCATGAGTAGAGTCTCATGTTGAGCCACGTGTGGAGCCCCGCGTTGAGCAGCAAGGGGCACCACGTGTGGAGCCTTATGTTGAGGTGCCAGAGATGATGGTAGAGGAGGTTGGTTCGGCTGACAGGGCCCGTAGCAGGAGTCCTCCACGTCATACTAGGTGTGATGAGGTAGTGTGAGTAGAGCACAGTGTTCATAGGCCTTATGATTACTACACAGATAAGCCTATCAGAGGGCACAGGGATAGAGGAGATCCCATTAGGGTTTTGGTGAGGCTGAACCCTCCTACTTTCGTTGGGGCCACAGAGGGAGTTGAGGTAGAGGCTTAGCTCATCAGCTTAGACAAATGCTTTGCGTTGCGACCTTATGAGGGCAACACGAAGGCTCATGTAGCAGTATACCTGTTGTGAGATGTAGCAGTTATCTGGTGGCGCACTGAGGAGTGCAAGCATCACCTTTCATTAGACACTCTCACATGAGAGACCTTCATTGAGCACTTCAATGCACGATACTTATCAGATCATTACAGGTAGCGTCGCATAGATGACTTTCATGACCTTCAGCAGAGGGGACTTATAGTGGCACAGTATGAGGGTAGGTTTACCGATTTATCTCGATATGCAGAGTATCTCCATGACGAGAAACTCCTAGTTCATAAGTTTATCAGAGGACTGAACCACAACATAGCAGGGCCTGTTCGCATGGCAAACCCCCAGACTTTGAGTGATGGTGCCGAGAAGGCATATATTTGATGAGGAGATATAGGGATGAGGGCATAGTTTACGCCCTCAATTTTAGGATCGTAGGCAATAGCAGCATGAGCAGAGTTTTCGCAGACCATCACAGCCACCTCATAGGGGAGGATTTAGTTCCGCACCCTTATCTCCTAGGCCCCACAGCAGCAGCAGCCACAAAAGCAGCAGAGAGCTAGGACATAGTAGAGGGCACATGGGGGACATAATAGGGGTTGGAAGAAGTAGGGCCCGTGCAGAGATTAGAGGTAGTAGGGAATACCTACAGGACTCGCGAGGTCACAATAGTCATATAGGGGCTCACAGGGGTCCACTAGTAGGTCAGGACAGCAGTAGTCAAGTAGGACTCAGACTGGACAGGTACAGGCTAGGGGCCCATGTTATGTTTGTGGTGGAGCATGACACCTAGCCAGAGAGTGTCCATAGGGTTTTACAGTAGGGGGTAGCCTCGCGTAGGAGGATCCAAGCAGACTGTTGGAGATGTGGGTAGGTCCCACCGTATGTTCGTGGCGGTTGATAACCGCCAGGATAATTTTTAGGCGTCAGTGATTGAGACGTCAAGTATGATAGGGGGTATCCCCATTTCTATTCTCTTTGATCTTGGTGCTACTGAATCTTTCATATCTCCATTGTTAGTGGAGCGTTGCAGGCTGGTGGCCTCTAGGCAAGGTGATAGGTGGGTGGTTGAGTTGGCCTTAGGGGCCAAGATGATACTAGATGCCTTAGTCCACGACTGCGAGATTTTTTTGGGACCCTTTGCCACAGTATGTGACCTTAGAGTTATGACATTAGGATCCTATGATGTGGTGTTGGATATGGACTGGCTTGCAGCTCATCAAGCCAAGCTAGATTGTTGCCGAAAGGCGGTCAACTGCTTAGATGATCACAATACATCAATTGAGATAGTGGGCATGCAGAAGCCCACAGCAATGCGTATGATATCCGCTCAGCAGCTTAAGTGCTGCATGCAGAAGCGATGTCAGATGTTCACCATCATAGTGACTATCAGATTAGATGCCAGGCCTGAGACATCTTTGGATGATCATCCCATCCTTAGAGAGTTTGCCAGTGTGTTTCCAATAGAGTTACTAGGGATGCCACCCCATCATGAGGTAGACTTTCACATTGACTTAGTGCCAGGTACCGAGCCAATGTCTTGTGCACCCTACATGATGACCACACATGAGCTCACAGAGCTCAAGTTGCAGTTGGAGGACTTGCTCGAGAAGGGGCACATCAGACTGAGTGTTTCACCTTGGGGCACTCTTGTCATCTTCATGAAGAAGAAGGATGGGTCTCTTTGATTGTACATGGACTATAGGTAGTTGAATAAGGTGACGGTGAAGAACCGTTATCCTTTGTCGAGGATTGACGATCTTTTCGATCAGATGCAGGGAGTTAGGATGTTCTCTAAGATTGACCTAAAGTCCGGTTATCACTAGTTACATATCATAGAGGTAGACATCCATAAGACCATCTTCCGGACTTGATATGACCATTATGAGTTCACTGTGGTCCCCTTCGGCTTGATGAACGCCCCTGCAGCATGAGTCTCATGAACGGGGTGTTCTGTACCTACTTAGATCAGTTCATGATCATTTTCCTTGATGACATTTTGATCTATTCATGGACCGAGGAGGAGCATGAGGAGCACCTACGTCAGGTTCTACAGTGTTTGAGGGAGCAGAATCTTTATGGGAACTTGGTGAAGTGTGCATTTTTTAGGACAAAGGTAGAGTATCTGGGGCATATCCTATCTGGTGATGGAATCTTAGTAGATTCATTGAAGATCAGGGCTATCAGAGATTGGCCAGCACCCACCAGTGTGACAAAGGTCAGGAGTTTTATGGGATTAGCTGGTTATTACTGTTACTTTGTTGAGGGCTTTTCTCAGATAGTGCACTCCATCACTTCCCTTTAACGGAAAGGGAAGAGTTTTCTATGGACTGAGCAGTGTGAGAGGGCCTTCAAGGTCCTCAAGGAGTGTCTTACTAGCACTCCCATTTTAGCGGTTCCTGATCCTGCTGCAGATTTTATGGTTTGTACGGATGCATCACTTGAGGAATTAGGAGCCATACTAATGCAGGGTGATAGAGCGATCGCATATGAGTCACGAAAGCTCAAGACCCATGATCTTAACTACCCCATGCATGACTTAGAGTTAGCGATAGTGGTTCATGCTCTAGTTCGTTGGAGACATTTCTTATTGGGTTGTCACTTTGAGCTCCATTTAGATCACCACAGTCTTCAATATATCTTTACACAGCCAAATCTGAATGCCCGTCAGCAATGTTGGATGGAGTTTCTTTACGAGTATGACTTTGATGTCCACTACATCAAAGGGAAGGAGAACGTGGTTACTTACACATTCAGTTGGAGGTGCCATGAGCTCTTGACCTTGACTCTAAGTGTGGACTTGAGAGGATGCATTATTCAACATCTGCCAGAGGATGAGTGGTTTCTTGAGGTGCAGTAGGAGATCAGTTCATAGAGGGCCCTTGTAGACAAGTTTGCAGGGTATTCACTTAAGGTAGATGGGTTACTTCGTCATCGAAAGTGCATCTATGTACCCCACACAGGTGACCTACGTACTGTAGTGTTATCAGAGGCTCATAGAGCACCATATGCGGCACATCTGGGGGTGAAGAAGATGCATGTTGACCTACGATAGCTGTACCATTGGGTGGGTATGAGGAGATATTGCAAATTTTGTTGCTCGATGCCTTGAGTGCTAGAGGGTCAAGGCTAAGCATTAGCATCCAACTGGTCTTTTATACCCACATGAGATACCTGAGTGGAAATGGGACACCATTTCCATTGATTTTATTGTTGGTCTTCCTATGTCTTTGCATCACCATGATGCCATCATGGTGACAGTCGACAAGTTGACCAAGGTGGCGCATTTCTCACCTGTACGCACGACATACAATGCACCAGCAGTGGCAAGAGTATTCTTAGATGATATTGTGAGATTACATGGAGTACCTTGCCACATCATTTCAGACATGGATTCTATATTCACTTTAGAATTCTAGAGAGCCTTATAGTAGGCGTTGGGCACACAACTCAACTTTAGCTCTGCTTATCATCCTGAGACAGATGGATAGACAGAGAAGGTGAATTAGGTGTTGGAGGACATCCTTTAGATTTATGTTATGGACCATCAGTCTAGATGGGAGGAGTATCTATATCTGGTTGAGTTTGTCTACAATAATAGGCATCACAACTCATTAGGTATGCCTCCTTTTCAGGCTTTATACGGCAGACCATGCAGGACACCATTGAGTTGGGATCGGATAGAGGGTAGGGTTGTCATTGGTCCAGAGTTGGTTCAGGATATTGAGTAGCAGGTCACACTGATCAGGCAGAGACTTCAAGAGGCACAGGATAGGCAGAAGAAGTATGCCGATGCTAAGAGGACTGATCGGAGCTTCTTAGTGGGTGATAGGGTATTCCTTAGAGTGCGGCCACACAAAAGTTGAATCCATTATAGAAAGGGCTCTAAGCTCACACCACAATTTGTAGGACCTTTTGGGATCTTGGAGCAGACAGGACTTGTTGCCTATCGTCTAACGTTGCCACCTAGCCTATCACGTATTCACGATGTCTTTCATATTTCTATTTTGAGACGATATATATGTGATTTATCTCACGTACTGGACTGGAGTGCTCTATAGGTAGAGGCAGACGGACAATTGGCTTTGGAGCCAATTCGCATATTGGCTCGTTAGATGCTGGGCATTCGAGGTCGAGAGCTGGACCAGGTAGGGTCCAGTGGGATCATTATGATGAGGTCACAACGACTTGGGAGGATGCAGCTAGTTTAAGGGCACTCTATCCTCACCTTTTTTATGAATTCCAGGAGGAAGTTTAGTCTTAGGGGGGAGCATGTGAGGCCGATTATTTTTCCTTATTTTGATCGATATACATTTTAGTTGATGACATTATCAGACTTCTAGAGACTATGGTTTCATTATGCAGACTTGATTATATCTCCTGATTTTGTTATGACATTGTTTAGACATATGGTGATTCGATTTGATCATATTTTGATGCTATTTTGTGATTCGACATACAAGATATATTAGATGATATTTTGTGATATGATTTCTAGTTATTTATGTGATAATGATTATTTGACATGTGATAGAAGAATGCAATTTAATTCAGAATTATGTTATAGATGATTATTGTTGTATTCAATGGCATTAATTTAATTCTAGTTGCTTCAGCTATGATTATTCATGATATGATTGACACTTGATTGAGATGTGCAAGTTTTACATTCCCAGGCCACGGAAAATTAGAGGTAGAATTCACACATATGTTATTTCTGGTGAAACCGATCCATTCCTAAGAGGGATGAGGATCATGTTTGAAAATTGAGTGTTGGTTTAAGTACTTGTTTTAATTTTATCATTTTGGCCTAGTACCCCTTTGTGTAATTAATTATTGTTATGTGTTGTATAATCTTTATTTGACTTATACCACTTGGTAATTATTTTTATTGTTTTGAGGCCATTTAAAGTGGATTTATGACCCCTTAGGTGAACCTTAGTGGTCCAAAATCTACCCTAGGTGGTTACCCATGGGTCTAGGGTCAATTTTGACTAACTAACCCTTGGATTAACTCACTTTTGGTCACTCTAAACTAAGGTTTAGTCAAAGTGATGAAATTTGAAATTAGATGAGGTGGGAGATGAGTCATGCTTTGGGAAAAACTCATCTCCCTTCCCAAAGTTTGGGAATCCTTTTCCTAGGAAGACTTGGGAGGTCTCCAAGACTCCCAAGTGTGTGGGATCTTCCTCCAAGACTAACACACACATGTGAGAGCATCTTGGAGGGAGATGGCTCTCTTAGAGAATAAGAGGATGCCATATGGCATCCCTTATCCTCTTGGAGGTTTTAATGGGATTGCCACCTCACCACTTGTTATCTCACACATGTGTGAGAGCACAAGTGGATAAGGTGAGGATTGAGATGGAATTAGAGGATGACACTTGTCACCCTCACACTTCCTCTCCTTTACAAGTGGCATTGGAGAAGGAAGAAGAAGGTGACAAGTGTCACCTTCTCATTCCTCAAGGCCAAATTAGAAGGCCTATATTACCTCCTTTTATTGAGGAGTGTGGGGTTCTAGCATTTTAGAGTTTCTTTCTATTTCAAGCAATTTTGGGAAGTTAGAGAAATTCTTGGAGATTGGGAGGTTTAGAGAAGCTTGGAGCTCATCACCAAATGTGCTTCCATTATAGGGCTTTTGAAGGTAAGTTCTATGCCTTATTCCTTACCCTTGCTTATTTAGTATTGATGTGGTTGTAGATTTTATTGTTTGTTGTTTCATTTTTCTTTATGTGGGATGGGAGTTTGGTGAGAGCACCTCCATTTGGAGGTAAGACTCAACTTGTTTGGGGTAGGGGAAAGGAACCTCCTTGAGGTCACTCCCATATTTGTGTTATTTATGCCTTGAGGGATTCTTACTTGTTGTGGAGATTATTTGAATGGCAAGAGTGCCATGGAAGTCATTTTACGATATTGAGGAGTTGGGTATTTAGAGGTTTTGGCTTGAGGCTATGAGACTTGGTATTTTGGTGTGGAGGTCCATTCCCTAACCCCATCAAACTCATTTTTATGAGTTGTGTTATGTGCTTATCCTTGGGGTTGATTTTTGTGTTGTTGTTTTGGTGCTTGTTGTGGTGTGTTTGCAACTGTGTGAATCCCTACCTTCCTAGCTCGGGGGTGACCCACTTGCAGGTCTATAGTAGGGAGGAGGGCATTTCGAAGAGGCTGGGTTTCCCTCCTTGTTGTGTTTATTTGCAGGTCTTTTATGAAGGAATGGAGCTTGATGAGAAGTCCATTTTTGTGTTGTTATAATCTTATGTTGTTGGCTATTTGAGCCATGGCCTTTGTGGCCCTATTGTATTTATTTTGTCAAGTTTTATGCCCTTGGAGTTGACTGTAAAAACTGTTGAAATGTACACAATCTATTTATTTTATTTGAAGGTTGTTGATTCTCTAAGTTGTGAGTTTATAGTTTGAGAAATGCATGAGAAATTATATATATATTTCTATCATTGTTCCTTTCAAAAAAAAAATATACATTAGTTGTTATATAAATTTTATTGTATCCAAAGGAAAGGAGATAGAAATTTCAGTAAATTATTTTCTGTTATATGGCATTGAAATTTTATGATGATTAGTTGTTGTTGGAAAATTTAATGGAAGTGTATATTTCTACCTCTTAGGTTTTTTCAAAAAAAAAAAAAAAATCTATGCATATTTATGTCTTAAAAAAAAAAAAGAAGAGATGCTACTAGATTGTCACTTATGTAATAAAATAGGAATTTAGGAATCCATGTTAATACAGATTAGTGTTATTGTGAGTGGTAGTTCAATGAGTATATATATATATACACACACACATTGTTTCTTATTTTTGAAATCTGGTTTGCTGTTTATTATTCACTATGCAATTACAGAAATTAGAAGAGTAAACAAAAAAACTTTTATATACTTGCTGTTTCTATAATAAAATATATATACACTTATATACACTTATATATATATATATAAGTGCATACATATATCTATATATACAAAAAAATAGGAAAATGCATATATACTGAGGTGTTTTGAATAAACTATAAGTACCAATCTGAGCATATATATATATATATATATATTCATATATTCATATATATAGATATTATTTATAAACCAAAATATATATTGCTGAGGAAAAAAAATCCAAACTAGGGTGGGCTGAGTGTTGGACAATCTTATTTTTAAATTAAAAAAAAATGTTTGGGACTGTGGGCGGCAGTGCCCACATTCCCACCGTTCCTTTAGCAATGAGGGGTGTGGGTCGCGGGTGTGGGTGGAGGCACTGCCTCCTCCCAACACCCCCAAACCTCACTCAAACCCGCCGTGACTCCCGCACTCCCAACTGTCGTCCAGCTCCGGAGCTCCCTTAGAACCCTAAGTACTGAACTCACCTGCGCGGCCCCTCTACACCACGCTGCCCCCACATCCATTACTCTAAAGAACTCACCACTCCCCCTTTACTTGCAGTCTTCCTCGATGGCGGTGGCAGCAGCTCCTCCCCTCACCCATCTGATGTCGTTCGACCCTTTTGCCTCTTTCAAACATGCAAGATGTAGTTCAAATTTAACACTTACATTTTAGTTACATTTTGATATATACATATATCATTCAGTAAAGAAAAAAAATATATTTATAACTATAGTTTAGCTGTGTATACCTCCATGAGAGGTAGCAACAACTCATTGATGGTCTCCATTTGTTGTTTTCAAACCCTAACCTGTTAAAACAAGAGGCAAAACAAAACAAAAGAAAAATAAAGATAGAGTTAGAGGATTAGGGCAACAAAGGGAGAGAAAACTATAAAATATAACTTAGGGTTTTCTTGTAGAGAGCTAATTTTAAAATGATATTAGGGCTTTTAATTTGCAGACTAATTATTTTATTAGGAGGAGATTTGTGAGGAGAGAGTGTTTTAATTCTTTTTTTTACTCTCTATTTTTGCCCTTGTATTTTAATTCTTGTGTCTCAATGTATTTATTAATTTTTAGATGGGGTTTTGCATTTTGGTTTTTATTGCCTCATGGATTAATTTTATTTTGGAGGGATTGAGTTTTGTTTAAATTGGGAAGAATATTTCCTTTGTATTAAATTCATTTCAGTTGGGATAATTACTTTATTTTTCCCTAGCACGATTTGATCATTTTACTTGTTTATCTTTTTTTACTTTTATTTTACAGGAATGAGTATTTTAATCTCTTCCCTTCTCCATTATTCTAAGTTTGTTAATAAATGTAATGCCGAAATTATATTTATTAACGGACTGAAATTTGAAATCCAAACTGGTGTTTGTTATTATTTTATTATATTATTTCAAATTTTTATTTTTTTTGCAAGGTTGATTTATTTGACCTTAGCAGGGTATTTATTCTGTTATTTTAATTTGTTTTAAATTTGTTCTTAAGTTTAAATTTTTATTCTTAATTTTATTTGATTCTTATTGGAGTTTTATTTTAAAATTTTTAAGTCGATTATTGAAAACGCATTATGCTGTCAAATTTTTCCTAGATTTCTAGGGTCTTAATTTTACAATATTTTATTAAATTTTATTCCACCATTCCACTTTAATCATGTACCCATCATACCATTATTTCTTAATCACTATTCGATTTCATTTTGACCTAAGTTAGGGTTAGGTTACGAAGCTGGCAAAATCATCTTCACACCTAGGAGACTCAGGGTTCAGAATTAAAATCATTTTAACCCTAAAAGTGACACACTTCGTGTCGCATACCCCCTAGACCGCTATCATCACACAGGGGACTGCGTAGGACAACGTACTTTCCTGAACTATGTTGACATGTTTACGCCTTATGCGTATTGCCACCAAGCACGAAACCGCATGCGAGGCGGTTCCTAGGGATAGGTAGAATTTTTTTTCGTAGTTCGTGTCATGACCACATGGGAAATGTGGACATGACACGTGTGTTGTGTGTCGTGACCGAATGGGAAATGCGGGCATGACACTTGCCAACCTACTATCATGCATTTTCCCTTTATAAAATAACAATGCCTCATGACTACCACTACCTAGCTCATTATTCTGGCATGCTTTTGCTTGTACTCTACCTCCCATCAATGTAGAACACTACCCCTCTATTAAATGCCTTGACTAACTTTGGCATCACTATATCTTTTCCAAATTCGTTGAAAATAGTTCATCACTACTACTCTTACCTAGGCATGCACTCTATGTCATCTGCCAGACTGTTACTAGTATGGAAATGCATGCTTGGAGCCCTTCAATGCAAGCACATGCCCCTTTCATCTCTTAAAACTTCTGCAATGTGGACAATCTTCCTGGAGCAAGCTGAAACGTGTAGAATCCAAGAAGGAGAGTGTTGATCGTGTCCCATATACGAAGCTCTCTCCTTTAATGCAGCCAACAATAACCCTAGAATCTTTCCTCCTTTATATGCAACGTGCCATCTAATATGAGCAATAGGGTGCTACCTTTTTCACCATGAATGAATCTATGCCTCAATACAACCAACAAAACTACTATTAGTCTCAATTCAGAAAGAATAAAAATGCGTTATTTATTGCAAGTTTACAAAAGTAAGTCCAAACATAGAAGAAAGATAAATCAATTAAAAAAATATAGCCTTGTCAACAAATGCCTTAAACAGAGTGTTCAACATAGGCCTAAAATATGCATATTGAACCCTTGATTTCAGAACTTTGTTCAAAGTTTAAGAAAGGTGATACGCTCAGATTATAGAATGAATTTGACATCATAGAATGAAGGCTATTAACACTAACTAGATTGGAACAACATTATCAACAGAAATTTCCTAGAAACCAAGCCCAAGAATGCCATCAGACTTAGACAACAAAAATGTCAACCTTGGTTCATGTGTTGTCTCAGTAAAGACCTGCACCATGAAAGAATCCATTTATACATAAATTCCAAATTAAGTTGATGAGAAAAGATCTTTGATATCCAACTAGGAAGCCTTAACATCCAAAAATTACTAACCTGATGTTTCACAACAAGTTTCCCAACTGTGACATCATTTTTACTTAAGAAACCAGATATTGATCCACTGCCATATTGGATCTCATAGGATTCTCCTTCACAAACAACAAATGATATATATTAATTGTTTAGCAACTTCCTTGATATCCCTAGGTAAGTAGACTAAATTAAGTGAGGTTGAGGGTTTGAAGTAGAGTACCATCTTCTTGGTATGTGCTTGACTTTGATGACTTGTATCTTGAATGAAAATAGAAAGCTAGCTGCATTATAAAATTATTGTTACAAAAATAACCACAAAATCCTCTTTAATTAAAATAATCCTTCTAGATATTTCAAGACAAGATATTTCAGTTAATTTTTAAGAAAGCTAATTTCACTATCCAAACGACCATCAATCTATTTACTATATATAATTTCCTAGAATTCAAAATTTGAATGTAGGCTGAGTATTCCAACAACACTATTTTTTTAGTTGGATCCTAAAAATGCTGCAACTTATGTTCTTCTCTAAAACATCTGTGTAGAAGTGGGTAGGTGTGGTGAGGTTCAAATAGTAAAAAGATTGATGAAAGATAGAGGAATTAAAAAGATACTTGCATGTAGTTGGATTGAAGGGCATAAAATGGTACATGTTTTTTTGTGTAGGAGACAGATCACTTCCACAAACATGGGAGAGATATGCAAAATTGGAGAAATTGGCTTGGTAAATGAAGTAGTAGGGTATTTCCAAATTCAAGACTTTTACTTAATGCTGTGGAATAGAAGAAAAAAGAATCAGTTATCTGCCACCATAGTGAAAAGTTAGCAATTACATTTGGTTTGTTAAACATGGCCCTTGGTACAACCATTAGAGTTGTTAAGAACCTTTGAGTATAATCTAATTTTCACACTGCATCTAAATTCATCTCCAAGATTGTTGCAAGAGAAATTGTTCTGAGAGATGTGAACCATTTCCATCATTTTAAACAGGGACAATGTTCTTGTGGAGAATATTGGTGATGCTAAATGAAACAATCTGAAAAATAGGCTTGCACTATAATAATGTGCACTATATCAAATTATATCCATTAATAATGAAGGGACATCCATCAAAGCATAACAATAGGAATTTTTTGTCATATGTTGTAGTTACAAGTGCCCTACTAGACATACATGAAAATGTGGAAGCATAGACAAGGCAAGCGAACTGTTTCAAAAAATGCCTCAAAGAAATGTGATATCATGGAATGCCATGATTAAAGGATATGTTTAAAATGGGTTTTTCTAAAAAGTCCTTAGAAAATTTTAAGAAAATGCAGTGTAAAGCCCAACTCCTCAACCTTTGAAAGCGTCCGTCCTACCTGTGTGTGAATTGGAGCTTTGGATGAGGATATGAACATCGATTAAGAGCATATTTGGAAGTAGATTTTTATCAAATATTATAGTTGCAAGTTCCACTTCGGATCACCAAAGCCTTCACAAAAAATTTTGCACAAAATTCAATAATGAAGAATTTATGCACAAATTCTCTTTTGAATGATGCACAAAGCCTCCACTACAACACCGCATGGTTTGTTGCTAGGCCTTGTGGTGATGCGAGAATCACCTAAATCACTGCAAAGCCCAACAATAGTGCAGTGTTGTGGCGAAGGCTTTGTGCATCATTCGAAAGAGAATTTGTGCATAACTTCTTCATTATTGAATTTTTTGCAAATGTTTTTGTGAAGGCTTTGGTGATCCAAAGTGGAACTTGCAACATTTCTGCTTGAATAAATAGGTGGATAAGATACACCCTCCATTCCACCAGCTCTGCTACCTCCAACTGGACCTATGACAAGTGATTGAAGGAATACATTATAAAAATACCATCCTATCTATTTATGATGTTTTTCTAAGCATAAAAAAATTAAACAAACAAATTACAAAGCACACAGGTACATCTCTTAGTTGTATAGACCAAGATAGTTTAACCACCATTATATCGCTCAATGAATACTATCTAGCTCCTAAGTCATGATCCAGATGACTCCTTTGGCACCTTGTAGGTGGTCCTGCGTATGAAATCTCTGGGTCCTAACAAAAAACCACAAAATCAAGGAGTTCAAACCAAGAATAAATAATATAGGGAAACTAACCTACAATAAAGATTTAAATTAAAATAAAAAGACAACTAGATCTGAATATGGGCACTTGATAGATCTACTCACATCCATTTGAAGTTGTCACCCAACAGAGTCTCAACTATCTTTCTTGGAAACAAGAAAAATGTATTTCTTATGGAAAGATGGCTTATCCATTTGAGAAGGTTTAGGTATTCATGAAATGAAACAGGGTTAGTTAAGAAGCATGTGGAGTCAATTCATCTTCTACAATGATTCTCCTACAATGTTCTACATGTGATACACATCTCTACATACATTTGATAAAAGAACATATAGGGACTGATACCTCACAGAGTTCCAGCTGCAGACATAAAAAACAATCACTAAGACTTAGATTCATCTACATATATACAACCCCCAACCCAATAATCAAATCCATAATATTTTGATTTGATTTTCCCAAACTCAAGCTTTTAGCTTGGGCCCTAGGCTACAAACTCTACAAAGCACTCAACCCAAAAGAAACAACCTAATTTTCAAAAAATACTTCATTGCTTTAGCAAGCCTGCACTACTTTTGTTGGATACTGATTCAACCAAAAGACAAAGACCAAAAGAAACTAAGGCCTTATATTTAACTCCAATCTTTTAATAATTATATAAGTTACAAATCAGTCCATAATGTTTCATTTAGGATTTAAAATTTTACCTTTGAATAGCATGACAAACTTAAGTATGTATGGTTTTATAATAGGTGAAATACAACTAAAAGTTCACCATCAACAAGGAGATTATTTACCTGGAGTAGCAACTAGATAAGGAACTCGTGGTTGTGAAGGTGATGTCCACTGGCCATTAAGAGGTCCTAAAGTAGGACTAGGTCCTTCTAGTGGAGGACCTTGCATAAACCATGAGAAATTCTGCATGATCATTAGGAACTCTATCAAATCATTAAAGGTATGCACAAACTTTTTAAGGGTCTATGAAGTTTTCTAAGGGATTATGAGACATTTGTAAGGTCTATATAGATAGACTTCTAGAAACCCTATGGAACCCATAACAAGCCTGTACATGGTCTAGCCAAGACAAGAATAGAAAGGTTTGTAGTCATTCATTAGGACCATTCAAAATTCTCATAGTCCCACTTGGTTTCATGCAAATTTCCTTTCATAAATCCATCTTAGGGATCCATATTTCTTTTAAAATTATTCCACGAGTCATTCATAAGCACCCCATACCAAGTCCATGTGAAAGATATTTGTATTTTTGACCATTAATGTGTTTTTTTCTCTCACTACAGTCCTACAGGTCACTCAAAAGGTCTTGGTGGGTGTGCAAGAACCGAGGATAACAAGGGAGCAGTTATCGCTATCCCGCAACATGAAGAGATTGCACTTGTGGCATTGCAGTATGCAGAGATCAATTACCGCAACCCCGCAGTAGTCTCAAAATGAAGTGGCAAGCTGGCGGTATAAATTTAAGTGGCATATGATACTTCACTATGGTCCCACGGTAGTTAAGAGAATAACCATCGGTAATGCAGTAAGGAGTAGAGGAAAATAGTACACCATACCCTTGTGGTGGCCTCAAGTGAGGCTTGTAGTATGGTGGTAAGAAGGAGCAGAGGAAAATAGTACACCACCCCCCGTGGCGGCCTCAAGTGAGGCTTGTGGTATGGCGGTAAGAAGGAGCAGAGGAAAATAGTACATCATGCCCTTGAGGCAGCCTCAAGTGAGGCTTAAGGTATGGTGGTAAGGAGTAGAGGAAAACAACACACCGCGCCCTCATGACGGCCTCAAGTGAGGCTTACAGTATGGTGGTATAAGGAGTTTAAGTTATGTAAGTGTTGAATACCCCAGCCCCACGATAGTTTCAATGAAGGAGTATGGTAGTGCGGTGAAAGGCTTCAAGTGATGTTTAGTATACCACGGTCCCGCGATGGTCAAAGAAATAGTTTGTGGTACTGCGGTAGGGAACAAGTCATGGTGATATAGTTGAATTTTTGAGACAATATTTCTCATTGGCCCGATTAAATCAAAGAACACTTTTTTTGCCTTTTCTCCACTATTCTTTTATGAGCTGAGTAATTTCAAATTTTCTTGTTGTCATTTGCAATGCATTTCTATTGCATTTCAATCTAAAACATTTGATCCATTGTTGGATTGTTGTCACCTTTACAGACATAAAAATGTACTTGTTCTAATATTTTGAACTTATGACAAGTCAAACTGGGTTGTGCTCATTTAGTAGCTAGTTGAAATTTAATTTGAATGTACTACTTCTTGATGTTCCCCTTGAGTCATTGTCATTTTTGTTTATCATCTTGCTTTTTGGCTAGCAACAAACATGTGATGCATCTGTTGTGATGTCCTATGGATGGTGGCTTTTTCCAAATTATTTTCAAACGATTTTGAGTTCTAGATGTACACCTTGTGTAGACTTATGGAATATTTCTATGCTTAATTTTTTTTCCAATGTGTGAGCTAATAAATACAATTTTTCCAAAGATAGTGGAAATAATTTTGGAACAATTATCTAAGTTCTCTCTTAATGTGTAATTTTTGATTTTGTAGATTTTTAATAGCCTTGTTTGACTAGTCTTGGAAATTGGTTTCAATTTACAGGGTAAAGCTTTCATCTGGAGCTAAGAAGATTGTGCCAAGTAGTTGCAGAGCCATGATTGGTTAGGTTACTGGTGGTGGAAGGACAAAAAAACCAATGCTCAAAGCTGGTAATGCATATCACAAATATAGGGTCAAAAGAAACTATTGGCCCAAGGTTCGTGGTGTGACAATGAATTAGGTTGAGCATCCTAATGGTGGTGGTATTTATCAACACATTGGGCATGCCAGTACTGTGCATCGTACAAAGAAGGCTTAGCATGCACACGTACTTAATCATAATTAAACAATTACAGATCTCTAATTATTTAAAAATGTCATCTTTTAGTTTCTTTTTTCTTTAGGTTACTTTGTGTCAACAATTTATGGGGACTAGGTTATAAACCATGTCTCCTATTATTATTTATTATCATTAGTAGTTTACTCTTGATTCAAAATTTTGGGAAAGAGTTCAAACTAGGTTATAATCCTTGTTTCCTTGTATTGTTTGAGGCTTATTTTAGGCTGCCATATTAATTGACTTTGTTATTTTTGATTCTTTCTTGAGTGCTTGTTATTTTCTTTCAGATCATAGAAATGGCAAAAAGATTGATGATTTCTTAGTATTATAAACTATGAACTTTCTATTTTAAAAAAAGTAATAATTTGGAGGAGTCATTTGATGTATCAAAGAATTTGACATTTGAAAACATTTAGAATGTTCTCAACTGTACAAAAAAATGAGAAGATAATGTGCCAATTTGTCATTAGTTTTGCTAAGTACATTTCTTACTTTGTTATTTTTTAAAACTATTTGGCTTTATACGAGATGCATTGAGGCTTCCATGGTATTGTGTTAGAGATCTTATGACATGATAATGCAAGTATGTGATGAAGTAGAAAGATAAAGACCTGAGAAGCCAATGACCATATGATTCTGAATGAAAGGAAGTAGAAAGATAAAGACTTGAGAACCCAAAGAATTGTTATCTTGCACAGTAAATTGATAGATTTTAGAGTTGAAATTTGAGAGGTCATATTGCTGAATTGTTAGGCTTGATAATTTTGAGAGTAAATTAATTGGATAATAGAGCTAAAATATGAGGGGTAATTTTTATGAATTGTATGTTGGGTTTTGGAGTTAAATTTAAGGGAAACCTTGCTATCAAGTGCCCTTTATTTTTTGTTTAGTTTTTTAGATGTGCTAAATGCAAATAAACATGTGGCAATGAGTGCTTTTGAGTGCTAGGAACCATGAGTATCATTTGCATGGTGCACAGAAGCATATTATTTTATAGTGTTGATATTGATGATTAAAATTGGTTGTGCTATCTA
Organism: Cunninghamia lanceolata; assembly: GCA_027924645.1. Classification (NCBI taxonomy): domain Eukaryota; kingdom Viridiplantae; phylum Streptophyta; class Pinopsida; order Cupressales; family Cupressaceae; genus Cunninghamia; species Cunninghamia lanceolata. The sequence continues at coordinate 22,083,548 of BSBN01001807.1, read as the reverse complement.
GCTACTAACCAATGCATAGGGTGTAAGGTAATCGTTATGATGCACTATGCAACTTGTGACTAGCATTGGTCTAGAGGTATAGATCTTTACAAGCAACTAAACTGTCTTCATTGCTCTACAAAATAGAGGGAGGTTGTAGAAGTGGGATCCAAAAGGGAACCTTTGAAAAATAGATGATCTAGGTCTAAAAATGGTTGCCAGAGGACATAAAAACAACCCAGATTTGCCAAAAATATCATGACCCTTGTTTGAGAAAACTCTCTATCCTAGCAGACTTGAAGAAGAAAGAACTCCTTAAAAGGAAGAATTTAACTCTGTATCCAACCTCGTAGATTCCATATCCATCCATAGATTTTTACGTCATCTAGTCTTCTTCCCATGAATTTGCCCATGAGAGGAAAATCATCATGCTAAAAGGACATTTTTGCTATACAATCATCAGGGAGAGAAACATCTGAAAGGGTGACTTCCATATCACAGAAAAAAAGATAGAAACCCTGGATTGATCTGCAAGCTCGTCACTTGGGCATTTTAAGCCAAGCTGAACCACCTAAGATGACACTAATTAAGAAAAATCAAACCCCATTTTAACAATGGAGCATATTGAATACTCTTCAGAACACATCAACACTAGTATTAATAACCAATACTTCAACACAATAATGACTATTCAAGGGACTAAGCTGCAATAGGGCTAGCAGAAATCGAAATGGGTATTGAGCAATATAAGATTATTTGTTGTTTTATTTTTAAAAAGTTTGCAAGGTTGAGGCAGTTCTTCTACAATTAGGTGAAACCCTGATCCTTCACAACTGAGCTTTGAACTTCATGCATCCCTAATAAGAGTGGGGTATTGTTTGAGTATTATGATCAGTCAATGGATTGAATTAGATTTCAGTGTCTGTATTTATAGCATCTAGCAAATGGGCATAACTGAAACAGAGTACAAAACATAATAAAAAGTTATAGTTTAAAATACACATTAATACTAGACCTGCTAGTAAGGTTCCTTGGCGATTGAATGCAATGCATCTGGCCATGCCCTTCTCTAGAAACTCTTCTATCACTTTCAAGAAATCCCCCTAAAATGGGTCTACCCAATACAAAATTTAACAAAATACAATGAAGTTAACATCTTCAAGCGATTGTGTTCTAATTCATCAATGCAAAAAGAGGGACATCAATGAGCCTTACCTATTTTTGAGCATGAATTCAACCCCTGTATAGCGTGTCCAATGCATGAACAATGTCTTGAGCATAGAGGCGGTTAGGTTTCTTTTGTTTGAATTATTTTCCATGGAAAAATTTTCCCTCTCTAAATTTCCCTCTTTTCAATTTGAAATATTTTTTAATTTCCCTCTCTTTCTAATTTTTATTTGTGTAACTAATTATTTAGTCATTTATAGCTTTGTTTTTTACCCACCATCAAATTAGTCATTTATAGTTGTGTTGCAAAAAATGACTAGAATTTAGTCATTTTTAGTTGTCGTCACTAAAAGTTTTAACCACGTAGTCATTTATTTGCCAAAATTCTACTAGTGAATCTAGAGCTAAATATGTCCTCGCTCTACCTGTGAGACTGTGCTACCTAGACAATACAACTAACTCTCGTAAGTGTAATCTACTGTGCGATGTCCCATGACCCTCACCATCTCTCCTCGGATACGCAGTCGCAGGATACTGTATACATCCTCCAGTGTGATAGTCATCTCGCCTGTAGGTAAGTGGAATGTGGATGTATCAGTGTTCCACCTCTCCATTAGGGCCATCAACATGCTAGAATAAAATCTGATTGTGGGCATATCAAACACTCACCATAAGCCCATTGCCTACAAGTGCTCCCTCTTTGCACTAGACATAGTACTAGCACACTCTTGAAGTAGTGCCATCAGGCGACCACCTGTGTGCTCTTGTGTCTCTGGGACATCCTGTAGGTCAAATAGCAAGCAACAATATCAGTTTTCATCATTAAACCAAAAACCACTATCTTAAATAGCAATGAGTGCCTGTACCTTAGGGTCTGTGTCCTCTATGGACCTGGGCACCCCAGAGGGACTAGGGCACCCTAGTTGGACTCTGGCACCCTAGGAGGACTTGGGCACCCCTACTAGGGACCCCTATCCATTAGGACACCCTCGACATGATAAATGATAAAAATAGCTAAAATAAAATAGAAAGATGACAAAAGTGTAAGATTAAGACCCTACCTCAGCCTCAAAATGTCTCTCTGCCACTCGGGCTCAGAGTATCTCCAGTCCTGGGGGCTAATATGGGTGTCAACTTAGCATGGTTGTCCTCTTCTCCTTCTCTCTCTCTTCTCTACACAATGACAAGAAACAAGAATGAGTAAGTGATAAGTGAAAACTCCCTTTACATAAAGTAAGTGGATGAGAATTCCTATCTCTAACGAGGTGCAAAATTGATCCATTTCACTCTTGAGCCTTTATCTTGAGCTGTTGAACTCAGATTTTCACACCATTGATTGCATTGGAATCCTGGTTCTACTATTTATCTTACCCAATGTGTTGCTCTTAGGCATTGTTTCTTCAAACAACCCTCACAATGCATTTCTCATCACATTTCCCTCGAAATCGATGCGCGTGGATATCTCCTTGTTTCTACTTTTCAGACTAAGAAAGCAGAAACAAGGGGGGAAATATACCCCCCTCAATTTTTGATGCAGAGCAAGGGTATGGTATTAGGCTATTGATACCATATTTCACAACAATGGGCTCATACCAACAGATCCTTCAAATTTCATAGACTTTCCTCTCAGGTAATCTCCCTCTACAAAGGCATAATTAGGGTCTTCAACACTTCAAAACCAAACAAGGTTTCTAGAGGTCTTCTTACCCCTCAGGGACTCAGCCACAACCATTCCAAACCCTTACTCAAGTTTGCACTCTTCAACCAAAACACTTTGCTCCCAAGCTACCACAATCCTAGTAGGTCTCTAAATCAGACTGTTAGAGCATAACTTTCAAAATAAAATCCAAACCCACAAAAGAATGATCATATCAGATACCCTTTTTACCTTTACATTACATATCTCAAAATCATATTTGGTCACTTTGAACCAACATCACCAAAACAGTGCTGCTACGTTGCTACAAGACCTCCAATTAGGTCACTTTAACAAAGCAACCCCTCTCCAAACACTCCTCTAACCTCAAAAATCAATTGGAAGAGCTTAACTAGGCTACAAAAGCCCTAAATCTACAAACCTTATCAAGAGATAGGCCCTCCAAGACTCCAAACCATGAAAACCCTCATTTTTAGCAAGTTACAAGGGGGTTTATTGAAAATCCCACTTCCCAACTATTTTATACTTTACCAATGTTTCAAACATGTTTCAAATAGCCTGCACATGCTTCAAAATCCTTCACACAACCCTAACTCATGCCTTTTATGCAATTTTCAACTTGAAACCATTATTTTGTTTACAAAACCTAGAAATCAGGGTTACAAACTGTTTTTGGGAAAAACCTTATAACTTTCTTCAAAATTGATAGAAATGACTCACACCAAATGTAAAACAAAGTTAACTCATGTCACTATCCAAATAAATATGTTTTAGGACATGATAGTATAGTACAGAGCTGTACTATGCACTGTAACAACAAATTTACTAGTAATTTCTGAGAAAAATAGAGGTTTATTCATGATTTCCAAATACAAACTCCCTCTCCAACTTCAATAGAACTGCATCCTCTCCTCATTCAAGCCTCTTCAAGGCATATTTAAACTTCTTTCCCCAGAAAAAAATTGACTCAACAAACAAAACTAACCTTTGAATGGCATGACTGTTCAACTTCCCACAATTTGCAATTTTGCACTTCACACATGACAACTATTCAAAGATATTGATAACTTTAGTAAAATGACCCTCTCAAGATCCTAGTTACATTCTAGATGGTCTATTTAGACCTTATTGAGTGAAAAAATAAGACACAAATACCCAAACCTATCACAAGACCAAAATTGACCATATTTATAAGTTTCAACATGGTGCCCCTACACCAATTTCCTCCCTCATCTTGTCTCATCAATCAACCCCCTTAGTGTTTTTGTACTGAATCATTGGTGGTGGTTGTAGGTTGATTTGATTTTAACTTTTTGACAAGTGTTCCTTTGTAAGTTGCGGTTCCTAACTTTGTGATCTTGTAGGACTACAGACTTGGGGGCTTCTTACTTCTCGGTGACAACACTTTGGCTTCCTCTACAGTATCTTTTTCATGATTGATGCATTTACTTTCCTTTAGTTGCATATGCACGTAGTGGCATATGGCCACTAAAGTGGGGGCTAAATGTTACGTTGGAAATTTTCCTCATTTATGGAATGGCACAATTTCCCTCAGTTTAGCTCCTTGCCTTTGGTGACCTCTTAACCTCTTTGGTTTTGATCTCCCCAAAACCCTGATTGACTTGTGTCTAGTTGAAAAATGTTCATTTTCTGAGATGACTATTGGTTGAACCCAGAAAGGGAATTTGGATTATGGCTCCTTGGAACCCCCAACAAGCAGATTTGGTCAGAAAATGGGAGACTGGACTTGGGCACCCGCGCCCTAATCCTGCCCCATTTTTTAGGATTTTGAATCTTGGTAGGGTGTCAGCTCCCACCGTACATCTTGGGATTCCGTTTTCAAATTTTTGTTTTTGTGTGATATCAAGATGTTATTTCAAAATTTGAAATTCCTAAGGTTAGATGTAAAAAGACATTTGAAAATCATTTTATCACACATAATCTTTATGCAAGCTTGATGCCAAAACTTTGCTAAAATTGCCATTGAAGATCAGTGACTTGTTGAAGGTTTTAAAAGTTATTTGAATTTACTATCATGGAGACAATGGATGAAGATTAGGAATCAAGATCTTGAGACTATATTTATTTTCCTAGGGTTTGTACACCTTTTGCATGATTAGGAGAAGGGTTGAAGCCTCCAACATCAAGCTTGGAGATCCTCCTCAGACATTGTTGGTTCACCTTCTTGTTCATGCAAGTCTTCATTGTTTTCATCTCCTTGAGGCGAAGTTGTATTTGTTCATTGAATTGAAGAAAATTATTTATATTTCCTTGATTGAGACATCTAGGGTTTGATATTTTTGCATACACTTTGTTAGGTTTGCACACACTTTTGCAAATCTTTATCTCTAGCTATTGTTGAGGTAGGAATACTGAAAAATAGGGCTTGACTGAGGTAAGCTCCTATATAGCCACAACACCTTTCTCCTCCTTTTGTAGGTACAAATTGTGTTTGATAGGATACGGTGGAAAGAAATAATAGAAAGATGGATATTACGAATACAGTGGTCACTAAATTTTGGAGTTCCAAATCCCAACACTTTCGGGACTAATGAACGGGAGCCCTAGCCCAACTGGGGAGATTCTCTAAGATCTAGGAGCTACTGGAGGTTATCGGACAACTGATGTGGAAGGTTTTCATAGATGGAAAGTTGAAGGACTAATAAGTAGGTGCCCTAGTCTAGTTAGCCCTCAATTTCTAGGTGCATGACCTCTGAGCCTTATTCTCTACATTTCTGTGAAATGTTTTGTCTACTTCATCTCTGAATTCAATGAATTTCTATTACAAGGTGTAATTAGGGTTTAATTGATTAGTGGATAAGGATATTTGATAAAACTTTAGTTTAAACACCTAATCAGACCTAATTAGGATTAGGGAATGTACAAGCAATCTGTAGCTTGATCCCAAGCTCAGTTATTGTCTTCCCAATGTTTAGTTAGTGAAGAAATAGGACTTACTCTTGTTTAAGGTAATCTACTTTTTCACCCTAAACAGTTCCTTTATGTTTTCTTTTAATTTGTAGTAATTAGATAACCAAAATTTCTCTTGGAATTAGTAATCTTGTTGTTTTTTCCTTGATAGGATAGATAGATCTTGCATTCTTAGAGTAATTTGCTTTCAAAGTTCATAGATTAATTCATTTAAAAGAAATTTCTCTTTTATTAGATTAATTTGTTCCAAATATTCAGAAAGCTACAAAAAAAACATAGTTTACATTGGATTAGGTGAATTCAACATAGCTTGCATACATTCTTTGATTCCTAGATTAGAAAAAAGCATCTTCAATTCCAAAAACATTAAAAAAGAACAAAAAGAAGTTTTGCATTAATTTAGGCTTGCATTCATAAAACCCAAAAAAGAACAAAGTATTAGAGACTTAGAAAGTTCGCAAACCCTTGATTCTATCACAAGGTCAAACCATAGTTAATGGATAATCAAACCTTAGGTTGAACAAATCCTAAGTCAAAACCTAGGTCAAGTCAAGGTTAGCTCACAATAGCCTATCTCTTGTCTTGGCTCATGAATGTGCCTTGGATTAAGAGGTGAGTGGGTGAGGGCAATCCTCGACAAGGTAGGGGAAATCCACCCAAGACTACAACAAGACCCACTAGTTATCCAACAAGAAGAAGTGTTTAGACAACTCTTAGTACAAAAAGCATTCATCCAACAGTTTGAATGACAAAAAGAAAACAATGAGAACAATAGTTTACACACACAAAGGTGCAATATCAGAAACCCTAACAAGAGGATAGTGACTAGTGATCCTTCGGGTCATATAGTTATCTTTACAACCATGATCATTGAACAACACATCTACACAAGTGCACAACAACGTAGGCCCCAGGACATGTCGACCCCTCTCCATGAAGTCTAGCTCTCCAATGAGCCAGACCACCCCCGTGTCTAGCCTCCTCTCGACTGGCTACTTCCATAAGAGCAAGAGTGACATGGCAGTTCGCCCTGTGGCAAGGAGGGAAGGGTCCGTGTGCATGCCAAAATTTGACTCGACAGCCCCAGGCCATTGATGTCATGATTTTGAGCGCACAGTAACCTACAGTCACAAGAGAGGGGTTGGGGGTTGTGGTGTTTAGGAGATTGCCTCCATCAAGCCCTGAAATGGCATTCAAGCCTTCCAACACCATTGTTAGATAGAGAGTGTGTGTCCTTACATGATAGAGGCAAAAGAAATGATATTGTAAATGATTAAAACACAAAGTAAATGTCACCTCAGAGGTGAAGCTCTCATGGAGAGATGAAGATCTTTCATGCCATGAGGAGATGGATTGAAGAAGACAAATCTGCAACAAACATGAACAAACACAACACAATACTACTCTGCAACACAATGAAAGCCTTGAACATCCATAGCATAAAATCACAAGTTCTCAATATCCATCTAGTTGTAAAATGAAGTCCTAAACATGTTTATATATGCATTCCTACTAAGATTTTGTAATTTACATTTAAGATGCTAACAAGGAAACCTTTTAACAGTCACAAAACCGACTTTCAAATTTGGGGCCCCGACAAAATAGGGCAGGACAAGGGCATGGATGCCCTTGTCCAGGGACCTATTTTAGGGCTGGATTAAGCTCAAAGATGTCCCCTGAGTCTCATTTATCATGGGTTTCACATGATTTTAATTTGGGATTCATTTCTAAGATGCATGATTAAATCTAAAGGACCCGGGAGCTAAACTTAGGAGGTAAAAGTCCTAGGGGGACATTTTATGACATAACATTTAGCCCCCACTTTAATGTATGTATGATCTTATGAGCCATACATGAATTAAAGTATGGTTGAAACACATCATGCCAAGCACTTAAAAGCTAAGGCATACACCAAGATTGAGAAACTATTTCTAGCACCTAGTCTCAGGTAAGCACTAGAAGACACATCATAGACATGCAAAACATAGTGAAGACAATAGGAAGCACACAAGACATGGAGAAGACAGTATTGAAGACATGCAAAACATGATGAATACATGAGAGAAGTCATGTAAAACATGATGAATACATTGATATAACATTTTTATTTTTACATATATATATATGCATGGAAAATAAAAGTGCAACACAAAACTCCAAAATGTAGGAGGAGCTCATCGCTACACCCTTAAAACTACACTAGGGGGAAAAACACCATACAAAACTTGAGTGTGGGATGAGCTCATCACTACACACTTGAAACCACACATGGGGAAGACATGCCATACAAAACCTGATTGTGGGTGGAGCTCATTGCTACACCCTTGAAACCACACATAGGGGAAAACATGCCAAACAAAGCCCGAGTGTGGGAGGAGCTCATCACTACACCCTTGAAACCACACATGGGGGAAAACACATTGAATACACAAGAACCATATAGCATTCCAATGACATACTATACATCTTAAACAAGACAAACAAGGTGATGGAACGAGCTTATTGCTAAGTCCCACCATCTCAAACATGCTGCACACAGACCTTACGGTTAAGCTTATGCAACAACAACCACCAAAGACACACTTAAGGGAGGATAGTCTCGAGATCCAACCCTGCCTCCATAGAGGACTTTGAAATAAAAGGATGTGCACTAGCTCAAGAGATACACTATCCTGCCTCTACAGAGGGCTTTTGAATAAAAGAATACACACTAGCTCAAGAGATACATTATCCCACCTCTACATAGGGCTTCTTTGATAAAAGGATATGCTATCTCGTCTCACAGAGAGGGATTTTTATTTTCAATATAAATAAAGATGTGTACTCACACCGGATATACAACATCCCACCTCATGGGGAGGGCTTACAAACACACTTCATTAGTACCAAAATCAATAGAAAGATAACCATATATATGCCCCCACATTAAGGTGGTTGATGTCATGTACCAATATCAAGCATGTTAAGGTAGAGAGAAAGCACACAAAGGAACAAGAGCTTTTGCAAAGGCCATGCACCCAAGGTGACATATGCTTATGATCACCGAATGTTCCCAAAAACACATTGATTTGATATGCTAAGATAAGATAACAAGAGAGGTTAAAAATCTTACTCTAAGATAATAACCAAAGCAATTCATTAAAGCTATGCATGAAGACAGTCACATCAAGGACCAAGGAACTGTGGGTTTAGAACTAAGTATAACTGTTGGGCTATACTGCAGATACCTCAGAACTGAGTGTAGCAACAAGGTGAGATACCAATCAAAGTGTACAAGAGCAGATTGAGTGGATTGTAAAATTTTAGTCACAAGAAATGACATAAAATGAAACATCACACGGAGTGATTCTACTAGTCAAGTGTCAGATATATATATATATATGTATCAACCTCGTTGTCATGTATGGACTAGGTCCATTTTTTATTTGCTTGCTGAAGGGACACTTGGTCCATATCAGTATTTATTTGTTTTTCATCATTCATTGACTAGGTAGAATCACTAGAAGAAGGTAAACAATAAAATAAGAGAGGAGAAAAAGTGCCTTAGGAACACCACGTAGGATGATGCCCCCAGGGCATCAATTGCAATGCTATGCCCCTAAGGCATGACACACAAAAATAAAATAGAGGAGATGAACAATAGAAGAATGATGATAAAAATAGAAGAATGATCACAATAGAGGTAGTCTCTCAGTATCCTTGACCTTACAAGAGTATCAAGGGTCATCCAAGGAGGCCTAAAAAACACATAACACATCATGGGCGAACACAACACATACATATATATAGATATATATTTTCATTTTAGCTAAGAGGAGTTTAGACTTGTGAGCATCTTAGAAAGGTGCTCCATCAAGTTTTGTACAAAGTTAGAGTGATTTATACCTGATTTAGTCTTATTTCTAGTATGGTCATGCGGTGCTTGTTTCTCAAATCCCTATATATTTGAAATCTTTTGATGCTTATGAGGAGGGGAATCACTATTATTTCCCACTAATGATAGCTGCCTTGTTCTTTTCTAATCTTTTTCTTTCTTATTTCAATGAATAAACCTTTTCAGGTGGAATGGAACACTTTCCACCGAGGAAACCTTTTCTTGTGTTATAATATCTTGTTGTGGTTGTTCAATTTGTAACTTCAATGCATCTTGGTTAACTCCCGATCCTTGAAGGGATAACAGTGGAGGAACCTCAGCATAAATTCCCTTTCCCCATGGATGAGGTGAATTTGTAATTTTCTCCTTATCCACTTCTATCATACTGATTATTTCATCATAATCTAGATAATCATCTTCTTGTTCTATTGTATTTTGTTCGACCATATTGTTCTCGTTATGTCTAGAAAATGGATTAGTGAAGATCTATAAATTATGATTTAGAGGGGAAACTAACTTATTCCCATTGTCATTCACACCAGTTACCTATATTACATTTGAGTCAATGAGGTCTTGAATTTCATGTTTAAGACACATACATCATTTAGTGTCTGCCCTTGTTGTCGATGATAATAACAGAAAGCATTAGCATCAAAGTGAGGTCCTTGAATTCTATTACTATCTAATGGTTTAATGTGCAGAAGATTTAAGAGATTATTGCTCACTGCTTGATTCATAATAGAATGTAGAGAGTCAGATATTGGAGTAAACTATCTTTGTTGTTGTCAAAACTAAAATGGTGCCTTCTTTAGATTAGTGATAGAGGGAAACTTGCGAAAATTGTTTGAATTCTTCCTATTTACCTTAATGAAATTCTTGTTGTTCCTCTTAAAATTATTTTTAGATGTTCTGGTTTGAGCTTGATCACCTTGAGTCGATGAGTTTTGGTTCTCATACTGAATAGATGAAAGCTGATAATCACGAAGAGTTGTGCATAAATGTTGAAAAAAGCTGTATTTCATCAAGAGGATCTTATCGTGGATGTTAGGTTGTAGATTTGTAATAAACACCTTCTGAACATCGTCATTGTTCATCTGGTATTGAATTTGTACATATAGAGCTTGATATTGATTGATAAACTTAGTTAACTTCTCTTTCAGACCTTGCTTGCAATGAACTAAATCAATCAATGAGACTTGAGGTCCAATGTTTGCTTGAAAATGTTGTAATAATTGATCAACTAGTTGAGAGAAAGAGTTTATTGAATTTAGAGGTAATGAGAAAAATCATTCCAAAGCCTTATCTTTGAGAGATCGTGGGAAGAGGTTCGTTAGCAAGTCCTCTTTAAAGAAGAAATCACTACACATAGCTGTGAATGCTGCGAAATGAGTATTAGGATCACCTTTTCCACCATATTTTTCAAAGCGAGGAGTCTCAAACTTATCAAGCATAGGAGTTCTTAGGATTACAAAAGATAAAGGACTATGGGCATGATATGTTGGTAAATTAGGTTGAGAAGAATTTGTCAAGCTTGTCACCTTTTGTTGTAGAGAAGTCATGCTTTGCAAGAGTTGGTTTAGGAGGGCATCATTAGGGGATGCAATTTGAGAATTAGAGGTTGTGGTCATGAAATTTTGAGGTGATTGGCTATGAGTGGTAACAAAAGGTGGTTGGGAATAATTGTGAGTGGAAGGTGGTTTGGAATAACTATAAGTGAAAGGCGGTTGAGAATGAGTGGAATGAAGAGGTGGTTGAGAGAGTGAATATTCATGTAAGAAGTCACCCTAGGTGCTAGGTTTTGATAATTGAATCCCACAGCTTTGTGATTTTGTGAATTAATGCCATTAGATGCTCCAATACTAGTGATAGCATTACTACAAGCTTGTGCATTAGTAGTGAGAATTGATGATGTAAAAGTAGACATTCCAGTAGTTGATATAGGTGCCTATACTTGTGTATGAGTTGGTGATGACATATTAATAGTATTTGCACATTCAGTAACCGTCATAATGTTGTTATGCACTATATGGGCCAATTGATGTAGTGTATTAACACCATCTTGTCCCTCTTTTAACAACTCTATTAGATTATGAATAACAGGTACAACCTCTACAACTATCCTTTCTTTTTCCACAAATGCTTGAAAATTAGCTAGTTCCTTATCAAGTTTGATTATTTTCTCATCAGGTACATGTGTTATCACATCAATAGGATCCTCAAAATCATGAAATGATTTTTCTTCCATCATAGTTGTAGGAGGTATGATATCTTGCAAAGTTTGTGTTTCTCCTTTTGTAAAGAAGGCGTTCAATGGATTTTTTGATGTAGGAACACTGTTGCTATCAGGAAAACTAGAACCCATTAATCTAATATTTCTTCTCAAAGGGATATTTATATTAAGGAAATGGGTTATAAGACTCATGAAAAATCATACAACACTCAATGCACAAACTAATAAAATGAACCAAAGGAGCAAGATACACTTGTTGAAATACACAATGTGTAATTTAACAAATATGCCAATTTTGAATATAAAGCATTAAATGATGCCAAATTTTCAAATGATCAATGAATATATGTCTAAAAGTGAATGAAAGATCTGAAATACTAATATCAATGACAAATGCAATGAAACAAAGCAAAACTATGCTTGCTTATGCACCTAAAATGCTCAATTTTTTCACTTTTTTCAATGTAAATGCAAATGCAAATGGAAAAACCCACTATGATGGAAAAATACAGTCAAAAATTAGATTTGAATGAGTGTGAAAATAAGTAATAAAATCTGAAACAAGATTTTAATTACAAACCCTAGCTTTAGGAATTACTATGTTATATGAAAAATACAAAATTTCAAGCAAACCCTAGAAAATGAGAGATGCAAATGCAAGGTAAATGATAATGAAAATATGAAATGCTGCAATTTATCTCAGATCTGATGTAAATATCATAGTTTTAAATGATTTAGATGAGATGCAATGAAAATAGTGCAAATTATGCAAGCCAAAAATGCCTATTTTTTTGTAAGTTTTTCAAATGTATGATGATGAGAATGAAATGTATGAATGGAAATATGATGTACAATAGTTAGAAAGGTGAAAAATTCAATAAAAACATGGCTTCACCAAAATTTTATGTACAAAAATAGGGATTTGACAATGAGATTGATAGCTTAATTAGATCCTCCTTTCACTACATACATTCAAGGACATTAAACCAAGATGAATCACAACTTTTGCAAGAGGACTTAGCTATAGGTTTGGTGTCACTTGGAATGATAAGAAAATTTGGAATTTGTCAATTAATTTGTTAACTTTAGTCTGATTAAGCTTAAAACCCTAATTATGCAAAATTGTAAACAAACAGATGAAACCTGACAAATGCTTGCATAGGAAGACACTAAATGCAGATAAGCTACATACCAGATTTTAGGTTTTGCAAGATGGAAAAGTTGGGGACAAAAGAGTGGGCACCCTTGTCTAGTGTAGTGCTTTTTCTGAGGGCTTCCTAATATTTTCTACTATAGATTGCAACCACTTTAGAGATTCCCAACAGTGTAAAAAATGAGGGACAAAAGAGTGGGCACCCTTGTCCTTTTAGGGTTCTTTTCTATCATTTTCTTTAGATCTAGATTCTCCCTGCTCTGCACTAACCTTTTAGAACTCCTCTCTGCATAGTTTGACACCTATAACCTGCAATCACAAGAGAGGGGTTGGGGGTTGTGGTGTTTAGGAGCTTACCTCGGTCAAGGCTCAGAATGGCATTCAAGCCTTCGAACACCATTGTTAGATAGAGAGTACGTGTCATTGCAGGACATAGGTAAAAGCAATGGTATGATAAATAATTGAAACATAATGTAAATGTCATCTTGGAGGTGAAGCTCTCATAGGGTGATGAAGATCTTTCGTGCCATGAAGAGATGGATTGATGAAGACAAATTTGCAACAAACATGAACAAACACAACACAATACTACTCTGTAACACAATGAAAGCCTTGAATATACTTAGCATAAAATCACAAGTTTGTAATATCCATCTAGTTGTAAAATGAAGTCCTAAACATGTTTATATATGCATTCCCGCTAAGATTTTGTAATTCAAATTTAAGATGCCGACAAGGAAACCTTTTAACAATCACAAAACTAACATTCAAATTTGGGGCCCCGGTAAAATAGGGCAGGACAAGGGCATGGGCACCCTTTTCTAGAGACCTATTTTAGGGTTGGATTAAGGTCAAAGATGTCCCCTGAGTCCCATTTATCATGGGTTTCAGGGGATTTTTCTTTGGGATTCATTTCTAAGATGCATGATTAAATCTAAAGGACCTAGGAGCTAAACTTAGGAGGTAAAAGTCTTAGGGGGACATTTTAGGACATAACAATAACTAACTCATGTTTTCTAATGGATCTCTTCCCCACATGAATCTCTTGGAAAAAAATCCTTCTACACATACCTGTGTGTTTCTCCTATGTGTGTTTAGGTTAGTAGTATAAGGGTACTTAAAGGTATCCCTTAGGATAGAGTTTTATCATTGACATGCTAGGTTGAACCCTTGAGTGATACCTATGAAGCCTATATTCTACTATGTAGAAGAAATCTTATTATTTTAATCCATGGGTACTAAGTGGCATCTAATTGTCATCCACTTGCCCATCATGATTTACAATATTAGATAACTAGCCTTGTTTTAGCTATCTTTTACTAGATCCATTCTTGATTGGTGATTGACTTCTTCTCTGACATTGGCAATTATATGTTAGTGATGGAAAGTGGATGTTTTTGCCTTATCATATTGTGGTGCCAACATTCTCTAGCTATACTCATTAATCTATCTTGGACAATACCTCCATGCACTTGGTCTTGATTTTTTTTGATAATGTATTACACTCCTATATGACTAATGTTGCCTCATGAGTGAAATATTTCAATCCCTCTTTATAATCTCAAATCATATTTGTTGTAATCAAAAGATTCTTTTGTTCTATCTTCATTTCTCCTTCCTACTCCACTAGTTCTAGACAATTTTCGCTTATCTCTCTATAAAACCTTTGTGATTGCTTGACTAATTTTTGATTCCTCCTTTAATCAAATTTTCTTTTGCTACTACCTTCTTCTTCATCTCCTACAACTACCTTGCATTTGTTAATTTCTCTTCAACATTTGTGGCCTCACTTGCTTCCTACTCTATTATGTTAAGATATTACTACTTGACAACATTTTGCATTTATATTATAGCTTCCACATTTTCAATCTTCTTACACATGATATCCTCCTCTTTTACTCTATTCTACAATAGATCCTACAACCTCATTGCCTCTTTTGAGTCTTTGTTAGTTGCAACCACAAAATTTGTAAGCTTTTTAAGCCCTTTGTCAAGTTGTTCTTCAATCCATGTTTAAAAATTATTTTCTAGTGGCAAGTTCTCTTCTATCTCAAATTTGAGCCTATTGTTTGTGATGAGTATTGGCAAAGTTCTATATCTCAAAGTAGAACTCAAGTTCATCCATTTTTGGTACCACACAATCTAGACAAACATAATAAAATAGATAAGTTAGTGTGGCTTGATTACATGGTGTGTGCCACTAATAATGCATGTTGTTATCAAGGGACACACCCTAAGGGCATGTCCCATAGGTACTTTATTGAATATATATACTCTTTCTTGTACCACACTAGGTAAATATCATAAGAAAAAAGAGGTAGCATGATTATAAAGTGAGCATCATCATCCAGGAGAGTTGTGACAATAAGAATATAAAAGAGAATGCACTAGATATCATATGAAATGGTATAAATAGACAATGTCTATCAAATGTATGTTATTCTATATTATATAAAGAGACATATCATGTAATGATATATCTAAGGATGAATATATTATATTATTGTTGAAGGCCTAGATCTCCTTTCACAACAAATGTATCATGTAGGGTCACCAAGCATGGAAAGCCTCATAGATGTGGAGCAAGATTGTGAGTTAATCATTAGGATTGAAAGGCTAGTTCCTTATTTATTTAAAGCCTAAGCCTATTTTAAAAGAGGAAAGGAAGAGGGATGTAGAAATAAATAACATAAAGACAACAACTTATGCTAAATAGATGTCCTTTTGTAACCTACCAATGCTTTGCAACTCATGGCATAAGATTAGACATAAGTGAAATAAACACAAAATAAGTCTGCATTAGACAAACTATTTCACAACAAATAAGAATAAGAGCTTCTAGAGTAACAACTTATATTGATGTTTTAGATGGTATTGTTCAACCACATATTAAGTAATGTCAATCACTCTAGACAATTATATAGAGGTGGAAACCATCCCAATCCCACAATAGAAACTCCCTTAAAAAAATTTTAAATTTGTTGGAAGAAAAGTATTGTTGTGAGTTGAGTGGAAAAAATAATGGAACTAAGAAATACTATGGACATAAATGCCCCTTGTTGGTTATTGGATTACCCTCAAGCTAGATGGTGTTGCATTTGGGTTGTCATTGATGTCAACAGTGGTATGAAGTGTTGTAGTATGGAAATGTATAAAGGATGTCAAAGAGATATTGCAGTAGTATAGTGATCAGAAGCATTATTGGTGCAGGAGCACCCATACAAGGTAGGACATAAGTTCATTGTTCGCATGTCAGGACATCAGTCTATTTTTAGTATGTTTGACTTCATGCTGTAATAAGGTCCATGGGACCAATGCGTATGTGTTTGATCCACCTAGGAGAATGTGCAGGTAGTTAGCGTTCGTTATCAGGTTGTCTGAGCTGTCTTCTCCCAGCCGCTGGGAATTGAGTTGGTAGTACTCGTAGGATATTGCTATATATAACTCAGATTAGTTAGGGTTTGAGATCAGAGTAGTAGTTATGTTATGTTGTACTGGTGATTGAGTGAGATCCAGAGATCAGTCCAGACATTGTGAAACATTGTTGTTCGATAGTATTGTAGAAACAGGACATTTGTGTTTCATCTAAATAAGATCTCATCAATTGCATTATCTGGTTTATCAGCTGTTTATGTTTTGATTTCTATTCTGATTACAGGTTAATGGATTCTTTCAACCCTTCCACCGGTTGATTCTGTGAATCGGTGGAATGGTCATGCATGTTAGTTTAGGTTGTATTTTAGTTTTCTATTTATGCATTTCATTGTGTGGGAGATCGATTGGTAGCATGCTATGAATCAACCTAGCATCCTCATGTGCTAGGGTTTAGGAAGATAAACTATTAAGTTTTGATCTGAAGGTGATCCGGCCCGATCATCATGTTTTCTTTGTAAAATTGTGCGGTTCTGTGAGTTTGCATGCAGCTGACGGATATACAGGGATCTGCATGTGCTTTTCCAGATGGAGTGAATCGTATCGTCATCTACGAGTATATCGCTATCAGGATCAGGTTCTGAAGTTGGCAAAAATTGCATGTTTCAAGTGCATCAGGATGATATAGGTTGGATATATACTCAGTGTATATATCATCATCAAGATCACCTTTCGTGTGTATCCATCGTTCGCATATCGCTATCGCATGCAGAAGTGAAAGTTCACTTTTTGGCTAAGGACCGGAAAGGTCATCATCAGGATATTGAAAAGGTCACCAGATATTCATTATCATGTTGCAGAGGATATAAGTGTCTTATATCCTGTTGACATCATCATCAGGTGCATTGACATCAGCATCGGGTGCAAGTGACGTCATCGTCATCAGGATATTGCGAATATCACCCTATGCAAGTTTATCTTGCTGTCGCTAAGTGTTTTGGCATCGGCATAAAGTTTGGTTAACATCATCAGGATGTTTCAATATGACCTGATAAGTCATATCCTGATGCTGTTTGTTTAAAGAAGGTCGATATCAGGGTGACGTAAGCATCGAAGAAAAGGTGCATAAGGAATATCGTCATCAAGATATATGAGAGGAACCGGATATTTCATATCCTACTGACGAAGGGTGAAGATGATGCTAAACCTCATGATGCTGCCGATAGAGTTTGGCGCTAAGTGAATAGTGATCATCAGGAGGATAATTGTGTTCGTCGAGTATCATGATGCTGCTGACAGGCGAAAGGCGAAAGGCGATAAGGAAGTGAACAGTAGTTAGCAGGAGGATATTTCATGCCTCTTCGAAATATGATGATGCTGTCTGTGTTAGCAAGAAATATGATGATGATGATAAGCCGATAGGTATTACATACTGCATGTCCAGGATTTTAACATGCTAGTGGATTAATGGCTTTTCCATCCTATTTGTAAGCTTCTGTTGCGTTTCCTCTGCATCATAGTGGTATCAGAGCAAAGGAAGGATCTTTTGGAAAAGATCAGGATATAGCAGGATGTCAGATGAAGAAGGAACATCTGAGATTCTGGCAAGGATGACCAACGTTGAGTTGGCAGTTCTGGTGAAGAAACAGATTGCAGAGAGCAAGGCCGTGAAGGCTCAGAATCAGGAATTGAAGGATGAGTTAGAGAAGTTGAGGAACAGTGTAGGTTCTGGTAGAGAAGAAGATAGGGAAGAAGAAGAGACCCCTAGTTGGAACGAGGAGGTCATTCCTACAGACCAGAGACCACTGTTGAACGCCCTCAAGGCCATGGAGAGGAGAACCATGGATGTGAAATTAGATTTTCCAGTGTTTACAGGAAAGATGGAACCTAATTCAGTGATGGAGTGGATAGACTCCTTGAATAATTTCTTTGAAACAGAGGAGATACCAGAACAACAGAGGGTGAAAATAGCCCAGTCAAAAATGAAAGAAGCTGCCTTGACATGGTGGAATTTCGTCCAAGATGATAGAGTACAGGAAGGAAAGTGTAGAGTCACTACATGGGAGAAAATGATGGCATTAGTAAAGGAAGCTTATGTCCCATTGGATTACAGTATCCAATTACACAAGAGGAATCAAAACCTGAAGCAGAAGGAGCTAGATGTCAGCTCATATACAGAAGAATTCATGAAACTTTGTATGAAAACAAAGGTAAAGGAAAGTGAAGAAGAGAAGGTAGCCAGATACCTTAATGGATTGAGGTTCAACATTCAGGAAGATTTAAGTCTGCATAATCCAGATACAGTTCAGAAATGCTTTCAGTTGGCATTGAAAGTGGAAGAGAAGTTAAAGAGAAAACAAGAACAACACAATAGAGGAAGAGGAAGACAACAAAGGGGTGGAAGAGGCCCTTTTAGAGGTAGAGGACATGGACATGGATATCAAGGAGAATCTAGTCATGACAATAGTAAGGGAAACAATAGTCAGAACCAGGGGGAAAATTATAGTCAGCAAGGAAACTTCAGAGGTAGAAGACCTTTCAGAGGAAGATCCCAGGGCAGAGGATCCATCAGATGTTATAACTATAACAAAGAAGGCCATATAGCCAGCAGATGTCTAGAAAAGGCCACAAGCTCAACAGGAGAAAGGAGAACAAATCTGATCCAAGAACCTGATAATCAAAGTATGACAGGCTCTAATGCTTTTTAGAGTGTGAATGCTCCTGATAATTATGGATACCCAGAAAGTGGAGAGTCTCTAATGATGAGAAGAACAGTGACTACCATGAAGGTACCTGACAAAGAATCCCCTCAAAGAAAGTCTCTTTTCAGGACTATTTGCAAAGCAGGAGGTAAGGCATGTAAAGTTTTGATTGATTCTGGTTCTACTGAAAATTTTGTGTCTGAAGAAATGGTGACAAAGCTTAAGCTTAGGAGATTGCCTCACCCATCCCCATACAAAGTCTCATGGCTTACCCAAGGTCAGCAGACAATTGTAGAAGAGCAGGCTTGGGTAGAATTTCAGATTGGAGCATATAAGGATAAGTTGTTGTTTGACATTACCACGATGGATGCTTGCAATCTTTTATTTGGTAGACCATGGCAGTATGATTTGAAGGCACAACATGATGGTGTTAGAAACACCTATACAATCACTAAAGATGGTAAGGTTATAAAGTTACTACCATTGACGGAGAAGGAGGAGAAATCTAAAGGAAAAGAGGTGAAGGTAATGCTGATGGAAGGTAAACAGTTCATGAAAGAAGTAGCAGCAAAAGGTGCAGTTGCATATGCCCTAATCCCATGTATGAGGGTGAATAAAGAACAGCAGCAAGAAGTCAAGGAAGAGAAGAAGCAAAGGTTCATAGACCCAGCTATCCAAGAGCTATTGGATAAGTACAAAGGTATCATCTCAGAGGGAATGCCAAGATCCCTACCACCTGTCAGGGATATTAGTCACCGCATAGACTTAATTCCAGGGTCAACACTTCCAAACAAAGCAGCCTATAAGCTAACTCCAGAACAGAATGCAGAAGTAGCCAGACAAATTGAAGAATTATTGGATTCAGGTCTGATTGGGAAAAGTTTAAGTCCATGTGCAGTACCAGCTGTACTAGCACCAAAGAAGGAAGGTACTTGGAGGCTTTGCACAGACTCCAGAGCTATTAACAAGATCACAATCAGGTATAGGTTTCCAATCCCTAGGATAGAGGATTTACTTGACTGTTTGGGAGGTGCTAAGTATTTTACAAAAATAGATTTGAAGAGTGGATATCATCAGATCAGGATTAGGCCAGGAGATGAATGGAAAATAGCATTCAAAACTAATGAAGGGTTATATGAGTGGAAGGTTATGCCTTTTGGTTTATCTAATGCACCTAGTACTTTTATGAGCTTGATGAATGAGGTTTTGAAAGAGTTCATTGGTAAGTTTGTCATAGTATATCTAGATGACATTCTAATTTTCAGCAACACAAAAGAAGAACATCTCAGACACATAGATTTGGTTCTTAAGAGGTTACATGAAGAGCAGCTGATGATAAATTTAGACAAGTGTTTGTTCATGCAAGAGGAGATCACATATTTGGGTTTTGTCATTTCACAAGGAAAGTTACAAATGGATAAGGAGAAGGTAAGTGCCATATTGTCTTGGCCAACCCCAAAGACTATGAATGATGTCAGAAGTTTCCATGGATTAGCAACCTTCTACAGGAAGTTTATAAGAGGGTTTAGTCATATTTGTGCACCCATGCTTGATACCATCAAAGGAGGATAGAAGTGCAGATTTGTTTGGACTCAAAGAGCAGATGATTCTTTTGAGACATTGAAGAAGAAGGTGGCATAGCAGCCAGTCCTTGCACTTCCAGACTTTAACAAAATCTTTCAGGTGGAATGTGATGCCAGTCACATGGCCATTGGAGCAGTACTCAGCCAAGAAGGTAGACCTATTACATTTTTCAGTGAGAAGCTCAATGATGCTAAAAAGAGGTATTCCTCATATGATTTGGAAATGTATGCTTTAGTCCAGTCACTCAAGAAATGGAGGCATTACTTGATGCCAAAGGAATTCATAGTATTCACAGATAACCAGGCTCTGAGTTTCATAAACAACCAGGAAAAGCTGAACCACAGACACATGAAATGGGTAGAAAGCTTACAAGCTTTTACTTTTACATTGAAGCATAAGAAAGGAGTCAAGAATAAAGTTGCAGATGCTTTGAGCAGGAGAGTTCTAACAATCAACCAGATTCAGTTAGAAAGTGTTGGCATTGATTCACTAAAGACCATGTATGAGACTAATGAAGATTTTGGGGAGATATATCATGTATGTACTTCTTTTGGAGAGAAATATCATGTTGAATTCTCTGAATTTTTGATCCAGGATGGATTGTTGTTCAAAGGTGGACAGTTATGTATTCCAAGGTGTTCTATGAGGTTAAACATCATTAAGGAGAAACATTGTGGAGCTATGGCAGGTCATTTTGGTCTAGATAAGACTCTTGATCTTGTCCGAAGACATTACTTTTGGCCTAAGTTACAATCAGATGTCAGAAAGTTTGTAGAGACATGTGTGATATGTCAGAAAGCTAAAGGCAGGTCGACTAATGCAGGTTTATATCAGCCCTTACCCATTCCTTCCAGACCATGGGAAAGCATAAGTATGGATTTTGTCTTGGGTTTACCAAGGACAAGGAAAGGGTTTGACAGTGTTTTTGTTGTAGTGGATAGATTCAGCAAAATGGCACATTTCTTGCCATGCAAAACCACTGCTGATGCTTCATACATTGCAGATTTGTTTTTCAGGGAGATTGTCAGGATCCATGGATTGCCCTTGAGCATAGTGTCAGATAGGGATGTGAAGTTTATTGGTCACTTCTGGAGAACTCTTTGGAAGAAACTTGAAACAAATTTGTCTTTTTCCTCTGCATATCATCCTCAAACGGATGGATAGACTGAAGTAGTGAACCGTTCCTTAGGAAATTTGCTTAGATGTTTGACAAAACAACATGGAGAAAAGTGGGATAATATTCTATCTCAAGCTGAATTTTCCTATAATGATACTGTCAATAGGAGCACAGGGAAATCACCTTTCCAGATAGTTTATGGTGTGCATCCAAGAGGAATTTTGGAATTGAGAGATCTACCTACAGTAGACCCTGTTAGTGCAGAAGGAGAAGCTTTTGCAGAAGCCATAAAAGAGGTTCATGATCAAATCAAGACCCAACTGCAACAAACCACCTTGAAGTATAAGGAATATGCTGATAAAAAGAAGAAGGATGTACATTTTGATGTTGGCGACTTGGTATGGGTTCATTTAAAGAAGGACAGACTTCCTAAGGGCAAATATACTAAACTCATGCAGAGAAAAGTTGGACCATGTCAGATTTTGCACAAGCATGGACAAAATGCTTATGAGATACAACTTCCCCCTGATCTTGGTTTGTCCCCTATATTCAATGTATGTGATTTAACTCCCTACAAGTCTAATCCAGATGCAGACCAGGAACTCCTCCAGGATACAGTCAATGATGATATTCCCAAGCATGATCCTCCATAGTTGCAGAAGGTTTTGGACACCCGGGTGGTCAAACAGACCCGGAACAAACAGTACTTGGAGTATCTAGTATCTTGGTAGGGAAAACCTAATTTCGAAGCAGTATGGATGACTGAAGAGCAGATCCAGAACCATGGTGTAGATCTCCATACTCTCATCTCAAGTGGACTTGAGATTTCTTCTTCTGGGGAGTATGGTGCAGGAGCACCCCTACAAGGCAGGACATAAGTTCATTGTTCGCATGTCAGGACATCAGTCTATTTTTAGTATGTTTGACTTCATGCTGTAATAAGGTCCATGGGACCAATGCGTATGTGTTTGATCCACCTAGGAGAATGTGCAGGTAGTTAGCGTTCGTTATCAGGTTGTCTGAGCTATCTTCTCCCAGCCGCTGGGAATCGAGTTGGTAGTACTCGTAGGATATTGCTATATATAACTCAGATTAGTTAGGGTTTGAGATCAGAGTAGTAGTTATGTTATGTTGTACTGGTGATTGAGTGAGATCCATAGATCAGTCCAGACATTGTGAAACATTGTTGTTCGATAGTATTGTAGAAACAGGACATTTGTGTTTCATCTAAATAAGATCTCATCAATTGCATTATCTGGTTTATCAGCTGTTTATGTTTTGATTTCTATTCTGATTACAGGTTAATGGATTCTTTCAACCCTTCCACCGGTTGATTCTGTGAATCGGTGGAATGGTCATGCATGTTAGTTTAGGTTGTATTTTAGTTTTCTGTTTATGCATTTCATTGTGTGGGAGATCGATTGGTAGCATGCTATGAATCAACCTAGCATCCTCATGTGCTAGGGTTTAGGAAGATAAACTGTTAAGTTTTGATCTGAAGGTGATTCGGCCTGATCATCATGTTTTCTTTGTAAAATTGTGCGGTTCTGTGAATTTGCATGCAGCTGACGGATATACAGGGATCTGCATGTGTTTTTCCAGACGGAGTGAATCGTATCGTCATCTACGAGTATATCGCTATCAGGATCAAGTTCTGAAGTTGGCAAAAATTGCATGTTTCAAGTGCATCAGGATGATATAGGTTGGATATATACTTAGTGTATATATCATCGTCAAGATCACCTTTCGTGTGTATCCATCGTCCGCATATCGCTATCGCATGCAGAAGTGAAAGTTCACTTTTTGGCTAAGGACCGGAAAGGTCATCATCAGGATATTGAAAAGGTCACCGGATATTCATTATCATGTTGCGGAGGATATAAGTGTCTTATATCCTGTTGACATCATCATCAAGTGCATTGACATCAGCATCGGGTACAAGTGACATCATCGTCATCAGGATATTGCGAATATCACCCTATGCAAGTTTATCCTGCTGTCGCTAAGTGTTTTGGCATCGGCGTAAGTCATCGGCATAAAGTTTGGTTAGCATCATCAGGATGTTTCAATATGACCTGATAAGTCATATCCTGATGCTGTTTGTTTAAAGAAGGTCGATATCAGGGTGACGTAAGCATCGAAGAAAAGGTGCATAAGGAATATCGTCATCAAGATATATGAGAGGAATCGGATATTTCATATCCTACTGACGAAGGGTGAAGATGATGCTAAACCTCATGATGCTGCCGATAGAGTTTGGCGCTAAGTGAATAGTGATCATCAGGAGGATAATTGTGTTCGTCAAGTATCATGATGCTGCTGACAGGCGAAAGGTGAAAGGCGATAAGGAAGTGAACAGTAGTTAGCAGGAGGATATTTCATGCCTCTTCGAAATATGATGATGCTGTCTGTGTTAGCAAGAAATATGATGATGATGATAAGCCGATAGGTATTACATACTGCATGTCCAGGATTTTAACATGCTAGTGGATTAATGGCTTTTCCATCCTATTTGTAAGCTTCTGTTGCGTTTCCTCTGCATCAATTATGAAGCAGATCAAGAAAGAAGACAAAAGGAGATGAATCATTATCATCTGTACACAATCATACCTTATTTGTTGAAGTTAATGTGTAAGTTCATATCTTAGTTATGTTGTTAAAATGACTATGTTTGAAAAGGTTGATGAGTAGAGTTGGATTTCTATTGTATGATGATGATATGAACTCATAATGGTTGCCACTAGGTAAGGAAAGTTGTGAAAGTTTGAAGGAAATTTATCTAAGTAAAGGTCTAGCTAGTAAAGGGGTCATAGGCCTAGATAAATGTCTTACATATCTCTGTTATTGAAGATACTACCCTGCGGATTCGAATATAAGTAGAAATAGGTGTAAAGAATATATATTCCAAGTTTTAGACTATGAAAGTCACCAAAAAATATTTTTGAGTTAGAAGAATGAAGGTAGTTGTGAAATAGAGTTAGTACAGTCATGGGAAGATAGGAGAATGCTCCTCATTTCTCTATAGATGAAGATATAATGATGCAGTTTGGAGGATAGGTAGATATGTGTGGTAAGTATGCATGGTTCAAATCTCAAGTGATAATATGAAATGCAAAGGGTTCTCTAGAGTCAGATATGTGAATATATGTCCTGGTCAAAGAAAGTAATCAGAAGGTGATAGTTGGAGACACCATAGTTCATTGCACTTTGATAGTTGGCCTTGTAGATTAAATGATGAACTCTTATGGCTAGATGGTATGCTCTATTCAAGTTTTAAATGATTAAGTTCACCGCAAGAATGGTTTCCATTGCTTTATTCTAAGACTATGCAAGAAGAAGTTTTTAAGGACATCAATATCAAAGATCAAGTGATTGAGCCTGCATGAAACATCCTAAGATGATAAGAGAAGTACACATGATTGTTTTACAAGTCACATAATATTTAGTAAATGGTCTACATGATGTAATTTTGTCTCCTTTAGTACCGCCTTAGGTCTAGAGCTAAATGTAAGGACAAGAGTTTGTTGTGCTGACCTGATATATGCTGATGGTTATGCTGTATCTTTTGGAGTGTGCACCAGCATGGAAAAGTGTGCCTAGGTAAGATAGGACCTAATTATGTCTTTCTCTTGAACTGCATTGGAGTTCTACTTATCGCATGTGTTATGGAGCTGAATGTTATAGCCACTACATGTTTCATGTTATTTGTTTCATCTTGGCCGACCAAGGAGATATATCTTGATGCTTATAGAGGACATAAATGTAAGATGAAATGTGTCAAGCAAGGTATGAAGTGTGTATTAAGTGATATTATTTATATTGCATGAATAAACCTACCGCATAAGCAAATCTTATGATGAAATGTCAAAAGGATCAGTATGACATTGTGGCGGAGGTAATTGTTGGAGATGTGATGATGTTGAAGAGTTTCAGAAGTTGTTTCATTGGAGGGGAGGCTGATATAGTAGTTATGCAGAGATAAGATAGTGGTGTAGAGGTTGAAGTGATCAACAGACAGTTTTTGTGAAGAACATTTGAGTCAAATAAGTTTTGTATTATAGAGATTGAAGAATTGTTGTAAGTGTTGTAAATGATTAGGGAGCAGCTTCCTTTGGGTTGTAGCCCATAACAATATTGTAATCATTTTTATTTGTGAGGTTGGATTTGGATAGTAGATACAAGCAGCTTGCTCACCGTGGTTTTGCCCTTCTAGAGTTTTCCACATAAATCTTGTGTTATGGATATCTGCTTCTATGTTCTTGTGCTTTTCATGTTTTAAATACATATGTTAATTTGAATGTTGATGGGAGAAAATAATATGAAGAAGTATTGATTCACCCCATCTTAGTACCTCTGTGTGTTCAACAATTGGTATTAGAGCCAAGTTCCTTGAATATAACCTAATAGTTGAGGTAGATCTTGAAGTGGAACACATGGGAACTCAAATACTACTTAATGGAAAAAATCCTCTGGAAGATGATGAAGACATGATAGATTTTAATCCAGAAGATTGTGAGATTGACTTTGAAGGACAACCCATTTCTACCCTTGAAGATCTAGATGCTGCAAGGAAAAAAATGAAGAGTATAAAGTCAAGCTTAAAGAATCAAAGGAAGTGGTTGTTAAAATGAAAGCTAAAATCAATGCCAAATCAGTTGAATGCTCCAAAATTGAAGAAAAAATTGTCACTCTGAGGAAAGAACTAGTGAAAGCAAAGGATCAGATAGACAACAGTGTAAAACTTTAGAAAAGCACCAACATCCTTGATGAGATAATTAGTTGTCAAAGACCACTCAAGAACAAGGGTGGTATTGGATTTAAAAAAGGACAGAGTTCATGATAGATGTACCTGTAGACTTGTTTGGAATTGAAAAGATTATGTTTAAAACTAAATAGGGAGAGTCCTACACTGAAGAAACTAAAGAAAAGGAGCATGAGATAGATGTTTATTTTATAAGTGGTGTAGGAGCACCAAGGAGATTAAAGGACTTATGTCTTATTTTTGATGTTCATTTTATCTTGTTGATTCCATAAGGTCTTGAAGACCATTCTCATGTTATAATAAAGACTATGTCCATAAACATCTCATATTTGTAAGGCAATCATATAATCACACATTGTAATAGGACGCAGTCATAAAGTCATAAGGGGCAGTCATACAAACTTCATGTTGTAAGCCTTGTTAAGGCATATAGTGCCAAGGCATATAGAAGTCTAAATGTTAGTCAAAGGTTGAATTAAATTTCCAAGTGTTTGAAGGCATTTGTTAAGCCTAAATAGTTCTAAACAGGGCGGTGACAAAACTTGTAATTAGTTGCAATTTTCAAACTGAACAAGGAAGTTTGATGGTGGAAGAAGTGGTTATGGATCTTCCCATCAACCAAACTACCTCCAAGGAGTTTTTCAATGTGTGTGCAAGTTTAAATGACCCTGAACAAGATCATTGTAAGGTGTGCAAGAAGTTTCTATGCAATAAAATACCAATTCTCTGCTGCTGTTGCCTTTTTCTGCATTTTCTGAGAAACAGTCCGTACTATTCACCTGTACGGAATAGTCATGAGCCCAAAATGTGTGGTATGAGTAGGGTGAAGGATTAGATTTCAATCAAGTCCATTTTGGTGTCTTGATATTCACTAAGGAGTGTTTTATAATCATATTTCTGGGACTGCTCATTAAGAAAACTCTGTTTTCCTAAAGTAAACGATGTTACAGGTCGTACATTCCTTAGGTACCGTACTGTCTACATCTATTCATGATATGACTTGTTGAATAATGGATTTGTATATGATTTGAAGTGGTTTAGGAGTTTTGACATTTGTATTGTAGGGAGATATAAGGTTTTCTTTCAAAACAATCCTAACAAAACCTAATCTAGGGTTTGCTTCATGCGATGGAAAAGTGACCATCCCACTATCTTTCAAGGCCATAGGACCAGTGGGATGGATGTGTTCATTTGAATTTCAATTGATTTGGGTGTTTTTAGGGGAGAGAGAGTTGGTATTTGCAAGATTTGATGGAGAAGGCTTGATATGACCATGTATTATGCCAATTTGAGGAACCATAGAGGCATTTTGGGGAACAGTTAATTGTAGGAGTACAAAACCTAGAAAAGTATTGGTTTAGGAATGGAATTGAGGTGTCCAATTGATTGGTTGAGTTCTATGAGTCTCTGGAAGGGTAGTTGCTTCACAAATTTGGCCTAATTGGGGCTCTAGGTCACTAGGAGGGGTTATAGGTTGGACCATATTGTCCAAAACAACCCATACCTATTTTGTAATATGTCATGGGGGATCCAAATGGGTATCTCTTGATTGTCTCAAATTTGGGTTTGAATGTCTGCATCAAAAGTTATTGAGGACTATTCTCTTTTTTAGGGCTACAAGGAATATCTTGGGTTTGTGAAGGAAGTACTAGTTTTGAGTTTGATCTGCCTTTTCCAATGGTTGGAGTGGGTCCCATAACATGTGAAATCAACCTTTCCATGATGAAATTAGAGCCTCTAACTATTGTTCCCACTTTTGCAAATTAACCTTTGAATTTGGTTTTTTGGGTGTAGTGAAAACCTTGTCAAATTGTTCTATCTTCCCTCTATCCTAGTGTCTCTACATCAATAAGTGTCAAGGAAGTTTTCAAGATGTCTTTTCCTAGACAAGCTACTAATTCTAGGTTCTCTCAATCCTTTTATGGTTACTATTATTCTTGCTATAAATTTGGTCATAAGGCTATTTATTGTAAAACTAAGGCAAGAAGAAATGACTACATGAGGAAGAATTCATTTGTGCCTACAAGACATGATGCTGTGATCTCTCATTCCTTTTATGGATATTGTTTTACATGCAATAAGTTTGGTCATAGGGTTGTTGAGTGTAGAACCAAGGTAAGGAGAAATGGTATGACTCTGGAATATAATGTTGTTTTCTACAAATGTAACAACCTTGGGCATAAGGAAAGATTCTACAAAAGTGCTTCTGAGAAACCATCTATTCAACACAAGAAGATAGAGGAATTTGTAACTCAACAAAAGAAGGAAATGTCAAAGATATGGAGAAGACAGAACAAAGTGATGAAAAGAAGTAATGTGTGTTTTTGCCTAGTGCAGAGGACTCCATTGTTGATTAAGACAAGGTATATGGTTAAGGGGGTTAATCAGGGCATATCTATTATTCCCCCTTGAAAGTTTGTAGCTTTTGCAAGTGGAAGCTTAGCACTTAAATGAATTGGAATGAAATCAACTAGTGAAGATGTTCATAAGGCAAGATAGTTTCTTTTTCCCAAATTTTTGGATCATTATAACATGATGCAGAGGATTGTAGAAAGTTCTTGAGTCTCTATGAATACATAGAGTAATCTAGTAGCAGGATACCTACCCAATAAAGGTGCATTAATTATGGAAGGTTAGGGAAAAATGCAATATACTTATACTTATTTTGGATGATTGAAACGCATTCATGATCAAAGATTTACCTCTGAAGTTGAACATAGAAGTAATCTTTCAAAGCATTTGGTAAATTTGAGGAGAATTGAGATGAAGGTAAAATCCTAGCGATTGTACATAGAGGTATTTATTAGAATTGCTACTTCTTAAAACCCTAGTTTCTGATTTCAGAGAAATTTGTAATGATGACTCTTCAATTAGTTGATGTCACTAAAAAACCAAGACCTAAGTATAAGAAATTTCCTTACAAAGCCATGGAGGTAGATCAAAAAGGGGATTTTACACGTTCCAGTGTATGTGGTATATACAGAAGATGTTAGGTTTTACATTCACTCAAAGGTAGATGAAATTAACCATGTAAAGTTTGATGAACTCAGAAATCAACTTTTGGACAATGATGTTGCCTATAAATACTAATATGCAAATGTGGAGGTGAAGCATCTGGACATTTGGAAAGACTACCCTAATTTCTGTGATGAGCACGAATGGGTAAGATACATATTGAGTAGAATTCATGATGAATTCATGTATTTGGAGAAGCCTTATTGATTACCAAAGATACAATCAAGGTTGTCACTGGGTTGTGTTCCAACAGATCTGTATCAGTGATGAAGTCAATCAAGAATGAGAGGGTTACATGGCTGACCATAGCAAAATTTGACAAAAGAAAACTAACTATGAATGATATAATTGATCCGTGTGTCCATTATTCAGCTATGGGAATTGCTTATAAAGTTTACTTTACAAACATAGAAGGATCCACCATTGGTACTACCATTCACACTGATTACCAGATGGTCAAGAAAGGTAAAGATTTTGACCTCTGTGAGGTCATGAGAGAACAACTTTTAGAAAACTTGAGAAGGACCAAAGAAATTGGATATATTTTTAGGTATGGTACTTTGATTATTTGTCTTGCATTCTATTTTTTGAATGAACTACTTGGTTTTAGTGGAAAGGTCTAGGATCCCTGTTGCTGCTCAAATCAAGAGTCATATAAGAGGGTTTAGTGATCCAAATCACTATAAGACAATGTACTAGGGTTTGTCCAAAACCCTTCAAACCAACATGCATGCTAGAGAAAGAGTCCCCTATAGTTCTATATAGTAATATAGGGATGAGATCACATTTTTAGTTGATAAGGATTATACCTATATGGAGGTAGTTGAACCTAGAATTGCACGGATTCCTAAACTGCCATATGAAGTCTCCAGAGAAGAAATAAAAGACTATGCTGGCATGTTGCTCAACAAACCTAAAGACACCACTACTGAGAGATTTTGTACCTATGATGAAATAATGGATAAAATGATTAAAAGAAGTGCGGAAAAGTATCTTGAGAAACACAAAAAAGAATTTCTTAAAATGGTGGTTATTGCACCAAAATCCATATCAGAAGCCCTTGTGGAGGAATGCATCATGCCTCTACTATTCCAACAGTTACACAAAGTTTAAGAAAGACTAGCGGAGCTACTTCTACTACTAAAAATGTACCACTATCCTCCAGGTCAGCACAAATGGAATCCACTGGAAAAAGGGCAGCTTCTGAAACACAAGCATAGAAGAAGACTAGAGAAAAGAAGCATGCTAGACCAAAAACTAGAGCCAAAAGGGAGAAGGTCATGGTAGAAGAGATTGAAGAGGAAGAAGAAGAAGGAGAGAGGAAACCTCCAAGCTAAAAAGAAAAGAAAAGAAATCCAAGTAAAATCCTCCAGTGACTTCCACAAAAGGCCTTCTTCATTTGGAAGCTGTCTTCAATGGAATTGAACAACATGGGCTATTAAAGCACACAATTGACTTGTATCCAAATGTTCCTCCTAAGGATCAAAAGACCATTGAAATTTTTTAGTTAAGTATATGCTCAAATATAACTTGCCCATGATTGATGTGATTGAAAAGGTATTAGAAAGCCTAGCTCAGGCTCTAAGGTAGAAAAGAGAAGAAGCTATCAAAATAAATAATGAGCTGAGGCAACAAGCTCTAGAAAAGGCCAGATCATCTATTTCTCAGGAAGAAAAAGACAAATTGGCTCAAATACAAGCTCAAGAATTGAGGACAAAGCAAAGAGTGGACTCTCTTATGGGCTTGAAGGAAGGTGACAAAGAGAAAATTTAGAAGGAAATGCAGGATGTGACAAAGAAAATTTTGGATGAGGTAAAATGAATTGAAAATGTGGAGCAACCACAAGTTTCTCCACTACATAAAATTGCTTCTCTACCTCATATGACTACATCTCCTCTGCACAACACTGAACATCAAGTTCCTCAAGATGAGAAAGAAGAGCTAACAACAAAAGATCAAGAACAAAATGCTCATGAAGAAGAAAGTGATTCTCTAGATCAAAATATTGTGCATGATGATCAACCTCTGATAAATATAGAAAAATAGGATAACACTGCACCGCATGAGGAATGGACAAATGTTGATTTAGGGGAAAACTTAGAAAAGGAACAAGATACAACTTCCTCCTCCTCTCCGGTTGACTCCATTAAGGAGTTTCTAGCCCAACAAATGCAAATCCAACTGGTGGTCACTCCACAGTTGTTACGATTTTTCTAGTATTAGATGGACAAGTTAACTTGTCCAATATATCTCTACTTCACAAGTTGCAACTAGGAGATATACTTCATTCCTCAACAAGATAAGAAATTCTGCAACAAGTTGAAAATGTTGAAGTGTTAGAAGAGGCAATTACGATATTATAGGAGGAATTGCTTGAGGCAAAGAAAGATCCCACCTTGCCTCCCACTCAACATATGAAACTCTTGTTGGTGTCTTTCAAGACTCATTCATCTTACCTAGAGAAGTAGGCCAAGCAAAGGATAATAGAATAGGTAAATAATAAAAGATTAGCTGATGTGTTAGAAATGAAAGCACAACTACTCAATAGAAATCTAATTCAAATGAATATTTAATGATCTTTAATAGAGTATTAGAGATGGAGATTGAAACACAGAAAATAAACCCACAAGACATAGATATACCAGAAGCAGAATGAAGCACACAACACAATGTTTAACGTGGAGAAAACCCTTGTGGGTAAAAAAACTCCACCAAGAAAATAGGTCAAGTTGTATTATCTTCACAAAAGGAGATTACAAATACATTCACTTCCTCTATCCTTCAACCTTCACTCCGGCAGACCCTGGGTACCTGTAAACTATTATGCAACTCATCTACTATGTTATGGTTTATATAGAATTTGCAATCCTAAAGATAGGCATCCAAATTGGAATCTCCAACCATGCAACAATAAATGTTGTCATACATGCATCCTACACTTGGTAAAAGATGTCCATGCAAACTTGGGTGCCTAGGACCAAAAATAGCCACTTACAACATCTTATGACGCATCATAACCATCATAGATACCACTAAAACAAATCTTCCCAAGATAGGTGCTTGGGAATAAACATAGCAACTTGAAACACATTAACAATTGTCATGCGTCATAGTGTCATAGAATCTTATGACAACTTGCAGTTGTCATAGATTATTTACATGCACCCACCAAACATTATGACATGTGTCATACAAGCTAAAAATAGTAGATTCTCCTCTTGGGTTCCCCACCTTGACCAATTACCATTTACCATAGTAAATGACATCCTGTAACTATCACTGGTAACTCTAGAACTTACCGTTATAGTAAATCTATAATTATCGTGGGCAGTAAATAATTTTTACCACTATTGGTGAAACTAGTACATCCATTATGGGTAATTACAAAATACTAAATGGAATAATACAATAATGGGATTTACAAGGTTAATGGCACCTTATCCCAACATTCTCCCACTTGACATTATACATTGTAAATCAACCTGTAGGAAATCAATATGAAAAATAATCAAGCATTAGAAACAAGGCCCATGACCTCTATACACCACATGAACTTCTCTGTGCTCACAGGCTTGGTCAAAGAATCTACAACATTCTCCTGAGTTTCTATCTTCTTCAACTCAATTTGTCCATTAGCAACCAACTCTCGAACAAAGTGATACTAAACATCAACATGCTTAGTCTGGGCATGATACATAGGATTCTTGGCCAAATAGATAGCACTCTGGCTATCACAACCAATCTGAATGATCTTACAATCAAATCCAATACCTATACACAGTCTCCTCAACCAAACTACCTCTTTAGAGACATGGGTAGCAGCCATATACTCTGTTTCTATGGTGGACAAAGCAACTATGGGCTGCCTCTTACTCATCCAACTCACTGCTCCTCCAAATAGAGTAAACACATAGTCACTAGTGGAACTTTGTCTATCCAAGTCACCTACCCAATCTGAATCAACAAAACCATGTATGTCCAAGGATTTATCAACATTATCATTACCAGAATAAACCAAACAATGATTAGGAGTACCTACAAGATATTTAAACACCCTCTTCACATAATTCCAATGCTGTCTACCAGGGTTAGACATAAATCTGCTCAAAACTCCCATTGCTAGTGCAAACCATTGCATACATCAAACTCCATACAACACTAGCATATGGGACATTAGACATATCCTAAAAATCATCCTCAGTCTTTGGACACATATCTAATGAAATCTTAGTACCAATGGGTAAAGGAACTCTAACTAGGTTACAGTCCTGCATACTAAATCTCTACAAAATGGTATTCACATGCTTACTTTGTGACAACCAAAGCTTTCTGTTACCTCTGTCCCTCCTAATCTCCATTCCCAGAATATACTTGGCAGGTCCAAGATCCTTCATGTCAAATGCACCTGAAAGTTGGGCTTTAAGCTCACTAATCATACACTTAGTATTTCTAAAAAATAACATGTCATCAAAATACAATGCAATAACCAGTATAGAATCATCAACATAATGAATGTAAACACAATGATCCTCCTTGCTTCTAACAAAACCCAATTTCAACACAAATGAATCAAACTTTTGATATCACATTCTAGGGGACTATTTCAAACCATAAAGAGACCTCTTTAACTTGCAAACCCACTGTTCTTTCCCTTTTACCTCAAAACCTATAGGATGTTGCATATAAATTTCTTCCTCAAGATCTCCATGCAAGAATGCAGTCTTAACATCCATTTGCTCAATATCCCAATCATAAGCTGTAGCAATGGATAAAAGAAATCTAATCGAATTCAATTTAGCAACAGGAGAGAAAATTTCACCAAAATCAACTCCCTCTCTCTAGGAGTAGCCCTTGGCTACCAGTCTAGCCTTCTACTTCTCCAATGAACTGTCTGCTCCAAACTTCTTCTTGAAGACCCACTTACAACCTATGGCCTTTCTTCCTTTGGGAAAATGAACAAGATCCCAGGTGTTACAAGGGTCTAAAGCCATCATCTCCTCTTGTATGGCTAACTACCAAAACTCACTATCATATGAAAGAATAGCTTCTCTATAGGATCTAGGCTCATTGTTAGTACTCAATAAAGTAAATGCACAATTGAAATTTGGTTGGTTATACTTGTCAACTAGATTTCGTTGTCTTGTGGATCTCCTCAAGGGTAGAGTAAGAGTCGTAACTTGTTCTTCTACATGATCATCTATAGCAACAGATTCATCTTCATCAGAACTACTTGAATATTCTTCTTCTTCACCCCTCAATCCATCATTTTGTTCTTCCTGAGGTGCATCTTGCTACTCTAAATCAAAGTGCACTCTCTTTACCTTTTCATCTTTTTCTTTTGGCTACTCAGGTTTAGAAATAGCTCTAAGTTCCCTAAAAATAACATCTCTAGAAAAGATAATCTTAAGGGTTAGTGGATTCTAAAGCTTATAACCTTTGACATTATCACTATATCCAATGAATGTACACTTTTTAGCTTTTGGATCCAACTTAGATCACTTTTCCTTAGGCACATGAACAAAAGCCTCACAGCCAAAAACCCTTAAATGTGAAACAAAAGGTTTCTTACTTGTCCACATTTCATAAGGTGTTGAATCAAGAGCCTTACAAGGAGATCTATTAATCAAGTAGCAAGTAGTACACACAACCTCTTCCCAAAAGCATTTATCTAACTGTGCATCACTCAGCATACTTCTGGCCCCTTTCCATGATTTTTTAGTTCATCTTTTCTGCAACACCATTCTGCTGTGGTGTATACGGCATTGTCTTTTGTTTGATAATACCTGCATGCTTGCAAAACTCATCAAATTTCTTAAAAAAATATTCCCTCCATTGTCAGATATTAATATTTTTATCTTTAATCCCAATTGGTTTTCAATTAAGACTTTAAAATCCTTAAACTTAGTGAAAACTTTAGATTTGTGTTTCATAAAATAAATCTAAGTAAATCTAGATACATCATCAATGAAGGTGAAAAAATAATGAGACTTTCTGATAGAAACATTATCCACAGGCCCAAACACATCTGTATGAATAATTTCTAACTTCTCTTTTGCTCTATTGCTTCCTAAAGGAAATGATTTTTTTTTTGTTTACCAAACACACAATGCTCACAGAAATCAAAGCGCTCATCAGAATAAGAGAAATTGTCCAACAAATCTTTATTCTTAATAGTTTTCAAAACATTATTACTTGTGTGACCCAATCTATGGTGCCACAACATACATGTATTTTCAGTACTAGCCTCAGATACATAAGAGCAATTACAAACTATAGTGGCTTCAAGCTTGAATAGGTTTCCCAATCTCTTCCCTTCACTACCACCAAGTTCCCTCTCACCAATCTACAACCATGCTTGTCAAAAGTTACATGCATTCCCAAATCATTCAACTTCGAAACTGAAATCAGATTTCTAGCTAATCCAGGAATATGCAAAACACTAGGGAGGGTTTTAATCCTCCCATCATTGAAACACAACAATACCTTGCCTTTCCCAACTATTAGATATGTAGAGTTGTCTCCAAGGTAGATATTACCTCCATCATATTCTTCATATGTGGAGACCCATTCCTTATGTAGGGTCATATGAAACTAGCATCCTGAGTCAACCAACCAATGATCATTAGAAACAACATTACATGTAGAAAGTAAAATATCTTCACCTGCATTCGAGGACTTATCTGAAGCATTCTCCCACTATTTCTTTAGGTTTCTAGACTCCTTCTCATGTCCTCTTTTACTGCAGTTCCAACACTTAACTCTGTTCTTCCCTTAGGAGTCTTAGAATGGCCCTTAGACTTGTCCTTAGCCACTTTCTGATCTCCTTTTAGTCCTCTTTCCCTAGACCTTCCCCTGACACTGAGAGCATCCCCTAAACTATCTAAACTTTTCTTCCTCAATTCCTGTGACAGTAAAACTGCAACAAGGGCATCCAACTTCAGATCTGTGAGGTTAACAGTGATAGCAAGGATAACATTCTCCCAAGACTCAAGTAAAGAACAAAGAAGCAAGATACATTTATCTTCCTCATCAACATCAACATCTACTGATGCAAGCTGACTCATCAACAATTAAATGAATTTAAATGCTCTGCAACTGACTCACCCTCTTTCATTTTCAAAGAAAATAGTTTTATTTTTAAATAGAGTTTATTTACTATACTCTTGGCTTGATAGATCTCACCCAACTAATTCCACAATTTATGTGTTGTCTCTTCCTTTGTGACATTCAATAGGACAAAATCTAAAAGACACAAATGGATGGTTCCTTGTGCCTTCTTATCCAACCTTGCCCATTCATCTAGAGAGACATTGTTAGGTTTCTTCTCTTTTTGGACAGCCAACCACTGGTTTCTTTGTTCCAACAAATCTTCCATTTTCAGCTTCCACAACTCATACCCCATTCCATTGAACTTCTCAATGTCCAAATGAGAGGTTGGTGCAACGATGGATGCAACCATAATAACAACACAAGATCTACAAAACAAATGCAACCAAATCTCCGTTTGAAGCTACAGCTTCCACACTACCACCCAAGAGTCAAAGCTGGCCAGGCTCTGATACCAAATGTTAGAAATGAAAGCACAACTACTCAATGGAAATCTGATTTAAATAAATATTTAATGATCTTTAACAGAGTCTTAGAGATGGAGATTGCAACACAGAAAATAAACCCACAATACATAAAATACCAAAAGCAGAATGAAGCACACAACACAATGTTTAATGTGGAGAATACCCTTGCGGATAAAAAACTCCACCAAGAAAAGAGGTCAAGTTGTATTATCTTTGCAAAAGGAGATTACAAATACATTCACTTCCTTTGTCTTTCAACCTTCACTCCGACATAACTTGGGTACCTGTAAACTGTTATGCAACTCATCTACTATGCCATGGTTTATATAGAATTTGCATCTTATGACGCATCATAACCGTCATAGATACCAATTAAAAAATCTTCCCAAGATAGGTGCCTGGGGCTAAACATAGCATCTTACAACACATTAATAACCCTCATATGTGTCATAGTGTCATATAATCTTATGAAAATTTGTAGTTGTCATAGATTATTTACATGCACCCACCAAACATTATGACATGCGTCATACAAGCTAAAAATAGTAGATTCTCCACTTGGGCACCCACTTTGACCAATTACCATTTACCATAGTAAATGACATCCCATAAGTACCATGGGTAACTCAGGAACTTACTGGTACAATAACTCTGTAATTACTGTGGACAGTAAATAATATTTACCACTACTAGTGAAACTAGTACATCCATTATGGGTAATTACAAAATAAGAAATGGAATAATACAATAATGGGATTAACAAGTTTAATGGCACCTTATCCAAACATTATGTATCTGACAAATGTGCAAAGACACATAATAGTCTACTACAAATTTTGAAAAATATTTAGAAATGTATTGAAGATGCCAAGATTTTGTACCAATTTTGTTTAAACTAGCCAACTACAACAAAGAACATAAAGGATCAAGATGACTTTATTGAGTCACAACTAATTCATGCAGCTAAAGTATATGATCCTCTAAAGGATAAAGATGGAACCATTAGGGTTTAAATTGAAAATCTACATACTCAGTTAAAGCAACTCCTAGAGTAAAGAGAGAAAATCAAAGGAGAAACAGGCCAGCTAAGGAAAGTTGTGAGCATGAAGCTATAAGTTTTGACTGGCATTTTGAATGCCACTTGGCTTAGAAAGTTCAAGTGTCATCCACTTTGGAAGAGGTAGAAGACAAGTATATTCAGTTTGAAAGTCATTCACACATGCTATCTTATGCAAAGAAGAACTGGGACTCAACTCTTGCCCAGTTGAAGGTGATTTACAAAAATGTTATACCTTCCAATTGAACAAATTTTTGAAGGCATGATAAATTTGATATGCGGTGAATAAAGTAAGAATAAGCAATGCTATTTTGAAAAACAATAAGGCACATTATACATAGTATCTTTAAGGACAATCTTGCTACATCAGTTTTGAAAAGATAGAGGCTACTCCTCAAGGGGAGTTGACTGATAAAAGGTCGCAAGAAATATTCAGACAGGGGAAGGCTATTTGATTTTTCCAGAATAGAGGAAGACCACTAGTCCTTTGCTATTGATGTCAAAGGGAGAGAAATATATGCATATCAGGTTAAGTGTTGCAATCAATGACAAAGGGAGAGATTGTTGCATTTGGGTTATCATTGTAGACACCTAAAATTGACTTTCTCCGCAAATCAATTTCCCGTATCTCTACACCACCAATTATCCCTCTTATTAATTAAATAAATTCATTTTATTTAATTAATTTATCCCTAATCATCTACCCTTAACCATTTATCCATCATTTGTGATCAATTAATTCATTTAATTTATCACTATACCTTACAACACTATCCCTCATTAATGAAATAAATATTCTCAATATTTATTTAGTTAACTTGTCCATCTCCCAAATCCTTATTAATTAAATAAACCATACTTATTTAATTAATCTACCCTACTAATCAACCTAAACCTAGCCTAGTTGATTAAATAACAATTATTTAATTAGCTACCCTAGCCTACCTATCCCCTAGACCTAAATTAATTAAGCTAAACACTTAATTAAACCTTGCTTAGCCCATCCTCCCACACACTTTGAATAAAAATCAATTTTTTATTCAAAGGGTCACATCTTCCTTACAACTCATTTATCATTTTGTTAAACATGTAAGTGTACATGTGTCCTTCATCCTTCACACCTCCACATAAAAGTGGATTTTTAATTCACACTCCCCCATGAGTTGAATTTTTAATTCACTTGTCATATCCACTCTTCCCAAAAATGAATTTTTAATTCATTTTTATCCTCAACACCTTTCCCCATGTGAATTTAAAATTCACAAATAATGAGAGCCCTCTAATCCCATTGACCTAACCTCAAACCTTGATCTCTCTCATCCACTCCTCTTGCGACACTTGTCACAAGATTACAAATTCAATCCTAACCCTAACTCTCAAGCATTCCTAGCCATTGATCTAAACTTCCAATCCTCACCCTCCATC
Organism: Cunninghamia lanceolata; assembly: GCA_027924645.1. Classification (NCBI taxonomy): domain Eukaryota; kingdom Viridiplantae; phylum Streptophyta; class Pinopsida; order Cupressales; family Cupressaceae; genus Cunninghamia; species Cunninghamia lanceolata. The sequence continues at coordinate 22,043,949 of BSBN01001807.1, read as the reverse complement.
CTTTTATCAAAAATCTATAAATAAGACCCTCCTCTAAGCCATTTTCATCACTTCTTCTTACATCCTTACTATGTCAAAATCTCTCCAAAATCTCCTCATCCTAACACCATAATGCCAAAATCATTCTAGCCTCTCTATCCAATCGATCAATCTATCATCCAATCTCTCATCTACATTGTGTTGAATGCATTGAACAACCCACATTTCCACATTCATCTACTTGGGTAAAGCTAAGGAGTTTGGATGCAACTCCTTCCACCCTATCAAGGAGAGGGATCACATTTGAAGGTATAACTTTGTGTATTTATGCATTTGGTTTGTATTTCTAACTTCATTTGTTTTCCTTATCTTCAATCATTGATGTCAACAGTGGTATGAAGTGCTACAATATGGAAATATATAAAGAATGTCAAAGGGAGATTGTAACAATATAGTGATTAGAAGCATTGTGAAGTAGATCAAGAAAGAAGACAGAATGAGATGGATCAGTATCATCTGTACACAGTCATACCTTATCTGCTGAAGTTCATGTGTAAGTTCATATCTTAGTTATGTTGTGAAAATGACTATGTTTGAAATGGTTGATGAGTAGAGTTGGATTTTTGCTATATGATGATGATATGAACTCATAAGGGTTGCCACCAAGTAAATAAAGTTGTGAAAGTTTGAAGGAAATTTACCTAAGTAAAGTTCTAGCTAGTAAAGGGGTCACATGACTAGATAAATGTACCACATATCTCCGCTATTGAAGATACTGCCTTGCAGATTGGAAGATAAGTAGAAATAGGTGCAAAGAATATATATTCCAAGTTTCAAAGCATGAAAGTCACCGCAAAATGTTTTTGAGTTAGAAGAATGAAGGCAACTATGAAATAGAATTAGTACAATCATGGGAAGATAAGAGAATGCTCTGCATTTCTCTGCATAGGGTTCTCCAGAGTTAGATGTGTGAAGATACGTCCTAGTCAAAGAAAGTAATCACAAGGTGATAGGTGAAGACACCGTAGTTCACCACACTTTGATAGTTGGCCTTGCAGATTGAATGATGAAATCTTATGGCTAGATGGTATACTCTGTTAAAGTTTCAAATGATTAAGTTCACCACAAGAATGGTTTCCATTTCTTTATCCTAAGATTGTGTAAGTAGAAGTTGTTAAGGACACCAGCATCAGAGATTAAGTGATTGGACTAGCATGAAACATTCTGAGATGATAAGAGAAGTATACATGAATATTCTGCAAACCACATAATATTTAGTAAATGGTCTGCATAATGTAATTTTGTCTCCTTCGGTACCAACTTGGGTCTAGAGCTAACTGTAAGGAAGGACACGTGTTTGTTGTGCTGACCTGATATATGCTGATGGTTATGCCGTATATTTTGGAGTGTACGCTAGCATGGAACAGTGTGCCTAGGTAAGATAGGACCTGATTATGTCTCCACATTTGAGTTCTACTTACCAAATGTGTTATGGAGCTGACTATTATGGACACTACACATTTCATGTTATTTGTTTCATCTTGGCCAACCAAGGAGAAATATCTTGATGCTTGTGGAGGATATAAATGTAAGATCAAATGTGTCAAGCAAGGTATGAAGTGTGTATTAAGTGATAGTATTGATATTGTACGAATAAACTTACTCCAAAAGCAGATCTTATGATGAAATGTGGAAAGAATTATTATTACATTGTTGTGGAGGTAATTGTTGGAGATGTGATGATGGAGAAGAGCTTATAAAGTTGTTTCATTAGAGGCGAGGCTGATATAGTAGTTATGCATAGATAAGATAGTGGTGTAGAGGCTAAAGTGATCAACATATAGTTTTTTTGAAGAACATTTGAGTCAAATAAGTTTTGTATTATAGAGATTGAAGAATTGTTGTAAGTGTTATAAATGGTCAGGGAGTTACAGCTTCCTTTGGGTTGTATCCCATAAACAATATTGTAATCCTTTTTATTTGTGAGGCTGGACTTGGACAATAGATCCTGTTGTGTGGTTACACAACATGCCTCATTTTGTCTCAACAAAATAGAGACCCACCTTTTTTGCTTGTTTGCTTGTCTTTGCTTTGGGCAGTATGGTAAAATTAGTATCAGATGCATACTAGGATGATATCTTATGCATGTCAGGACATCCTAATATATGTCTAAATTCCAAAGTTAAAATTTTCTATCACGAATCTTGCTAGCTGAAAGAGTGCAAAATGTAAAGTAGGTTCACCTTTTGGATCACCTCAAAATTTCTTAGGAGTAAAAAATTATGTTTAGTCAAAGATTAGTCAAATGGGTCAACTGGATATTTGCATAACTTAATGTCTAGATCTTAACTTAGTATCTTGATCTTAACTTAATATCCAGACATCAAATTTAAGAAAGCTCAGTGGACTCAATGTCAAACATCCAGATCTTAACTTAGTATCTTGATCTTAAGTTAGTGTCTCGACGCTCACTAATGTCCAAACGTCAAACTTAAGAGACTTAGTTGTTTAAACATCAAAACTTCAAGATATTAGTTAATATCCTAATCTTATATAATATCCTAAGCATGCCAATGGACACCTGTAGAAATCAATCTTATTCCATCTTACTGAAAGAAGTTGTCAAGTTGCATTTCCACCATTAATGTGCCCTAAAATCATAAATTACCTAAGTTAAAAGGGGAATTTCATTGTCATAACATGCACACTCGCATTTGAGAACCCTAATTTCATTGTTTAGAGCTTGCTGTGAACTAGAGCTTAAATAGAGGATGAGATCATAGGAGAATGCTTCACCCAGAATGGTAATCCAGCTATTATTTCATCAATCATAGGTTAAAAGGCACACCAAGTACATATAAATCCTATCCCTTTGATCATTTTACGGGTCATGCCTTAATCAAGTCAAGAAATAGTAAAAGGGGATGTTGACAGTAAATATGCAATGTTTAATTCAAGTCTTGACACTCAGATAAAATTGTTATTATGATTACCATGGACAAGGATACACTATTGTTTAAGACTAGTACATTTGAATTATAGGACAAAATGTCTCAACCATGGATTGAAAAGTGAGATGCTGAGTTTAAAACCCCCATGTTCCATAGAATGTGTAGTGTGTATTGTATGTTGGGCAATCAAGAGGATACTCATTTAGGTGGTACAAACATAGAAGAATTTAGAACGAGAATCGAGGCTAGGGAAGATAGCCCCATCTTACAAAATAAAGTAGCATCCAGCTTGTTCCATGTAGCTAGTTTTCCATATTCCATAGAAGCTTTTTAGCCCATGGTAGAATGTGCACAAAAATACAACATTAACACTAGAAGGGTAGAAAAATAGGGAAGACTCTATGCTGATCTATCAGTGGATGACATTGCAGAAATGGTCCATGTGCCAGTAACACAGAACATGTATGTGCTAGACCTGGTAGCACTTGATGAAGAATTCAAAGCCCACAACAAGAATTATAGAAAAGTTCTTTATATGGGATGGAGAAGCCCAACTAGCATAGCTAGGGCAGCTACCAAAATGGCGCAGTACTTATTCAATTTTAACTTGAATGAGGAAGTCCAATATATAATGTTTATGTTCAGTCAAATGAGAGGGTTGGTGAACTATGGAACTTTTGAACCTTGGACGTTCAGATTGAGAAGGATGGTTGTCGAGTACAAATCAAAGAATGCAAAGGTCCAATGGTCTAAGATTATCAGCGACACCACGCATGATCAAATGGAAAGAAAATAAGATCTCATTTTTTAGAATGACTTCATATCTTGTGTATGTCTATGTAGCTAAAGGCACATTTGATTGATTGTAGACTGTACAAAAGCTAGGAAAAATGCTCAATGAGAAGACTCCCTAGGAATATTATCCCCATCTAAAGAGTAGATTATCTATACAAAATTATAAACTTGTGAATGATGGTTTCATAATGCATATAGTTAGACTTATGGATGGGGACAAAGCTAAGAGATTTTCAATTGGTGCCACAGAAGAAATCAATGGGTATGGTTCTTGGTTTATCTAGGCTAAAACATATTCATACACCCAGATGGAGGATTTCAGTGGAAAACCCTATATGCTACCTAGATAGTTTTCTGAAAAGGTAGTATTGATGGAAATGATGAGGCAAGAATTGCCTATATTTGAAGTGTCGAAAGCCAAGGAGGGAAGACCTTATAGAAAGTTTACCATTGATATCAACTGGTTCCTTGTTGGATCCATGTAAAATGTGAAGAGGGCAGAAATAGATTTGAAGAACTTCCATTTGAAGTTATTTCCTCTAGCTAGAGAGTATGATCAATATCATAGGATTGAGAAAAGTTTCAACAAGAAATATAAGCACAGTGTCCACCTTGAGGACTATTGGGTAGATTGTGACGATGATCATGAGGTAAGAAGAAGAGAGTACCAAAGATTAACTCTAGATTAGATGAGGACCATAGGGCAACCTAAGGTACCTCTGCAAATCAAAAAGGATGATGATGACCTCATGTATCTAAAATATGAAGAGGAAAAGGTATACAATGATACAATATCTTCTCCAGAATTGAAACAAAAGGAGGAAAAATTCATTCATGTCCTCACAACCATAGTCATGGCGAGAACAAAGAGATGGGTAGATAAGAAAATCAATGAATTAAAACAAAAAGGTATTGTGATTACCTTTGATAAGAAGAAAAAGATGAAATAAAGAGAAGAAACAAGCTTTGATGATTTTCTAATAAAGAAGAGACAAGCTCTTGAAGCAAAAGTAGTAGAACCTAGTTCATCTGGAGTTGTAGAGCAGCTCACTACTGAGGGAATTTCATTGGTATATACACCACCCTTGCCTTCTAAGGACACCCCACTAAAAGCTATTTCTATATCTGCACCCAAAATAGCTACAACACAAGGGGAGACTTCAAAAGATGTAGAATTAAGTCTAGTGAGGACTATTGTCGAGGATGAAGACAGTGAAGATGAAGGAGAGAAGATGCATCTTCAAACATTAAAGAGGAAGAGGCATGATTTGATACAAAGTGTAAAGGTCCCCAGGCACTCTAGGTATCAAAGTCCATGAATGAGAGGTGCCCTTTCACCTGCAAAGGTAATGGTATCAGGATCAACTGATCCAGCTGAAGGCATAGTTAATGAATTACATCATGATGTGCCCATAAAGACTATAATAAAAGTAAAAACTAAAATGGCAGAGGAGTTGAAGAATAAAGCCCAAGGAGAATAGGTAGCTGGGGCTCTTCCACCGAGCCAAACAATTGACCTAACTGAAGAGGATGAGCTGGTCAAAGATATCACCAATCACCCTATTGAGTCCCTGCTGCAGCATACAAAAGAAAAAGATAAAGATGGTACAACAGGGGAACCAGATGATGAAAGAAAAGAAAGGGAAGGAAATCCTAAGGTAGAAGTACATATGGGGTCCCTTGATACATTGATTGAAAATGTGACTAGTCTAGCTATGGTGGACTTGACCTATGTAACAAAAGAAGGGAATGTAGAAGAAGAGGTCACCAAAACTAACCAATCCCAGGAGGAAAGAGTCCCTATGGAAATAGATAATAAAGGTGATAATGTGCAAGAACAAATGGGACAATAGGATATCCTAGTGGATAAGCCTAAATAAGAGAATGTGTCTAAAGTACCTATAGATGCAAGAGAAAAGGGTGATGAGCATAAAGAAGATAGCCATCATGATGATCAAGAAAATAAAGGTTGAGAGCTTGAAAATGATGAGGTTCCAAAGAAACATGATGATTCAGCACCAAATAATCAACCTCCTCTAGAAAAAAGGCAAGAGGAACAATTGCATGAGGAAGAAAATCTGGATGCCAGAGGTGAACATCAAGAAAATGTACAAGATCCAGGTGATTAGGAAAAAGAACAAGATAAAAGAACTCAAGATGCTCAAATTGAGCAACCAAATCAAGATAGAGGATCACAATCAGGTGCTTTGACTTTGATTTCTTCGGAGGTAGGCCAAGAACAAGCACAATAGGTACCTTTTGACTTTAAGTCTTTATTTACTATTAATTCTACTAAAGCTAAATGGAGGGTTAGGATGGTCTCCAATATTAAGAGAGATCCAAAAACTAGAAAGAGGATAGCTCAAATTGTTGTACCCCTAGTGGATAAGGCTTGAAGAGAAATCAAGCCAGAGGAATTCCAAGTGACCCAGGTTGACTTGGGTCATGCTATCACAGAGCAGGAAATACAAGAACATCTTGAGAGCACTGAGGCAATAGTGGCCAAAATGAAGAAGCTCAAGGTTAGAAAGAAAGAACTGAAAGAGTAGAATATGCAATTGTAATAGTTTATACAAGGGTTGGTGAATCCAAACAAGTTGGCATCCACCTTGCAAGCTAGTAAGAAGCCTGCTACATTAACTTTAATAAGTGAAGCAGAGATAATCAGTCTAGATATACAGAAACACCAAGCTCACATAATGGATAAATTCTAAATTCATGACTTCTAGGGAATAGTTAATAAGGATATCCATGTCCAATTGGGACACATTGTCCAAGCTAAAGGAAACCATTGATTCTTTAAGTAGTGAATTCACTCAAAGGATACAAAAGTGTAACTATGCAATAGCGAGACTCAAAAGAGCCAAAGCCATGATAGATGAATTATTGAAGAATAAAGTTGTCACTAATGCAACTTTGCCACTCATGGGGACATGGATGACATAGATAGATTATGAGCTAAATGTATTGAAGGCTAACATGACTAAAGTGAGAGATATTCAGACTAAGGTCCAAGATTTGTTAGTCGAGGAGTTAAAGGTAATGGAATAATTATTAGATGATGCTATAACAGAAGAGGTAGTGCCAACTCTAGATGAAGCCATCCTGATAGTCAAAGACAAGTTTAAAGAAGTGGATGAAGATCCAAGGGAGCTTTTCATTGTGGACGTTATGGATGAAATGGCTAAATTGAATGTGAAACTGAAGACATATAGTAAGGAAGCAGATAGAAGGACATCTATGCTGGAACCTTTAGAGGAATAGATAAAAGCATTAAAGTATGCTAAGTTAAGAGCTATGACAATTAGCAAATTCCAAGTGGATACATTCACCTAGGCATATGATAATTACAAGAAGTCAGACATAGAGAAGTTAGTACATGAAGAAGGCACATCCGAATTAAGGGGATGTTACACTGGATGTCATTCAGGATGTTTTTGTCATTTTTTTACATATAATTTGGTGGACTAAGTCAATGATTTTGGAATATTCTAGAGGGACAGCTGTACTCCACCAGATGGTTGCCAACTAGCAACTTGTGCCATGTGTTTTGGTTGCTTGACCTGGTCAATGCGATATGGACCATTGATTGTAATAGATAAATCTTGATCTTAGGATTTTTTTTGGTAATTGATTCTCATCCTTGTCCTATAAAAGGATGCAAAATCATAGTTATATTCATTTAGAAGCTTAATTGAGATTGGATTGCTGAAATGTTAGGACCAATCCTCAAGGTCAATTGTAAATATGTACTCTTTTGCATACTTAATGAAGATGAAGTCCCTTTGATTACATACAATTGCAAACTTTGAGTAATCTGTGAATGAATTTTGGATATGTTACTTTGACTTGCTACGTCCCTTGGAGTGAATTTCAGTTTGTACATGTTGTCTTCATTCCTTTCCTTCAAAGTTAGCATCAATCATATTTAGCTGTGGAATGACCCGGTGAACATATGGTTTGATTTCCTTCTCTTCATGATAGTATTAAGAATATATGTGGATCAATGGCTAAAGATTCATTTCTTTTAGTAAATTTAGAAAGTATTAAGTCAAATTTCTTTAATTTCATTCAATCATCACCATAATTGCAAATACATAGAAAATAATAAGTAAATACAGAGAAATATGCTGACATCTCATAGGTAACTGAACATCTTTAGCATATTTGAGCAAATAGCATGTCAATTTGAAAATATCATACACATAATCACTAATAATGACAAAGAACACTTAAATATCAACTTATAGGCACAATATTTACACAAATTCATGGTGCAGAAGCATAATTAGGATAAATACAGTAAGATTTAACCTTGTTTGTTGAGAATTCACAGAAAGTAGGATTTACCAAGTAGATCCAGATACAAATCACTTCAAACAAAAACGTAAGGCCCCTGAAGGAAAACAACAATGCACATCAAATGACTGAGTAATGTCAATTTTTTTATCTATGTTTGTTTATAACTAACATCATGATCAACATAAATTGGTGCTAGAAGGAGGGCATAACATTTTGGTTCAAGGATTCGTTGTCAGGGTATTATTTCCCACATTTTAACAAGGTGATATTTTTAGATTTTGTAAGATCACATCAAGTTTTGAATATTTGTGCAAATATTCCATTTATCTTTCATAATTTGAAAGGTTTGTTTGTAAATATCTTAGTCTTGTGCATAAATACTCCAACTTTTACAGTCAGTTGTTTGAATTTTCATAATTCAGATCAATATTTACATTTCCTACAAATATTCCACAAATATCCTATAATTTTGGACATCTGTTCATAAATATCCACTCTAAAGGAATAAATATCCTAATCTTTGCAAAGATCTAGTCAAAATATCCATACCTAGTCATAAGTTGTGGAGCTCTGGCTCATAGACCTAATACCAGGTCGAGATCCATAGGACCTCTGGAGGAATTGCCAATTCATGGACTTAGACCATGTACAACTAATATTCATCTCATTCTTGGTCCTAGCTCACCTATGTCCCCTGTGATACCTATCATAACATCTCTAGTATCTCCAATAATACCTACAGTAGTACCTCAAGCACCTCTTTTAATGTCTTTCTTTACTACTAAATCACCATTGTCCTTTACAACATATCATCCTTTGCCTAAGAATCTAGACAAGATCTGTCTGAAGTATCATCCTTATTAGGATGCAGAGGATCACATCTGAATGTACAAGGAAGCCTGTTTTAGGGCAAGAATAGAGTATGAAGATGTTGTGTGTAGGTTATTTCCTTATTCTCTAGGAGAAGAAGCATATGGTTGGTACATTAGTCTCACCCGATCATCTATAGCTACTTGGAACACCTTGGAGAAAGCTTTCCTAGGTAGATTCAAAATACTAGTGGATCCTGCTATAACATACCACATGTTTGTCACAATAAAGAGAGCTGAGGGAGAGTTAATCTCCAATTTCAATGCTAGGTTTCAGAAAATGTATTCCAAGCTAGTTGCTCCTTATAACATAGGTGATGAGGTAGCAAGATCAATTTATTACTCTGTCTTAGATCCCTTAACATCCGTGTTCCTTATGAGAACACATCCTGCCATAACAACATTAGCAGGTGCTTTTGAAGAAGCTATCAAAGCCAATCAACAACTAACACTTGGTTTTACTCCTAATCCAAGATATCCTGCATATCCTGCTTAGTTACAAACTAATGGAGCCTTGATACCTCCAGCCATCATGTCTACTCCATTTCAAATACCTCCACTCAGTATCATGCCTCCTCCAAATGGAAATGGCCAAATGATACCTCATCCTGGACATACACCCTAGGATGCTATGCAAAATAATAGCAATGGCAGTTCTTTATTCAAACCTCAATAGGATAATGTAGTTACCAAAACCCAAGAAGAGAAAGATGACATGAAAGAAATATCTGCACAACTGAGAAAATTAACCACTAAAGTCACACACATGAGAAGCCAAAACTTCTACTCAAATCAAAATCAAAATAGAGGATATCCTGATAGGGGATATGGAAATAACACTGATAGGTCTAGATACCCTGACATGGGGTACAATAATGATAGGAATTTCAATAACAATGCTGCCCCTAGGCCACCTAGAACTTGGAACACTCAGCCTAAAAATGGCTCATTGACTTCACCATTGGACAATCAACCTCCTACTAAATCCAAATAGACTACTAGGGTGAATTTAGCAGAAGCTGCGCTCATAAACTAGTGTAGAATGCATAACACCAATGTACATGTTGAACTTGATTGCCCTCAGTTCAAAATAGTAGCCAATATATTCCAGGCTAAAGTATCAAATACTACAAGAGATCCTCCTTTCCCTGAGTGAAATGAAATTGTCCCCTTAGAATATGAGTCTACTCTTGTGCTTGAAAGTACTAATAGTCATCAGAATCACCAAATGACTACATCTCATGAAAATTACACACTGGTGTGTGAGGAATCAACTCTAGCATTTGAGTCAAACTATGTGTTCCCTTTTGAGGATGAAAATGAGCCTGAGCAAGAACCTGAAGAGGTTCATGCATATCAACAACAATTTTAGGGTAGACACAATTATAACCTTAGGAGTAATGCAAATAGACCACCTGGTCCTTTGACCACATCTATCCCTCCTAACAATTTTAACACACCACCAGATCCAAAAGCTAGTAATAACCCTAGACCTCCCAAAGTGAATACTCAATATTTCACACCCTAGAATATAGTGTCAAAAGCCATCAGCTAGCTGCCCGAGTTAGATAAATTAGTCACATATCTGGCTGAAGAGATGAAAAAAAAAAAATCAACCTGTCTCTGTCAGAACTGCTAAAAACCCCAGTCATCAAGAAGGATTTCCTAAAGTCTTTAGATGAACCCACACCTAAAGATGACAATCCTGGTCATAACCCTAGTCACATCATGCCCAAAGATCCTACACCTAGAAATAATGTTGTTCAACCTAAAGTGCAGGCTACTATTCATGCTACTAAAACATCATACATGACCTTATACAGAGATAAGTTTGAGTCACCTCCATTCTTACTCACCCTAAGAATATTTGGCAAGAATTTACATAATTGTCTAGTAGATTCAGGTGTATCAACAAATGTGATGCCCTTGTCCATTTGCAATGCTTTAGGTCTACATCTAGCCAAATCCCTCAAAAAAGTAATGCAACTGGACAAAACAGAGGTGAGTGTAGTAGGGGAATTAACCCATATCCATATGCAGCTTGCATCAAACCCAAGGGTGCAATACTACATTGACATCCAGGGAGTGGGCATCCCTTATACCTATGGAATGCTTCTTAGAAGAGACTTGTCTAAAATGCTTAATGGTTACATGGCCACTGACTTTAGTCATATGTGGTTACCATGGAGAGAAATCCATCCCCAATCAGATAAGAATAGAAGCTGAACCTAGGATGAAACACATGATAACCGAGTACAACAATACCAATGAGATACTGTATGTAGACATCAAACTAAGAGTTTATGCAATAAGACCCTAGATTGTTAGGATTGAAGAAGTCTTGATGAGAAACATGTACATACATGAAGGCAGTAATAAAGAAGAAAAGATGATCATTGAATCTGATTACTATTTAACTAATGAAGAAGTAGATCACTTCACTGAGCTTGAAAAGTACCTATCAAGGGAAATACTAAAATGCCAGTTACTAGGCACATCCATTGAGGATATCCTAATATCAAGATGGTACAGACTACATGACGAGGCACATCCCAAAAAAGATTGTGAGACATGTTTGGATAAGATTAAGTTAGAAAGAGTGAGCATAGAAAGTGGATCATCATTGAATGAGGTAAGTGAAATATCTGATGATGATGATACTGATTCTTATTGGTTTTCCTCAGATGTAGGAGAGAATGACCAGATGGTGCATCAGAATAATGTCTTGATGCCAATTTTAGAAAAGATTTTGGTATGCGAGGAGATACAATCCCATGAACATAAAAATATTATCACCCTGGGATCTGATTGTTTCATCAAATATGATTATGAGCTATTAGATGAAGATAGAGGGAGTCACCTGACCCAATTTGAGGAGTTTTTATCTAATTATATTTAAAGACATGTTCGACAAGGAATTCCTCCACATCATGCATTGATCAAAGGATGGTGCAGACTCCATGAGGCATCACATTCAGAGATAACTTGTGCTCTATGCCTCCACATATTAAACAAGGAAGAGAAGAAGTGCTCTAATAACAATATACCCTAGGTTAGGAACATCTTTGAACATGAAAAGAATGAAATTGAAATATATCCTAATGATAGAGAAGACAACATCAAAGTGCTGAAAAGAGAAGATATGTTATCTCCACAAAAACCACTAGAAGTGATAAAGACTGAACCTCAAAAGTTGAAGTGGATATCTTCAGGTGCAACAGTACATGCAAAGAAGAAGAGAGAAGGTCCTGACAAGCCTTTAATAGAAGATAGGCCATGGACTCTCAGGTTTGATGGTTCTAAATCCAAACAAGGAGCTGGAATAGGCATTGACCTCATTGACCCATCAGGGAGGTCATATTTAGCAGCATACAAATTATAATTCCCTTGCACCAACAATGTGGCTAAGTATGAAGCCTTGACTCATGGGTTGCTATTTTCTCTCAAGAAGAAAGTCAAGATTTTGTATGTCTATGGGGACTCAGAATTAGTGGTAAAATAAGTCAGGAGCATCTACACATGCAACTATGAAAAGTTGTCAAATTACAGACATAGAGTTTGGGATTTAATAGAAGATTTTGATGCATTCAATATCATGCATGTCCGTAGAGAACAAAATCATAGAGTTGATGCACTGGCACAAGCTACTAGTACTTTGGAACCTCTATCCATTTCTGGAATGAAGAGATTCTCAGTAGAGTTGGTATTAGTACCTTCCATACCTGACAACGTCACCAATTTCCAAGTGTTTGATGATGACCAACATATCCTAGATTTTATTGCAAATAGGGATATATTTGAAGCATAGATCTTAGATGAGAAGAACTTAGAAGATCATGTATGGGAAGAAGAATAAATCATGTACTTACCAGGTAACAAAATCCCCAAAGGCATGATTGAGCTTGAAAGAACTTTTGACTTGGACAACATGATAAAACAAAAAGATCTCCCCAAGACAGATGGAGGAGAATATTCACTTGTCAACATAGGCCAGGGTGAGGACTCAAGAAATGTTCTGATTGGCAAAGTCTACACAGAAGAAGAAAAGACAAGAATAACTCAGGCATTGAAAGATTATATTCATGTTATTGCTTGGACTTATGATGAACTGAAAACGTATGACACTTCTATCATCACCCATACTATCCCACTAAATTTGGATGCCAAGCCATTTAGGCAAAAATAGAGGCCAATCAATACTTTGTTGGAGCCCCTTGTCTTTGAAGAAGTCAAAAAGTTACTCAATGCAAGGATCATATTCCCTGTTAGGCACTCAACATGGGTATCCAACCTAGTTCCAGTTAGGAAAAAGAATGAAGACATACGCCTATGTGTGGACTTTAGAAAGCTAAATAGAGAATCAGAAAAGGACAATTATCCTCTACCCTCTCTAGGTGAAGACTACATATAGTGAATGGGGCTCAAATGATGTCTTTCCTAGATGGGTTTTTAGGATACAATCAAGTCATGGTGCACAAGATAGACAAATTAAAGACAACATTCACCACCAAGTGGGGTATATTTTCTTAAAGACGTATGCCATTTGGCCTGATCAATGCTAGAGCCACATTCTAACGTGCAATGGACATAGCATTTAGGGGCCTAGTTGGCCAATGCATAGTCATATACATGGATGACTTGACGGTCTTCTCGAAGAAGAGAGGTAATCACATAGAAGACCTTAGAAAGGTACTTAAAAAGTGTGAACAGTATGGCATCTCACTTAACCCAAAGAAGTGCATATTTGGAGTGACCACAGGTAAGCTGTTTAGTCACGTTATATTAGAAATTGGGATTACCATTGACCCTGCTAGAGTTGACTCTATAATGAAACTACAACTTCCAGGGAGTAAAAAGGAATTAAAATCTTACTTCGGTAAGATTAATTTTCTAAGGAAGTTCATCACAGGATTTGTAGAGATTGTAAGACCACTCAATGCTATGCTAAAAAAAGATACCAAAATTAAATGGACACCTAAAGCAAAGGCTACATTTGAATATATCAAGAAGGCCATAGAAAATGCACTTGTCCTGATCAGCCTAGATTATACAAGGGACTTTTATATCTACTCATTTTCTTCAGAGCATACATGTGTAGTAGTCCTAACATAAAGAAGTGAAACAAAAGAAGAGAAACCCATTGCTTTCATGAGCTCTCCCTTCAGAGATGCTGAGCTCAGGTACATGGATGTTGAAAGGAAGGATCTTGCTTTAGTGAGAGAAGTGAAGAAATTCAAACATTACATCTTGAGAAGCAAGATAATTACTGTTGTACCTGATGTAGTTGTGAAGATGCTCCTGATATAGAGTGATCCTGGAGAGAAGAGAGCAAAATGGATAACAGTGCTTCAAGTGTATGACATGGAAATAACTCCCATGAAATTAGTAAGGGGACAAGCCCTTAGCTAAATGATTGTTGAGATTGATCCCAACTTGATAAGTCAACAATATGCTATGGATACACAAGAAAATAATGATTAGTATTCAGATATCAGACATATCCTAATCATCGGGAGGTGTCCACCAAAGATGCAAGCATCTTAGAGGAAAGCCCTAAAGATTAAGTCACATAAATATATGATAAAAGGAGGAATCCTCTTCAAGAAGAATTATGAAGGGATATACCTTAGGTGCTTAGACAAGCCAAAAGCTGATAAAGTCCTTGTAGAGTTACTTGATAAATTTGGCACAGCTCATGGATCCCACCTAGCCACCACTCATGCTATCCTAAGAGCAAAATATTATTGGCCAACAATCTTTAAAGACATTGCTGAGCATATCAAATACTATCATACATGCCCTATCACTACCAATAGGGAAAGGTATGCTGTCCAACCTCTACAACCAGTCATGGAGGTACGCCCATTTGCATAGTGGGGCATAGACTTCATCAGTCCCATCAATCCTCCATCATCTTTAGGCCAGAGGTATGTATTGACAATTACTGATTACTGCACTAGGTGGACTGATGCCATCAACAACAAGAACTGTACTACAGATGATGTGATCAAATTCCTAGAGAGCAACATTACTACTAGGTATGGAGTTCCTTATGCCCTTGTATGTGATAATGGACTAGCTTTTGCATCTTTAAAATTATCTAGTTGTGCTTTTGATCATGGGGTGATCTTAAAGTTCTCTTCAAATTATTATCCCTAAGGTAATGGCCTGGTAGAGTCAACCAATAAGAACTTATTGAAAATCATAAAGAAATTGATTGGAAATAGTCTTAGAGAGTGGAATACCTTACTTAAATATGCCCTGTGGGTAGATCGAACTAGAATGAAGACTGCACTAGGAAATTCTCCTTATCAGTTAGTTTATGGGGTGGATCCCATCCTCCCTGTCAACCTCAAATTCCCTACTCTACAATTTGTATAGGAATATCTGGGCATTGACAACAAACAAGAGGTCAGGTTACTTCAACTCATACACTGAGAAGAGAAGAGAGATAGGGTGATTGACCAATTTGTCAAACATCAGGCTACTGTCAAATGTTGGTTTGATAAAAGAGCCATAGTGAATGCCTTTAGAATTTTAGATTTAGTCCTATCATGGGACAAAGCACATGAAAGGAAAGGTGATCATGGAAAATTCAACAAGCTTTGGATAGGTCCCTTTCAATTCTCAGAAATCCTAGGTGACAGCACCTATAGGATTAAAACTTTAACAGGTGAGGATGTCCCATTTCTAGTCAATGGACAGTTCATCAAACATTATTTTCAGGCCTAGAGAGGTCATGCCATGACATTGTATCATAATGTACATTTTGTATAGTTGTTTGTACAACCTATTTTTAGGTGTTTGCTTTGCTTCACTTGCTGGTGAGTCCTTGTTTTGTTCAGGCAAGATGGTGCACCTTTTCACTTTAGAAAACCACTAAAATTGTTGAAATTCAAGAGATGAATACAAGTTCATATATAGGTTGTAACTTATATTAGAAGAAGTATTTTGGTCAGGTCTGAAATATCCTATTCATCAGTGATAACTTTCCTTGTTCAAAGGGGATCCTCACTGAATACACCTAATAGCCTTGGGTTTGTTGAACATGTTAGTATAATGTTAAGTGAAAAATCTAAAGGTTTGCCCTTACTACCATTGCAATTCTCAACCTAAAACAACAAGTGCTCACACCTTGCAAAATGTGCTTACATGATCATATCTTAAAAAAAAAAAAAGAAACATATTGAATATCCAAAGGGATAATTAGATCATCCAAGTAACTCTACCAGGGCTATGGACACCTGTTGGCAGTGGGGCTCTACTTGGGAGAATTGCAATGATAACCTTGAGGGTTAAACCAAACTATCTAGCTTAACACTTGTCACTAGAATTTTCAACTTATATACAAGATGAAGGATATTAACCATATGCACACACTTGACTCCTTGTATATTGTTATATTGATGAACATGATATCATTCTGGAAGATTAAGATGTTGAAATAAGCGCTGACAACTGAGAGGGGGGCGTAAATCAATTGTCTCAAAAACTTTAATGCTTGCTGCAATTAAATCTTCTTTAATAGATTAAAAATATAATCATGAAAGCATGAATCAAAGACATATAAGTAGAAGCACATTTAGCACACTTGACACCAAGATTTTTGACATGAAAACCTAGTTAAGGGAAAAACCACGGTGGGGGTTAACCCACAAGAAATTATACTCTGTTAAAAGTATTCTAAATGAGAAGGCACATGCCTTTGGACTCACTGCCTACAAGATTGATTACAAGAAGATTATATATTGTTTAGACTAATGAACAACATCAACCAACGTAGGAATTTAGTTATGGTTAAGCACAAAATACTGATCTTACACACTTCATCCTTATTCTATTCTATTTCACTCTTCTACCATAATCCAGGCTTAGATATTTTCCTTCACACTTCTTCTACCTATTTTTTTTGCACTTACTCCAACATACACTCAACACACACCCCACAAGACTCAAATCCACCAGCTATATATATCCGCATCAAGAAGTTTTATCAATTGTAGTCGGCTTAGAGAAAACTTAGAACATTTGTGAAGACCTCTACTTTGTCGGCTAAATCCATGCATAATTAGAAACGTGGACCAAAAACTTGTGTTCTCAAATCATCAACCATGTTGGCCAATACCATTGATTATCACAAACTGCTTAACCAACATCTTTTATTCATATGGACCAAGATCAGATATTAGGTCAGCCTATTCTTCTTCTGACTATGCAGACTAACTGGAACCCAATACTCAGATGCTTATAGTTTTTGAATCCTTCATTAATGGAGGCTAAATTCCTAGATTTAGATATTTTGGACAATCCTTATCACTCCCTCAAATCTGTAACACACTGTGATTTAATGTCGGAGAGATCTAGACTAAGAGACCAGACCTTGCCACCTACTCTGATTATGACTCCAAGACTTAGACAAATCCTCACTCTGACTTCCGGTATGAACAAATCTTGTAATGCCGATGTGTAGGATAGACTTAGTTGCCATCAAGGACAACACCTGTCATGAATAGCAGTGTCTTGTGCCAACAATCTCCCCCTTTGGCATTGATGGTAGCACTTAGTGAAAAATGACTAAGTGTCAGAACAACTCCCCCTTTCTATGTGCATTTATGCTTTTCACTATTCTCCAATGCTCCCCGTTTGCTGGATTCCTTATTTTTCACTGCTCTTTAGTCCCCCTTTGACATCAATGGAAAAGGGTGGGTTTCATAACCAAAATTTTCACCAAAATTCTACATACCAGGCTACATATGTACAAATAGTCTTTTAAGTCTTATTTACATAAATTTAAGTATGTCACCAAAAATGTTCTTCAATTGTGCTAGCTCACTATCCTAGCTCTTCTTCATAGTATTCAAAATTGATATGTGGTCACTGAATAGAAATGTGTGTGACTTTGTCGTCTGCAGATCAATGGGGTCACTTGACTGAGCTGTAGTTTGAGCTTTAGTCAGAGCATTAAACATTATTTCCATTTCAGGGGAAATTAGTCCCCGAAGCTCACACATCCTTATCTCAATACTATCTTTTTCTTTTATCAATTTCTTTATTTCTTCAATCAGGCTGATTGTTTGACATTCTTGGCTCATCATTGAAACTGTCAAAGGATCAAAAGATTGGGATACACTTGACACTTTTTCTTTAAACTCCTTTATTTTTATTTCAATGTCCTCTATAGATTTAGGATAGGATAAACATAATTTATATACCTTCCCTCCTTCTATAAGAGCATTTTGAATACTCTTTACACTAGTATCCAACACAATTCTATCAAGTGCAATCATCCCTTTCAGAGCATCAAATTTTTTATCATTGAATTCATTTTTAATCTTAATCTCTGTAGATTTTTCAAGAGATTCAAAATGAGAACTTATAGAGTTTATTAAGTTCTTTAAATGTCCATAGGGGGATGCTAAACAATCCTTCTGAAAAGTGGGTATGATCTTCTCCAATATTCTAGATGCAAGACCAAGTAGCTCACTATCTTCTACATGAGACTTCAAAATATCTTCTCTAGCCTTAGCTTGAGCAATGGAAGCCAAATTTATCTTTTGCATAGGAGATAAGGAATCAAAATTTATTGGACCTTATATGATGTCCTGATCTTCCTCAATTTGTTTGTCTCTTTCTATAATTTCTTGCACTGCTTCTGCAGTGTCTCTTGTCCAAAATGATGATGTATCTTTTTTATCCTTTCCGGTACTATCAACCAGGTTGTCCTTCTTGGGCTCACAATCAATCTTTGCTATCTCTTCCTCTTTTCCATTCTTCTCCTTGGCATTTTCTACTTCTTTGTCCTTAGCTTCTTCTAATTCATGCTTCATATTCTTCAATGAATTATTTTCAGTTTGATCATCACCTTCAACATTCATCTTTGTATCTTCTTTGGATTGATTCAGAGGAGTTTGAATACCTCATGTATCATTAGTTTCATTTGTCATCTTTTCATCTTCCTTGTTCATTGTTTCCTTTTCAGGAACATAGGAGTTATCTAACTCAGTTTGCTACTCATTGATCTTCAATTCTTCAACATCCAGAATTGAGGAGTCAATCCCATCATCAATCTCTTCTTCAATAATAGGAAGATTGTGTCTTTTCAATGCATTTAGGAGAATATCCTAAGTATCTTTGACTATTTCATCTGTTTCACCAATCATGAGTTTATTCATTCTCTTCTTGCTCCTGAAGTCATCCTTCACTTCTTTGAATATCATGTTCATCTAATCTAGAGTAATCTGAGGGTACAAATTTATCAACACATGCTCCCTAATCTCAATGTCTTTACTTTTAGCATTTTCTTTTCTTAACTCCAGAATATCTGGAAGACTTCTTGGAATTCTGAGAAGTTATTTCAATCAAAGCCTTGTTGTATATGTTCAAATATTTGACAGTTGCTTCCTGTAGGACCCTCTTATCAACATCACTGTAATAATCAAAGAATTCAGTCATTGGCCTTAAGTTCCCATCTACAATGACTGATTTGATGATGTCATCCACACAGAGAGTAGGCTTTTCAACAAATATTTCAGTCTTTTGCCTCTTGCTTGCCCTTTTGCTTCCGGAGGGCTTCTCCTTAGTTACCTTGGCTGCATTTGTACCCAAGGCCTTCAACTCTTTGATCTCAATATCAAAATCAGTTTCTTCTTCATCATTTTTCATGCTTTTATATGTCTGGGTGGCCTTAGTTTTCACTCTTTTCTCTTCTTTTCTAGATCATTTGCCTTCCAGTTTCTCAAGATTGGTAGGTTTTGGGGGAACAAGGGCAACAATAGAGCTTTTAGTAGTCCGTGATGTGGAGGAGGATTCTACTAGAGCATTTGTTTCTTATCCTGCTTCTCCTTCTCTGCCTTTTTAGTTCTTTCCCTGAATTGCCTCATAGCTTCCTTTGTGAGGCCTAGATTCTCGGCCAACTACTCAACTTCTTTTCTTACTTTGCTATTGATTTCAGGTTTTCTGAGTTCAACATGCAGTTTTACACTTAGCTCCTCATATGTCCCAAATCTTTCAACTATTGTGTCTTTTAGCTTTCTCAAAAGGTGTTGAGCATACATATTCAAGATTTTCTCATCTACCTCATACCCCATGGGCATGATCCAGACAGTTCTAGGTTCTACTGCTTCCATTAGACACTGTTTAGTGTCAACCATAAAACAAATTTCATTCTTGTACTTCTCGACAACTGATTTAGGGATTCTTTCTCTAGAATACATCATATTCTAAAAATTCTTGAAGTATCCCTAAATTGCAATTTTCTGTGCTTTATAGTCACTAATGCTATGTAGATGATCTCTGATCTGAACAGAAACTAGCTCGTCATTAGTCCAGTGCACACCCTTTACTCTAGGTACCTCATTCATAAAGTAGAAAAATAAACATAGAACCAATGTGCCATATTTAAATGTGTTTTTCTTATCTTTCTTGATTTTGTTCAAGTTCTCAATTAGTTGGTTCTGTAATAATTTGCACAAGTCATAATCTACATTTTCCTTTAACATTTTGTATGTAGCATATATAGTTGTTCCAGAGACAGAGTTCTCCTTGTTGGAATGATAAATTTTGCACCCAATTACCATTGAAGCAAACTTGACATCTCGATCAATAATATCATTGATAGTCATTGCCCTTTTGTCAAATTTAGCATTGGTTGCATCAGTTATAGTCTGGTTCTTTACAGATTTCAACAATTCAACCTAGTCACAATCCTGATAGCATCTTTTGTAATTTTAAATGGTTTCAACAGCCACAAAAACTCATCATACATTCAGCTTAAAACATACCAGACCCATTCATCTTCATCGAATGTTGGAAACCCCATAATCTAAATGAAATATTTATCATGTAGTGCCTTATATTCAGGCTTAAGATTGTGATTTTCATCCCTTAGATGATTCTCAAACAAATCTACAAACCTTAAATCCCTAAATTCATCTATGCTTGCATGAATATAAACCCTAATATCTTCAACATGCAGCACACCATACGGAACACTTGAAAATGTATCTCATGGGTCAACTTCTACTGATTTGTGTGGGTGCTTCTTAAATTTGGGTTGAGGCCTTTCAATAATATCAACAACCAAAGGTGTAGCCATTGTAAAAGATTATAAGTTCAAAGCTTTACAAATAAATACCTTTTTCACGAGATTAGGGTTAGCGGGTAAATTCATCGATCACACTTTAAATCCTTGAAATCTCAGCTCAAACACCATTCTTCTTGCTCTCTTCAAATGCAAAGTGATTGAAATGAAGAATGAATGACCTTTTTATGCTCTGCAAAACCTAATTTACCTTTGTAATAGATGCTCTGCCCTAACAAATCTGATTACATTGTTTCTACATAGAGTTGACCTTTAATTGCTCTGCAAATAGTCATATCCACTTCTTTTCTTTCGAAGATCCTTTCAAATGATCTGTAATAACCCAAATTATTTTCTCTCATCATCCTAGATTCAGGCACCCACTTACTGGTTGGGGGAATTTGATTTTTAATGCTTCTCCCCCTGAGCCAGAGCTCCTAATTCAATTTCTAGAGGAATTGTTAGGATTGGATTCTGGTGTGGACCCATCACTATTGTTCATAACACTTTTCTTGACCCATGTCTTGCTCATTTCATTCTAGATCTCATTCACATCAATTTTTCCCTTGCCTTTGTCTTGTCTCTGCTCATCCAATTTTTTGTTTACTGGACCTCTTCTTTTATTATTCCTACTTCTGTAGAATCTTGCAAAATGACCAGATTGATTATAGTAGAAGCACACAACATTTCTTTGTCCATTTGATTGATTTCCTCTTGATCTGCACTGATTGGCCATGTGTCCAAATCCATTGCATGAAAAATAATAGCCATTAAAGGAATTGCCATTTCCTCTATTGTTAGAGTTATTCATTATCATACTTCTGCATTCATTGGATCTATGACCATACCGCTTACAATTGAAGCATTGATTAGAGAAGGATGGATTACTTTGATTCACTCTACTTCTGCATTGAGTGGCTTTATTGTTGGCAAGAGACACTGTGTGGCTTCATGAGTGTTGTCACTGATGGAAACAAAGTCCATCCCACTCATTCGTAGCACATAGTATGTCTATACTGGAAGTCTAATTGAAGAGTATTTTGGTATGGTAAGCAAGAATAGAGCATGCAACAAGGTCTGAAAATCAGGTCCAGATCTCTCAGAGGATATATCTTAGCAAAGTGAAGACTTAGGGAAGTCAAGAGGAGTACCATGACTGCTACATTCCAAAGATTGAGCCTCCGATGATGAAAGAATTAAAAGATATGAGCATCTAAGTGTTGAGTTCCTGACAGGCAGAGTAGACTAAGGAAGAACTAACCGGCAGAGCATCAGATCTTAATCCGGATGAGAAATTGATGGTGATCAATCTTCTTGAGGGATCATTCATGGTTGGACAACATGATTGATGACTTTTATCTCTATATTTTTGATATGCAACACATGTTAAGCATGGATTCAGTTGACATACCAGTATTTAATAAATATCTTGAGTATTTTAGTTGTTGACTAGAAAGATGTTGAAATCCTTGGTGCGGATATATATACCAAATAGATTTCGGCATGAAGGTGTGTGGTGAATGATAAAGTGTGTGACAAAAGGTAGAGAGAAGTGTGGAAGCAGCAATACCAGTCCGTATGTGACAGAATAACAACACTAAAACAGAGGAAGTATGAAGTGCAGTAGATCAGTTTAATGAGCGTAACTGAAACTAAACCTCAGCATATGTGGATGCCTCTCTTCAGTTCAAACATCTAGTTACCTTCTATATCCTTGTAGACAGTGAGTCTTTTGTAGGCAGTGTGCCTCTTGTGAGCAGTGTGCACGGGCAGTGAGCCCTAATTGGCAAGTGCCATTTTGTACTTCTTATTCTTTTAATAGAGAATACAATCTTGGGTTAGTCACCCCATGGTTTTTCCCTTAACAGGGTTTTCCACATCAAAATCATTGTGTTATGTGTTAATTTTATTTCTACTCTCATGGTTATGTTTGCTTATATGTTTTGATGCTACACTAATTGTTAAGGAACAACAAAAAGTTAAAATATCTAAGATAACTGATTCACCCCCCTCTCAGTTATCTACCTTGTTTCCAACAATTGGTATCAGAGCTAAGTTCCTCCAAACAGAGCCTAACAGCTTGAGGAAGATCTAGGAATCTCAATGGATATGTATGGTATGAGGGAACAACTTCAGTCTGCCCTAGATGATCTTAAGAAATCTCACTCTGAAGTCAATAACTTGAGGGAAAGACTCAAACAAGTTGATGATTTCATAAATGAACTAAAAGAGAAACTGAGTATCTCTGTGAAAAAGAGAAAGGAACTACTTCAACAATTACGAAGTCAAAGTGAAGCCAATAATACTGATGAAGATCTGAATGAGAAGAAAAAGTTATGTGAGAAATTATCAAAAGAGGTCATTATGATAAGACATGAAATGGAATCAGGGGTTATGAAATTCACCCAAGAAATTGAAGAGAAAAAAAAACTGAAGATAATCTAAAACAATCTCTCAAGGAGAAGTCAAAAGACTGCCACAAAATGGATAGAATAATCAGGCATCTGGAATCTGATCTTGAAGAAGCTAGAGATAATGAAGAATAACTTGAGAATCAGTTAGACACTCTTAAAAAGGATCTTCAAACAACAAACAAATACAAAGAGAAATTTAAGATAAGCTCTGCTCAACTTGAAGTTCTTCTTGAAAGCCAAAAGAGAGTAGATGCTAAGCAAGGCTTGGGGTATGAGAAAGGTGAAAGCTCTAGATCTAATCAGAAGAACTTTGGATTAGGAAATCCTAGGAACAAGCCTAGAAGACCTCCGGTAAGACAACCAAATGCTCAAAGATATCCATCTTTCAATGGATACTGCTACAATTGTAATAACTTTAGTCATAAAGTGAATCAGTGCAGAAGAAGAATGAATCAGACTAATTCATCCTTCTCTAGACAATGTTTTAACTACAAAAGGTATGGTCACAAATCTCATGAATGTAGAAATATGCAAATAAACAATTCATTCAATGGTAGATGCTTTGCATGCATAGAATGGGTCATATGGCTAATCAATGTAGATCAAGAGGATATCAGTCAAACTTGTAAAGAAATGTTATTCGCTACAACTGCAATAGATCCGGTCATATTGCCAAATTCTGCAGAAGTAAGAATCAGGATAAGAAGGGTCTGGTGCATCATAATCAAAATCAAGACAAAGGAAAAGGAAAAGTGAATGCGGATGAAATTCAAAGGGAGATGAACAATATTTGGGTGAAGAGAAGTATAGAAAATGTTGGGGATGGATCCATACCAGAATCTAGTGCTGATATTCCTTCCAAAAACTAAATAGATGAGCTCTAGCTCAAGGGGAGTCACAAAGGAAAATAAATTCCCCTAGCCAATCAATCGGTGCCTGAAATTGGCACATGGAAAGTTACGGTTTAAAGGGTTCTAAGAGAAATATCTAAATAACCCTTGGTAAATATATGAAAGATCCTTAAGGGGTTTGAAGAGGTTAATCATCCAAGATTGATCCAATTTGATAGTCATCCAGTAAAAGTAGGATTCTGATAGTTAGATCCGGTATGATTCAAAATTGAAATATCTTGATCTGCAGATAAATGGAATGATTGGATAAAGGGAGATACATTGTCAATTATCACCACGAATAATTCTAAGTGCATCTCAGTGATTCAGAAGTATCTCTCTCAGAACAAGGTCAAAACAATTAAACTGGAATGACTTAAGGTGTGCATTTATTGCAATATGAAATTAGGGTTTGCACAAAAATATAAGGGTTCTTTTATTCATCATTTGCACATTTGCATTTGAGAAGAAGAAAGAAAGAGATCTGCAAACAAGATTGCTTCAACCCTCTCAAGGATCAACTGTAGAATCCGATTCAACCAACGATCTTTTCCGGTTCATATCGTGAACCCTAGAAGTGTAAAAAGGTATTTTCATTCTTGAATATCTCTCTCTGAATCTTTTGCAAGATGGCTACTCCAAATGTTGTTAAGATTACTGATAGGCCACACCCTAAGTTCAAGAAACATCCTTACAAATCCCTAGAAGTTGATCCCTTAGGCGCATTCTCTAGTATTCCGCATGGGGTTCTGAATGTAGAAGATGTTAGGGTATACATACATGCCAATATTAAGGAATTTGGGGAATCCAAACTGATGAATATCCATCACAAGCAATTGGTAGATGAAACATTTTAACTTAAACCTCAATACAAGGCCATCTGGTATAAGCATTTTGGACATTGCATCCACTTTCCCTATTTTGCAGAGGATGAATGGGTCTGGTATGTTCTGAGTAGAATACATGACAACTTCATGTGGTTGATGAGGCCATTTAAGATCACAAAAGATGCCATTAGGGAGGTAACTAGATTGCACTCATCCGGTGTGTTGCCTACTCTCAAATTAGTGAAAAACCAAACTGTAACGAGGCTACCGGATCAAAATTTGATAAAAGAGCAATGACAATTGAGGAAATCATAGATCTGGATATCAAATTTGCTTCTATGATAATTGGCTATAAAATATATCACTCCAATAGGGAGAATTATGTGTCCAGAACAACAATATACATTGCTTATCAGATGCTAAGAGAAAATGTTGATTATGATCTTTGTGAGCTTCTCCTAAACCAACTGTTAGAAAATTTGCAGATAATAAAGAAGGATAAGAAGAATTCATTTAAGTACGGTGGATTGATACTATGTCTCTTCTTTTACTATATGAATGAGCTACCTGGATCCAGTGGTTGGGTATTGCAAAATGATAGACCGGTTGCCATACAAATTAGAGATTATATGTATGGGCTTGGTGATGGCAAGGCTCAAAGTATAGCACTCTGGGGTTACTTCAAAAACTTCCAAAGTATGATGCAGGCTAGAGAAAGAATTCCACAAACAATAGTTGAAAAATACAAAGATATAGTGTGTTTCATGGTAGACACTGATCAATGCCTAATGGAGGTAGTGGAGCCCAGGACAGTCTGGATTATGCCAATGGGCTATGAGGTAGATGAGAAAATCTTGGAGCTGCATATCCAACACCTCCTGAGTCAGCCTAAGGACCCTGATGCAGAAAGGTTTGGAACCTTTCAAGAATTGAGTGTGAAAATTCATGTTGAACAAAGACAACCAAAAATGAAAAGAAAAGTGAGAAGGGAAGTAGAGGAAGTTGCCAAAAGATATGGCATTTCAAAAGAGGCAGTTGATGCAAATAGAGAAAAATTAGAAAGAGATGAGGAGAGACAAGAAGCAGAAAAAGAAAGTAATCTGGTACAAGCCCCCTCTTGGACCAGATCCTCAAGAGCTCTGCACCTGCCATCTCCAAGAGCCCAAAAGTCTCCAAACTAGAAGCCAAGACATCCAGTAAGGGAGAAAAGAGAACAAAAAACAAGGCCACAAGGTCCTATACAAGTCAGAGGGATGATGAAGAAATAGAGACCGATGAGGAAATTAAGAAAATGAGGAAGAAGAAGAAATCATCAGGTGAATCCTCTATCGGTGCAAACAAAGAAGAAGAGGCAGAAGAATTTGTTGAAAGGCTTACTCTCTCCATTGATGATGTCATCAAGGCAGTTACTGTAGATGGGAATCTGCAACCAATGATAGAATTCTATGATGAGTATAGTGACATAGACAAAAGGATCTTGGAAGAAGCTACAGTTAAGTACTTAAACATATATAATAAAGCATTCATTGAAATCATCTCTCTAATCCCCATGAGTTTAGAGAGAGTACTTGAACTTAGAAAAGACAATGCCAAGGAAAAGGATTTGGAGATCCAAGAACATATAGCTATTCAGCTCTATCCTTCCATCACTCCAAAACAAATGAACATGATCTTCAAGGATTGCAAGGATGAGTTCCGGAGCAAAGCTAGAATGAACAAGCTTATGCTCAGAGAGACTAATTAGGTGGCAAAAGAGATTGAAGACATTCTCCAGAATGCATATAAAAGATTCAATCTTCCTATTATAGAGGACATAAGTGATGAACCTTCTACCATGGATGTCGAAGGATTAAGTGCATCAAAGGAAGATACTACTGAGAAAATTGCAGAAGAGTCAAAGGAGATAGGTGAGGAGAAGACTAAGGACTTGGATTCCTCTAAAAAAGACCATCTCTCTTCCAGATCCCCCATGAAGAGGAAGTCCATGAAGAAGTAAACATCTCTCTTCCAGATCCCCCAATAGACTCCAGAACTAAAGGAGAAGCAAGAAAAGAGGAGAAAGCAAGTCAAGAAGAGGAGAAAAAGGGAAGAGAAGAAGAACAAACAGAGAAGATCCTGAATGACAGCTCTGAGGCTGCAAATAGAAAGAAGTCTCTGGAAAGAGACACTACAGAGGCAGTGAAGAATTTATTGACCAAGAAATTAATGGAGATAGATGAACCAGAACTGTTTCATGGACCACTCAATTTTGACTCCCTCTCTCCAGTCCAGACAATGAAGGTAGCATCTTTTACTCAAGCTAAAGCAAAAGAAAAGCTTCTGAAGTCTCACATGGAAGGCTGTGAGCTAATAGAGATTGCATTCGGTGTGCTAGAGAAAATCATGCCATCCTTCCAAAAGGATCTTTTGGCCTCCTCATCTGGTAATCTGAAATCTCTTGTTAATTCTGTTAGCACACATTTTGATTCTTTGGAGAAATTAGTAGAAGAGAAAGTCTAGAAAGAGTTTTTGGGTAACAGATTCTTTGAAGTATAGGGGCTCATAGCAAATGATAGAAGAAATCTGAATATTGCAATAAAGAGCCTAGAAAATGCTCTTAAAGATGACAGAGAATTATATAAATTTTATTTATCTTGGTCCACAATAACAACAGACATTGGAAAGAAGGTGGAAGAACAAGAGGGTAAACTATCAAGTTTATCCTAGAGTTTTGATCCTCTCACCTCATCCATAATGAATCAAGAGTGCCAGGCTATTGCAACTATAAATGAGATAAAGAGGCTTGAGAAGGAAAAGAAGAATAGAATAAGCAGAATGAGTGAAGTAAGAGGGATAATTATCCCTATGTTAGAGGCAATGCATGAGGCCCTAACTGATGCTCAGACTACATCCCGGACCAGTGATTCGACAGACTTAAAAAGGGCATAAGCTTTTGCTTTTTTGTTGAGTGGTCACATCTCAATTTTGGACAGGATGAAGTAGAGTTGGGCAACAGAGTTTGTCCAGTTGAAGACCACTTTTGTCGATATACTTAAGTATATGTTAGTATAACTTGTATATATATTTATGCGGCTATGTACACATTACTTTTTGCAAATTTTGGTGTGCAAATGTAGTGAAAAATGTGGAATCTAGCTAAGGGGGAGCTCCGGTAAAAGTGTACATAAGACAGAGCATCAGCCAAGGGGGAGTGTGGTATGACACTTAGTCATTTTTCACTAAGTATTACCATCAATGCCAAAGGGGGAGATTATTGGCAAGAGACACTATGTGGCTTCATGAGTGTTGTCATTGATAGCAACAAAGTCCATCCCACTCATCTGCAACACATAGTATGTCTATACTAGAAGTCTGATTGAAGAGCATTTTGGTCCGGTGAGCAAGAATAGAGCATGCAGCAAGGTCTGACAATCAGGTCCAGATCTCTCAGAGGATGTATCTCAACAAAGTATAGACTTAAGGAAGTCAGGAGGAGTACCATGACTGCTACATTCCAGAGATTGAGCCTCTGGTGATGAAAGAATGAAAAGATATGAGCATCTAAGTGTTGGGTTCCTAACAGGCAGAGTAGACTAAGGAAGAACTAACCGGCAGAGCATCAGATCTTAATCCGGATGAGAAATTGATGGTGATCAAGCTTCTTGAGGGATCATTCATGGTTGGCCAACGTGATTGATGACTTTTATGTCTATATTTTTGATACGCATCACATGTTAAGCATGGATTCAGCTGACATACCAGTATTTAATAAATATCTTGAGTATTCCGGTTGCTGACTAGAAAGATGTTGAAATCCTTGGTGCAGATATATATACCAAATGGATTTCAACATAAAGGTGTGTGGTGAATGATAAAGTGTGTGACAAAAGGCAGAGAGAAGTGTGGAAGCAGCAATATCGGTCCGTATGTGACAGAATAGCAACACTAAAACAAAGGAACTATGAAGTACAGTAGATCAGTATATTGAGCGTAATTGGAACTGAACCTCAGCATATGTGGATGCCTCTCTTCAGTTCAAACATCTAGTTACCTTCTATATCCTCGTAGACAGTGAGTCTTTTGTAGGCAGTGTGCCTCTTGTGAGCAGTGTGCTCGGGCAGTGAGCCCTAATTGGCAAGTGCCATTTTGTACTTCTTATTCTTTTAATAGAGAATACAATCTTTGGTTAGTCACCCCGTGGTTTTTCCCTTAACAGGGTTTTCCATGTCAAAATCATTGTGTTATGTGTGTTAATTTTATTTCTGCTCTCATAGTTATGTTTGCTTATATGTTTTGATGCTGTACTAATTGTTAAGGAAGAACAAAAGTTAAAATATCTAAGATAGCTGATTTAGCCCCCCTCTCAGTTATCTACCTTGTTTCCAACATTTATGACCAAATTTATTGCACTTGAAACAATTTTCATTGAAAGATGGATACCTTTGAGCATTGCGTTTTCTTGCTAGAGGTCTCCTAGGATTCCTTCTTAGATTTCTTGTATCAAGATTTGTTTGACTGGATCCAAATCTCTCACCTTTCCCAAATCCCAGACGATGCTTATCATCTTCCTTCTTCTGACTGTCAAGCAGTACTTCAAGTTTAGTTGAGCTTATCTTGAATTTCTCTTTATATTCATTAGCAACTTCTAGGTCATGTTTGAGAATGAAAATTTTCATTTCAAGTTCTCTTTCATTGTCTCTGCTTTCATGTAGATTAGACTCTAGATGGTCAACAATTTCATCCAATTTGTAGTATTCTTCTGTTCTTTCTTTCAAAGTTTGTTTCAGGTCTTCTTCAGTCTTCTTTCTTTCCTCAATTTCTTTGGTTAACCTCATAACCCCATATTCTATTTCATGTTTTAGAACATCAACTTCTTTTGCTAACTTCTCACATTCCTTTGTCTTCTCTTTCAGGGCCTTATCCATGTCATTGTCCTCATTCTATTTTCCTAGTTGAAGAAGTAGCTCCTTCCTCTTCCCATTAGATTTACTCAAATTTTCTTTTAAGACCTCAATGCAATCTTCAACATCTTTAAGATTTTCTTGCAGTTCTTTGACTTCTGCTCTAGATTGGTCAAGATCATCTAAAGCAAGTTGAAGTTGCTCATCGAGGTTGTATGCATCCATTGTAATACCTTCACAGATCTTCCCCAAGATGTTAGGCTTATTCCAAGGAACCTTTCTCTGATACCAATTATTGAAATAAGGGCTGATAACTAAGAGGGGGGGTGAATCAGTTGTCTCAAAAACTTTAATACTTGCTGCAATTAAATCTTCTTTAACAGATTAAAAATATAATCATGAAAGCATGAATCAAAGACATATAAGTAGAAGCACATTTAACACACTTGACACTAATATTTTTGATGTGGAAACCTAGTTAAGGGAAAAACCACGGTGGGGGTTAACCCACAAGAAATTATACTCTGTTAAAAGTATTAAAAATGAGAAGGCATATGCCTTCGGGCTCACTGCCCAGAGCTCACTACTCAAAAGGAGGCTCACTGCCTACAAGACTGATTACAAGAAGATTACAGATTGTTTGGACTGATGAACAACATCTACCAATGCTGGAATTTAGTTCCAGTTAATCACAAAATATTGATCTTACACACTTCATCCTTATTCTATTCTATTTCACTCTTCTACCATAATCTGGGCTTAGATCTTTTCCTTTGCACTTCTTCTGCCTTTTTTTTTGCCCTTACTCCTTCATACACTCAACACACACCCCACAAGATTTGAATCCATCAGCTATATATATCCACATCAAGAAGTTTTATCAACTGTAGTCAGCTTAGAGAAAACATAGAACATTTGTGAAGACCTCTGATCTATTGGTTGAATCCATGCATAATTGGCAATGTGGACCAAAAACTTGTGTTCTCAAATCATCAACCATGTCAGCCAATACCACTGATTATCACAAACTTCTTAACCAACAACTTTTATTCATCCATACAAAGATTAGATACTAGTTCAGCTTGTTCTTCTAACTGTGTAGACTAATTGGAACCTGATACTCAGATGCTTATAGCTTTTGAATCCTTCATCAACAGAGACTAAATTCTTGGATTTAGATAATTTGGACAATCCTTATCACTCCCTCAGATCCATAGCACACTGTGATTTACTACCGGAGAGATCCAAACTAAGATACCAGATCTTGTCACCTTCTCTGATTCTGACTCCTGAACTTAGACAAATCCTCACTCTAACTTTCGTTATGGACAAATCTTGTAATGCAAATGTGTAGGATAGACTTAGTTGCCATCAATGACAATACCTATCATGTGTAGCAGTGTCTCTTTCCAACATAAGATACTTACATTTGATAAGAGTAGGAACATTATTGTTTCAACTTGTCCTCATCTCTTGAATTGTTTGAATTTTGGTTGTGTTCTTTGGTGGCAAGTTGTTGTGTGGTTACACAACACGCCTCATTTTTCCTCAACAAAATAGGGACTCACCTTTTTTTTCTTGTTTGTTTGTTTTTCTTTGGATGGTATGGTAAAATTAGTATCAGATGCATACTAGGATGATATCTTATGCATGCTAGGACATCCTGATATATGTCCAAATTCCAAAGTTAAAATTTTCTATCACGAATCTTGCAAGCTAAAAGAGTACAAAACCTTAAGCAGGTTTTCCTTTAGGATCACCTCAAAATTTCTTAGGAGTAAAAAGTTATGTTCAGTCAAAGATCAGTCAAATGGGTCGACAGGATATTTGCATAACTTAATATCTAGATCTTAACTTAGTATCCTGATCCTAACTTAATATATGGATGTGTATTAATATCCAAACATCAAATTTAAGAAATCTCAGTGGACTCGATGTCAGACATCCAGATCTTAACTTAGTATCCTGATCTTAATTTAGTATCCTAACGCTCACTAATGTCTAGACGTCAAAATTAAGAGACTTAGTCATTTAAACATCAAAATGTTGGGATATTAGTTAATATCTTGATCTTATAAAATATCCTGACCCTGATAGTATCTAGGTGTCAAATTTAAGAGACCTATCTAGTTACACGTCACATGTGGGAGACTAGTTTACATTCAGATCTTAACTTAGCATCTGGATCTTTTCAAAACATCCATATCAGGACATACTGGAGATCACATTTAGGACTCAATGATAATTTCTTGGTCGACAGAGATTGACCTAATGCATGATGACATCATCCAAAGCTCCACATTTGGATATCCCCTAGAATATTCCTTAACTGGATATTCCCCATACCCATGTTTTTTGTGTTTAATGCAATAAAGCGGTCGTTGGCATTTAAATTCAAAAGCATGCCAATGGACACTTGTAGAAATCTTGTTCCATCTTACTGAAAGAGGTTGTCAAGTCACATTTTCGCCATTAATGTGCCCTAAAATCATAAATTACCTAAGTTAAAAGGGGAATTTCATTGTCATAACATGCACACTCGCATTTGAGAACCCTAATGTCATTGTTTAGAGCTTGCTGTGAACTGGAGATAAAATAGAGGATGAGATCATAGAAGAATGCTTCACACAGAATGGTAATCCAACTATTATTTCATCAATCATAGGTTAAAAGGCACTCCAGGTATGTATAAATCCTATCCCTTTGATCATTTTATGGGTCATGCCTTAATCAAGTCGAGAAATAGTAAAAGGGGATGTTCACAATAAATATGCAATATTTAATTCAAGTCTTGACACTCAGATAAAATTGTTATTATGCTTACCATGGACAAGGATATGCTATTGTTTAAGACTAGTGCATTTGAATTGTAGGACAAAATGTCTCAACCACGGATTGAAAAGTGAGACACTGAGTTTAAAATCCCCATGTTCCCTAGAATGCACAGTGTGTATTGTAAGTTGGGCAATCAAGAGGATACTAATTTAGGTGGTACAAACATAGAAGAATTTAGAATGAGAATTAAGGCCGGGGAAGATAGTCCCATCTTAAAAAATACAATAGCAACTCTCTTGCTCCATGCAGCTGGTTTTCCATATTCCATAGAAGCTTTTGAGCTCATGGTAGAATGTGCACAAAACTATGATATTAACACTAGAAGGGTAGAAAAATAGGAAAGGCTCTATGCTGATCTCTCAATGGATGGCATTGTAGAAATGCTACATTTTCCAGTAACACAATACATGTATGTGCTAGACTTGGAAGCACTAGCTAAAGAATTTGAAGCCCACAACAAGAATTGTAGAAAAGTTATATATATGGGATGAAAAAGCCCAACTAACATAGCCAGGGCAGCTGCCAAAATGGTGTAGTACTTGTTTAAGTTTGACTTCAATGAGGAAGTCCAATATATAATGTTCATGCTCAGTTGAATGAGTGGGTTGGTGAACTGTGGGACTTTTGAACCTTGGATGTTCAGATTGATAAAGATGGTTTTCGAGTACAAATCAGAGAATGCAAAGTTCTAATAGAAAATGGAAAGGAAATAAGATCTTAGTTTTCAGAATGACTTCATATCTTGTGTATGCCTATGCAGCTAAAGGCACATTTGATGGATTGTAGACTATAGGAAAACTAGGAAAAATGCCCAATGAGAAGACTCCTTGGGAATATTATCCCTAGCTAGAGAGAAGATTATCCATACAAAATTATAAACTTGTGAATGATGGTTTCATAATGCATATAGTTAGACTTATGGATGGGGATAAAGCTAAGAGATTTTTAGTTGGTGCCACAGAAGCAATCAATGGGTATGGTTCTTGGTTTATCCAGGTCAAAATGTATTCATACATCCATATGGAGGGTTTAAGTGGAAAACCCTATATGCTACCTAGATACCCTTCTGATAAGGTAGTATTGATGGAAATGATTAGGCAACAGCTACCTATATTTGAAGTGTCCAAAGCCAAGGAGGGAAGACCTTATAGAAAGTTTCCCATTGATATCAACTGGTTCCTTGTTGGATCCATGAGAGATGCAAAGAGGATAGAAACAGATTTGAAGAACTTACACTAGAAGTTATTTCCTCTAGCTAGAGAGTATGATCCATATCACAGGATTGAGAAAAGGTTCAATAAGAAATATAAGAATAGTGTCCACCTTGAGGACTATTGGGTAGATTGTGATGATGATCATGAGGTAAGAAGAAGAGAGTACCAAAGATTAACTCTAGATCAAATGAGGACCATAGGACAAACTGAGGTACCTCCACAAATTAAAAAGGATGATGATGACCTCATGGATCTAGAATATGAAGAGAAAAAGGTATACAATGATACAATATCTTCTATAGACTTGAAACAAAAGGAGAAAACATCCATTGATGTCCTCACAGCCATAGTCATGGCAAGAATAAAGAGTTGGGTAGATAAGATATCTACACCCAAAACAACTACAACAAAAGGGGAGACTTTAAAAGATGTAGAATTAAGTCTAGTGAGGACTATTGTTGAGGAGGAAGATAGTGAAAACGAAGGAGAGGAGATGCATCTTCAAACATTAAAGAGGAAGAGGGATGATTTTCTACAAGGTGTAAAGGTCCCCAGGCAGTCCAGGTATCAAAGTCCACGAATGAGAGGTCCCTTTCACCAGCAAAGGTAATGGTATCAAGATTAGCTAATCCAGCTGAAGGCATAGTTAAGGAATTACATCATGATGTGCCCGTAGAGACTATAATAAAAGTAAAAATTGAAATGGTAGAGGAGTTGAAGAATAAATCCCAAGGAGAACTGGTAGCTGGGGCTCTTCCATTGAGCCAAAGAATTGACCTAATTGAAGAGGATGAGATGGTCAAAGATATCACCAATCACCTTATTGAGTCCCTGTTGTAGTATATGGAAGCAAAAGATAAAGATGATATAGGAGGGGAACCACATGATGAAAGAAAAGAAAGGGAAGGAACTCCTAAAGCAAAAGTACATATGGGGTCCCTTGATACATTGATTGAAAATGTGACCAGTCCAGCTGTGGTGGACTTGACCTATGTACCAAAAGAAGGGAATGTAGAAGAAGAGGTCACCAAAACTGACCAATCTAAAGAGGAAAGAGTCCCTATGGAAACATATAATAAAGGTGATAATGTGCAAGAACAAATGGCACAACAGGATATCCTTGTGGATAAGACCAAACAAGAGAATGTGTCTGAAGCACCTGCAGCTGCAGGAGAAAAGGGTGATGAGCATAAAGAAGATAGCTATCATGATGATCAAGAAGAGAAAGGTCGAGAGCTTGAAAATGATGAGGTTCCAAAGAAACATTATGATTTAGCACTAGATAATCAACCTCCTCTAGAAAAAAGGCAAGAGGAACAATTGTATGAGGAAGAAAATCTGGATGCCAGAAGTGAGCATCAAGAAAATGTACAAGATCCAGGTGATTAGGAAAAAGAACAAGATAAAGGAACTCAAGATGCTCAAACTGAGCAACCAGATCAAGATAGAGGATCACAATCAGGTGCTTTGACTTTGATTTCTTCAGAGGTAGGCCAAGAACAAGCACAACGGGTACCTTTTGACTTTAACTCTTTGTTTACTATTGATTTCGCTAAATCTAAATAGAGGGCTAAGACAATCTCCAATATTAAAAGAGATCCAAAAACTGGAAAGAGGACAACTCAAATTGTTGTACCCCTAGTGGATAAGGCTAGAAGAGAAATCATGGTAGAGGAATTCTAGCTGACCCCGGTTGACTTGGGTCATGCTACCATTGAGTAGGAAATAAAAGAACATTTGGAGAACACTAAGGCAATAGTGGCCAAAATGAAGAAGCTCAAGGCCAGAAACAAAGAACTGAAAGAACAGAATATGCAATTGTAGTAGTTTATACAAGGGTTGGTGAATCCAAACAACTTGGCA
This sequence comes from Cunninghamia lanceolata, assembly GCA_027924645.1. Classification (NCBI taxonomy): domain Eukaryota; kingdom Viridiplantae; phylum Streptophyta; class Pinopsida; order Cupressales; family Cupressaceae; genus Cunninghamia; species Cunninghamia lanceolata. The sequence continues at coordinate 22,008,051 of BSBN01001807.1, read as the reverse complement.
TCAACCTTGCAGGCTACCGAGAAGCCTATTGCATTAACCTTAATAAGTGAAGCAGAGATAACTAGTTTGGATATATAGAAACACCAAGCTCACATAATGGATAAATGGTTTTCCAAATTCATGACTTCTGGGGAACAATTAATAAGGATATCCATGTCCAATTGGGACACATTGTCCAAGCTAAAGGAAACCATTGATTCTTTAAAGAGTGAATTCACTCAAATGATACAAAAGTGCAACTATGCAATGGTGAGACTCAAAAGAGCCAAAGCCATGACAGATGATAAATTATTGAAGAATAAAGTTGTCACTGATGTAACTTTTCCACTCATGGGGGCATGGATGATAGAGTTGGATTATGAGGTAAATGTATTAAAGGATAACATGACTAAAGTGAGAGATATTCAGACTAAGGTCCATGATTTGTTAGATGAGGAGTTAAAAGTAATGGAAGAATTAATAGATGATGCTATAACAGAATAGGCAGTGCTAGCTCTGGATGAAGCCATCCTAATATTCAAAGACAAGTTTAAAGAAGTGGTTGAAGATCCAAGAGACCTTTTCACTGTGGATGTTATGGATGAAATGGCTGAACTAAATATGAAAGTGAAGACATATAGTAAGGAAGCCAATAGAAGGACATCTATGCTGGAACCTTTGGAGGAACAGATAAAAGCATTAAAGTATGCTAAGTTGAGAGCTATGACAATTAGCAAATTCTAAGTGGATACATTCACCTAGGCATATGATAATTACAAGAAGTCAGGCATAGAGAAGTTAGTACATGAAGAAGGCACATCTGAATGAAGGGGATGTTACACTAGATGTCATTCATGATGTTTTTGTCATTTTGTTACATATAATTTGGTGGACTAAGTCAATGATTTTGGAATATTCTAGAGGGACAGCTGTACTCCACTAGATGGTTGCCAACTGGCAACTTGTGCCATGTGTTTTGGTTGGTTGACCTAGTCAATGCAATATGGACCGTTGATTGTAATAGATGAATCTTGATCGTAGGATTTCTTTTGGTAACTGATTCTCATCCTTGTCCTATAAAAGGATCCAAATCATAGTTATATTCATTTAGAAACTTAATTGAGATTGGATTCTTGAAATGTCAGGACCAATCCTCAAGGTCAATTGTAAATATATACTCTTTTACATACTTAATGAAGATGAAGTCCCTTTGATTACATACAATCGTAAACCGTGAGCAATCTATGAATGAATTCTGAATATGTTACTTTGATTTGTTGCATGCCTTGGAGTGTATTTCAGTTTGTACATGTTGTCTTCATTCATTTCCTTCGAAGTTAGCATCAATCACATTTAGCTATGGAATGACATGGTGAACATATGGTTTGATTTCCTTCTCTTCATGATAGTATCAATAATATATGTGGATCAATGGCTAAAGATTCATTTCTTTTAGTAAATTTAGAAAGCATTAAGTCAAATTTATTTAATTTCATTCAATCATCACCATAATAGAAAATACATAGAAAATAATAAGAAAATACAAAGAAATATGCTGACATCTCATAGGTAACTAAACATCTTTAGCATATTTGAGCAAGTAGCATGTCAATTTGAAAATATCATGAACAAAATCACTAATAATGACAAAGAGCACTTAAATATTAGCTTATAGGCACAATATTTACACAAATTCATGGTGCAGAAGCATAATCAAGATAAATACAGTAAGATTTAACCTTGTTTGTTGAGAATTCATAGAATGTAGGATTTACAGAGCATATCCAGATACAAATCACTTCAAATAGAAATGTAAGGCCCCTTAAGGAAAACAACAACACACATCAGACCACTGAGTAACGTCAGATGATTATGAACTAATCCACAGAGACTTGGGATTATGAATTCTTTGAATTCATCATATCTTTCAAGATGATAAAGGTTTGATATGCATTTCTTTATCTATGTTTGTTTATGACTAACATCATGATCAACAGATCCAAGTAGCTTGCTCATCGTGGTTTTTCCCTTCTAGGGTTTTCCATGTAAATCTGGTGCTATAGATATGTGCTTCTATGTTCTTGTGTTTTTCATGTTTTAAATACATATGTTAATTTGAATTCTGATGGGAGAAAAGAATTTAAAGAAGTACTGATTCATCCCCTCTCAGTTCCTCTGTGTGTTCAATAGATGAAAGGTACTTGGCTATAAATTTCAACTCCTTGCTTTACATGTACGCCATCACTAGGTAGGTGGATGTCATGTCATGGATGGTATTGAAGAAGTGACTACTAGGATTTGAGTGCTTCTTGGTTCTCATACTATAGCAAATTTAAATATTATGACTCAAATCAACCAAATGTGCACTCACTATAATTGAAATGCCTTGAACTACTCTGAGGATTTCGTAGACTTCAAAAACTAGTTTCTAGGCTTTATCACTACTAAAAATAATTGAGGAATGGCCATATTCCACACAGGCCATTAGATGATATGTGACATGGAAATATATAATAACTCATGCTACTCCAAAGAAGAATTATTTCACTTTTTTCTCTAAATCCCTCTGAGCGTGCCACATGGCACCTATTAGGGAACCTTGTAGGCAAATACAAAGGAACAAATGAGTGAGCCCACTATTAATAAAGAATACTTAGTGTTGATGGCTAGCCCATAGGTAGTGATATTGACCAATAACAAGTATTAGATTGTAAACCTTTATTTTCTATATCTTGGATCCCTACACACTATTATATTAAAATTGACATGGTGTAATTAGACAATGTTTGCTGCTCAAACCTTTAAAACTTATAATTTGCTTAGTGCACATCAAAAACACTATAAAATTTGACCAAGGAAATGGATTCACCTTAATTACAAGCCATATTAAGAATAATATAAATAAAGTAGAAGAATTTTGCTTCCTATAGTGAAAAATCACTACAATTTTGGTGACTTGTAAGGGTTATTTCACTCAAGAAAGAATAAAAAACCAAGGAAAAATGCTATTCATTAGGGATAGGGGTCCTTAATAAAACATCAAAATTTACAAAGGAGGAAGATACTTGCCACTTATAGATTATCTAGATAAGCCTATGGGTTTTCCTTTCCTTATCTCTAAGTAACTCTATCTTTCACAAGGCCTTGAAATGTTGCTCCAATTTAATTGTGTCCTTGTATGAAATATCTTGCACTTGAGCCACAATCATCTTTACAAGAGCCTCTAGCTTTTCTAAGGACTTAAACACAACTTGCACTTAATCAACAAAGGGCACCTAGGACCATTACTAAACATTGACTCATCTTGGCTTCTCTCTTTTATTAGCTACAAAAATCAATCAACCAAGAGCACCTAATTATTTTTATGTAGTGGCGAGGGTAATCCCTACTACACCAATTGATTTATATGGGTCTTCATACCTACTATTATTTGTCCCAAGACATCAAATTATTCTTTACGTATTTGATTAACCACATTCTTATCTAAAATATCATTTTTTGAGTGGTGCTCCTTCTGGTCATGATTCCCACTAAGAGTATCTTGTATGGGGGCAATCATAGAGCTTCTTGACATAAGACTTATTGTTTACAATCATGGGGAAGAGGGTGACTTAAACTTTATCAATTTATACATTCACCATAGTACTTAGAGTTTGGGCCATCTCCATGAACTGCAAAACTAAGATAGAGGATGTCATGACCTTTATTATTGTTGTTAAATCAATTTGAGCTACTGTAAATGTTAATTCTCTAAACAATATGCAAATTTTATTTTTATTAATGCAACATTGGATTAACCATTAAGATATTATGTGAAAGCTTAAATCAATAAATATAAATCAACAAACAATGACAAATCATCACATGAAACAAGATGTATGTGGAGAAGCCCTTGCGAGAAAAAACTCTACCATAAGAGAGAGGCCCTAATATGTATTAGTATTTTAAAAAAAAGTACATATGCAATACACTATCTCCCTTCAATCTGACAACATTCCAACAACACCTATGAAAAAATAAATAACCATATTAAACTAATATCCCAAGGCTCTAATTTATAGAACATATGTATATAAGAAACAATTATATGTTTACAAAACAAGAGGAAAATACCATGGGCCTAAAATAGGCACCCAAATCCAGCTCATGCAAAAATCCCATGCCCCATTCACATGGGCATCCTCTTGTTATAGTAAATGTAACTCCCATGAAGTCAATTATAGAAAAAGTAATTGCCAGACCACAAATATAATCATTATGAATAACATCTTTGCCTTGTAACTCCACATAATGGAACATATTCCAAGAATGGAATCCAAACACAACAACAAACTCACATGGGACCCACCAATAATGAAGAGATGCTCTATAACTCCCTATTAGCACCTAGGATTGTGTTAATGCCATAAATGGAATCTCTTTGATTTGTAACAACCACTATCATGCTTCACCTCCTTCATGAATACCATTACAACTAATATTGCAAGTCAACAACAATAATAATAAAACAATCTCATCCACCCAAGGGGATGTCCAAGTACCCTCTCTAAGATGTTTGGAGACATGACACAAATTAAACATTAGGATTGCAATTAAATATCATACATCCTAACATCCTCCCACTTGATATTTAAATTGCAAGGACATCCATAAAAAACATAAAAAAATCAAGTATAGGATCCAAGGCCCATGGTCTTCATACAACAAGAGAACTTCTCTATGCTCATTGGCTTCATAAAGGAATCTGCAACATTATCTTGAGTATCAACTTTCTACAAAATAACCTTACCATTCTCTACCATCTCAAGAAAAAAATGATAGTGAACATCAAAATGATTAGAATGAGCATGGTAAATGGTGTGTAATGTAAAAGTAAATATATACAAACAAGCTAAATCAAATCTAACTCTATTCTTTTCACAAATACAAGAAACCTCAAGATTAAGCCTAAGGAAACTAGCTAAAAAGGATGAAAATAAACACAAATTCTCACCCACAAGTCTCCTTGTTGCACCAATCCATGGTGGTTGTGTTCCAAGATTGATTGAACTATGAGAGATGATTATGTTAGTGTTCAACTTAGTAGCATAACATTGCATTAAAATGCCTAAAATGGCTTATGGAGGGTGCTATTTATATATTTTTGGATGGGTGGATGGAGGGCTAGGATGCCTTGAGAGATTAAGGGATGAGATTGATTGAGAGGATGTGAGGCATGAGAAGCCTCCAAGTGGTGCCATGTGAATGGTAGCCAAAGGGAGTTCCAAGATTCAAGGGGACTCAAGGGTGGAGATTTGGCTCAGATAAAGTGGATGGTGGGAGATTGAAAAGTAGTTTTTTAGAGGGATGTGAAGATCTTGCCCATGCCTAAAGCACCAAGCATGTACAAATCAATGACATACCTTTGACTCATGTGTACACTTTAGGAACTTAGATAATTTTACCTTGATTAATCATGTTTTTGAATGTGCAAATGATTATGGAAGGTTAATGATTTGATTTTGACAACTAATGAAAAGTGGATAAAATAGGGAAATAAATATTTGAATTTATTTAATTTTTGGGATGGGATGAGATGAACTTAGATAAATAAATATTTTAATTTATTCACCTAAGGTTGGACTATAGATGAAGGACTGATTAATTAAATAAATATTCCTAATTTATTTAATTAATGCTCAAGTGAATAATGAATTTATTAATTAAATAATAACAAAATATTTAATTAATTTTTGAAGGAAAATTAGGATAATTAATCAAATCTAATTAATTATAGAGGAATGATTGAGTGATGACCTAATGATGATTGAAGCAGTGATAAGATGATTTTAGGTGTACATTTTGCCCCTCTTTGAAATTATGGTAAAATAACATTATTTCAAAGAAAAATAAAATACAGCACTTCATGAGGAAGAGGTGATAGGATGCCCCATTTGATTGGAAGAAATGATTAAAAATGATGGGATGATGCCCCCTTGAGAGGTCAAGTAGGAAAAATAGAGAGAAGGTGAGCTCTCGAAAGAAGAACGTGGTGTTATAGATTTGAGATTACCTTTGGTTGTGATAGCAGGGGTGTTTGAGAGGATTGGGGAATGTGGAAAGTAGTATAACCCTAATAAAATCACCTCTGGTGAAAATGAGGGGTGAAGGATTTTGGATGGGTCACTTTGTTGAATGGAAAATCTAGAAAAATAAATAAGTTGGTAGGAAGGTATCTCAAGGAAGGATAGGAGTGGTGGAGAGATGAAATTGATGAGGAAAAATTATTTAGGAGTAGCACAAGTAATCTCTCGAAAGAAGAAATAGATTGAAAAATATGATAGAGGAGGATAAATAAGGAGCAATGGAAGAAACATAGGTGAAAAAGGCCCAAAAATGAAGGAATGGGTGAAAAAAGAGTGAAGGGGGGTGAAAATTTTGGTTAGGGGTTTTGGGGTGTATAAAGAGGCCTTAGAAAGGGTGAAAATATTCATTTTCACACTCCAACCTTAAAACCTTGTAGCTGAGTAGAGCAAGTTACATAGAGAAGATGGATAATGTTCTAGTTTAGATGCATCAGGTAGAGCAAGTGAGGAGGTATCAGTAATCAAAGATTGCAAGGATAGTGGTATATATTATCTCTCCCAACCCTAGGTGAATTAGGTGCATTTATTACTAATTAGGGGGAGGAGAAATGTAGGAATGCATGCATTGATCTATGAAGAGCATGGACCAGTGTGCACATGACATGAACAAGTGAGTGCATGGAATAGATTAGTGTAGGCATTATATTTTGATATATGCATGGGATGGATTAGCACATGTGTCAAGAGTTACTACATGCACTAAAAAAGATTTGTTTCTATGAATGAGTGCATCTATTACAGATCAATGCATGGGTGGGATGATTAGGTGCATGCATCACAAATCTGTGCATGCATTGCAAAGGGGTACATCATTAAAAATGAAGTGTGTGTATAGGAAATAGAAGAATAACAAGTCATGACATGGTTTTTGACTAGATGCAAGAGTTGTTGCAACCCTTGGTGACATGAGAGTGATGCCTAAGAGTGCTCTTACTAATAGAGCATTGAGAGGAGCATGAGTGGGGGTGCTTAGGATAGGTGGGATTATGGTATATGGCCCAGATGCCTATGATTTAGGCACATAGATCAATGCTAACAGTGTTGATAAAGTGGCGGCATAGTGAGATGAGCACTTTCCACCTACCCACTAGGGAGATTATTATGACTTTGGAGGATGTCTGGAGGATTCTATAACTACCCATGTTATGAGAGGAGGGTATACTATTGGGAGAGGGATTTGATGTAGTAGTGTACTGACTATTTGACATAGTGGATCTGCCTTGACAAGGCCATTCATTGGACTTGGATGCATATGAGGGGCATTTGGAGGAGTTCCTCCTAGTGATGGTGACCATTGTCAGTGACATACTATTGCCTAAAAAAACTAGCTAGTTCTTTCCCATTTGTTTGGAAGAGTACATTAGTGACATGTACATCGATAAGTGTGTGTTCAATTGGCATTCATGGGTGCTTGTACAACTATACATGGATCTTCATCTAAACACCTATAGGAGAGGGTAGAGCTTGGTGTAGGTGACACTGTATGATGCAGAAATGTGAAATAATAAACAAAAATAAATCATGATGAAAGCTCCTATTTTACAATCTACATCACCTCAAAATGAGAAAAGAACTATCAAAATCAAAGTAAAATAATGAAACAATGTTACCACAATAGCCCTTGATGCACCATGACAAATGGTGGATGTGCTCCAATTATGCTTGATAATGATATTTGATGTATAAATGTTGATTGCTCATGCTAGTAGCATAACAATACTTGAAAGCTCATGTGATAGACAAGTGTTCTAGGTAGATCTTGCTAGGAGAAATTTAGATAAGTGCGCTAGGAGGCAATGACTTGATTGATAGTGATATTTATATGATCTAGGATGTGGGAAGGATAAGACCTATTTTCATGAGGTCGGCTAAGACTAATAGGTAAAAGTGTATAAGGATTCTGATAAGTGAAAAATAATTAATTAAATAATAAAATTATTTAATTAATTATAGGACAAAGTGGGAGAAATAAATAAATAAATAAAATTAAATTTATTTAATTCATGTGGCTAAAGGATGGAATAAATTAATTAAATAAATATAATTTAATTAATTAATTTAGGAAATTGATGAAATGGACTAAGATTATTTAAATAAATAAAGATAATTTATTTAATTAATTGGATAATGAAAGGGGCCTAGGATGAAAGTGTTGCAAGATGGTGTCTAGGTGATGTCATAAGGACAAGGTCAATTTTAGGTGTCTACATTGTGCCTCTCTTTGAGATGATGTTATGACCAAAAGGAAGTAGTGTTGGCATGAGGCAGAGCATCAACCAAAACCTACCGCAACTCACCACCAAAGAAGTGTGAAGGACAAGGCTAACATACATGATGATTCCTAGGTTGCTTTATAAGGGACATGTCCCTAACACAATGCATATGTAATAGATAATATAATAGAATAAGTAAGAAGAGGGATATGATAATAGAATATATAGAAGGATAATGCAGAGTAGGGACTTAGACTTGCTATTGTAATATATGTCTAATATATATATATATATATATATATATATATATATATATATATATATATATATAATATGGAGATATAAGGATTAATGGAGTAATATTTAATTGTTTATGTTGTGTATGATACCGTATATAGGATTCTATCTTACCACACTAGTTTACACATTACCACATTTATCTACTATTCTATCATTGTCAAGTCTAGGGTATAAACAAAATTAAAGAATAAACTTAGGCTCAAATCTCCAGACTATGTTCCTACTTTTTCTTGCCAACATTTGGTTCTGTTGCTAGGACCCTAGACAAAACATTGAAGAACAAATAAAGATAAAACAAGTAGAAGAAAATTGCCGAGCAGAGGAAAAGAATTGGAAAGATAACATGATTTTTTTCAATCGATGGTAAATTCTCTTAGGACCTACCTTCATGAGAGGGGGAAGACACCTAAGGGGATGACAAATGGAAGTGGGGAAGGATCTGAAAAGATCTATGAAAAGATGTAACCATTTAAGTTAAGTCGACCATGGGATACATAGGGATTAATGAAATACCATACTTAAAACACCCATGGGAAAAAGGGATAAAAAGAAATTAAGAGAAATTAGTGACATAATAAAAATTGGAATGGAATTAGACTTGGAAGAAAGGAGATTGAAACAAACTCAGGAAAGATAGGAAAGATACCATAGAAGGATGGAAAAAGTAGAAGAGATAGGGAGAGAACACACCATAAAGGTTTCAAAAGAAAAGGAAGAGTGTGCCAAGAAGGGTGTTGCCGAGTGCATCGAGTGGGTGCAGCCGGATAAAAAGATATAACAAATTTAGTGATAGAAGAAGAGTGCACCATAAGGGCTGCCATAGAGATAATAGAGACTGATACAGATAAGAATCTAGGACTAATAACAATACATATTGATAAAGACAAAGAAATGCTCATGAATCTGGAAGGAAGCATTACTACTTATGATGATTCCAGGAGGACATGTAAAGAAGACTATACTAAAACCCTAACCCTACTGCAATTGGGTAAATCACCATATGTTCACCCTGACCTCACTAATTCCTAGATCAAGATCAATGAGAAATGGGAATCAATATTGAACCTCATGAAAAATCTTTAGCCTTTAAATTTTGATGAGGAATACTTGGATTATTTGGTGGATCAGAGTGTGATGAAAATTAAAAAAAGAGAAGTAGATGTGGTACTAGATAACAATGATTTCAATAGTATAAGACACTCAATAGAACCATTATTAAGAACTAACGAAATGTCACTAACAAACAAAAAAACATCTCCTATAATGAAATGACAATTTGAAAAGGTACAACCCGCTAACCAGGAGTCAACCCTAGTGCCATACAAATCAAGAAGAATTTGGGTGGAAGAACACAACAAAGAGATAGATAAACAAAAAGAAAGCGAAGGAGAAATCAGAAAGATTTGTGAAGAACTATTAGGGAAGGAGTATTTTGGCCCATTAAACTACAAAGAGATAAGGGCAGAGAAGGAAAACCCTTACCACAAATAAAAACTAAGAAACAACAATAGAATATGAAACAAACACACAGCAAGGAGTATAAATTACAAAAACAACAAAAGATGGACTCACCAATCAAACTACTAGTATTTGGGAAAGATACTATAGAAGCAATAGAACATGTGTTTGTATTAGAGTCCACATGGTAGAGAAAAATGTAACAAGGGACCAGACCAAACTATTTGATTTTATCAGAACCCTAAGGAATGAAGCATTAAATTAGTATAGGAAACAATGTCCTAACTGTTAAGCCCTGCATACTCACACCCCACCTTTTTTCCAGTTGGGGACCCCCTCCCTTGGTCTTTTTCTCCTTGTAGCATGTTTTGATCAATTGATCCCCTTCTACATCCTAAGTTTTCACTTAGGCATTTTTGTTAGCTTCAAAACTTGTGTTTTGAATCTTTTTGTGAAAGTCCCGGAAGTCTTCTAACTCCCAGGATCCTGGGTCTAGGGCCCATTTTCAGATTTGGGCCCCTTTTTCAAAATCTGATCTGGACTTTGGACCCCAATCGGTGTTAGGGTTAGAAGGTAGATATCTATTAGTTAAATGCATATTTTAACAATAAAACAAAGAAATAGAATACACAGAAATAATGGATAGCAATAAGACAACACAAAGATTTAACGTGGTTCACCCAAAACAGGGCTACATCCACCAACAGAGGGTACAATATATATTAAACTTCTAATAAATAACCTTTACAAATCTTACAACAATGTTTTTCTCCACTTTTTTCTATTGCTGTTTTTACACAACCTTTGCTATGTGTACCTGCGACACTTCCTGTGTTTTTCCAGTCACTAAACTATAAATTTTTGATAACATTTTTCATGCTGAACCACCCTCAAAACTCTGATCCGAGTGTTGGAATATATTCCCACGCATGTCCCATTAATTACAAATGAAGCATGGCCATTGGTTTTGTCTCATGACCCCAATAACACCCATCTTTTGGGTGGTTACAAAAACTAAATGTAGATGTCTTTGATTTAATATTATAACTGATCATTTCCAACATTTAATAGTTGTTTGTAACTGTTATTTTAAATACAAGTCTAGAAAAATATTTAATAGTGCAGCAAATTATTTAATAAAAATAATATGAAGATTTTGTGTCTGAGTCTAATTTGTCTCCATAACACAACAATCTCCCACTTGGAGATAGATCAAACTCTACTCCATACCATCTCCCACTTGGAGACTAATCATAACACTGCTGCCCCTGCAACTCCCACTGGAATAAGCACCTTGGACCTTGCTATTCTATTTTAGTTAAATTCAACCTTGAAGGCCAACCAAAGCTGAAGAGGAGCTCAGCTTCTCCCTTGTCACCGCCTTCATAAACATTTCAACTGGATTGTCATTTGTATGAATCTTCTCTGATGTAGGAGCATCCATGGTTCAATAGCAATCTTGCATCAACTAAAAACATTTGCATTTCATTTTGTTTGTAGTTCACTTGTTTCTTTTCATTTTCCAGTTTAGTCTAGGTAGTTCAGTCAGAAACAGATTCTGTATTTTGGTCCAGTAGCATTTTCAGATCTTATGGAGATGGACTTAGCATCTACATTCATTCATCTACATCACATCTAGAATTTAGAGATCTGCACTTCAATACCAAAAAGATACTACTATCAAAAGATGACTGTTTCTCAGAGTAGAGCATCTAGTTAATCACAGACAACCAGTTGAAGGAGAAACTTGTGGAAGCATTTCCCAATCTTTGGAGCCCAATAACACATCATTTAGTGATCTTTGGTTCATGGAAGACCTTCCTCAGAGATTCGCATATCATTCCATTCATTTTCCAGAAGTGTTCTATGCATTTAGGCCTGACCTATCTGTGTTCACACATTACATCTCTTCTTTGGAATTTGTGATCTTCCTTGGCTGACGCAGAGGAATCTATTGGTCTGGAGATGATATATATTGATGTAATAGATCCCTAAGAAAGTAGTTCATAACATAGTTCTCATGATCTAGAAGATTGATGGTTTGGATTTTGTGCGAAGGAGCTTCAAAGCTTTATCTTGTGCATGTATGTAATTAGGCCTATGAGCCCTAATTATAAGTACACATGTTGCCAGCCAATCTCTATTTGAATTCTATTATATATTGAATGACTGAATCTACATTTTCTTTATTTCTTTGAGTTGCTTCCATTGTGTTTACTCTTGTTGCACGGTCCAGACAGTTCATTCTATGAACCCTCCTACCATGACTGCATCAAGTGGTATCAGAGTGAAAGTTCAAATATTTGGGAGTGAATTAAGCAAAGTTGGTGAGGGGATTCCATAAGATCTTGCTATGGACAGATCACTGAATTGAGGCAGGCTATTTGTGTTACAACTGTTCACTGATTGTGAGGCATTTATCACCTTGTAGCTCGATTGCCAAACCTGAGGTAGTTTACACTTGATCCTAGGAAGAATACTGCTGAGGAGAGTTGCTGCTGTTGGAACAATGGCTAGTAGAATAGATGAAATGATGGAGATAATGAAAACAATGTGAATTTGTTTGGATGTTGTTGAAGAAGATAGGTGAAGAGGATTGACATCGAGACCTAATGTTGAAAGTAATGATGAAGAAGAATTTCAATCTATTGAACAAACTGGTGAAACCCTAGAAGGTGATGAAGAAGAAGAATCAGATCAAGTAAAGATGTTGCGAGCTATTTCAAAGATTGGAAAGAGACCTAGGGTTGATGTGCCAAACTATACTGGCAATTTCAATCCTAAAGAATTGATTGACTGGATAAATGATATGGAAGAATACTTTGAATATGAGGAAATTGAAGATCTAGAGAAGGTGAAATTTGTAAAGACAAAGTTGAAAGGACATGCTGCTATATGGTGGAAAGAAGTTCATTTGGAAAGAATTAGAAGAGGAAAAGAAAAGATTACAAAATGGGACAGGATGGTGACAAAACTGAAGAATCAATTTATACCTACTGATTATGAGTTGGAGCTATTGAAAGGATTGCAGAACCTAAGACAAAAGGAGAAATCTATGAAGGAGTACACTAAAGAATTCTATAAAATAATCATAAGGACAGGACATAGTGAAACAAGAAAGGAGGAAGTGGCTAGATACATCAATGGACTGAGATTGAACATTCAAGAGGAACTAAGCTTGGTAAGGATGACATCTTTGGAAGAAGCATATCAGTTTGCCCTAAAGGTTGAAGAGAAGCTAAATAAAAGACATGATCAGAGATAGAGAGGTAGAGTAGGTAAATTTCAGAGAGGTGGGACATTTTCTGGAGGAGAAAGATCTTATCCAGAGCAGAACAAGTTTGATAGCCCATTTAAGGAGGACAAAAAAATTTACTGGAGAGGAAACCCTAGTGCATACCGGAATGAAGGATACATAAGAGAAGGAAGAGGATTTGATAAGAAGACATTCAGAGGTACTTGTTTCAAGTGTGGAGGTGAAGGACATAGAGCATTTGAGTGTAATCAAGGTAGTACAAGTAAGAGGACATAAGATAGTGGAAGAGCAGCCTATGTTGAAGAAGAACCTGTTGAACTGAGTGATCTCTATTCAGTTGGTAAACTGGAGAAAGGAGAATCATTGGTGATGAGGAGAGTACTATTTCAAATAGAAACAAATGAGGAACCACCATACAGGAAGAGTCTATTCAGAACTAGACTCAAATCATGAGGTAAGTGTTGTAAAGTTGTAATTGATAGTGGTAGTTTAGATAACCTAGTTTCAGAGGAGATGGTGATTGAGCTGAAGTTGGAAAGATTGAAACACCCTAAGCCCTATCACATAGCATGGATTCAGGATGATCATAAGATACTGGTGAGTGAACAATGTTTGGTGAAATTTCATATTGGATATTATCATAATGAAGTCTTGTGTGATATTATGCCTATGGATGTATGTCATATCTTGCTGGATAGACCTTGGCAGTATGATAGAAAAGATATACATGATGGAAGAAAGAATACATATACTATAATAGCAAATGGAAAGAGAATTACTTTGATTATTTTGGAGGATGATCCGAAGAGTGAAGTATGTGGAAATGCTAGAATTTGTTTGGTAGATGGAAGAAAATTTCTGGATGGTTTGAGACATGAGAATATGTGTTATGCCTTGATTCCTTAGAAGCCTAAAACACTGAAGAAAGATACTAAAGAATCACAACCGGAAGAGATAAGGGAGTTGTTGATAGAGTATGAAGACATCATATCAAATAATGTGCCGAAGGATTGCCACCTATAAGGAGTATTAGTCATCACATGGATCTTATACCGAAAGCAAGTTTGCCTAACAAAGCAGCACATTGAATGACACCGGTGGAGAATGAAGAACTGAATAGATAGATACAAGAGTTGTTAAGGAAAGTTTGATCAAAGAAAGTTTGAGTCCTTGTGTAGTACCTGCACTGTTAGTACTGAAGAATGATGGAGAATGGAGAATGTGTACCAATTCTAGAGCAATACACAAGATCACAGTTAAGTATAGATTTCCTTTACCTAGAATGGATGATATCATGGATTGTTTGAGTGGAGAAAAATATTTCACAAAGATAGATTTGAAGACTGGATACCATCATATTAGAATTAGAGAAGGTGATGAATGGAAGACTACTTTTAAGACAAATGAAGGATTGTATGAGTGGTTAGTGATGCCTTTTGGATTGATAAATGCACCAAAGGAGAAGCATAGTGGTGGATTAGCAAGACATTTTGGCATTGATAAGATAGTGGCTTTGGTGAGTGAATATTACTTTTGGCCTTAGATACATAAAAATGTTCAAAAATTTGTGTAGAGTTGTAGAGTTTGTCAAGTTGCAAAAGGGAGTAGTCAAAACACTAGATTATATAAACCTTTAACAGTACTGGAGAGACCTTGGGAAGACATAAGCATGGATTTTGTAATGGGATTGCCTACGACATAGAGAGGACATGATTCAATATTTGTAGTGGTTGACAGATTTTTAAAGATGGCTCATTTCATACCTTGTAAGAAGACAACTAATGTCGTGCATGTAGCTGACCTATTTTTCAAGGAGATTGTGAGATTGCATGGATTACCTAAGAGTATAGTTTTAGACAGAGACACAAAGTTTGTTGAATACTTTTGGAGGACACTTTGGAAGAAGATGAAGATAGATTTGAGGTTTAGTTCAGCTTTTCATCCATAGACTGATGGACAGACAGAGGCAGTATAGGAGTTTGGGAAACTTGTTGAGATGTTTGGTTGGAGAGAAGACAGGAAGTGGGGATTTGATTCTTTCACAAGAAGAGTTTGCATATAATAACTCAGTAAATAGGAGTACTAGAAGAACACCTTTGAGATTGTTACCAGAGTAAACCCTAGAGGCATAGTAGAATTAAGAGATATCAGCATGGAAGAAAAGAGAAGTGTAGAAGCAGAAGAATTTGCAGATCATATGAAGACAATGCATAATCAAGTGAAGAAGCATTTAGAGAATATGAATAGTAAGTACAAAGAGAATATTGATGAAAAGAGAAGACATAAGGAATTTGAAGTTGGAGAGGAAGTGATGGTGTACTTAAGAAAAGAAAGATTTCCAGTTGGGACATATAACAAGTTGAAGATGAAGAAGTTTGGACCTTGTAGGATACTTAGGAAATTTGATTCAGGGAGTGCATATGAAGTGGAATAACCAGACATTGGGAATATCACCTATTTTAAACATTGCAAACCTATATCAGTGTCATGAAGTAGAGTTTAGTGACATCATGGAAGAAGACTTGAAGAAGCAGTTACCACAACTAGCACCAGAGCATATTGAAGACATTTTGGATAGCTGAGTTGGACGCAGCACTAGACGAAGACAATACAAAGAATATCTTGTGAAGTGGAAAGCCAAACCGGAAGAAGATTCATCATGAATTTCTCAGGCTGAGGTGGACCGTCTTGGTTCTCCCCTAGCCCCAGCAAAGTGAGGGACTCACTTTTTCAATAACCCCAAATGTCTGATGCAGGAGCATCCCTAGTTCAAGAGAAATCTTGCATCAACCAAAAACATTTCATTTCATTTTGTTTGTAGTTTAGTTGTTTCTTTTAATTTTCTAGTTTAGTCCAAGAAGTTCAGTCAGAAGTAGATTCTGTATTTTGGTCCAGTAGCATTTTTCAGATCTTGTGGAGCTAGACTTAGCATCTACATCACATCTAGAATTTAGAGATCCACACTTCAATACCGGAAAGATACTGCTATCAAAAGATGACTGTTTCTCAGAGTAGAGCATCCAGTTAATCACAGACAACTAGCTAAAGGAGAAACTTGTAGAAGCATTTCTTGATCTTTGGAGCCCAATGACACATCATTCAATAATCTTTGATTCGTGGCTGACCTTCCTTAGAGATCTGCATATCATTCCATTCATTTTCCAGAAGTGTTCTATGCATTTAGGTCTAACCTATATGTGTTCACACGTTACATCTCTTCTTTGGAATTTGTGAGCTTCCTTGGCCGACATGGAGGAATCTATTGGTCTGGAGATGATATATATTGATGTAGTATATCCCTAGGAAAGCAGTTCATAACATAGTTCTCATGATCTAGAAGATTGATAGTTTGGATTTTGTGCAAAGGAGCTTTAAAGCTTTATCTTGAGCATGTATGTAATAAGGCCTGTGAGCCCTAATTGTAAGCCTGCATGTTTTCGGTCGATCTCTATTTGAATTCTATGATATATTGAATGACTGAATATACATTTGTTTTATTTCTTTGAGTTGTTTCAATTGTGTTTACTCTTGCTATGTGGTCCAGACAGTTCATTCTATAAACCCTCCTACCGTGACTGCACCATTCTCCATCCTTACCTATCCATCCTCCAACATTGATTGAATAAAGTGATATCTCAGCTGTATGTGTTTTGTTTTCAAGTGCAAGGAAAAATTCTTTGCAAGATGTATAACACTTTGACTATCCATAAACAAGTAACTTTTAGCTTGCTGCTTGGCCAACTCTCCCGTGAAAATTTTCAGCCATATCATCTCTTTGGTTGCCTCTATTGTAGCTACATAGTCTACCTCCATAGTAGATAAATCAACCACCTTTTTCAACTGAGAAATCCAACTTACAATAGTCCCAACAACTGTAAAAACATAACCTATGGTACTCCACCTAGTATCAATGTCCCCTACCAAATCTAAGTTAACATAGCCTCTTAAATCAGTATTAGAGCCCCCAAAACATAAAAAATTATTGGATGTACCTCTCAAATACATGAGAATCCATTTTACCACATTCTAATGGTCAACTCTAGGATTACTCATATACCTGCTAACAACTCCTATGGCATGTGCAATATTTGGTCTTGTGCATACGATGGCATACATTAAACTACCTATAGTTGAAGTATATGGAACCTTGGACAATTTTTTCTTCCTCCTCTTGTGTCTTTGGACACATATCTTTAGTCAATTTAAAATGACTGGGTAAAGGTGTGCTGACAACTTTTGCATTCTCCATATGAAATCTCTGCAACACATTTTCAACATAATCAACCTAAGATAAAAACAAGTTTCTATTTTTCTTATCTCTAGTAATCTTCATACCAAGGATTTGTTTTCCTGCCCCCAATTCCTTCATAGCAAATGAATTTGCTAACTATTGTTTTAACTTCCTTATGTGATCCATGTTAGACCTCGCTACAAGTGTATCATCAACATATAAACATAAAATATTGTAGCCATCATCATCTAACATCTTAAAATAAACACAATGGTCTAAATTACATCAGTTGTAGCCTTGCTCAGCCATAAAACTATCAAATTTAATATACCATTACCGAGGTGCTTGCTTCAAGCCATATAAACTTTTCTTCAATCTACACACTAATTTCTTCTTACCTTTGACGTCAAATCCTTGTGGTTGTTCCATATATATTTCTTCCTCCAAATCACCATGGAGAAAAATAGTTTTAACATCTAGCTATTCCAAATGCAAATCTTCAGCAATCGTAATACTTAAAATAGTACAAATAGAAGTCATTTTAACAACTGGAGAAAAGATTTCATCAAAATCAATGCCCTTTTTTTGTGCAAATACCTTTACAACTACCCTAGATTTAAATCTTTTCTTACCTCCATCTTCCTCTTTTAGCCTATAAACCCATTTGTTTGGTAAAGCCTTTTTACCTGCAAACAACTTGCATAATTCCCATCTAATTTTTCAGCAAGGAATCCATTTCTTCTTCCATTCCATGCTCCCACTGAACCTTAGCCTCCACCTACATAGCTTCATCATAACATTCTAGTTCACTAGCATTAGTTAATAAAATAGAATACAAAGAGGGAGATTGTTTTTGGATATCTACTTATCCTTGAAGATCACCTAACATTCACTAGAGTTTGTGGTATTTGTTGTTGCTGTTGTTGTGGAGTATGAGGAACCACTAGAACATCATTATTTAGAATATCATCTAGCACTACATAATCATTTTCTTTCTTCTCGTGTTGCTGCAACTGATCTTTGTACAACACCTTCTCATTGAATATGACATCCTTGCTTCTCACAATTTTCTAATTTTTAAAATCCCAAAGCCTATAACTAAATTCATCAATGCCATATCCAACAAATATACATTTCTTTGATTTATCTTCCATCTTGGTTCTATTTTCAAAATCTACATGTGCAAATGCTTCACAACTGAAGGTTCTGAGAAAAGAATAACTCACCTTCTTACCTGTCCATGCTTCGTTTGGAATACCACAACCCAAAGGATTAGAGGGACCTCTATTAATTAAATAAACAATGGTATTAATAGCCTCTTCCTACATGTTTAAAGGTAGCCCATCATACAATCTTATACTCCTTGCACGCTCCATTATTGTCTTATTCATGTGCTCAACCACTCCATTTTCTTGTGGAGTCCTTGGAACCATTCTCTACCTACAAATTCCATTATGGGAACAATAATCTTCAAACTCTTTGCTACAATACTCACCACCATTATCAAATTTGAGACATTTTAATCTTTTACTCGTCTCATTCTCAACCAAGCTTCTCCAATTTTTAAATGTTTCAAAAACATTAGATTTCTACCTTAGGAAATAAATCCATACCTTCTTAGTTGCGTCATCTATGAATGTAACATAATACCAAAAGCCACTGAGAGAAGATACCTGAGCTGGTCCCCATACATCTATATGCACAAGATCCAACTTTTCATCTTTCTTTTGCTTCCCATCCTTGAGAAAACTAACTCTCTTTTGTTTGCCATACACACAACTTTCATAGAAATTAATATTAATACATTTCAGACTTGGTAAAACTTTCTTATAATAAAGTACCTTCATACCTTTTTCACTCATCTGCCCAAGTATGTTATGCCATAATGTTGTCTCAGAACTTGCAGAAACTGTTTCAATCTCTACTTACAAACCCACAACAACTGTTCCTGAACCTGTTTGATTTTTATTTGCAACAACTAAAGTAGAAGGATTAGTATGACCTGTACAAAGATATAAGGTGAGTACTTTCACACCTTTTTCTACTATTAAGGCACCTCTTGTAACCTTCTATTTTTTATCACTAAAAGTAACTATGCAACCTTCATCCCCTAGCTGCCCTACTGAAATTAAATTCCTACTTAGGCTTGGAATGTGCCTTACCTCTTGTAGTAGCTAATGATTCCCATTCTGTGACTTAATTCTAATTCTTCCCTTTCCAACAATCTGATAGGGTTCATATCCCCCAAATAAACCAGCCCAAAATCCCCTTGGACATAATCAAGAAAATAACTTCTATGGGGTGTAGCATGAAACGAGGCCCCTGGATATAAACCCCATGAATCATTAGAATTATCTAGGGAAATAATCAAAGCATCATCTTTAGATTTATTACTCACCACATTTGCCTCTTTATTGCCTTCTTGTTTGTCTCCTTCTTTATTCTTCCAAGACTAGCAATCTTTGTTTAGATGATCTAGCTTCCCATAGTACTAGCAATCCTTCTTTCCTCTAGATTGGGATCTCTTGTCCTTTGATTTTCCTCGTGACTTCCCATGATCTCTAGAACCTTTTCCTCTCTTCTTTGTTCTACCTCTATTTTCTGCATTCAAAACACTGCCTGATGTGGATGAAGCACCTAAGCTTTTCCTACGAATATCCTCGCTCAAAATAACACCAACAATATCATCAAATTTCAATGTATTCAAACTAGAATCAAAGTTACTAACCACCATTACCAAACTATTCTAGCTTTCAGTCAAAGAACATAATATCAAGAGAGCTCTAACTTCATCAAAATTTATATTTACAAAAGTCAATTGACTGGTAACTGTGTTAAACTCATTTAAATGATCAGTAACTGATCCACCTTCTACCATTTTCATATTAAATAAGCACTTCATAAGAAATACCTTATTTGAAGTGGAAGGCTTTTCATATAACTTTGCCAATGTCTGCATCAACTCATCTGTTGTCTTCACTTTTAAAATATTGAATGCCACAGATGGCACCAGACACAAACGAATGCTTCCCAGTGTCTTTCTGTCTAGAAGTTCCCAATCCTCATCAGTCATTGCTGCCAGTTTCTTGGCTTTCCCTTCCAATGGCCTCCATAAATCCTTCTGATAGAGATAATCCTCCATCTGCATCTTCCATAAATGATAGTTCTGCCCATTGAATTCATCAACCTTTAGTTTACCCTCATTTGCCATTACTCCCACTCAACCGTGAGACTCCCACTCAACTGTGAGACCTTCTTGCAAAGGATAACCAAACACAACCTACTCTGATACCACTTGTTAGGGTTAGAAGGTAGATATCTATCAGTTGAATGCAAGTTTGAACAATAAAGTAGAGAAATAGAACACACAAAAATAATGGACAACAATAAGACAACACAAAGATTTAATGTGGTTCACCCAAAATAGGGCTACATCCACCAACAAAGGGTCCAATATCTATTAAACTTCTAGTAAATAACCTTTACAAAGCTTGCAGCAACTACTGCAACTTGCAGCAATGTTTTTATCCATTTTTTTCCACTATTGTTTTTACACAGCCTTTGCTGCATGTACCCACGACACTTCCTATGTTTTTCTAGTCACTAAACTATAAATTATGATAACATTTTTCATGCCCAGCCACCCTCAAAACTATGATCCAAGTGGTGGAATATATTCCCATGCATGTCCCATTAATTACAAATGAAGCGTGGCCATTGGTTTTGTCTCATTCACCCAATAACACACATCTTTTAGGTAGTTACAAAAACTAAATGCAACTATCTTTAATTAAATATTATAACTAATCATTTCCAGCATTTAATAGTTGTTTGTAACTATTATTTTAAATACAAGTGCAACAAATATGAAGATTTTGTGTCTGAGTCTGATTTGTCTCCATAACACAACAATCAGTCTACGGGACCTTTTTGGATTTTTAACCAAAAGTCAAAATCCAAAATGTGTCCCTGCCCTCAACCTACATATTTAATGCGGTATGATTTTAATAAATGGGGGTATTTAATTGCAAATCGTGGTTAAATTTATTCATTCTACTTTTGTAAACATTGATTTCAACTTCCTCAGCTCCGGAGAACCAGTGTTGCATCCGTAAATTGCGAATTTAAGGGTATTTGATCGATTAAGATGGGACTTCATGGATTTTGGGTCATAGTAATCAAGATCTTCCTATGTTTTTCATTTTTAATCACTGTCTTCCTCTAGGTAGGGTTGTAAAACCCGTTTTCCTTGTCTTTTAATTTTAGTTTTGTTGTTGTAGTTTAGGTTGTTTTGTTCTTCCTCATCATCGTTAGTATGTTTTAGGGATAATTAGGTTTAATTACTATTTTAGTTAAGTGGTTTTTGTTTTTGATTATCTATTTTCACTTAGTAGGTTTGGTTTGTTCTGGTGGTTAGTTTAGGTTAGAATAAATGGACCCTATGGTTGGAATTCAAAACTTGGCCTTCAAAATTCAAAAACTAGTTCTTTGAGAAATTCCAAAATAGATCCTTTCGGGACCTTAGGCCCTAGAAGGATAGTTAGATTTAGCCAACAGGGACCAAAACTAGTTTTTATTGCCGACCTCACTAGCTCTCCTTGAATCACTTTGAAAATTGTTAAGGAAAGAAAGTATCCTTTTGGAACTTCAGGTTCTAAAAGGATCTTAAGACTTATATTTCAAAACACAATGTCTAAAATCTATCTAGATCCCCACTCCTCACATCTCATTATTAAAATTAGGGAAATTTGTCAAAAGAGAAAATCCCTTCAGGACTCTAGGTCTCGTAAGGATTTTCAGACACTAAACACTAAAAACTAAAATTCCAAAATCCACCCAGAGTTCCGCTCCCTGCAGTCACTTTTGTAAAACTTAGAAAATATTTTGTATGAAGTATCCTTTTAGGACCTTAGGTCCTGAAGGGATTTTTGGTTCCCTCTCTAAAAAGCCCAAGTTCATGCAGAGCCCCTCTGCCCGAAATGTTATACACTGAGTAGGAAATATCCTAGATCCACTGAGTAGGAAATATCCTAGATACACTGAGTAGGAAATGTTATACTTTTGGACTCTAAACCTTTTGAGTCTAAATATCCTCAATCCACCCAAACTCTCACTCCCTACCAAAAGTATTAACTTTAAGCATTAGTTAAAATCCAATTGGGACATCGGGTCCCAAAAGCACTTTTGGCCTCAGATTGAAAATCCAATATCCGTTTGGAGTCTCACTTCATGTGGAGACTCTATTTACTTAGAAATCTTTACAAATGGAAATTCCTTTGGGACCTCAGTTCTTGAAGGGATTTTTGGCTCTAATCCTAAATGTCTGAAAACCCAAAGTAGCCCCATGCCCCACTTTGAACTTATAAGTTGTCATAGAGAGTCTGATCAAGACTTCAGGTCCCAATTGGGATTTTAGATCTTTTTGAGTTTTTGGCCTAAAACCCTTTTTTCTTCCATGACCCTGCTACCCGATGCTTATATAGAGGAATTATAAAGTCCTAGTGGGATTATAGACCCTAAGAGCACATTTGGACTTGGTCCAAAAATATGAAATGAGCTTGCGAACCCAAAAATTGATAGAATACTAAAAATGCTCAGAAATTAATGTTGTTTTGGATTTTCCTTCATTTTTATTCCTTCCTATGCTTCTTCTAGGTATACTAAATGTTAGAAGTTGGAGCATCCACTCAAGTGAAGAAACAATCTCAAATTCTAATAAATCTATAGAAGACCTTGGCCAAGAAGTTGTTTCAGTAGGGACTGTAGAAAAAGGGGAAGAAAAGGAGACAAAAGGTAAAGAAGGAACCACCTATCATAATGAAGTATAAGTTCCAAGGTGTCCTAAAGGTCTCTAAATTCAAGAGTGAATTAGAAAATATCACTAAGACCAATCTTGGACACATTGACTTGGGTTAATTTAATTCAGACACATTTTCAAAGGATTCTACACCTCATGCTAAGAAAATAGTTGCATCTGGTCTAGCCCATGTGGTAGGGTTTCCTCTAACTGTTCAATGCCCTGAGATAATTCTTACAATAGCTCACTATTATGATCTTGACACTAGATGGTGTATTGATTCAAGTGGAAACCTATTGTTAGAAATCACACCTCCAATGGTTAGACAAACTTTGATCTACCTCTATATGTGCAGGTTAGCCCTCTGAGCATTGCAGACTCCACCAAGCAATATCATATAGATGTTAATGGCTGCAAGAAGCATCTAAATAGGCAGTGGTTAACTATTGAGAAGAAGTCTATAGACAAGATCCTAGGAAAGCTTACTAGAGTTAATTTTAAAGGGGAAATTAGAGATCTTATAACCCTTCTCAACAAAGCTTTTGGTAAGGAAGAATCTAGGAATTATGAAACTTAGATGTTTCAATTCATTTATTTCAAAGGGGAGGTACACTTGGATTGTGGGGCAATGCTGTTATATTTTCTTCATGAGAAAATAATGTCAGTGACAAATACAAAGAAATTTTACATGACTCCATACATTGTGTACTTGGTAGCCAGAGTTGGCAATTTTCCTGGTTTGACTACAATGGGGGTTAGAAGAGAAGGCCTTAGGAAAAACAAAATTTGGGATTTCTTTCAAAAGTTAGAATTGAAATAAGCTAAGAAATACTTCAAAAGAGTTAATGATGCATTCTTATATGCAATAATCCTTCAGTTAACAAGTGATGTGGGGTGGAGGATGTCAGAAAAAGAAATGGAACTAGTAAAGGGATGGGGAGAATGATTTATTCAATTCCCTAAATCTACATATATCAGGGTGGTAGGATTCAAGACAACACCCTTTCTTTTTCCTATGCATTGGAATGATGGGCTCATCATGATAGAATTTTCTTGGTAGATCAAAGAAGTTCATTTGAAGTTTTCTATAAAGCATAAAGCTAGTGTAAGATATCCTTTTGAATTAGGTTTCTATGAATTCCCTTCCATACAAGTTGCCAAGACAACAATAGAAGAACTTGATGCATTGAACTTAAAGTTGTATGAGGCAAGGGACAATTTTGACCCTGTTGGCTGACTTAAGAAATTATTTCCTACAATGGGGTTTGAGCATAAGCATTCTCTTGAGGACTTCTGGCCAAATTGCAAAGATGATTTTGAAGTCTGAAAGAGAAATTACACAAGGCTCACTACATTTTAGTTGAGAGAATTTGGTTTAAGGAATGACATACCTAATGAATTCTCAGATGATGAACACATTTTGGATCCGGTGTGCCATTTAGACAACATTGATACTAAAGAGTTGGACCCCATTGATTGGTCCATGAAAGAGGAGATTTCCTTGAGAGAACTAAGTGTAGGAGTGTTGCAATGCAATAATAATTGGCTGAATATGATATTGTAGAAATTTGTGCCACATGCTACAAGAGACAAAGGGAAAAAGAAGAAAAACACTCCTTCTAATGCCAAAGCATATAAGAAATAAAAGACCTCTAGCATAGACTCTCCTTCAGCTTCTGGGCCAAAGGTATATAAAAGAGTCTAAAGACCCCTCCTAATAAGATGAGGGGATCTATTGAAACAACCTCTCCAGAGAAGATAGCATCTATGTTAGGAGAATCTTGGAGACAAGCCTCTATCACAAAGAAGGTTGTTGATGTAGGGGTTGTTGCTGGTTTAGGTGCTATTCAAAAAGCACAAGTTATTCCCCCTAGACAAGATTTGGGATAGACTCTAGGAGAAAGGACTAAGGTCATGGATGAACAAGTTCAATCAGAATCCACTCTGCCCATGTAAGAAGGGGTGAAATTATCCCCTCAAGATGCTGCAGAGACACATGTACTAATTCAAGGTGAGCATCAGGGATCAACAGAGGAAGAAATGTGAACTGATGAACCACATTCACAAAATCTTCTCATTGATATCTCTGAAGGAAAAATGTCAGATAAAGGTATAGAGATGGAAGAAGGTGAGACTCAAGAAGTAATAGAAGAATATGCTCAAAAAGGAAATAAGGAGCATGAAAAAGAAGAAGTTATTGTAGAAGAGGAAGAGTACCAGGAACATCAACAAATTAAAGAGAGTGATCAGGTGGATATGCCTCCAATTCACAAAGAGGTTGTCATTGAGCTCTCTAATGTTCATTAAGAAGAAGTTTCAAAGGAAGATAATCAATTTGAGGAAACTCTAACATAGGGTCCTTCTAATGATATGGACAATGCAAAACAACAACAAATGGAAGAACATGTCTTAACCATTGAAGAACAACAAGAATTGATTAGAACCATTGAACAATAGGAGAAGCATGTTGAAATAAATGTTTCTATTGAAGAATGAGAGATAACTCATGAAGAGGAATCATTAAAAGAACAAGATCAACAAGAGGAAGTGAAGACAAAAAAGGAGAAGAATGAAGATGAAGAGCCTGATGCAGGAGATAAAGAGAAGGAGGAAGATGAGAATACAAAATAGCAGCAATATCAAAATAGGCAAATTGAGAAAAACCAGCCACCACCTCCCACAATCCCCTCTTAGTTGAATCTAAACCTGGAAAAGAGGCAATAGATAGTTGTTAAACCTTTGAGGCTATAAGAAATGATGGTAGAGGTGGATAAGAAGAAACCAAAGAAGAAGTCAAGGACTTTATCTACTATTGGAATCAATGAGCATGAAGAAATGATTACTAAAATAGAAACTCCACTAGTTGATAAGGATGATATGGACCTCCTTGGTGGGGATTATCAAATCACAAGAGTTAATTTGGGTAAGCAGACTCGGGAGGAACAGATAAATTCATTAGATTCAGCTGTAGATACATTGTAAAAGTAAGAATGCAAAAAGGTAAACAAAAAAAGGATGAACTTAAGCTACAACTAAACCAAATGAAGTATTTTGTCAAAGAGTTTCTTACTCTTATTTCTAAGCAACAAGTGGTTATAGATGTACTAGTTTTGATGACAAAGAAGGAAGTAGATGCCCTCTAAGCCATGAAGTAGAAATCAACTGTGGTAGACAGGTGGGTAACCAAGTTTTTTGAATAAGGCTCTTATTATTTGTGATGATCATTATCCTTGTTAGAAGAGAACATTCAAGATAGAAGACAACATAGATTCCTTTGTAGAAAAGGCTAAGAAAAAGGAAAGTTGGAGACAAGCTTAAAATTGTTGAAAGAAATAAGAAGGATGAGTCAAGAAGAATTGGTGAGTTCCAACATTTTGCAGGATGAAGATCCTAATTTTCTAGAGCATTGTATAATGGTTTCTTAGTTTAAAATTGATGAGATTATAGAGTATACTCCCAGTTTATTATTCTTGCAAAGGGAGATTTTTTAGTTTATGGCAATCTTTGAGGTCTTCATCAATGAGGTAGTCGGACCATAAGTGTTTTTACCCAACAAGCATAGAATTAATACCTTAGAGAAAATAAAAGAGGTGTTCACGATTAAAATATAGTCTATTGTCTACTCCTCTAAGATTGAATGAAGACATTCTGGACAAATTTGTAGAAAGAAAGGCTCATTTCAAATTAGAAATGATAGATTTAGGGAAGATAGAAAGGAAATGTGAGCATGTTTCTAACAAGTTTGATGCATTCAAATTCAGAATGGAATGGTTAGATGGGCCTAATGAAGAGAGACTTGAGCAGTTGCTATCGAATTTTGTTGAGTACAAATGAGGAAAATCTTGTAGGGGAGCACACACTTCAACTTAAGTCTTTTCTTTTTGGTTATGGAAAAAATTCTTTTGTAAATATTCTTTCATTCAAAATTTTTTGTAAAAAAGGATCCACTATTTTATAAAGTTCACCCTACCAAACTTTTAAAATTTCCTTCTTTCTAGGGCACTAGAATTTTGCATGATCTAACGGTTGAAAATTCAAAGTTAGGATATGCATGGAAATTGTAATGCTTTAATTAATATTTCTTTTTGATTGCATGTATAAGTTGGAGATGAAAACAAGAATAGAGGCACTGCATGTGATTTAAAGCAGTTGTACTTTTCTAGATGAAAATAGTTATGTTTTTTAGACACCTATATAAGGGAAGGACTTATTTGTTTCAAGGGTCCATTGGTTGAAGAATTAGGCTATTGGTCCACACTTAGTATTTTTAGCATTTTCAAGTTTTAGAAATTAGTTAACTTCACAGCATTCTAGGTTAGTGGAGATAACTCTTTGGAAACAAACCCTGTAATTCTAGTGTGTTCTTGTTGGATTTATATCTTGTACTTGGATTTGAAGAAATAAATACAAGAAGGCTATCAAATCCTCTGGATTCATCTTCATGCATACAGTGTAGTGCCCTTTTTTACTTTAGTCGTTACTTCCTTATTCATTTGAGAAATTATGAATCTAAACTTAAATTCTGAGTTTTATTTCAGATTTACATGTGGAATACAATATTTGGAAATATAATTCACTTTATCTTGTTGAAATCATTTGAATCTTGCACTGGTGATATGAATAATTAGGTTTATAACTAATTTTAATACTACAGTTAATGAATTTCTTAAATGGGTTTGTTGATATAAAGGTTGAAATAGAAGTGTTGCATTAATATTTCCTTGCATTACTTCAAATCTTTTTTGATATTTCTTTTAAAACAACATTAGAGTAGAAATCAAATTTGATCCAGTTTGAACAATAATAAAACTAGGACCCTTGTTAAACTAGCTACATTAACCCCATGTTGGCATAGCATAGTTGTGACCCAACTCCCTAGACCTTGGGGATAATTATTTTTTAGGTTAATTATCTTTTCAGGAGAGGTAAGTTGAATCTCTTCTTGCTGTTGTTGCATGTGTGTTGATTGTACCATCAATAGAACTGGCACTAGAAGGAGGGCCCTTTGAATTCACTTCATTAGAACTTAAAACTAGAGTGCATAAATTCCTTTTCTCCTAAAAGATTTTGGAGAATTCTGAGATCTTCACCTGACAAGGGAGATTTATTTGAGCTAGGTTTTCTTACTAAATCTACAAGTGTGAGAGGAAAACATAACAATCGACCATCTGCCTCTTCATCAAATTAGTAGCCTATAGCTAACCCTATCATATCACCTATCTTACCTCAGCCAATGGGTTTCTTTCCTATAAAAAATTACCCTTTAGGGATTGTACTTGGAGGAATCCAAGAACTACCCAAGAACCTAGAAAAGTTTTGTTGAAAGTACATTAATGGAGAAAGTAAGACAACAAAAGAACACATACAAGCTTTTAAAGATGTTGCTATCTGGTCTCAGATAGCTCATTAAGGTGTAGTGTGTAGTTTGTTTCCTTATTCACTGGGAGATTTTTCATATAGTTGGTATCTGAGCCAACCCTCAAATTCAATATCTTCATGGGAAGAATTAGAGACAACTTTTATTAATTAATTTAGAACATATGTAGATCCCGCTATCTTATATCATCAGTTTGCCACATGAAAGAAAGAACCAAATGAACCCTTGACCATGTTCAACACTAGGTTTTAGAGAATACAAGAGATTTCATGCACCTTACACAGTAACCAAAGATGCCGCAATTCAATTTTATCTAAAATTAATTGACAAGTTTGACGGGTTTATTTTTAAGAAGGACTCAAACCCCAATAGATATAGACACTCTGGCTAAAACATACAAGTTAGCTATTGAATTACAACATCAAATTGATCCTTCCTCTGGAGTAATTAATGGTTCTTTACCTTCTTTAGGATACCCAAGAGGACCAAATCAGCTACCTGCAATCAATAATGGTTTAGCTAACAACACACCATTGCTCAATCCAATACCTTTGGCCATGCATCAACTCGTGAATCAACCATTTATAGCACCTATAATAAGCTAGCTCAACCTGACTCAGAACAATTCTTAGATGCCTATTAAAAATAGTGGGAACTCTTTCTTTGAAAAACCTACTGCCACTCAGACATCCCATGTTGAACACCTAGAATACTGAGAGGGCGGGTGAATCAATATTGTCTTAAACCATTTGCACAACAAACATTTTAATCTATTTAGCATATTCAATTGCAGTAAAGGAAATTAAACATAAGACATGTAGCCACAATTCATAACACATGAACACCAGGACTTTTACATGGAAAAAAATGGTGAGGATTAGCTCACAATATATTATAGTAAAGAAACTGGTTAAAGTTGATACAATTGGTGGGCTTACTATCCAAGAATGATCAATGCAAGTGGCTCACTGCCAAAGAACTCACTATCCTGAAAGAAAGAGATAGAAGAGAATTGGTGGCTCACTGCCAGGATTGAATTGTTTACAATTGCATCTAACATATGGATGAAGTACAGTTCCAATAAAGCTCAAAATACAAATATAGTAATCTGCCACTATTCTAAAATATCAGACTCCTCTACTATGTATTCACTTAATTCACATCTATAGACTCTTGTCACATCAGTTGTATTACACATATGCCATTATTTTTTTTAAAACACCAAAAACAACCCTTCATATATATCCACTTCTTTCACAACATCAATTAACCTAGCCTTATTGGATGTAACATTCAAAATATGCCATATAGAACTTATCAGCCCCAAAACCTCACTCACACACTTCACGCCAAGATTCAAAGTTTGAAACAAATTAAAATAGGTTAACATGGACCTAAAATAGCTCCCACTTAACTCCACAAAACATATTTACCCTCCACACAACATCAACACCTTCAGGTCAGCTCCACTGGTAGGACAACAACAAAATAGACTATCTGTCATTTCACAAAACTGTATGTAGATCTCCAAATTACTTGAAACTTAAAATATACATGCTACAACTATTCATAATCTTATCCTCAGATCTGTACAATAAACCGTTCACTTGCGGTGAAATGCGGAGTAACTCAAATCGTCACTGGCACTATCAAAGCACTGTCTATACAGAGTGTGATAGTCTGTCAACACTAACTCTCATTTCAGAAGGCTTCAGAACCTGAAACTTTGGATTTAGACTCTTTGAACATTCACTATCAACACCTTACAACTACAATTAAAGATATTTCATGTCAAATAAATGTAGACCAAATTACCATAACTCTATAGCTTAATTTTACTAGATTGATACTTAGCCAAATTTCATGACATATCTTCTTACCAGATCAAGTCTTCTTGCACGTAGTCTTCCATGAAGAATAAAGTCATCTTGTGAGGAAGAGGATCAAACCCTCTTGCAAAATTATCAACCAAATTGATCTGCACAGTTGTCTCCTTATCCTTATGCCTGGTTATCACTTTCAGATCACTGTACCATTTTCCTTTGTTGTTACTATCTCTGTCCTGTGATGTTATTGGCTTTGCTAATCTCCAAACCACTGTATTTTTACTAAACTAGTTAGCACTCATGACAACACTAGACTAACATGTTGACATCAATGATAACACTACATGCAACAACTATCCATACTTGCAACAATCTCCCCATTTGTCATTGATGTCAACATATGATGTGAAAAATCATCAAGACAGAACTCTGCCACAAACTTGCTCTCCCCCTTTCTTTTACACATCTTCTTTTCTTTCCAAAAACAAATTTTTCTCATTGCTTTATCTCCCCCTTTGACATTAATGGAAAAAGGACTAATTCCAAATCTAAAAACTTCTTTAACTTTTGTTTACATGACACTCCCCCTCACTATCTTATTTCTATACCAAGATATCAAAAATTGTTTCCTTCTAACCATCTGTATCTGTACAAGAGATCAGGAACTTACTGATTTGTAGGAAAGATATCTTTCTAGATGTTCTTCAACTGGATCATAATTGAGTCCCAATGCACCTTTGTAGAGTATAATATCTATATTTATCCATTTATCTGCAAGAGCAATTCTTCTGCTTTATCCACTGTTGCAGGGGCATCAGTCAACTTTCTAACCTTATCAACCTCTTTTAACATGCCAATTAAAGATACCATTTTAAAGGTTAATATCTCTCTCATTTGACCCATTTGATCTTTTATCAACTCCTTTTGGCTCTACAATTTATTTATTATGGCATGAGTCTTCTTTGCTTCTGCTCTTAGATGTCCATTTGCATCTTTCAAGGGATCATAGGTTCTAGAGATTTCTAGCAATTGTGTCTCAAGGCCTTTAATTTTGTCTTTTATTTCTTTGGTAGTTATGGGCTAGGATAAACAAAATTGATATAAAGCATTGGCATCACTTAAAGCATTGTGAACATTTTTTATACTATTATCTAGCAAAATGTGTGCCTTGGAGCACTTATCTATTAATTCTACTAACCTCTTATTATCTGTTTATTCTCTTACTTTCTTCTCAACTGCCTTTTCAAAGGATTCAAAGTGACTATTGATTGTCTCCATTAATTTCCTCATTTGCAGCATAGGGGCTAGAGAGACATCTCTTTTAACATTAGGCAGTATCTTTTCAAAAAAATTCATGACCTCTCCCAAGAGTTCATTCCCTTCTATATGAGACTGTAGGATTTCTTCTTGTGTCGATGCCTAAAATATTGTCCCCAACTGAAGCTTTTGCAAAGGAGATATGCTAGGCAAGTTAATTTGTCCATCTAAAGATTGTACCTACAATGGTTGTGATGAAGACATGGTTGGGATTTGTCTTTGTCTTGCCAAGAACTCTCTAATGGAGTCTATTAGAGAAGCTCCAAGCCTTCACCAATAATATCCTTTTTCTCCTCTTTAGAAGCCAATCTAGAATTAGAGGTTTTCAGAGGCTGGCTTTCACCAAATACTTCTTCTTCTTCAACATTCTCTGGGACAAAGGCATTATCCACAGTGTTAGCAACTTGATAAGTAATAGCCTCTCTTTATTCTCCCTCATCACCATCTGTCTTTTCTTCTGGAAACTCCCTCTGCTCATCAACAATCTTTGTGTTTTCTTGAGAGCCAACCACATTTGGATCTTTTGCATTCATTTCTATTGTTAGTGGTGGCAAATTTTCTTCATTTAACCCATGTGGTTTTGTACTTGTTTCACCTTTTTCTTTATTTTCCTTAGTTTTATCTTTATCATTTCCATCTTCTTCAGAAGACCATTCTTCAATTGTAGCAAGCTATAGTTCTTCAAGAACACTTGTAGTTATTTTCAATGTGTCCTTTTTCAATCTTTCTATTTCATCTTTATCATTTGACATTAAGGTATTTAGTCTTCTTTTTGCCCTAAATTCCTTGGCTAACTTCTGTATGGCCTTAATCTTAGCTTGTTTAGAAATTGTAGGACAAACATTCTCAAGTGCCTTATTTTTCATTCAATGTCCTTGTTTATGGCATCATCTCTTCTCTTAGTCATTACATCTACAAGACTATCAGGTAGATTGTCAATTATTTCTATTAATGCAACATTAAATGCATCCACGTACCTAATAATGGTTGTTTCATATTGATTGATCTTCTACTGACCTTTCATCATACAACTTAGCTACCTGCTTTAGATTGCCATACTTAGTTATAGGATTAATTATGGCTTCCAGTTGTAGAGGGGGAAGACAGGATTTTTCTGATTTCTCATGCTTTCCCTTTCCCTTATTTGCAGCTTCACCTTCCTTTCTTTTCTTTTCTTTTCCTGAAGTTTGGCCTTCTTCACTAGATATGACTTCTCCTTTCTTGAGGATATAACCATCTTTATCTTTCTCTATACCTTCTTCTTCTATAACAATATCAATCTTTGTCCTTTTAATTTGTGTCTCTTCTTTAGAGGCAAGGGACTCTCTTTTCTTCTAGATCAATTTGGGTCCTTCTTTTTTCTCAATGATCTTATTCATCACATAACCCTTTCTCAATGCTTCACCCTTTATTCTTCTTTCATTTGTAGGTTTAGAAATACTAACTACTTCATTCTTCTTCGGACTGGCTGCAGGCATTGGCTTCAGAGGTATTAGGAGTAGTAGTAGAGGGGTTAGAAATCCTTGTTGACCTTCTATTACTTGGTGATTCCCTTTTAGGTTTAGATGTGCCCTTGGATATCTCTATAGGCCCCTTGGACTTCATTTCTTCAACATTCTTCTTGATCTCTCTCTCTCTCTTTGTGCTTAAGATGCACCTCAGTTGATTTTTCTTCATAGGTTCCAAGTCTTTCTTCAAAGATGTATTTAGGCTTGCTCAACATTAGGTCTGCAAGACCTACAATGATATTTTCAGACACTTCATATCTTATTTCTAGAATCTAGATAGTCCTAGGTTCTACTACCTCCATGTAGCATCCATCTTTGCTTACCATAAAAAGTATATCATCTTTGTATTTCTCCACAACTTTCTTAGGGATCCTTTCCCTAGCATTCATCTTCTCCTAAAACATTTTAAAGTAACCCTAGAGTGTAGAATTTGAGCTTGAATGTTCCCAATTCTTCTCAAATGGTCTCTAATCTGGGTGGCTATA
Source organism: Cunninghamia lanceolata (assembly GCA_027924645.1). NCBI lineage: Eukaryota > Viridiplantae > Streptophyta > Pinopsida > Cupressales > Cupressaceae > Cunninghamia > Cunninghamia lanceolata. The sequence goes on along the minus strand of BSBN01001807.1, from coordinate 21,974,179 downwards.
GGAATGTGTCCTAACCACACAATGTTTTGAGCACCCAGGACTTCCTTGAGGAAATAGAATAGTAAATAGATAACCAAAGTACCAAACTTGAAAGGATATTTTGAATCCTTTTTCTTCTACAAGTTTTTGAGTAATTGTTGTCTTAGCAACTCACACAGGTCATAATCCATACTCTTTCTGACCATCTCATATGCAGTGTATACTATAGTAGCTGAGACTAAATTTTCCCTGTTTGTGAAGTAGATCTTGTAACCTATCATCATAGATGCACATTTTACTACTAGATCTTCAATGTCATTCAAAGCCAAATCTCTCTTGTCAAATTTTGGCTCCTATGAGTTTCATCACAACATCATTTTTAACAGATTTGGGTGCTAGAATAGCTCTGGTGGAGCACAAACCTATTACAACGCTAATGGATTCCTTGTTTATCATGTGTGGAAGGTCAAACCACATGAATCTATCATTAATGCGGCTCAATACATACCTTACCCATGGATCTTCGTAACACAAATTGTGAAAATCATTCCAAACATCCAACTTTTTCTTGGTTAGGGCACTATATTCATGCTTTAGGTCAAAATTGTCATCTATTAGCTCATTAACCCAAATATCTCCTAGGTTTGCATGGTTGTATTCTTCCATCTTTGTATGCATATACATAATTACATCCTCTATATGCAGGACACCATATGGTATATCTGAGAAAGTGCCATCCAGATCCCTTTCCAAGGATTTGAAGGGGTGTTTCTTGAATTTAGGTCATGGGCATTCAATCACCTCTACAACTTGTGGTGTATCCATTGCAAGTGAATTCAAAACTTTAATGCATATCACACAATGAAATAGGGAAAATAAGAAAATACCTTTTTCTTCACTCTTGCCAGAATAGGGTTTGAATATAATAAACTCTGAATTGCCTTGATATCTTTTGCTGCTCAACTCAACTCTTAATTTTCTCTTCAAATGCTTTTGTGAATGATTTTTTTAAGTAAAATCCCTTTTAAGACCCTTTAGATCTGACCTAATTTGCATTTAATTCTTCAAACAATAAAGCTGTCAAACCTTTCTCTGTACACACAATCATCTTTAAATGCTCCACAATCTTCCACATTATGAGATTTTCTTCTAGAGTTTTCTTCAATAGTTCAAACATGTTGACTTACACCATATATGTTCATGCTAAAGCGTCAACATCTTTTGTTTGGTAGGGGATGAAATATTTTCATTGAAGCTCCCCCTAAGCCAAATCCCTCAACTTAGTTTTCAGAGGAAACTTTTGGACCAGATGTAACTTCATATATATCATTAACCTCTGGTATATCCTATTAGAATTAGACAGGACAACTGAGAGGGGGGGTGAATCAGTTGTCACACAAAATAAACTTTTTCTACTTTTAACCTTCTTTATTGACTTACTATCAGATCAATGATGTAAACATTAAAGCATAGATCAACAACATACGAGAAAAAACATAATCAACACACTTGACACCAATATTTTGACGTGGAAACCTAGTTAAGGGAAAAACCATGGTGGGGGTTAACCCACAAAGATTTGTACCCTGTTAAAAGTACTTTAGAAAAATAGAAGGCACATGCCTTCAGGCTTACTACCTAGAGCTCATTGCTCAAAAGAGAGGCTCACTGCCTACAGAATTTATTTAGAGCAGAAAAAATTAACTGAGAAATAGCATCTACTTCATGCCTGGTTTAGTTTTAATAAATGCTCACAAAAACTTCTACATTGCCCCAAATTCTTTTTCATTAACTTTTCACTCTACACGACTCTCATTCCTTTTCTTCTCTATTATGCTTCTGATCCTTTATTTAGATTTAATCTATTTTTCTCAAGGATGATTTTTAACAACTCTTCAACAAGTATTTATACACTTCATCAACCTTGGAATGATTAACAAGGTCAGCTAAACTTAACATGGATCTTTACAATATTGACCAAACATAGCTGAGACTTGAATCTTCCTCTACTAACATGGTACGCTTCATAAAATGATCTTTAGATCATCCGCAACATGCTAGGAATCATCCGGTCGGCCAAGACTGGGAAGAACATCAATTTCAAAGAGGAAATATTCAACAACAATCTCAAACTCCAATGCGGACCTCCAACGTAGTAGCCACATGATCTAGATACCTCAACAAGCACATTGAATTCACCAATAACATCCACTCTAAACTAAATTACCAGAATGATTTGTATCTTCCTCCAGAACCTCAAGAACACTGTCTACCATGATTGTGAAAATAGAAGGATGGCTTGTGGACCTCCAAACCACGAACCACCAGAGTTGATGATACACACTGACTTCTCAAACATGCCTTTAAATCTACAGATCATAATATTTCACTGTGGAGCAATCCAGTCCAACTTAGTGTCAATCTGTCTCTTCTGAATACTGTAAGATCCAGTTCTATTCAGATGTGATAACTTCTTCAAATCTTCATGCAGACTTCTCAATTCTTGACTGGAACAATCTCTAACAATCCCTTACATAGCCATAAGGTCTACGAACATTGAGTCTTCATTAATTTTCTCAATATCCTCAACTTTCTAGTCTCCTAAATAGACAACAAAATAAGACACAGTTGACACCAATGACAAAAAGAATATGTTGACATCAATGGCAACACTGCTTAGGCACATATTTGTAACACATCCTTCTTTACCCAGATCTTATTCATTTCCTTCTTTTGAGGAGCAACATCAATGGGTTCCTTATACCTTTGAGGGTATCTTTCTTCATTGCACTCAAAACAGTTGCACATGTCTTGCTGAGCATTTCTACTTCTTCTTGACTTTGATCTGTAGATGGAATTTTATGGCCAGACTTATTACATGTATGATAGTATCCATAAAATGGTTGAGCATTATTCCTATTATACCTTGGTATTTTTCTTCTGCACTCATTTTCTTTGTGTCCCATCTTATTACATACAAAACACCTAATAGAGTTCTGAATCACTTTATTTTTGCATTCAACAGCTCTATGACCAACTTTATTGCATGTAAAGCATTGACTAGAGAAAGATGCAACATTTTGATTCCTTCTACTTCTACATTCTATTGCTTTGTGTCCATACTTATTACAAAAATGATAAAAACCATTGAAAGATGGGTACCTTTGAGCATTTGGTTGTCTGACTGGTGGTCTTCTAACTCCATTCCTTTGATTTCAGAACTTCTTGTTATTTTTCTTCTTGTTTTCAACATTTGAGGTCTGTCCTGATTTTGAGCTTTCACCTTTTTCAAATCCTAAACCCTCTTTATCATTTGGATCTTTTTGATTTGCAATCATTTCATCAAGTGTTGCAGAGCTCATCTTGAATTTTTCTTCATGAATCCTTTCCTTCTCTAGATATGATTTTAGATTCACAACCTCTTCTTCAAGCCTTGTACATTTTTCATATTTACTTTCCACAATTACATTAAGACATTCCTCAATCCTTTTCTTTTCTTCAACCTACACTTTCAGATTTGTGATGGTTCCATTTCTTGCTCCAATTGTTCACTAACTTCCTTATGCTTGTCTTTGAGCTTCTTGACTTGCTCTTTCAATTTCTTGATGAGTTCATTTGCTTCTGGCACAATCATGGTTAGGAGGGTCCTCAAAGAGAACAATCCAGACCATGTAGCAAGAGTAAACACAATAGAAACTGTAAGGGTAAAATGGTGATCAATCAAATGAATTAAATAAGACCCAAACATCAACAGAATAGAGAAACAAGAAGGATTCAATAAACGAAGCAATGAACAAACACAGTGCAAACCTCTCTCGTTTCGATGCTTCTGTTGTTCGCCTATCACAAATCGTCCTTTTGCAGATGAGATGAGCCCTCAGAGAGTGCAATCTTTTTAGCTGTTTGTAGGAAGTCGATGGTGAATGGCTATGGTGATATGCAATGAAGATGAGCTCCAATGCAAGTATGTGATCTCAAGCTTGTGAATGACAAAAGGGTGCCAAAGGCGCGCTGGTGATATTTCTGCAGAGTAACGATGTCAAAAGCCTGGATGAATAGAGTGGAGGGATGAAGCTTCATTTATAGACTTGGAAGAATGGGAATCAATGGTTGAGAGGAGATATGAAGATCAACGGCTGAGGATGGTTGAGGAATGTGCAACCAGTAGAAATGTGACAAGTGTCCCAGCTCCATCATGAAAGAGGGGATGTGACAAAATTGATTAGAGAGTTAACTCCATTGACTGAACAGTTATCAGACTTGATTGATTAGTTAGAAGAGTGGATTATGGGATTGAATGAATTGATTGACCAATGAACTGGGTTGATTGAGGAGTCAATAGAATAGATTGACTAGTGAACTCAAATGACTAATCAGTTAACAGATTTGATTGATTAGTTAACTAACTTCTGATTTAAGAAGAAATAGGCCATGTGGGTGAGAGAAAAATAGGTAATTAAATATTAAATATATTTAATTACATGTGCAACCTGATGAGTGGACAAGGTAAGGTGGAAAAGGTGAGGTGGATTTTTGAATTTAGAACTTAGGATAGAGGAATTTGGTTTAATTAAATAATTTATGATTATTTAATTGTGTAGGACATTTAGAAGAATTTTAATTAAATAAATAGATTTTATTTAATTATGGAACAGTGAATCGATTAAATAAATTTAGAATATTTATTTAATTGGTAGAAGAACGGAATAAATATTTAGAATATTTATTTAGGATGATTTGTGTCATTTTTAGACGTATACATTTTGCCCCTCTTTGATGCAATGTTGTTTACAACGTTGTTTCAAAGAATAAATAGTCTGACAGTGATACATGCCCCACTTTGCCCCTGGTACATGTTATGACGATGGAATGCCCCGTCCAGAGATTGGACGGGAAGAAGGCAAAAGGCGTGAGACGGACAATCTCACGATGAAGAAGGTTAAGTTTGAAGAAAATGGGTGAAGAAAGAGCCAAATGATACGCGATGCAAGATGGAATGATGACACACACAAGCAAGCAAGCAAGTATGCACCAGTGACACAAGAACAAACAAGGTATTGCCCCTGTCAAGTGGTAAACCAATGATATACTGATAACAATATACGACAGTGTTGTCATGGTGGGAAACGATATATCCCTAGACCAACACGAAGGATAGTGTCTGGTTTCAAGAAATGAAGCATGTCATGTAAGACACGTGTGTTGGTCTGATTTCGACAATGCAACATCCTATATAAGACAATTGATTGATTAACTGATCGAGTTGGTTTACGACCAGACAAGGATCAAGACCACTGATTGTGATTGGATCATTTGTGCAAGATTGACTTGACTTGATTGGTATGGATTAAGGATGGACCTTGCATTTGGATCATTGCTTAGACTGACTAGACAAGGATGAAAGATATGATGATAGATAGAAATCTGATTGATAGAAGAAAGATTTGATAGAAGGACTCACAAGCTTTTATTTGTATTGATCCTCTGCATTGGTGGATCTTTATTGCATGGGGTATTGTATGGATGTATAAATGGATATAGGATGGATGCTTTGTTATTGGAGTGCTTTATTTCATCATTGGGCGTTTTATTTTTGGTACATTTTCTGAAATGTTGTAAGTGAATACAAGCATCGAGGTATAATTGAACCGAGATGACCTGAGTACCGCTTACATGGATTGTGATTTAGCAAGTTAATACAAGCATCTAGTCAAAATTGAATCTAGATGACCTGAGTACCTCTTGCATTTCAACAAACAAGGATTGCCCCCGTTCATGTTAGACCTTTGATGTCCTCGATGATCTTTTGCCGATCATGTCCTAAGACAAGGCTTCACATTACTAAAGTTTAATCCCCAAATAGCAAACAAAGAAAATAATCATGCTCCCATCATAGCATCTCTAGCTTTTGGCATCCTCGAGTAGCATAGGAAGGTATGATAGCAAAAAATCAAGACTCTGTAACTTAACCCTAGTTCCAAATCCACAAAACATTCTTGCCACTAGATGTGTTTATTTCTTGCTGTAGGTTGAATAAAATCATTTAGAAGACCCTGGGTATTTTCTTTGCATTGGATAGGTTAAGATGCTCACAGTCAAGATTTCTGCTTGAGGCACGGGTTCTACTTGCATTTGCGTGCTTGGTGAGAAGATTTCACAATCCTTATTGGGGAGACGGACCCTAAGGGACTGACCTAGTGCCTCGGGGGCTCATTGCTAAATGGCCTTGCCTACGTGACGACGCAGAGGCAACGTAGTTTGGGGTAAACCCTAATGGACCATGGATGGACTAGAAGAAAGACGACAAGAAAGATGACAAGACATGGGACGAATGGGACCGTGGGTGAAATGAAAGAAATGGAAGCGTTGGGGGTGCATTAGAATAATGGCCTTGCCTACGTGACGGCGCAGAGGCAACATAGTTCACGGACTTGGACTATGGACACCAACAAGAGACACCATGCCAGGCTCACACTAAGGAGACGGTATGGGACAAAACCTTGGTTGACAAGGCCACAAGGTGAGTATCAAGCCATGATAGGTAACTGTCAAGTGCTTATTATGGGACAGATATGGGTTGAATGAAAAAGGAGTGAAGGAAGGATGGACTCAAGGAGATTGGATTCCCAAAGATGGAGAAGGCAGTTCATCACAAGTAATGCCTGTTTGTCAGGTTTTCATCACTTGCTTTTATTTGCATGAGAAGCTAGAAAGTAGCATGACGCCTGATTGCCAGGTTTTCACCATGATACCTATCCAAGGCACCTGTTTGCTAGGTTTTCACCAAAGGACAAATTTTTTTTTGTATGCTTTCTATTTTTTCTGATTTTTTTGTATTTTCTCTTTTCAACTTTTTTGATTTTTTTGACTTTTTGATTTTATTGTGCCCCCTTGCATTGGGGTTCTCCTAGGTATAGAACCGACAAAGGTGCATGCTGTTGATTGGATCATCAAACAACTCACCCTCTGACGTGGCCAACTGATATGCCCTCAATCCGTAAGCAGCTACAATTACATAGGGCCCAAGCCAGTTAGGCTCGAACTTACCTTTCTTTTCTCTGTCCTGCTGATTGCGAGGGTTCTCTTTGAGAACTAGGTCCCCAACCTTGAAGCATCGTGGTCTAACCTTGTGGTTGTAGCTTCTTGACATCATCTGTTGATAGGCTTTGAGATGGTCAAAAGCTTTCTGGCGCCTTTCCTCTAGCAGCTCTAGTTCTTGTAGCCTGGAGACTCTGTATTCTTCATCTGATATGAGACTTTTCAACGACACCCGGAGGGATGGGAGTTCTACCTCAATGGGAAGGATGGCTTCGGAACCATAGACAAGGGCGTAGGGTGTAGCACCTATGGGAGTGTGTATACTGGTTCTGTAGGCCCATAGAGCGGGATTGAGTTGGACATGCCAATCGTAACCAGCTTCATTGACAGTCTTCTTTAGGATTTTTAGAATGGTTTTATTCGATGCCTCAGCTTGGCCGTTACCTTGGGGGTAGTATGGAGTGGAGAAACAATGTTGGATTTTGAAACACTCACAAAGATCCTGGACATCCTAATTTTTGAAAGGTCTCCCATTATCCATTATGATGGATGAAGGGATGCCATATCGGCAGATAATGTAATTCAGAATGAAACAGGATATTTGCTTTCCTATGATGGTGGTTAGGGGAACGGCTTCAATCCACTTTGTGAAATACTCAGTGGCGGTTATGATGAATTTATGGCCGTTGGAAGAAGGTGGATGAATCTTTCCCACGAGGTCAAGTCCCCACTGGCAAAAGGGCCAGGGTGTCGTTAGAGGTCTCAACTCTTGACCAGGTGCATGAATCAGGTTCCCGTGTATCTGGCACTATTTTCACTTTTTGACGAACTGATATGAATCCATTTCCATGTTTGGCTAGTAATAACCCAAACGCATGAGTTTCTTGGCTAAGGAAGGACCGCTGGAGTGTGTTCCGCAGATCCCTTTGTGTACGTCTCGCAAGGCAGTTATGGATTCTTCTTGTTCTAGACAACGGAGTAAAGTACCATCCAGACCACGTCAGTAAAGGGTATTAGCTATGATGGTGTAACGGGAGGCTTGTCAGATGAAAGTTCATTTTTGGTTGGAAGAGAGGTTCGGTGGGAGATTATTGTCCTTGAGGTAAGTGTAATTCTTACCGTACCAAGGTGAATCAGATCCGACTAGGAGACAAATGGAATGGGTTTCAAGGAGATCATAAGCCGGTTGCCGGATGGTTTCTACTAGGAACTCATACCGCGACTCATATTCAGGAACTTCTAGAAGAGAGGCTATGGTAGCCATTGCATCTGCTGCTTTGTTTTTGATCCTGGGTATTTGTTCGAAGGAGATGGTCCCAAAATGTTCTTTAAGGTCGTCGACCATCCATTTGTATGGGATGAGCTTCTCATCTTTGGTCTAATACTCATCATTGACCTAATTTATGATAAGCTGAGAATCACCGTAGACACATAGTGCTTGGATTTTCCACTCAGTTGCCATTTTAAGACCAATTACCAAGGCTTCATATTCCGTTATGTTGTTTGTGCATGGAAATAACAACCTGTAGGACTTTGGAATTGTGTCACCTTGGGGGGTGATAAACAAGATGCCTGCCCCTGATCCATGGTTGGTATAAGACCCGTCAAAGTAGAGTTTCCACGGAGATGTAGATAGAGTGAATAAGGATTTATCGGGGAACTCAAACTGCATTGGTGAAGTGTCCTGTAATGGTGCCTCAGCCAGTTGGTCAGCGATGATTTGTCCTTTGATGGATTTTTTGTCCACATATTCTATATCATATTCACTAAGGAGCATAACCCATTTTGCTAGTCGACCTGTGAGAGCTGCTTTGCTGAGAAGATATTTCAGTGGGTCGATCTTGGCAATGAGTTTGACAGGATGTGCCAACATGTAATGTCAGAGTTTTTGCGAAGCAAAAACCACCGCAAGGCATGATCGTTCTACCTGTGAGTATTGCAACTCGTAGCCCACTAGTGTTCGACTGATGTAGTATATAGCTCTTTCTTTGTTCTCATAGTCTTGCTCCGCTAGGAGAGCCCCAAGAGCAGTAGGTGTAGCAGATATGTAGAGAATTAAAGGTTTTCCTTGGATCAGAGGCATGAGTATAGGAGGGTTCATAAGATACTCCTTTAGCTTGTTGAATGCCTCTTCGCACCGCTCATCCCATTTAAATGGAATATTCTTATGTAGGAGGTGGCTGAAAGGTTGGCACTTGTCTGCCAGCTGTGAGATGAACCTGCAGATGGCCTACAACTTGCCCTGTAGGGATCTCAACTGAGTTAGAGTCTTGGGCGGTGGCATGTCCCTTATAGCCTTGACCTTGGTAGGGTCTACTTCTATTCCGTTAGCCGACACGATGAAGCCTAGCAGCTTGCCTGAAGTCACCCCAAACACACATTTCTTCGGGTTCAATTTTACTTGGTTCTATTGGCTCCACCACAATCTGTGACCTTTCTTGGTACATATCACTAGGGAGGGTGTCAAGCATTCCATCGTCAGGTGCCGCAGTTGGGTTTTCACCTTCGGATACGTCCTTTCTTTTTACTGTTTTATGATCTGACACTGCCGCAAGGTGGTTTTCACCATCAGATCCATTTTTGATCTTGATATTTTTGCGATTAGAAGGCTTGGCACCCTCCCCGAAGTAAGCCACGGTATTGAGTTCAATAGCAAAACCCGCTTTATGATCTCCTTTTGGTAAGTGATCCCTAAGTTCCATATAGTCAATGTAGGCATCATCATTCTGGAACATATCTAATTGGGGGGTTCCTTGCAGATCCCAGTCAATAAGCTCAGGGTGTAAGAGGGGAAGGGAGTCGGATGAGAGACCTGATTCATTAATGGTGTGAATTGAAATGTTATGGGCACTGGTGGGGGTAGTGTTCTGAGTGGTACTTTACTCCAAGTTGTTTATCACAATGGAATCTAAACTTTCCTCGAAAGCCATAATCTCAGGGAGGGGCAAATCAGACTCCAGTGATCTGTCCCGTTGCATTTGTCCCTCATGGTAGGGGCTAAGAGTTTGGATGGTGTCAACCTCTTTGTCATCGTAGGAGTGCTCTGTTAGCTCATCCCACTCATACTCATTTGAATCATCTGAATCTGTGTCGCTATCCACTTGGAGCGTTTGGATTGTCTCCACAAGGCAAGCATTTTCCTTGGCTTTACCCTTGCCTTTGTATCCTAAGCCAGTTGTGTTTCTAGCTGAAGAGGATGAAGAAGGTTGTATAGGTTCAATGATTCCTTCTTTTCTGAGGCTGATAGGGCCTTGTCCTTCATACCCCATCCTGTGCAAGATAGTCTCACCCCGCCCATAGAGTTCTGTAGGGAGTCTAGGTGGATCTTGGGGTGTGTTTTCTTCTTCACCATAAAGCCATTGCAGGAGATCTCGCTCCTCCGTTTCATCTGATAAGGTCCCCCATTTTACAAAGGGATTTGCGAGAGCTATAGGAGGAGCAGATGGCTTTGGAAAATGTTTGGGTGGAAGCTTAGGTTTGCCAAAGGAGCGAGGAGACAAAGGCATGGTGGCAAGGTTGAGGCTGTGCTCAATGGAGTACTCCCCCATGCCATTTTCTTTTATGGTAAGTTTCAGTGGTTTGGGTCTTGAGGAGGAAGCTTCAGTGGTATGGTCCTGTCGCAGGGTAAGGGAAATGTAGGCTCTGTTGTTGGGTATGACACATTCAGGTTTTGCACGGAAAGAATTGTAGTGTTGGTAGGGGTCGGGGTCACCTTGAATGGTGACCTGCTTGCCATTGTGCAGGAATTTAATGCCTTGATGATAGGTTGAGGGGACAGCCTTCATTACATGGATCCATGGTCTCCCTAGTAGGATATTATAAGCAAGCTCTCGATCAAGGACTTGGCACACCACATCTTTGATTACCGGTCCCACTTGAATGGGCAAGACAACCGTTCCCTTTCTGGTTCTCTCTTCCTCATCATATGCCTTTATGGTAATTTTCCTTCTTGGATCGACTGCTTGTTCGGAGAACCCCAGTGCAAGGACTAGCTTCAAAGTGCAAATATTTAAACTGGCACCCCCATCAATGAGAACCCTCTTGATGCGGTGCTTGTGTATGAAGGCGACAATGTGCAAAGGGGTGTTATGAGGTTGGGAGATAGAGAGGTCATCTTGCTCAGTAAAAGATATGGAGGGGGAAGATGTCAGATTTCCTACCATGGTCTGAAACTTTTCTTGGGCCAGATTAGTGGGGACAGTGGTTTCCACTAAGGCTTTCTTAAGAATCTCCTTATGAGAAAGAGATAGACGCAATAGCTCCAATATGGAAATGTGAGCTGGAGTTTTCCGTAACTGGTCGATGACATTGTACTGATGGGAGGAGGATGGAGATGGTGACGACCGTGGAGGAACGGTATTGAGTGTGACTTTACCACTGTGGGTAATTATACTGCAACCAGTTCGGTTAGGTCCTGGTTGTTGGTTGGGTGAGATGACATTGACCTGTGGAATATGCTCAAAAATGCAGTTTATGGTGTAGTCAAATGGAACACTTGCATAGTTAGCATTACTCGACCCGCTGTTCTGATTTGGCCTGTTGCGATTGTTGTCATTATTATTATTGCCATTGTAGTTGTTGCCATTGTTGCTGTGGCCGTTGTTGTTGTTGTGGCCATTGTTGTTGTTGTGGCCATTGTTGTGATTGTTGTTATACGGCCTGTTGTGATTCAGAAGTGGATCACTGTAAGCCACATGACATTCATTGGAGGTATGCTATTGTGTCCCTCCCTGGTTCTGATCTAGCACATCTTGTATGACATTTTTGAGGCGAATGCAGTTGTTAGTCATGTGCCCGTCCTCGGTGATATTCACAATAGTCTGTGTCCTTCCAGTAGGGAGGTTTGACTATGGGTTCGTAATCACTTGTTGGCGGTAGAGAAATTTCGTTGTTAGCCAACAACTTCCTTAGTGCAGACTCTTGAGACTCACCCAATGGTGTGAATTTTCTCCTAGGATATGAATTGTACCAAGATCTAGGCTCCCGAGAAGGTGGTTTGTTGAGTGTCCCATTGTTTGTATCTCCCTTCAGAGTGAATATGGGTTGTTGCTTGGGAGCTGCCGCCTTGGCATCTACGACCCCATCATTGACGACATTCTTGTTTTTGGTCCAAAACTTTGATTTATCCATTGTGTAATTGGAATTAGGCGTGTCCTTGTAGATCTTGATAGCTCCTTTAGCAATCATAGCCTTTTCGATGAATAAGCCCATTTTAATGACTTTGGAGAATGATGTTGGATATTGTATCTGAATCTGGTAGCTAAGATCAGTGTTTAGGTTGTGGACAAACATTTCCAATAGCTGCTTCTTAGGTATATCGTAAGAACACTTACGAGCTAGCTGTCTCCATCATTGTAAGAAGGTGGCGAATGACTCACCACTCTTTTGTTTGGTGTTGCATAGATCTAGCATAGATACCTCGTGTTCTATGTTATAAGAGAAGTGCGTTATGAATTTATTTACAAGTTCATCAAAAGTTCTAATTCCTGGTGGGAGGCGCGAGAACCACTCCATAGTTTTACCACCTAAAGATCTTGGGAACAGTCTCATCAAGTAGGTCTTGTTGTGAGCTACTTCTAAACATACGGCATTGAATTCCCAGATATGATCTCTAGGGTCCCCCTTTCCTTTGTACTTGTCAAACTTTGGGACTTCGAATTGAAAAGGGAAGGGTTTCATGGCCAAACTTTTGTCAAAAGGATACGGAGCTATGTCTTCCAAAGAGTAGTGTTTAGAACTTGAACCGGTCTTAAGGTTGGATATTTCTAGCTTTAGACTTTCGATCTATTGTCGCACGTCCTCCATAGGAGCATTTTGATCTATGGGATTCTTACCCCTATCATTGGCATGCGGGACCGTGTCATTTGTGCCCCTCTCATGTGTATGTGGGACTATGTCATTTGTGCCCCTCTCATGCTCATTGTCTACATTTTCCATGATGGAGCTAATGTCAAAGTCTGCGGGGAGTTTGATTCCGAGACTAGCAAGATGATGGAAATACTTATGGGGGTCTTCAAGGATCATCTTCTCTACAACGCGTTGGAATTTTCTATCTTGCATGTGTGCCACTAATTCTTCATGAGAAATCTCTTCTTCACCATCACGTGGTGGGAGAAGGTGATTGGACAATTCGGCCATTTCTATTTGCTTGTTGTGTTGGGATCGAGTAAGAACCATGCAAGGTGGCGCGGGATGGAGGGGGTGAGGACTAGAAATTTTGGCAAGGTGCCGACTAAGATTGTTGTGAATGGGATATCTAGGACAAGACTTGGACAAAGGATTCTCTCGCTCAATGACTTCAAGAAAGATGGTTGACACAAGACGTTAGCCGCTAGTAAGGGTAGTCAATACCAGTCTTACTGTGTAGGGCTTTAGTCGTTCAACAAGACTACTAGCAAAGGTACGGTGATCTACTAGGCTTACGTGAATTCACTAATGATACGAAAAAAAAGGACCTATGTCGAATCGGTATGGGGACAAACTAACTTTAGGACAAGAGGGATTTTGGACAAAAAGTGAATGGGACAATTGACGAAAGAGGGAGACTTGGGTGAAATGGATGAAGACTATCTGCAAGGTTGAATCTAACCTCAGAAAGTGAAGCTAGGCCGAAATGGGTACTCTGATCAGGTGAAAATATTTTCTCAAAAATAGGGAAAGTGCTCACTGTCGCATATGCGCAGAAACAAATGCGCAGCATAAATAAGCAAATGCGCCGCAAGTCTCAGTATATGTGCAGCTCTGGTTAAGGACAAATGCGCAGTAACAGTGTGTATATGTGTAGCAATATTACACATGCGCAGCAAGTCGTAATAGAAGCGCAACAAGTTGCAGTATATGCGCAGCAGAAAGGAGTATATGCACAGCTTTGATATTTTTGCAAATTTTTTTGGATTTTTCTCTGTTTTTGGTATTTTTTGGTTGGAAAAGGTCTTCCTGATCTAATATTTATGAATTAACAGCAAGAAAACATAGCAAGCGCAAAGAATATTTTGTAGTTTTTCATTGTTTTTGTAGTTTTTTTTTTTGTTTTTTTTTTTTCGACTCTATTTTGGACAAAAGCAAGCACAAAATCGTAGGTGAGAAATGGATTATAAGGGATTTGGGCCACTAAAACAAGAGGTATTTAATGCGGGCAACCGTTCAAGTGGTTACACGTGCGGCAGCACTACTCTCCGTTATGGAGTCTCCCAACCTCAAAGGGTTACGCCTGAGAGGGTTTTGGGGGAGGTTGGCCGTCAGTGTAACATAACAGCACTCGTTGCAGGAAGTTTTCACCTCAAGCATAATTTATTTTAAGTGGCTTGGTAGGGCTTGGCATTAGCTTGTTACCACTCAGGGTCATTCCTGCTTGGACAAGCGTGCATCCAAGGGCAGGCCCCTCCTAAAGGTTAAACAAATAGAATGACAAGTCTGGCACTCTGATCACCTAGGAGAGGAGAGAGCATAAGCCTATTGTCATTCGCAAGCACAGAATACACTGATTAATCCACCCTAGTTAAAAGTGAAAAAAATCTAAATGGGTTAATCTACTCAAACAGAACTTTGAAGTGATTTCAGCAATATAGTAGTGGTTCAATTTTTAAATCCCAGAAAGCAGTGGTGAGTTCAGTTTTAAATCCACGTAGCATGAGATTGTTAACTTTGAAATTCAGGTCTCACAATATAGCAATGGTTCATTTTAACTTCAGAAAGCAGTGGTGAGTTCAATTTTTAAACCGCGTAGCATGAGATTGTTAACTTTGAAATTTAGGTCTCACGATATAGCAATGGTTCATTTTAACTTCAAGATCATTGATGAGTTCAATTTTAAACTTAGATAGCAATAACTTGGAAGGTGTTTGCAATGCAAACAAGAAATAATCCAGTTACTTCCTCCCTAATTAGAACTAGATGAAGATTTGAATGAACATCAATTTTTTACTTTTCCCCAGAAAATGAAATGTGAACTAGTTAGATGCAACTACATGGAACTAAACCCAAGCCTATCCTGCAAAAACTGCTCCAGCAAACACCTGCAAAAAGGTTAGTGTTAGCAACTTCCCCTAGAAAAGTACTAAAACCTCAGCCTGTTACAAATGCGCAGCTTTAGTGATCAAATGCGCAGAAATGATCAACAGAAGCACCACAATAATGAATGCACCATAATATTGCATGTGTGCACAATTAAAAGGAATGAATGCGCAGTATTAATGGATGCACAGCAACAGTCTTCAAAAGCGCAGTAAAAAGGAACATATGCGCAACAATAATAGAAGCGCCGTAACAGTGCGCATAAGCGCCATAGAAATACACAAATGCGCAGAAAGGATAAAAGTGCCGTAACAGTCTTCAAAAGCGCCGCCTAAATGAACAGATGCACCAAAGTAATCTGTGCATGACTTTGCGTGACCTGTACGGATCCTCTCTTCAAAAAAGCTTAGAAAATGGTAAGATAAAGGGGCAAAGGCCCCACGGTGGGCGCCAAAAATGTAAGGGTAAAATGGTGATCAATCAAATGAATTAAATAAGACCCAAACATCAACAGAATAGAGAAACAAGAAGGATTCAATAAACGAAGCAATGAACAAACACAGTGCAAACCTCTCCCATTTCAATGCTTCTGTTGTTCGCCTATCACAAATCGTCCTTTTGCAGATGAGATGAGCCCTCAGAGAGTGCAATCTTTTTAGCTGTTTGTAGGAAGTCGATGGTGAATGGCTATGGTGATATGCAATGAAGATGAGCTCGAATGCAAGTATGTGATCTCAAGCTTGTGAATGACAAAAGGGTGCCAAAGGCGTACTGGTGATATTTCTGTAGAGTAACGATGTCAAAAGCCTGGATGAATAGAGTGGAGGGATGAAGCTTCATTTATAGACTTGGAAGAATGGGAATCAATGGTTGAGAGGAGATATGAAGATCAACGGCTGAGGATGGTTGAGGAATGTGCAACCAGTAGAAATGTGACAAGTGTCGTAGCTCCATCACGAAAGAGGGGATGTGACAAAATTGATTGGAGAGTTAACTCCATTGACTAAACAGTTATCAGACTTGATTGATCAGTTATAAGAGTGGATTATGGGATTGAATGAATTGATTGACCAGTGAACTGGGTTGATTGAGGAGTCAACAAAATAGATTGACTAGTGAACTCAAATGACTAATCAGTTAACATATTTGATTGATTAGTTAACTAACTTCTGATTTGAGAAGAAATAGGCCATGTGGGTGAGAGAAAAATAGGTAATTAAATATTAAATATATTTAATTACATGTGCAACCTGATGAGGTGGACAAGGTGAGGTGGAAAAGGTGAGGTGTAAAGGTGAGGTGGATTTTTGAATTTAGAACTTAGGATAGAGGAATTTGGTTTAATTAAATAATTTATGATTATTTAATTGTGTAGGACATTTAGAAGAATTTTAATTAAATAATAGATTTTATTTAATTATGGAACAGTGAATCGATTAAATAAATTTAGAATATTTATTTAATTGGTAGAAGAATGGAATAAATATTTAGAATATTTATTTAGGATGATTTGTGTCATTTTTAGACGTATACAGAAACAACTCAAAGATATGAAACAAATGCAGATTTAGTCATTTAGTATATTATAGAATTTAAATATAAACTGGCCGGCAACATACGAGCTTCAATTAGGGCTCACAGGCCTAATTACAGAATTGCAAAATATGCACAAGATATAGCTTTGAAGTTCCTTTGCAAAGAATTCAAACTATCAACTTGTAAAACTATGTTAACTACTTTCCTAGGCATCTATTACATAAATATATATCTTCTCCAGATCATAGGATTCCTCCACGTCGGCCAAGGAAGATCACAAACTCCAATGAAGAGCTGTAACGTGTGTACACGGATAGGTTGGGCCTAATCATGAAGAACTCCTCCGCAAATGAATGGAATGATGTTCAAATCTCAGGGAAGGTTAGACATGAACCAAACAACATTGAATGATGTGTCATTAAGCTCCACAAGTCTTCTCCTTTAGCTGATTGTTTGAGACTATTATGATGCTCTGCTATGAGAAAATAGTCAATCTTTTGATAGTGATATCTTTCCTGTACCATAACCAAATGATCTAAGATTTGGATATGATGTGCATGAATATCTCTAGATGCTAATCTAACTTTGCAAGGTCTAAAATGCAATTAAGTAGAATACATACCAAATATAGAAACTGCTATTGACTGAATTACCTGAACTGAACTTGAAATTGAAAAGAAACAAACTGAAATGCATTTTTTTTTGGTTGATGCAAGATTTCTCTTGAACCAAGGATGCTCCTGCATTAGACATCTAGGGTTATTGAAAAAGTGAGTCCCTCACTTTGCTAGAGCTAGAGGAAAACCAAGACGGTCCACCTCATCTTGAGAAATCCATGATGAATCTTCTATCAGTTTGCCATTCCACTTCACAATGTATTCTTTGTATTGTCTTCCTCTGGTGTTGCATCCAATTCTGCTATCCAAGATGTCTTCTATCTTCTCTGGTGCTTGTTGTGGTAATTGCTTCTTCAAGTCTTCTTCCATTCTGTCACTGAACTCTGATTCATAGTACTGATATAGGTCTACAATGTTGAAAATAGGTGATATGCCCAATGTCTCCCGTAACTCTACTTCATACACATTTCTTGAATCAAATTTTCTGAGTATCCTACAAGGTCCAAACTTCTTCATCTTCAACTTGTTATATGTCCCAACTAGAAATATTTATTTTCTCAAGTACACCATCACTTCATATCCAACTTCAAATTCTTTGTGTCTTCTCTTCTCATCTGCTCGCTCTTTATACTTGTTGTTCATCTCTTCCAAGTGCTTCTTCACCTGATTATACATTGTCTCCATGTGTCCTACAAATTCTTCTACTTCTGCACTTATCTTTTCTTCCATATTGATGTCTCTCAACTCTACTACTCCTCTAGGGTTTACTCTGGTAACAATCTCAAAAGGTGTTCTTCTGGTACTCCTATTCACTGAATTATTGTATGCAAACTCTGCTTGTGAAAGAATCAAATCCCAGCTTCCTACCTTCTCTCCAACCAAGCATCTCAACAAGTTTCCCAAACTCCTATTTACTACCTCTATTTGTCCATCAGTCTGTGAATGAAATGCTGAACTGAACTTTAAATCTATCTTCATCTTCTTCCAAAGTATCTTCCAAAAGTATCCAAGAAATCTTGTATCTCTGTCTGAAATTATGTTTTTAGGTAATCCATGCAATCTCATAATCTCCTTGAAAAATAGGTTAGCTACATGCACTGCATCAATTGTCTTCTTACAAGGTATGAAATGTGCCATCTTTGAAAATCTGTCCACCACTACAAATATTGAATCATGTCCTCTCTGTGTCCTCGGCAATCCCATTACAAAATCCATACTTATGTCTTCCCAAGGTCTCTCTAGTACTATCAAAGGTTTATACAATCCAGTATCCTAACTACTCCCTTTTGTAACTTGACAAACTCTACAAATCTACACAAATTTCCTAACATCCTTATGTATCTGAGGCCAAAAGTAATTTTCACTTACCAATGCCATGTCAATGCCAAAATGTTTTGCCAATCCACCACTATGCATTTCTCCTTGATCAAATTATCACTCATTGAACTCCTAGGTATGTACAATTGATTTCCTCTGAACAACATAACTTCTTGAATGAAATAGTCTAACCAATTACTCTAATCTATCAAAACAATTTCTTTACATGCTTTCCAAGGTTCTACAAAATCAAGATCTTCTTCATACATGGTCTTCAATTCATCAAATCCCAACACTTCAACTCTCATCTTTGTCAGCAAATTCCTTCTCTTGCTCAATGCATCTACAAATTTGTTTGATTTACCACTCCTATGCTTCAACAAAAAAAGTATAACTTTGCATGAACTCTACCCATCTCGTATGTCTTTGATTCAACTTTCCTTTACTGTTCAAATACTGCAAAGCTTGATGATCTGTATACAACACAAACTCCTTAGGCAACAAGTAATGTCTCTACTTCTTCAAGGATTGGATTGTGGCATAGAACTCCTGATCATAAACTAAATATCTTTTCCTTGCATCATTCAACTTCTCACTGAAATATGCTACAGGTCTACCTTCTTGACTTAACACTGCTACAATTGCAATCCCACTTGCATCACAATCTACTTGAAATACCTTATTGAAATCAGGTAATGCCAATATAGGTTGCTACGTTACTTTCTTCTTCAACAATTCAAAACTTTTATCTACTCCTAATGTCCACTTGAAATCTTTTCTATCACCTCTCATTGCATCTGTCATAGGGTTACAAACTAAACTAAAATTTCTGATGAACTTCTGGTAGAAACTAGCTAATCCATGAAATAATCTAACTTCTCAAATGCTCTTCAGTGTAGGCCATTCAACAATTGCTTTTACTTTCTCAGGGTCCATCTTCAATCCTTCCACAGAAATCAAAAATCCTAAATATACCAATTCTTCCTTCATGCAACTACACTTCTTGATGTTTATCAACAATTTCTCCTTTCTCAGTCTCTGTAAAATTTGTTTAAGGTGCTGCAAATGTTCTTTTGTCATACTAAAAATTAGAATATCATCCAAATATACAATAACAAACTTACCCAAGAATTTCTTCAAGACTTCATCCATCAATCTCATGAAAGTACTCAGTGCATTTGTTAATCCAAAAGGCATCACTAACCACTCATACAATCCTTCATTTGTCTTAAAAGCAGTCTTCCATTCATCTCCTTCTCTGATTCTGATTTGATGGTATCCACTCTTCAAATCTATCTTTGTGAAATATTTTTCTCCACTCAAACAATCCATAATATCATCCATCCTAGGTAAAGGAAATCTATACTTAATGATGATCTTGTTTATTGCTCTAGAATCTATACACATTCTCCATTCTCCATCCTTCTTAGGTGCTAACACTATAGGTACTACACAAGGGCTCAAACTTTCTCTGATAAAACCTTTCATCAATAACTCATGTATCTATCTATTCAATTCTTCATTCTCTGTCGGTGTCATTTTGTGTGCTGCTTTGTTAGGCAAACTAGCTCCAAGTATAAGATCCATGTGATGAATGATACTCCTAATTGGTGGCAGTCCTTTAGGTACATTGTCTGATATGATGTCTTCATACTCTGTTAGTAACTCTATTATCCCCTTTGGTTGTGCTTCTTTCATCTCTATTTTTGGCTTCTTAGGAATCAAGGCATAACACATATTCTCATGTCTCAAACCATCCAGAAATTTTCTTCCATCTACCAAACAGATTCTAGCATTCCCACATACTTCACTCTTAGGATAATCTTCCAAAGGAATCAAACTAATTCTCTTTCCATTTGACGTTATAGTATATGTATTCTTTCTCCCATCATGTATAGCTTTTCTATCATATTTCCAAGGTCTACCCAACAAGCTATGACATACATGCATAGGCATAATATCACACAAGACTTCATCATGATAAGATCCAATATGAAATTTCACCAAACACTGTTCACTCACCAGTACCTTATGATCATCCTAAATCCATGCTATCTGATAGGGTTTAGGGTGTTTCAATCTTTCCAACTTCATCTTAGTGACCATCTCCTCTAAAACTAGGTTATCTGAACTACCGCTATCAATTACAACTTTACAACATTTACCTCATTATTTGCATCTAGTTCTGAACAAACTTTTCCTCTACGTGTTGAAAGTATGAGGTTAACTAGTTTTGTCATTGATGTCAACATACTCATATTGCTCAATGAGATGGATTGGATGAGCTGTGTGCTGAGGATATTGAGAAAATTAGTCTCAATCAGGAACAGTGAAGAACAGTGATGATATTAAGGTAAAAGGCCAAGATAAGATAAAGATCAGAGGATGCGGATTAAAGGGTTTGTAGATATAAGTCTTGAGGTGATCCAGTTAAGATTTTAGAGGTCCACATGAAGACATGAAGAAGTTGTGACCGGTCAAGTAGAACTGGTTCCGGGAGATGCTCCGGAGTGACAGAGTGTTACAAAAAGGTCCGGTGAGATCCGGAAGTGGATTGTCCTAATCTGTAGATTGGAAGGAGTGTTTGGGATGTCCTTGTGATGTGTCATCTCAATTTATTCATGGTTTGGAGGTCTGAAAGCACCTTGTTCGGTATGACAGTGGCGATAGACTGTGTTCTTGAAGTTTCGGATGAAGAAGAGAAGAGATTCTAATAAGTAGAGGAAGTGCGGATGTACCTGGTCATTCAGGCAAGCCTGTGAAGGTTCTTGGATCATGTTGAGGTTGTGTTGTCGGTCTGTATTAGTGTTAGAGCCTGGAATTGAAGATATACTTCCGGATGAAGATGTTCTTGTTCAGGTTGGCCGACCGGATGAGTTATTCATCTTACGAATGTTCTTGTGGTTGATTGCCGACTTAGATGATTGTTCCTAAGTCGATGCCTTGTATAAATAAAGGTTTGTGAGTTCATTTCGAAGTGTGTCATGAAGTAGATGAGTGTGGTATAGTGAAAGAATGAAAGGCAGAGCAGGTGTGTCTCGGGCTTAAATGGAACTGATCCAGACATGGTAAAGATGTCAAATCTCCAGTTCAAGTTTGTAATACTTGTTATCTTGTAGATAGTGTGTCTCCTGTAGGTAGTGTGCCTCCTTGTGAGCAGTGTGCTCAGGAAGTGAGCCCTAATTGACATGTGCCATCCATTTTTCTTATTCTTCTAATAGAGAATAATCCTTGGGTTAATCACCCCGTGGTTTTTCCCTTAACCGGGTTTCCACGTTAAAATCTTGGTGTTTAATGTGTTGATGTTTATCTGCTCTGATGTTTACGCTTCATGCTTTCATGAATGGTTAATTGACATGTTATTAAATAACAAAGAAGAATCAAGTGTTTGAAGTAACAACAAGTTTTTGTACAACTGATTCACCCCCCATCTTAGTTGTGTGCCCTAGATCTAACAATTGGTATCAGAGCCAAGTTCCTCTAAAAGGAGCTTAACCACTTGAGGAGATCTAGGATGTTGTCATACAAGAAGGATAGCTCGAAGTTTGATGGAACTAACTTCTCTCTCTGGAAAGGTCGCATGAAATGTCACTTGGAGTGTATGGGAAAAGCATACTTGTCAATGGTCACAAAACCATATGTACCTCCACAGAGTGGTCCGACAACTCTAAATGAAATCACAGATGCTGAAAACAATCTATGGACAAAAGAAGCTCTTCTAAGTGCATTAACTGACTCAGAGCTCTCAAATGTAATTGACCTACCAACTGCCTATGAGATCTGGATCAAACTAGAACTTCTGCATGAAGGAGATGAGTTTGTTAAGAGTGCAAGGTTGCAAAGTCTCAAAGGGAAATTTGAAAGATTAAAGATGAGAGATGATGAAAATATAACTACCTTTATGCCAAGAGTAAATGAGTTGGTGTGTGGAATTAGGAATGCTGGTGGAGTTCTGGATGAAAATGAGATTGTTTGCAAAATTCTCAGATCCCTTCCTGCTGCCTACAAAATCAAGGTTGCTACCATTGATGAATTTAGAGCCCATACAACTATCACTAGAGACCAATTGGCTAGCAAACTAGCTGCATTTGAAATGACTGAGTTTAGAGATGATCCTCCCAAGACTGAATCTACATTCAAAGCCAGTGCCTTTGTGAAAGGCAAACAAAGATTTGATCCAGGAGAAAACTCTTCAAGGAAGCTATCATGGTATGATCAAGCAAGGAAAGATATGGAAAAGGAAGAAGCAGAAACAGCTCAACTTGAAGCCCTCATTGCAAAAAGGCTGCCAAGAGGATCCGGTAAGTATGAAGGAAAACTGCCTTTTAAATGCTTCAACTGCAATAAGATTGGTCACTTTGCCTCAAGGTGTTCAGAAGGATCTACAAGGTCAAACTCTAACAGACAAAGGTTCCAAAAGAATTGTTATTATGTTCATGAAGAAGATGATAATGAAGGAGTAACAGATGATGAATCAGAGATAGGAGACAAATCTAGAAATGAATGGGTGTTTATTGCCATCAAGGAAGAAGAACCAATATCCTTTGAAGCTATCAATCATAAGGTTGTAGAAAGAGCTTTAGCTACCCAAGTTGAAGAAAAGGATGATTAAGTTATTGACAGTGGATGCTCTCACCATATGATAGGTGACAAGAACAAGTTCTTAGATTTGGAAAGGTATGAAGGAGGAATGGTAAAGTTTGGTGACAATTCTACTGGTAGAATAAGAGTTAGGGGAACTATTTCTTTCGATGGAAAGAGCAAAATTGGTAATGTACTGTATGTTGAAGGATTGAAGCACAATCTTCTGTGTTGGACAGTTGGTAGACAAAGGTTATGATCTCCGGTTCAAAAATGGAAGATGCAGGATCTTTGAAAGCTCCGGAATAGAGATTACATCCGGTACTCAAACAAAAGGTACTATCTTCCATCTAGTTGGTTCTAATAAAAGTTGTTTGTTCGTTCAAGTTGATCAGAGTTGGTTATGGCATAGAAGGATGTGTCATGTAAATTTTGATAACATCATCAAGATAAGCAATACTCAGGCTGTAAGAGATCTTCCAAAGTTGATAAAACCTACAAACAATTTGTGCAAAGAATGTCAGCTAGGTAAACAAAGCAGAGTCTCTTTCAAAAGCAAGGATCAGTCCTCTACCGGATTATTGGAATTAGTTCATACTGATCTATGTGGTCCAACAAGAATCAAGAGTATGCAAGGTGATAGATATTTCATGTTACTGATTGATGATCATTCCCAGATGATGTGGGTTACCTTTCTGAAAGAGAAATCTGAAGCCTTTGAGAAGTTCAAAATCTTCAAAGCTATGGTAGAGAATCAGAGTGGATTGAAACTGAAATGTCTGAGGTCTGATAGAGGTGGTGAATTCACATTTGGTGAATTCATAGACTTTTGTGAGAAGCATGGTATAAAGAGACAGTTGTCTTCTCCTAGGACTCCACAATAAAATGGAGTAGTTGAGAGAAAAAACTGGACCATTCAGGAAGCATCTAGGACAATGATGATGGAAGCAAATGTTCCTCAGATGTTTTGGAGAGAAGCTGTTAGCACTGCAGTCTACACTCTCAATCAAGTTCAAATCAGAAGCAATACCGGTAAGACTCCCTATGAACTTTGGTTTGGCATCACTCCTACTATGAGATATTTCAGGGTATTTGGTAGCAAATGTTACATTAAAAGAGATGAAGATCTAGGAAAGTTTGATGCTAGAAGTGATGAAGGAATTTTCTTGGGTTACTCCACTCAAAGCAAAGCATACCAGTGTTACAATAAGAGACTGAGAAAGATGATAGAAAGTACAAATGTAAAAGTTGATGAAGGTATTGAGAAGCCCTCAAGATTTTATGAGTATGGTGAAGATGATCAGAATGATATTCTAGTTCAAGGAGCTCCATCCTCTCTTGAAAGATAGATTTAGACTGATCTGGTAAATCAGGAAGAAGAGACAGGTCTGAATGAGTATGATCAAGAAGCAGAAGTGCAAGAAACTCCCAAGATTCCAAGGTATGTAAGACTGAACCACTCTAAAGATCAGATCATAGGTGACAAAAGCAGATGTGCAAACTAGAAGGAATGTTGCTCAAAATTTAGATGAATGCTGTCTGATTTCAAAGATTGAACCTAAGACAATAAATGAAGCATGCAATGATGACAATTGGACAAAAGCAATGGAAGAAGAATTAATGCAAATTGAGAAAAATCACACTTGGGATCTTGTTTCTAGACCTAGTAACAAGAATGTGATTGGAACAAAATGGGTCTTCCAGAACAAACTAAATGAAGTTGGTGAAGTAATTAGAAATAAGGCTAGATTAGTCTGCAAACGCTACTCTCAAATAGAAGGGATTGATTTTGAGGAAACCTTTGCTCCGGTGGCAAGAATTGAAGCAGTCAGACTATTTCTTGCATTTGCTACCTTCAAAGATTTCAAAGTATATCAGATGGATGTCAAATCTGCCTTCTTGAATGGTGACTTAGAAGAAGAGGTGTACATTGAACAACCAGATGGATTTCAGTTATCTGAGCATGGTGATATGGTCTGCAAATTAAAGAAGGCACTATATGGTCTAAAGCAAGCACCAAGAGCATGGTATGAAAGATTGGATAAGCATCTTGTGCAGATTGGATTCAACAAAGGTATTGCTAATAGTAAGTTATATTTCAAAATTGATCATGAAAATATTTTGATTGTTGAAGTATTTGTTGATGATATCATCTTTGGAGGAAAAGATAGCATGTGTAAAACTTTTTCAAATCAAATGAAAAGTGAGTTTGAAATGTCAATGCTTGGTGAAATGAATTTCTTGTTGGGTCTGCAAATTACTCAGACAGAGAAAGGAATCTTTCTCTCAGACTAAATATGTGAAAGAACTTTTGAAGAAATTTGGAATGGAAGATTCAAAGCCTATGAACACCCCCATGGCTACCAGATGTAAGTTAAGCAAAGATGATGACTCTCCCAAGGTGGATCAGACAAAATATAGGTCAATGATTGGAGAACTATTATATCTCACTCAAACTAGACCAGATATTATGCAAGCTATTGGTTTTGTTGCTAGATTCCAAGCTGATCCTAGAGAATCTCATGTTATGGCAATCAAGAGGATTTTTAGATATCTAAAGGGGACAGTTGAGTATGGTCTATGGTACCCTAGAGATCATGATTTCTCTCTTCATGCATATACAGATGTAGATTGAGTAGGAGATGTGGATGATAGGAAGAGAACCAGTGGTGGAGCCTTCTTTTTAGGAAAAAGATTGGTTTCTTGGCTAAGCAAGAAACAAGAGGCAATATCTCTGTCTACAACTGAAGTAGAATACATTGCTGCAACAAGTAGTTGCACTCAAATTTTATGGATGAAGCAGATGTTAAGAGACATTAAAGTAGAATATGAGGAGCCTATCACAATTTTCTGTGATAATTCAAGTGCAATAAATATTTCTAAGAATCTGGTGTTGCATTCTAAGACCAAGCACATATCTATCAAGTTTCACTTTCTGAGAGAACAAGCGAACAAGGATGAAGTCAGATTGGAGTATGTACCCTCCAAGGATTAGATTGTAGATATTTTTACTAAACCACTTCCCAAGGACTCTTTTGAGTATCTCAGGGAGAAGTTAGGGGTCATGGCCCCTCCAGTGATGAACTAGGATGCATTGATGTGCATCAGTTTGGTAGATATCACAGTCATATCTTGTGATCCTGATTGATGATGAGGAGATGCTACTAAGGGGGAGCAATTGATATGATTCTGATGTGTTAAAATTGCAAGTATGAGCCCTTTGCCATTGATGTCAAAGGGGGAGAGAAGACATGTGAAAAATAAGTGATTGATCAAAGGGGAGTAGTAAAGAAAGAGAAGACATGTGAAGAGTTGTTGCTGATAGGGGGAGCTGTGACAGAAAGGAGAAGTTCTTGTCTTGATGGTTTTTCACATCATATGTTGCCATCAATGACAAAGGGAGAGATTGTTGCAAGTATGAGGTTAACTAGTGTTGTCATTGATGTCAACATACTCATATTGCTCAATGAGATGGATTGGATGAGCTGTGTGCTGAGGATATTGAGAAAATTAGTCTCAATCAGGAACAATGAAGAATAGTGATGATATTAAGGTAAAAGGCCAAGATAAGATAAAGATCAGAGGATGCGGATTAAAGGGTTTGTAGATATAAGTCTTGAGGTGATCCAGTTAAGATTTTAGAGGTCCACATGAAGACATGAAGAAGTTGTGATTGGTCAAGTAGAACCGCTTCTGGGAGATGCTCTGGAGTGACAGAGTGTTACAAAAAGGTCCGGTGAGATCCGA
This sequence comes from Cunninghamia lanceolata, assembly GCA_027924645.1. Classification (NCBI taxonomy): domain Eukaryota; kingdom Viridiplantae; phylum Streptophyta; class Pinopsida; order Cupressales; family Cupressaceae; genus Cunninghamia; species Cunninghamia lanceolata. Next base: position 21,947,351 of record BSBN01001807.1, on the reverse strand, counting down.
AAGTGCATTGTCCTAATTTACGGATTGGAAGGAGTGTTTGGGATGTCCTTGTGATGTTTCATCTCAATTTGTTCATGGTTTGGAGGTCCAGAAGTACCTTGTTCAGTATGACAGTGGCGATAGACTGTGTTCTTGAAGTTCCAGATGAAGAAGAGAAGAGATTCTAATAAGTAGAGGAAGTGCGAATGTACCTGGTCATTTAGGCAAGCCTGTGAAAGTTCTTGGATCTTGTTGAGGTTGTGTTGTTAGTCTGCATTAGTGTTAGAGCCTAGAATTGAAGATATACTTCTGGATGAAGATGTTCTTGTTCAGGTTGGCCGACCGGATGAGTTATTCATCTTGCAAATGTTTTTGTGGTTGATTGTCGACTTAGATGATTGTTCCTAAGTTGACGCCTTGTATAAATAAAGGTTTGTGAGTTCATTTCAAAGTGTGTCATGAAGTGGATGAGTGTGGTATAGTGAAAGAGTGAAAGGCAGAGCAGGTGTGTATTGGGCTTAAATGGAACTGATCCAGACATGGTAAAGATGTCAAATCTCTAGTTCAAGTTTGTAATACTTGTTATCTTGTAGATAGTGTGTTTCCTGTAGGCAGTGTGCCTCCTTGTGAGCACTGTGCTCATGTAGTGAGCCCTAATTGGCATGTGCCATCCATTTTTCTTATTCTTCTAATAGAGAATAATCCTTGGGTTAATCACCCCATGGTTTTTCCCTTGACCGGGTTTCCATGCTAAAATCTTGGTGTCTAATGTGTTGATGTTTTTCTACTCTGATGTTTATGCACAACTAATTCACCCCTCCTCTCAGTTGTGTGCCCTAGATCTAACACTACGGTGGTTCTTAATTTGTCTTTACTTGAAATAGTGCTATCCTCATGACACGTGATTCTCCTTTCTTAGGTTTACCAACTGAATTAGGTAATCCAACATGTTCTTCTTCCACATAGGTTGCTCTTCCACTATTCTCTATTCTCTTGCTTGTACTCCCTTGATTACATTCAAATGCTCTATGTCCTTTACCTCCACACTTGAAACAAGTGCCTCTAAATGTTCTCCTATCAGGTCTTCTTCCTTCTCTTATGTATCCATCACTCTGTTATCCATTAGGGTTTCCTCTGCGATAGAAAGTTCTATCATCTTTCCGGTATGCATTGTTATCTCTGTCCTCCTTCTTGAATGTGTTTTCTTGTCTGTTCTACTCCAAATATGATCTTTCTCCTCCAAAAAATGTTCTACCTCTCTAAAATTTACCTCCTCTACCTCTCTATCTCTGATCATGCCTTTTATTCAACTTCTCTTCAACCTTTAGGGAAAATTGATACGCTTCTTCCAATGTTGTCATCCTTACCAAGCTTAGTTCTTCTTGAATGTTCAATCTTAGTCCATTGATTTATCTATCCACTTTCTCCTTGCTTGCTTCAATATGTCCTATCCTTAAGATCATCTTATGAAATTCTTTAGTATACTCCTTCATAGATTTCTCTTTTTGTCTCAAGTTTTGTAATCTCTTCATCAGTTCCAACATAGTCAGTAGGTATAAACTGATTCTTTAATTTTCTCACCATTCGGTCCCATTTTGTAATGTTTTCCTTTCCTCTTCTATTTCTATCTATTGGTGAAAAGACTTTTCCTTTGGAAATCAATATAGAAAATGACTCAGAACGCCCAAAAAGAAGGACAAACAACACTAACAGTTGGAGTAGTTATCATTAAGTTGATAACTTTCCTCTAAATTTTAGAGGTACAACTCCCTCTTAAAATATTCAATTAATAAAGATAAAGAGGTATGCTTTTAACCAAAAAGCAGAAAAAGCATATTAACATCTACCCATCACCATAAATTAGATGTGCATGACCAATTAAAGAAAGAAATGAATGAAGATAAATGATACACAGCCCATCTACCCCACATTCGTAAATAAAGGTAAATTAATTTGAAAATATAGCTATAATCTTTCTTAACACAAACCAACATATAAGAAGTGATATTGAAGAGAGATTACTAATCGACATAAGAAAAATTGCAATCATAAAAGATACTTAGAGACACAAAGTTCTATAAATAATTCTTCATTTCCTCAACATAACAAAACTCAAAGTCTTTGTAGAACTTCTAGATACATAAGTTGTACTAAAACAAAAGTATAACTGAAAAGTAAACTAAACTTGCTCTCCTTCCCCTATTCACAAACAACACCAGAAAAAGATGCTTTTCTTTGAAATCCCTTACCCTTATATAACTATTCAAAAATAGTCCCTTTTTGAGTAATCGTAATCAAGAAAGTGATTTCTCAAAATGGAAATAGTTACATCATATCAAAATTGTAGTAATCATTGCTAAATACAAAAAGACTTCATATATGCAAGACAAGTGACATTAGTCTTCCCCCAATTCTAGGCGTATCTCCATAAAAAGTTGGCATAGTTCAGTGTGCTCTTCTCCTTCCTCCAGAGCATCAATTGTCCTATGGTATCCAGTGCAGTTGGTATTCTCCTTCCAAGCGACTATGCGCAGCTAAGAGATGATATTGATTTGCTCCTTCTCAGGCATTGTAAATTAGGTTGCAGAATAGGCATAGGTTCGTCATCCTAGATTTCATTATTTGTTGGAAGTCCCATTCTAAAAAATAGCTTGGCTGGCAAGAAAACTAAACACAGAGAGCACCGCCACCTTTACTTAATTAGGTTAGTGGGTAATGATGTCTTTCTAACTTATTAACATTGTGCCACCATCTTAATGAGCTTCATTACACTTGTCATTAATGCATCATTAATTTTGCATCTTGGGAAATGAGTCTCAAGATTTGAACTTGCATTCTGCAGCTTCTGAAAAGACATTCTCACCATATATCACACGAACAAATTGACAGGTTGGCAATACCTCAGAAAATGGGCACAACAAAGATGCTGACTAGTCGGCGGTGGGAGCAAAGTTAGAACTTTGAAGGGATTCACAAGACATGAAATTTTTTTACAATGAGCTTTGAACTTCCCCAACACAAATGAGAAGTCAGGAAGTCAACCATTTCAAGAACTTAAGAACATAAGTTGGGTAAAAAAAATTCATGAAATTAAAAACCGCCCGACGAAAGAGACTTATAGAGAAGTTTCCAAGACTTTAGAATTTTTGGAATGGAAAATGACTAAACTGGAGCAAAACGATGATTGTATCAATCCTCAAGTGCAAAAATTAAAAATTTTGGGTTTAAATTTTTGGGGTAACAACAGGCTCTGATTGGGGACGAGGACTGTAAAGGATGAAGGAAGGAACCTAGAATCATAAGTATAGACTAGTGTCTTATCCATTGGGCAACATAGTCATGAAAAAATAGAGGAAACGAGCTAGAACAAGCCAAAAATAGGACCTCACCAGAGAAATAAACAAGACCACCAGCACACCAAAAACTCCTAATATGATGTAGGAGCATCCAATGGTGTAAGGGCAATCTTGCATCACCCAAAAAGAAGTTAATTCAAAATCATTGTAATTATTTTAATTTCTTTCCATAATTAGTGTTTCTAGTTCCATAATATCCAGAATAATGATGTAGGACTTTTAGTTTTTCCAAAACTGCTAAAAATAGCAACCTGCCTGTTTTGGAAAGTGTACCTGCCATTTTGGGAATGTTTGCATTTGGGCACAGATTGAAGTGAAAACTTACAAAAAGTTACATAACTACAATATAAGACCTTTGGTGAAGGAATTAGGCAAAGATCATTTGTGAGCTAAAAGATATTAAAGTTTTTGTTTTCTGAAAAGCCCCTGAAATTTTTTGAAACGAGATATGAGGCACTAAAACATCCCATAAAGTCCTAAAAAGTTGACATAAATCTATTTATGAATTTTCGGCATGATAGTTCACATCACGAGATTTCTAGCACTTAAAACGGATCGTCAATCGGACACTTGGATCAAAAGTTATGCTTCCTGGAAGTTGACCTACTTTTGGAGGGAGTTGCCAATTTCAAAATTTAGCTAGAGGCCACCAAAAAAGTGCTATTTTATGACTATTTTGGCAACCCTAGGCGGTAGTAGAGTTAAGGGGGTGAGTGTGGAGTCAAGAATAAGTGGGAAAATAGAAACCCTAGCTAATTTGGGGTTACAAAAGGTAGAAGATTCCAGAGCCTAGTGATGTGTAGCTGTAGTGTGTTGCAGCCTGTGGAGGATTGATTCCTCTGATTGTAATTGAGCTTCTGTAATGTAATGAGTTGCCCAGATCAATAAAGAAATATTCTATTTTTTGTGTTCTATTTATGTTGTTTTGTGTTTTATGATTTACCCCCTTCATCAAGTGGTATCAAAGCAAGGTTTCCTGAGTGTGTGTAGAGATCGCCGACCATGAGGCAGTTTGCACCAGGACCTGAGGTTGTGGGTTTGCTATGGAGATCAAGATGCCTCCATGAAGAAATCATATTGGGAGGAATGATTTGATGAAAGAGGGATTTAGAGCCCTGTAAACGCAAATCGATGCATTGCAAGAGGAGTTGTGAAGAGGGTTTGATCTGAGAACAAGAGAAGAAATTGAGGATGAATTTGAAGAAGAGCTATCAAAGGAAGAACAAGAAGTTGTAGGAGATCCTGCAGAAGTTAGGTTGTTGAGGGCCATTTTGAAGATTAGAAAGAGGCTCAGGATCAATGTTTCTACATATTCTAGAGATTTGAATCTGGAACAACTTATTGATTAGATCAATGACATGGAGGAGTATTTCGAGTATGAAGATGTGGAGGACCCAGATCAGGTCAACTTTACAAAAAATAAAGTTAAAGGGCCATGCCAGTATTTGGTGGAAGGAGGTCTAATTAGAGAGGAATAGAAGAGGAAAAGGAAAGATCACCAGATGGGATTAGATGGTGGAGAAACTGAAGAAGTAGTTCATTCCTGTGGACTATTAGATGGAGTTGTTGAAGAAGCTACAAGGATTGAAGCAAGGCACCAAGTCTTTTAAGGAGTATACAAAACAATTTTATAAGATTACAATCAAAACTAGTCATGTAGATCCCAACAAGGAGAAGGTAGCCTATTACATTAATGGGTTGAGGCTGAGTATTCAAGAGGAGCTGAGCCTAGTCAGAATGACCACCATAGAAGATGTGTACTAGTTTTCCATGAAGGTGGAAGAGAAGCTGAATAAAAGATTTGATATCAATCAAAGGGGTAGAGGTCAAGGTGGAAGGACTGGTGGAAGACCTTATGGAGGCCATAATGAAGATCAAAATAAAAGTGAAGAAGCTAGCACCAGTTGAAATCAGAGAGGCGATAATGCCTACTACTCTCATGACTAGAACAATGGTGAGCAAAGAGGAAGAGGTAGACCTGGGCAAGGACCCGGAAGAGGAGGTTTTAGATGAACCTATTTCCAATGTGGAGAAGAAGGACATCAAGCATACGAGTGTCTGCCACATCAAGGAAGGACAAATAGAAGACCTGAGGGTAATGCATGAGTTGCACATGTAGATGAAGATGCACAATCTGAGTGTTCTGAAGATTCTAAAAGGGGAGAAACCCTAGTTGTCATAAGAACTTTGTTGAATGAGGAGAAAGAACCCAATCAGAGGAAGAGTTTATTCTACACAAGGTGCAAATGTAAAGGTAAGTTTTGTGATATTATTATTGACAGTGGAAGTACTGACAATCTTGTTTAAGAGGAGATAGTTGACAAGTTGAAGTTGACAAGAAGAAAGCATCCACATCCATATCGGATTGCATGGTTACAGAAGGACCATAGAGCTTTGGTCAATGAGTAGTGTTTAGTGAAGTTCAAGATTGGGGACTACCATGATGAAGTGTTGTGTTATATCATTGTTGACCCATTTTTTCCTCTGACCAGAGCCAAACAGTCAACCTGGTATTTTCCTTGAAAAGCCTTTGGAAAATGTTGCCTAAAAAATGAAAAGTACTAAATTGCCTAAAAAAAAACCTTACCATTATAAAGAGCTTGAAAATATAGGTAGGTTTGCTTTTTACATCACCCTGAAATTTGGCCAAATAAAGAAGTTATTGATGGTCAAAGCTTTGGTCAACATACAGTTCAAATATACATTTGGCGGGCTTGCAAATCTATATCAGCCTTAGAAAATATAAAAAAATTTGAGTTATATACATTTTCTAAATGTATATTAGGCCAAGGAAATGCATTTACATTTAGGGAATCTTCCACAGATTCCTAGAATATTCGCTTAATGTATATCGGGTCTACATGTATATAGGGGCTTGTACATTCAGATATACAAATGGAGACACAAAGGAATATGCAGTGAAAAGATACAAGGTTGGCGGACATACATGTGCTACAGTGGATGTACATTCACCAAAAATACAAAGGCTGAGATATACAAGGTAATATACATTGAAGATTCCTTAGAATATTCTGTGCTTATATGCATAAAATGGCTTGTATATTGCTTTGTATGTTCGCACATACAATCGGTAATATACAAATGAAGATATGCATTGCAGGTATATGCCATCAAAGATTCCCTATTTGTATGTAAGGGAGTTTGTATATATGCGTTTGTATATCCACATATACAAACAAATGTGGATTTGCTAGAATGCCGCAAAGGGAGATACAAATGGTGGGACCCGCACATATACAGGAAGGATTGTATGTTTCAACATACAAAGGATCTCGTGAACAGTGGCTTGTATATCGCACATATACAAAGAGATATACAAAAGGAAGTGATACAAGCTGGACCCGATAGGGCAATCAAATATACTTAATGGTTTTTTGGGGTCCGCTTTGTATGTATATGGCGCTTGTATATTGCGATATACAAGTCAAAGATACAAATGAAATATGTAAGCCAGATTTCAAATGGATATCATTTCTGCCTCATTCAGGCTCCGGGTCCATTTTGTATGTATGAGGCCATTTGTATATTGCGATATACAAGAAAAAATACAAAGAGTGGAGATGCAAGCCAGACCCAACAGGTAATCAAATATACTTAATGGTTTTTTGGGGTCCGACTTGTATGTATATGGTGCTTGTATATTGCGATATATACAAGTCAATGATGCATTGCATATACAAGGTGGATTTGAATCAAAGATCAGTTTTGGCACATAAGAGTTTGGAGTCTGCCTTGTATAAATAGGCGTTTGTATATTTTGCATATACAAAGAAATGTACAAGGAGAAAATATACAAGCTGGATCTGGCAGAACAACGAAAAGCAGCTAAATGGTGTTTTGGGGTCAGCAGCTTGTATTTTGCACATGCAGAAGATGAACATACAAGAGGTGGGGTCCGCTGAGGTACAAGCACATTGTATGTATTTTCCGCCTTGTATATATGAGTGTTTGTATATTTCGATATGCAAGGCAAGATACAAGCTAACATACAAGTGGTAGGGCCCACATATACAAGGGGAAATTATATGTATATGCAATTTTTGATAGACAAAGGGATGTACATGGGCCGATCTGCAAAGTGCCATGTATGTGCAAAAAGAGTTGCAGGTTGAGTTTTTGAATGTTGATTCAGGCGCCGAGATGTAGCGATATACACAGAGATGCAAAAGCTATATATACAGGCAGTTGACTGAAAGTTTGACCGCTTGTATCTCCTCCATTTTTGTGAATTTTGACATGCTCCAAGAGGCAAAGTTGCATATTTTGGTCCCTCTTTCATTTGGCAGGGTTTTTCAAGAGCTTTATCACTTTTCAAATTTTAGATCTGAAAATGCATATTTTTGAGTGATGAACATCTCAGAGACAACTTTTAGTAGATGGAGATATTTTTGGGCATTCATTGTAGTAGACAGAACAAGTAGCTCGCATTAACAACAAAGAATATCTTTCCACCTCTTCATCTCCAGATTGACGATGAGTAAGTAGCTGCAATAAAGACTCTAAATATCTCCTCATCTACCCAGTTCCAGATTTCAATGCCATAACTAATGCAGCTGGACAGTCATTTCAGGGAGATATTTTCAATGACAGCTCTTTAAGAATATTTTTGTAATCGACTTAGAATAATTTCAAATGCTATATATATGCATTCAAATGATGTAAATAGGGTTGGAAATTTTTTTGGCATTAAGGCTTTTTTGTTTCCAAATAGGGTTTTCATATGCTGTAACCGTGCCTTTCCATTGAATACATGCAAGTTTATTTTACCTCTTTACCAATTTTTCTAGTTCTGTGTGAATCTGTGTATGGCTATCTGTGAATGTTTCATTCCTGTCAATCATATTGCTTCTCACCTCTGCTAGAGTCATCTAATCTGTGTATACCTACTTGCTGTATTTGATTACATTGTGCATCTTCTCAGTGTTGTGGAAATTTCTTTAAATCTATTTGGTGCATCACCCTTGTTTTCAAGATTTTATTCCATTTCCATTACAAGATTTCTCTCTCCTTTTCCCCTCAAAATTTAGTAGTTTTAGGTGATAACTAGACAAGGAAGCTGACCTTCTCCAGAGGTCTGATCTCACTTAGCAAAGTCCCACACTTAGAGATCAGTCCCATGTTACTCCAGTTTGCAGAGGCTTCATGGCTGTATGCAAGGGTACAAAATTGGGTGATAACAATTATATCGATGGATGCATGTCATATGTTGTTGGGAAGGCAGTGGTAGTATGATAGGAGTGTTGTCCATGATGGTTGTGCAAACACATATTCCCTAACAAAGGATGGAGTTCACCATAAGTTGAAGCCCTTGAAGGAGGTGGAAGAAAAGGTATGTAGTACTGCTAGAATTTGCTTGGTAGACGGTAGAAAATTTTTGGAGGGTATGAAGCATGAGCGTCATTGCTTTGCATTGATCCCTAATATTAGTCAAGAGAAATGTGAAGATGTATCAGCAAAAGTCTTAGTTATGTTGGAAGAATTTTAGGATATTATCTCTGATAATGTACCAGAAGGTTTATCACCAGTAAGGAAGATAAGTCATCAAATGGATTTGATACTAGGATCTAGTTTGCCAAATAAGGCAGCCCATAGAATGACTCCAATAGAGAATGAAGAGTTGAACAGACAGGTCCACGAGTTATTAAGGAATGAACTGATAAGGGAGAGCCTGAGTCCATGTGTGGTACCTACAGTACTAGCACCAAAGAAAGATGGAGAGTGGAGAATGTGTATAGATTCTCAAGCCACAAATAAGATCACGATCAAGTACAGGCTTCCATTGTCAAGAATTGATGACATAATGGATTGTTTGAGTGGATCCAAGTACTTCACAAAGATTGACCTAAAGAGTGGGTATCACCAGATCCAAATTAGAGAAGGAGATGAATGGAAGACAGCCTTCAAGACAGAGGAGGGTTTGTATGAGTGGTTAGTCATGCCATTTGGGCTAACCAATGCACTGAGCACATTCATGTAGCTCATGAATGAGGTATTGAAAGAATTATTGGGAAGTTTTGTTATTGCTTATTTAGATGATATTTTAATTTTTAGTAAGACTTGGGATGAGCATTTGATGCATATCAGAAGAGTTTTAGAGAAGCTGAGGGCAGAGAAATTGTTGCTTAATCTAAAGAAATGTAGTTTTACAAAGAAGGAGTTGGTATACCTGGGATTTGTTGTCTCAGAGGAAGGTCTTAAGATGGACCCAAAGAAGGTGAGAGCTATCCTTGAATGGCCTACCCTAAAGAGTGCCACAGAGGTACGATCTTTTCATGGTTTGGCAAGTTTTTACAGAAATTTTACTAGAAATTTTAGTAGTATTTGTGGACCCCTAATAGAGACAATGAGAGGGGATAGAAAAGAGTTTAGATGGACTAAAGGAGTAGACAAAAGCTTTGATACATTGAAGTAGAAAGTTATAGAGCAACCTATTTTGGCACTCCAAATTTCAAGGTATTTTAGGTAGACTGTGATGCTAGTGGTAGTGCTATAGGAGCTATTTTGAGTCAAGAAGGTAAGAGCATTGCCTATTTTAGTGAGAAGCTTAATGATGCCAAGAAAAAGTATTATGTTTATGATTAGGAATTTTATGCTATAGTTCAGGCTTTGAAGAAATGGAGATATTATTTGTTGCCAAAAGAGTTTGTTTTATATAATGATCATCAGGCTTTACCATATCTTAATAGCCAAGGAAAATTGAATCAAAGACAATTAAAATGGGTTGAGTTTTTACAGAGCTATACCTTTGTTTTGAAGCACAGGAGTGGGAAGTCCAACAGAGTTATAGATGCCTTGAGCAGAAGGCAAGATTTATTGACAGAAATGAAGATAGAGGTTGTTGGGTTTGATGAGATCAAGAGTTTGTATCCAGAAGATCCAGATTTTGTAGAGGCTTGGAAAGATTGTTTGGAACCTGTTACTTTGGATAGGACAAAATGGTTGGATTTCATTATCCAAGATGGCATGTTGTTTAAAGGAATCCAGTTGTGCATTCCAAGGAGTTCCATGAGAGAGAACCTGATTAAGGAGAAGCATAGTGGGGGATTGGCTGGACACTTTGGTCGAGATAAGACCATTGCTATTCTTGGTGAAAATTATTATTGGCCACAATTGCAACAGAATGTGAGGAAATTTGTCTAGAGTTGGAGAGTGTGTCAAATGGCAAAAGGAACCAGTTAGAATATAGGGTTATATCAGCCATTACCTGTACCAGAGAAGCCATGTGATGATATTAGTATGGATTTTATTCTTGGTTTACCAAGGACATAGAGAGGACATGATTCCATTTTTGTGGTGGTGGATAGATTCTTAAAGATGGCACATTTTAGTCCTTGCAAGAAGAGTAATGATGTTGTTCATATTGCAGAGTTATTTTTTAGGGAGGTGGTGAGATTACATGGTCTACCAAAGAGCATAGTTTTAGATCAAGATACTAAGTTTGTTGGTTATTTATAGAGGACATTATGGAAGAAGTTGAAGACAAATTTGAAGTTTAGTTATGTACACCATCCACAAACTGATGGACAAATGGAAGTGGTGAATACGAGTTTGGGTAACCTGCTACGATGCTTAGTAGGAGATAAGCCCAAGGGATGGGATTTGATTTTACCACAAGCAAAATTTGCTTACAACAATTCTATCAATAGGTGTACTGGTAGATCACCATTCCAGATTGTATATGGCAATATCTCAGGAAATGCTTCTGAGTTAAGGAAGCTGGACAAAGGAGAAAAGACAAGTGCTGAAGCTGAAGACTTTGCAGAACATCTGAAGAATTTGCATGCAGAGGTGAGAAAGCACATTAATAAGATGAATATTCAGTACAAGGCTAAGATAGATCAGAAGATGAGGTATAAGGAGTTCCAGGTAGGAGATGAAGTCATGGTTCACTTGAGAAAAGAAAGGTTCCTAATTGGAACATACAATAAGTTGAAAATGAAGAAATTTGGACCATGTAGAATCTTGAAGAAGCATGATTCAGGAAATGCATATGAGGTAGAGATGCCAAGTGGGATCAATATTTCCCCTATTTTCAACATTGCTGATTTATCAGAATATCATGAAGGTGGAACAGAGGATGGACCAACAAAAGAGCAGTGGAGTATTCTGGCATCTACTTCAATGGAGGAGATAGAAGAGATCTTAGATACCTGTGTGGAAAGAAGTACTCAGAATAGGCAATATGAAGAATATCTGGTAAAATGGAAAGGAAGGCCTGTTGAAGATTCTTCTTGGTTGTCTAAGGTAGAGGTTGATCATTTGGGTTTTCCTCACACAAACATTTGAGACGTGATAGGGTCACTTCTCAAATTACCCTGGGTGTCTAATGTAGGAGCATCCAGTGGTGTAAGGGCAATCTTACATCACCCAAAAAGTAGTTAATTCAAAATCATTGTAGTTATTTTCATTTCTTTCCATAATTAGTGTTTCTAGTTCCATAATATCTAGAATAATGATGTAGGACTTTCAGTTTTTTCAAAACTACTAAAAATAGCAACTTGCCTATTTTGGAAAGTGTACCAGCTATTTTGGGAAATTTTGCATTTGGGCACGGATTGAAGTTAAAACTTATAGAAAGTTACATAATGGAAATATAAGACCTTTGGTGAAAGAATCATGCAAAGATCATTTGTGAGCTGAAAGATATTAAAGTTTTTATTTTCTAAAAAACCCCTAAATTTTTTTGAAATGAGATATGAGGCACTAAAACATCCCATAACATCCTAAAAAGTTGATGGAAATCTATTTACAAATTTTTGGCATGATAGTTCACATTGCGAACTTTCTATCGCTTAAAATGGTTCATCAATCGGACACCTAGATCAAAAGTTATGCTTCCCGGAAGTTGACCTACTTTTGGAGGGAGTTGCAAATTTTGAAATTTAGCTGGAGGCTACCAAAAAAGTGTTATTTATGACTATTTTAGGAATGCTGGGTGGTAGTAGAGTTAAGGGGGCAAGTGTGGAGTCAAGAATAGGTGGGAAAATAGAAACCCTACCTGATTTGGGGTTACAGAAGGCAGAAGATTCCAAAGCCTGGTGATGTGTAGTTGTAGTGTGTTGCAGCCTGTGGAGGATTGATTCCTCTGATTGTAATTGAGCTTCTGTAATGTAATGAGTTGCCTAGATCAATAAAGAAATATTCTATTTTCTATGTTCTATTTATGTTGTGTGTTTTATGATTTACCCCCTTCATCATAATATGTACATGGTCATGAAGACCCTACCTCAGATGGCTCCGAAATGATCATGTAAATCTATTAACTAGCTAGGAAAAATAGCTACCTATGCAAAAAAATATTGGATGAATGAATAGCCCACAAGCAACCAGCTGCCAACTAATGACTATCATAATAAAACGGATAAAGATGACTTCACATAAGAATTCTTTGGATGCATCTTGATGTTTAAAAATCCACCCTTCATTATATGTCTCTTCAATTAGATGACCCATACAAAAAATGCCTAGTACATAACTACCAACACCTGTCTGTATGACCTCATGTCAATTATCAGAAGGTATTTGACTAAGCAAGCATGGAAAAATCAGCCCCCGGATTGGGCAACCCACATATAAGTTATAAGATGATAGCTCTTTTTCGGTTATCCCAATGTTTAGATGAACATTTCCTTTAGTAGATAAATCGATATCCCATTCTTGAAAATAGCCATTAGTCATGCATGTATCTTGAAAATCTAAATTGCAAACAATATTTTCACGGGACTAAAAATCACCTATGACTGGAAACACCTCATCTTCCTCTACAAGATTTGGCTCAATAACTTTACGACATATGTTATGATTTTCATGCAGATTAGATATTGCAACCTCCTCACCAGTCTTACAAATAAAATCATCACTGAGAGTATAAATAGGTTGATAATGCAATTTGTCCATACCTTCTCTAGGCTTGGCCACGGGACTATCAAATTCCTCAATTTTATCTTTACATGCATCTATTTTGACCTCATCAATATCGCCGTTTTCATCCATGATTCCACACAAAAAGTCATCATCTGAGCTTTGCATGCACCAACTTGGAATAATAGCAATACTCGAACCTGATGAAAATACCTCATCTTTAGGAGAAGTGAGGGTTTGTTCACTTGTTTTCTCATACCTCAAAGGAGATTCCAATCTTCTATTTTCAGCCTGGTTTGAAATTTTTGCCCGTTGCTGATTAGAATTCCATGGCACTTTAGGTTTTTCCTTAGTTATGTAACCATTTTCTTGCAAATGCATCTTTGTAAAGTTTACCCATTCAATTTGCATGCGCATTGTAGAGGAGGTATTCAACACTTTTTATTCATGTCGTATAGCTTCAGGTTTGACATTATCTTCCTCATAATAGAAATAGAAAGCTTCCACTCTTCTATCAACATGAGGCATACCCTTTACATTGCTCACTTCTTTCCTACAAAAGAGCTTTGGATAAAAAATAGTGAGACTAAGACATTCAGTAGGAGGAGGTTGAGCATTTTGTTTGTACATAATAGGTTTTACCAAAGGTTCACAAATCAGAGTATCTACAACTTGGTTCACTTTCCAGAGGCCACTTAGTATCAAGTCATCTTCTATTTTTATAGCCTCTTGCTGAGCAATCTTAATATCAATTATTCCACTTTGCCTCAACTCATATTGAACATCTGGATGCAATGCAGAGATAAAAGTACATAGATAGAGTTGCTTACCTGGCTGAAGAGGAGATGGGATCTTTTTGAGTAGCTGGTCGAATTTGTCCACAAAATCTCTAATGGATTCCTCTTCTTTCTTGCGGATGAAGAAAAATTGACATAATACAACAGCTTCATCCATAAGGGCCCTTGAATCTCTCTAAGAACTTAATTCTCAATGAATCCCAACTAGTTATGCATCCTTCTTCTAAGTGACTAAACCATTTTGTTGCAGTCCCAATAAGAGATTCAATAAACAACCGAATGAAGATGTCTTCTTTACTTACCCCTAGGATCTCACATGCAACCGTAAACACAAGAATATGATTTTCATCATCTTGAGAATCTTCCCCACTAAACTTCAGGAAATGTTTTCTTGATTTTTCAGACAATGGTGTGTAAACCGGCAAGGAAAGAGGCCCAAAATGATTTCCCCATGGCTGGGAAGAAACCAAAGACATAATGTAAATTTGAAAGCATTAGTCTTCATCAAATAGAAATTTTTTGGGTATGTTCATCTTATAGAGCCGCCAACCTTCGTCCTTAGGGAGGCACCTTCAAATTTTTGGGAAAACAAATGGCACTGATCTTCAATTTTGGACACCAAGTGGAGTCACCAAAAATCTATTGGTGAATAGATTTGTCCTTCGTAAATCAATACAAAAAATGACTCAGAACACCTGGAAAGAAGGACAAACAGCACTAATAGTTGGAGAAGTTATCATTAAGTTGACAACTTTCCTTAGAATTTTAGAGGTATAGATCCCTCTTAAAATATTCAATGAATAAAGATAAAGAGGTATGCTATTAACCAGAAAGTAGAAAAGGCGTATTAACATCTACCCATCACCATAAAATAGATGTGCATGACCAATTAAAGAAAGAAATGAATGTAGATAAATGATACACAACCCCACACATTCATAAACAAAGGTAAATTAATTTGAAAATACAACTATAATCCTTCTTAACACAAACCAGCATATAAGAAGTGATATTGAAGAGAGATTACTAATCGACATAAGAACAATTGCAATCATAGAAGATAGTTAGAGACATAAAGTTCTATAAATAATTCTTCATTTCCTCAACATAACAAAACTCAAAGTCTTTGTAGAACTTCTAGATACATAAGCTATGCTAAAAAGAAAGTATAACTGAAAAGTAATCTAAACTTGCTCTCCTTCCCCTATTCACAAACAACACTGAAAAAAGATACTTTTCATTGAAATCCCTTCCCCTTATATAACTATTCAAAAATGGTCCCTTTCGAGTAATCGTAATCAAGAAAGTGATTTCTCAAAATAGAAACGGTTACATCATATCAAAATTGTAGTAATCATTGCTAAATACAAAAAGACTTCATATATGCAAGACAAGTGGCATTAGTCTTCCCCCAATTCTAGGCATATCTCCATAAAAAGTTGGCACAATTCAGCATGCTCTTCTTCTTCCTCCAGAACGTCAATTGTCCCACAGTATCCAGTGTAGCTAGTTTTCTCCTTCCAAGTGACTATGCGCAGTTGAGAGATGATATCAATTTGCTCCTCCTTAGGCCATTATAAATCAGGTTACAGAATGGGCATAGGTTCATCATCCCAGATTTCATTATTTGTTGGAAGTCCCATTCTGAAAAATAGCTTGGCTAGCAAGAAAACTGAATACAAAGAGCACCGCCACCTTTACTTAATTAGGTCGGTGGGTAATGATGTCTTTCTAACTTATTAATACTGTGCCACCATCTTAATGAGCTTCATTACACTTGTCATTAATGCATCATTAATTTTGTATCTTGGGAAATGAGTCTCAAGATTTGAACTTGCATTCTACAGCTTCTAAAAAGGCATTCTCACCATATATCACATGAGCAAATTGATAGGTTGGCAATACCTCAGAAAATGGGCACAACGAAGATGCTGACTAGTCGGTGGTGGGAGCACAGTCAAAACTTTGAAGGGATTCACAAGACATGAAAATTTTTGACAATGAGCTTTGAACTTCCCTGACACAAAGCAGAAGTCAGGAAGTCGGCCATTTCAAGAACTTAAGAACATAAGTTGGGTAAAAAAAATTCATGAAATTAAAAACCGCCCTACGACAGAGACTTATAGAGAAGTTTCCAAGACTTTAGAATTTTTGGAACAGAAAATGACTAAATTGAAGCAAAGCAATGATTGTATCAATCCTTAAGCGCGAAAATTGAAAATTTTGGGTTTAAATTTTTGGGGTAACACTATCCAACTAAATTTCTTTCTACCAATAGCAACATGTCCTTTCAACTTTGTCTTTGCAAATTTCATCTTCTCTAGATCTTCAACTTCTTCATACTCAAAGTATTCTTCCATGTCATTTGTCCAATCAATCAGCTCCTCCAGATTTAAATTACCAGTGAAATTTGGTACATCCACTCTAGGTCTTTTCCTGATCTTTGAAATAGCTCACAACATCTTCACTTGATCTGATTCTTCTTCTTCATCTAGGGTTTCTTCAATTTGATTTATAGATTGAAATTAATCATCATCACTCTCAATATCCAGTCTAGGATGCAGCCCTTTTCTTCTATCTTCTTCAACATCATCAAGTTGAATTCTCATGGTTTTCATCATCTCCATTGATGAGTGCCAAGTAGCACCCATGAAATACATCTTTTGACCTCTCTTTTTCTCTTTTCTGATTCCATCTTCTTGATATCTGCACCCGAATAGGCTAGCAAGATTGTTCTAAATAATGATTAATTCAAGATGAATTACTTAAGATCATGATTTCTGATTAAAGGACTAATGTGCATGGAATTGATGGAAATATGCAGCAAAACTTCTCTTTTTGAATCAACAGGTGTAGATGTTTGGGTTGACAATTTTGTGTATCTCTGGAGGTAGTCCTAATGACCTCTAGAGACAATATCAGAATACCACGGCATCAAAATTTTTGGAGTAAAGAGGAAAAGCATCTCAGGAGCTAAACTAAAGTTTGGAGCATCTCTAGAGCCGAGCAAGAAGGCCACAATTATATCTTCGAAGCTATAGACAGAGACATACGTCTCCAATGCCTCTTTAGAGCAGAGTAGATTTCCAGCACAGCTATCGGTCAGGCACTTTCAACAGTGATTGTGATACCCTTGATATTACTCAAATCATCACCTAAGTGATTAAGGGCTATCTATAGTTAACTACTGAGAGTTTTTATCTCTTTTAAGTTTTTGCATGAGTAACTGATCAAACTGATTTAATATCCATATTTTCATTGCCTCATTGCCCAAATGTATTAAGACTAAAACTTAGATTCAGAGTGGACTTCTGTTCCACTCAATCTATTTTTATTGCATGGTTATTCTCCGTAGTTAGATAGCTAGTATAATAAAGAGATGGATGTCATCTCATAGAAGAACAGGTAGATAAGATAAGTGATATCTCATCACTAATTTTATATATACTTATAGAAGAAGCAGAAAAAAAGGTGATTATTTTTCCTTATGATTTCTGTAATCTCATTTCTAATATTAATGCAAAGTTGATGGAATTGGACTCAATTGAGTTGTGATATCATTCTCTTGTGCTGATTCTTTACTTTAGTCTTTAGCCCTAAGGGTGTGGAGCAAGGGTCCACTCTCACCACCAAGGTAGAAGGCTAGTACTATTGTTGTTTTGTAGTTTCAGATTTTGCTTTACAAAATATTTACTATTTTCATAGATAGATGCATGTTTCAGTTTATAAGATTTATTTTAAGTAATTCACTATTCAATTCTATTTTCAGCATTCTTTGAATTCATTTAATAAGTAGATAGATCAGTCTCTTTAAATCAGTAAACATCATTAGAATTAGCTAAGAGAAAACTGGTAACTATAGGATTCCTAATTGCAGATAGCCAAGGACATAATCTTGGATTTGACATCTGAAATAAGATTAAATAATGAGGTACAATGACCCTTGTCATTTTTGGCACCGTTGCCAAGGACAATTGTGTTAATTAGAGAAACTTAGCTAAATAATTTTAGGTTAGATTTGTATGGTTAGAGCTAGGGATTCAAAAGGAAGATACATAAAATAGACACCCCATTAACAAACTATAGGAGAAAGCAATGGGGTGGTACAAGATCTTGTTGAAGAAAGAAACCTAAAACCTACCTTGGAAGCTACACCTCAAATCAATAATCCCTTATATCCTCCAAATCTTCCACTCACTGATTATATCCAAGAATTACAACAAAAGTTTCAGGCAGATCCTTTGATAGAACCTAATTTCCTAGAACCTCAGAGAGAAGAACCAGTACTAGACATGGATGATAATCATGATAATCATGAAGAGGAGGAAAATTAGGCTCCAAGAACCTTCTCATGTCCCATTGTATTGGCTGCTGGAGATAATGCTCCTATGAAAAATATTTCACCAGCACACTTGTCAAATTTTAGAGGTCTTTCTTCTAAGGATCCAGACTAGTTTCTATTTGAATTCAAAGTGGTATGCCAAACTTATGTTTATGGATCAGATAACCAAAAACTCAAACTATTCCCTTTAACCCTGAAAGATTCTGCAATGAGATGGTTTATGGGTTTACCCTAGAACTCTATCCATTCTTGGGATTAGATGGAAACATAGTTTTTAGGAAAATACCAAGATTACTATAGAGCTAGTAACAAAAATGAAGAATTGTTCAAAATCAAACAAGGAGAGGAAGAGACCTTAGAGGATTATCTGGACAGGTTTAACTTCGCCCTAAGAATGTATGGCAACCTAGTAAATCACTCTTTGGCCAGAACCTTGTTTGTAAAAGGATTGGATAAAGAATCAAAATAGGCACTAGATCTTATGGGAAAAGGAAATATCAACAAAATGGATATACCTGCTATAGAAGAACTTTGCAAGAACTATTCTAGAACCCAAGATAGAGCGAGATCATCCAAAACCTTCAAAGGGAAGAATGAAATAGGACAGTTAATGGAAGAGATTGCAAATTTGAAAACAGATATTTTGGTCCAGCTAAATACCACATTGGATGGGATTCAGGCAAAAACTAGAACAACTGAACCACCCTCCAACTATTGTCCTAGGTGTAGAAACAAGCATCTATTGAGAGAATACCCCTTAGACAAATCAGAGATTTGTCAGATTTGTGACAAGGAACATCCCACCAGTCAATGTAGTCAACTTCCATCCTTAAAAAGGTTGAGTAAGAAGAATGCCGTAATAGAAGAAGAATTGAACTATGTGGGACAAAAATAGGCTGGAAATTTTCCTTATAATCAGTATCCAAATCAACCTTCTTATAGGGGTCCTTCTAATTGGGGAAATAATTAATAGAATCCAACATGGCATGGGCCTCAAAATAATCCTTCTTGGGGACAACAGGATTGGCCAAATCGACATTGGAAAAACTAGAATTGGCAAAATCAGTACCGGGGGAATCAACAGTGGCCACCATAGTTTGGATCACAAAACATGCAACCTCAATGGGGTTATCAATATGGATATAATCAACAATACCAGGGACAACCTAAGCATTTCCAACCTCAACAACAAGAATTACTAATTGGACCCTCCAACACACAAGGTAAGTCACAAAATGAGCTAGTTAGCCAACCACTCTTATCGGCTCAATCTATACCAAATCCATGAACTAAACAGGGAGCAACTATTTACATGACAGAGCAAGAAAACATGGCTGGTATTAACAGTATATATCCAAATAATCTCTAGTTGTGTTCTGGGAAAGCATTCCCAAGACCATCTCCTCCAACTATAGTTGAAGTAACCAATGATGAGGAACCTAAAGATTCATCCACTCAACTCCTAGAGGAGATTACTATCAAAAATGTGCTAAAAGAATCATCCTTGGATAACTCCAGAGTTCCTCTTAAAAGGCTAACTTCAGAGAACATTTCTAGATAGACTTCTAATAAAAGCTCTGGAGAGGCTTTGGAGATGGAAAAACTAGCACCATACCTAGAACAGCTCAAACAACATGTTCCCCAGAAAAAGATCTTACAAAAATAAGTTTAATCTAACCTAGAATCATAACTTTTACAAGAAATCAGGTAATTGAACATTGAAATTCCACTCCTCCGAGCAATTAGAGATGTGCCAGAACTGAATCAATTCATTTAAACAACATTGTGTCAAAACATAGGGCAGGAAGAAAAACTTTCCTTCTACAATCTAGGTGGAAGGAAAAGTAGTAGATCTATTGATGGGAGAAATGCTCCTCCCAAAATATGGAGACCCTGGAAATCCTGTCATAACCGTTTTCATTTAGGGGTAGAAATTTCAAATGGTTTGGTTGATTTGGGAGCAACAATTAATGTGATCACAATTCATACAATAGACAAATTAGCCCTAATAGGTATCCAATCCACGACCACAATCCTACAACTTGCTAATCAGTCAGTTGCTATTCCAAAAGGGGTAATTACTGATGTTCCAATTGTAATAGAATCATGGGAATTTCTAGTAGACTTCCTGATATTAGAACGAAGAAATTAGAGAAATGCTTATCCATTGATATTAGGAAGACCATGGTTGGCTACAACAACAACATCTATTGATTGTCAAATTGGGGATATGGTCATTTCTAATGGGATAGATTTGAAGAAAATATCTCTATATCCTCCAGCTAAACCATCAATACATTATACAGAAAGAGTATGGGTGAATGAGCTAGATAACATGGACAATAGTGCCTCAGTAGCTATGGTAACCATTAAGGAACATTTGGGAGAGTTGGAAGAAGAAATCTACTATGATACAATAGAAGGCATTACCCACATCCTAATCAATGAGGATGTGATGGAGCTTGCCCAAGATTCTAGGAGAGAACTTCTCACTTCTACTTATTGTACCCTAGCAAATATCATTCCTTGTGGGGGGACCTTTTATAGAGACTTAGCCACATTCCACATGTTGTTTCCACATTCTTGTCCCCTCAATACCATGACTCCAGTGTTTGGATTAACTACCTCCATGGATCAAATCACAAAACAGGTCATGATTTTACCAGGAAAACACTTAATATCAATACTCAGTTGACAGTAAATCAGGAAGAAAAACTTATCCAACTTCTGCTTTCCCATTCAATAGCTTTTGCTTGGGAATACCAAGATATGAAGGGCATCCCTCCTGAGATCAGTACCCATCATATATACATTGAGGATATCAAACCTGTGAGACAACCCCAGAGGAGATTAAATCTTGCTTTAAAAGACATTGTTAAGACTGAAATAGAAAAATTACTGCAAGCAGGGTTTATATATCCAATCTCAGATGGTCAATGGGTCTCACCCCTTGTCATAGTGCCTAAGAAGAATGGGAAATGGAGGGTGTGTATTGACTATAGGGAGCTAAACAAAGCTACAAAAAAGGACAACTTTCCCTTACCATTCATTGACCAAGTGCTGGACAACCTTGCTGGGAGGAAGTATTTTTCTTTCCTAGATGGGTTTAATGGGTATAACCAAATCCAAGTAGTACCTGAAGACTAGGACAAAACCACTTTCACCTACTCTTGGGGAATGTTTTCTTACAAAGTTCTTCCATTTGGACTGTGTAATGCCCCAGCTACATTTCAAAAGCTTGTTTTAGCCATTTTTGCTGAATTAGCTAATGAGTGCATGGAGGTCTATATGGATGACTTTACTGTGTACGGGGACAACTTTGAAAAAGCTCTCACAAACCTTGAGAAAGTACTGACATGTTGTGAGAAAAATCAATTATCCATGAGCCATGAAAAGTGCTTCATGATGGTGGAAGAAGGAATTGTATTGGGACACCACATATCAGCAAATGGGATCAAAGTGGATCAAAACAAGATAAAAGTGATCAGACAGTTACCTTCACCCAAAAATCAGATAGATGTTAGAAGTTTTCTAGGCCATGCAGGCTACTATCAGAGATTCATAGAAAATTTCAGTAGAAGAGCTGCCCCCTATTTACTTTTCTTAACAAAGACAAAAATTTTATGGACAAAAGACTATCAATCAACATTTGAAACCCTGAAATAGAAGCTTACTGTCACACTAGTTTTGAGAGGACCTAATTGGACTTTACCATTTCACATACAAACTGATGCTTCAAATGAGTCCATTGGGGCAGTTTTAGGACAGAAGGAGGAAGGAGAGAGTATGCAGGCCATTTATTACATTAGCAAAAACCTTACCTCTGTAGAAAGAAATTACACAACTGAAAAAGAATTCTTAGTAGTCATCTATGCTATAAACAAATTTAGGCATTATATCATTGGATATAAAATATTTGTACATACTGATCATGCAGCCATTAAGTACCTAATGAATAAGCTAGTAGTAGGTGCAAGGATCATTAGGTGGTTATTGCTATTTCAGGAATTTAATATTACCATAGTTGATAATCCAGGCAAGTTTAATTTGGTTGCTAATTTTCTATCAAGATTACATACATGAGGAGAAAACTACCCAGTGGAAGATAGGTTCCCAGATGAACATCTTTTTGATATCTCCTCAACTATACCTTGGTTCACTGACATAGCTAATCTTTTAGCTGTAGGCTTTTATCCATCCCATTGCTCTTAGTTAAGGAAAGCTTATCTTACAAATGGTTAAATGGATTGCTATTTAAATGTGGTCCTGATTTCATTCTACGTAGGTGTTTAAAAGATGATGAAAATTTTGATGTGTTGAGAGCATGTCATGATGAACCATCTGGTGGGCATTATTATTCCCACAGAACTATCCACAAGATCCTAGGAGTTGGATACTACTGGCCCTCTATTCTTAAGGATACTAAGAAGTATGTGCAGCAGTGTGACTAGTGCCAAAGGATGGGACATCCAACCTTCACCCAGGAGATGTTACTACATCCTCACATAATGATGGAGCCATTTGAACAGTAGGGTCTAGACTTTGTGGGACCAATTTCTCCACCATCATCAGGCAAGGACTATATCCTAGTATGCATAGACTATGTGACTAAATGGACTGAGGTTCAAGCATTGCAATTTGCATGAGAAGAGAAAGTTTTTGATTTCCTTTATAATAAAATTGTCTAGAGATTTGGAGCCCCAAGATCCATAGTTTCAAATAGAGGACCTCAGTTTACTTCATAGGTAATAAAAGCATTCATAGATCTATATCAAGTCAAGCACAGAAAATCTTCACCTTACCATCCTCAAGCCAATGGGTAGGTGGAGGTGACTAATAGGGAACTTGAGAATATTATAACTAGGACAGTGGCAATGAACATAAAAGATTGGGCTATTAGATTACCTGAAGCAGTTTGGGCTTACAATACCACTTGGAAGTCCACAACAAAGTTCTCACCATATGAATTAGTTTATGGGAAAAAGCCTATTCTGTCTATAGAATTTGAACTCCAGACACTTAAAACTACATTAGCTATTGGTCTACCATTGTCCATAGCCCAACATAACAAAATTCTTTAGCTCAATGAGTTGGATGAAATCCAGACAGAGGCCATTCAGGAAACAGAACTGGTTCAGTATCAAAGGAAGCAATAGCATGACCAACACATCAAGAGGAGGACATTTCAACAAGGTGATTGGGTTCTTCTTTATGATTCTAAATTCAAAGAGTTTAAAGGAAAACTATAGATTCACTGGATGGGTCCTTATCAGATAAAGAAAGTTTTTGAAAATGGAATAGTACTGTTGGAACCTATTGATGGAAGCACAGAAACATTCTTAGTAAATGGCCACTGAATCAGACTCTATAAAAGGCCATCCACTAAAGAAGAGTTCCTCAAAGATTTATGTTTTGATACAAGGGACACCTCCTCTATCACAATTATGGACTAAAAAAAAAGAAGGTTGAAACTAGCAAATGGTGGCCTTCTGAAAAAAAAGAAAAAAAAGAGAAGGTTGAAAACCAGCAAATGGCAGCCTTCTGAAAAACAAAAAAAAAGATGGAAATCTAGTAAATGGCTATCTTTCTCGACCAAGGGAATTGAAAACTAGAAAATGGTAGTTCCCTTCTTCATGCTAGATAAGAATAACCAAGCTATGGAGATAGTCAAGTCCCAGGAGTTACTCAAACACACCTCCAGTGCTCGCAAACTAGGAGCACCTCCGGCACTTGACCGACTAGGAGCACCTCCAGCACTCACAAATTAGGAGCACCTCTGGTGCTCACAAACTAGGAGCACCTCTGACACTCCACCAATAAAGAGTTATTCACAACCATAATAAGTGGGAGGGGACCCACCTCTCCAAGCAATAAAGTAGAGATGTCATTTGATGAGGTCATCATGACTCATCCTCCACTTTATGACAGGAACAAGAGGAAGTCACACATGCATCTCAAGATATATCATTTCTCTTGTTTGCATGGGTACTTACAAAGACTACGCTAACATCACCCTGGATACCTAGATTCTCGAACCACTCAGTGCGAATGATTGTAAGTTACGTGACAATAAAGAGGATTGACATCATTTCAAGCCACAACAAGCTATTTAGGTGCCACGTTGCATCTAGTGTCATCAATGCCACACAATCTCAGCCAAGTACATCTCACCTCATCATTAAGAATGGTTCAGGTAATTCTCTCTTAATTAAGTATTAATTAGCAACTGTCTTTTCATTTCTATTTTTGGGTGCCGTCATTATGACACGTCCTCCTGCCATTAATTTCCTTCCCAAATTCATGCATGCTGCCATCTTTGTTGTACTATCACCATGCATACGGAGTGTCCCATCACTCTGCTTCAATTATGACCACACAAGTACTCTAACCAATTTTAAGATCTTTTTCCATAAGCCTAATCCTTTAAATGAATTGACATAATAATCCTCATTCAAAACTACAAAATACCCAGAAGAATAGAGTCATCTGAAATAGTTCTCCAGAGCCTATGGAGTGAGGAAGAAAAAGAAATAGAGGATAGGAAAATAATTTAAAAATGGGGGTTAAGAAGAAATCAGAGCCAAAAAGTGCTACAGGTCTTTTGCAAGATGATGTTGCAGTAGACATTCTGAGGAATGCAGGATGGTTGGAGTTTCTGGAAAAGTTTGAAGGATTTCAAGATATCGTTGATGAGTTCCTAAGGAACCTAAGGGATAATTAGATAGTTGTAAGGGGAGTTCAAATCAATCTCTGCAACCACTATCAGTCATATTTCTGGGTTGCTTTAACAAGGTGAGAGGTTCTATCATCTGAAAACTTTATATGCTAATTTGATTAGGAATTTCTCTGTTGAAGGTGAACCTGCAATACAATTGCATTTAAGTAAAAATGAGGTTAAAGAAATTCATAGGTCTTCACTTCCAAACCCTCGACAATCTGTAGCTACATGGTTGATGAAATATTTCACATGTGATGGTCAATTTTCCTTATTTTTAGGACCAATAATGAAAATGTTGATTTTTTTGAGGCATGGGAATGGACACCCTGAATTCAGTATAAACATTCCCAACCTTTTGTACTCTGCCATTAGGGCAACTGTAGAAAAATATCAACAAAACAAGGGTCCTATGAAACATCATGGCCTCATTTTTTTGATAGTTAAACACCACTTTCTATCTCAAGCTAATGGGGAAGAATTATGGTAGACATTTCTTGAACAAAATCCCTAGGACAGAGAGCCAGAGAGGGCACAAGAAGAGGGCGAGGGTTCCTCTACCCAACAAGAAGAAGAGATAGAACCTTCAACCTCCTCTCCAGCTATAAAAGGAAGGAAGTCCTCACTGGAGGTAACTTCATCTACTACCCCTATTTCTGATAGGAAGAAGAAAGGCAAAGAAGTTAAAGAGCCTGCTCTTTCCATACATGACTCGCTCAACCAGGAGGAAGATGACTCTAGCTGAGGAATCTTCCCCTAAGGGACTAACAGGGGAGAGGTCAGGGCAGAAAGCAAAGAGAACCCCAAAGAAAGCTGACTCCAGAATACACTATTGGGTAGAAGAAGCATGTCATGATTTTGATGAGATCCCTCTAGTGAGAAAGAAAAGACAGAGGGAAGTTTCCCCAAAACCATCTATCCATCTGGGTTCAAGTCCAACTTCAGAACAATCTCCTGCTCTGGAGATAGAACATAGGCAAACTTTTACTATTTCCTTAGATTCTGAGGATGAGATACCTGCTCTAGAGGCACTTGTCCCACCTATGCTATGGAGAAGTAAAAGAAAAAGGTAGCTCTCCCAAACTGAGAAAGATACTGCTCTCCTAGCTGAAGTGCTTCTGGATTTCAGAACTTTTGAGGAAAAAGCTAGGCCTTCATCAGTACCAGCAGAAACAGGGAAAACCCAAGAAGAATCTCAGGATAGGGAGGCTGTAGGGAAAGATGAAATAGAGTAATTAGGTGTAGCTGACAGTGCATGATAGATGGCTATAGAAGACCTTGGTGTGCAGCAAATAGAAGAAGAAACATAAACTTTCTCTCACCCCTTTGATCAAGAGGATATTGAGATTTCAAAAGAGAAGCAAATGTTAGAAGGAATTGATAATCTAAAAAGATTACCTTGGGGGAAAAATTAGATTATCACTAATCTCAAGAAGGTCAGAATGGAGATAGAGATGGAGCAAAAATAGGTAATTGAAAATTTACAAATAGAGCTCCAGAGCAAAGACCAAATAATTCAAGAGAGGGAAGCAGAACTAGAAGCCCAGATGACTGAGACAGCTAAAATCATGAAGGAAAAGGAGATAGAGGTGGTTCAAAGTATTTCTGATCTTACCAAGGCTAGAGATAATGACCTCATAGTAATTACAGCATTAATTAAGAAAGTACAGAGCCAAGATAAACAATTGACTTGGGCCAACAACAAAATAGATGATCAAGAAGAATATATTCATGAGTTGGCTAGCCCAAGGGCAACTAGTGAATAAGAAGTACAAACAGATCCATATGTGGGTCCAATACCCATTAATATTCCTAAGGCCCTGTTCCATTGGGAAAGGAGATGTAGAGAATATGAGGCTTCTAAGCCTATGCTGCAATTACAGAGGGCAGTTACTGTCATGACAAAAAGAGTAGAAACTCTAGAGGAAAAAGTCATGCAGATGGCCTCCATCTCTTCTAAGATTTTATCTTGTAGGCCTCCAAGTACTAGTTATGCTATGTTTTTATAGGAAAGAGTCCTACAGAGGAAGTCATCTTTAATCTTGTCTGATCTGACTAAAAATATAGAAACAATAGAGGGGTTCATGGAAGCATATACAAGGAGCTCTGATGAAGACAAAAATTTCCTGTGTGAATTATATCTGCATGGTTTCTGTGTTGACGATATGACCTTCATTCTTAATTATTTTGTAGGCGATTGCTAGCTCAAAGTATTCATGTTAATAATGAGGAATTATCAAATTTGGAATGAGCAGATGGAGGCTCACCTCAAGAAGGTTACAAAAACAAATCTTTTCATCAGAAAGGAGTGTCCAAACCCTCATACTTTTGAGGTCCAATTCAGGGCATATGTCTATCACCCTGAAATTCAGAACAAAATTTTGCCGTTATACTTGGAAAATCTGCAAGAGTGTTCCATTGATCTTGGTCTTTTTATGAACAATTCAGCTAATCCAGTGCTTGCAATAGCAAAGAAAAGGTGGAACATTTTGATTTCAGAGAAGAAAATGAGAGAAGTGGTAACCCCTGCGAACTTAAGGCTATTTATGAGGAAGGCAAGGTTAATATCTAAAATGATGGATAAACATAAGCAGGAGTGGATAGGTGGGCGTTTTAGACCCCCTCTCATAATTGAGCCACTACCTGTCTGGGCTAAACAGATGGAAGATGATAAGTTGTAGGAGTGGTTGAAGCAGGTTGAGCAGTACAGAGAAAATAGTAATACCAACTGCACCACTTGGACTACCTATGCAAAAGACTATAGCTTGAGTGACAGGCTACTCCACTAGAATAAGTCCAGATTGTGAGAAGCAGGAGGACCTGCTAAACCTTAGGTATGGGGGGGATGATGAGTGCCAAGTAGCACCCATGAAATACATCTTTTTACCTCTCTTTTTCTCCTTTCTGATTCCATCTTCTTGATGTTTGCACCCGAATAGGCTAGCAAGATTGTTCTAAATAATGATTAATTCAAGATGAATTACTTAAGATCATGATTTCTGATTAAAGGACTAATGTGCATGGAATTGATGGAAATATGCAGAAAAAATTCTCTTTTTGAATCAACGGGTGCAGATGTTCAAGTTAGTAATTTTGTGTATCTCCGGAGGTAGTCCTAATGACCTCTAAAGACAATATTAGAATACCATGGCATTAGAAGTTTTGGAGTAAAGAGGAAAAGCATCTCAGGAGCTAAACTAAAGTCTGGAGCATCTCCGGAGCTAAGCAAGAAGCCCACAATTATATCTCTGGAGCTGTAGATAGAGACATACATCTCCGGTGCCTCTTTAGAGCAGAACAAATTTCTAGCACAGCTGTCGGTCAGGCACTTTTAGTGGTGATCATGATACCTCTGATATTACTCAAATCATCACTTGAGTGATTAAGGGCCATCTATAGTTAACTGCTGAGAGTTTTTATCTCTTTTAAGTTTTTGCATGAGTTACTGTTCAAACTCATTTAATATCCATATTTTTAGGGCCTCACTGTCCAAATGTATTAAGACTAAAACTTAGATTCAAAGTGGACTTCTGTTCCACTCAATCTATTTTTATTGCATGGTTATTCTCCATAGTTAGACAACTAGTATAATAAAGAGATGGATGTCATCTCATAGAAGAACTGGTAGATAAGATAAATGATATCTCATCACTAATTTTATATATACTTACAGAGGAAGTAGAAAAAAAAGGTGATTATTTTTCCTTCTAATTTATGTAATGTCATTTCTAATATTAATGCAAAGTTGATGGAATTAGACCGAATTAAGTTGTGATATCATTCTCCTATACTGATTCTTTACTTTAGACTTTAGCCCTAAGGGTGTGGAGCAAGAGCCCACTCTCACCACCAAGGAAGAAGGCTAGTATTGTTGTTGTTTTGTTGTTTCAGATTTTTCTTTACAAAATATTTACTGTTTTCATAGATAGATGCATGTTTTAGTTTATAAGATTTATTTTAAGTAATTCACTATTTAATTCTATTTTCAGCATTCTTTGAATTCATTTAATAAGTAGATAGATCAATCTCTTTAAATCAGTAAACATCATTAGAATTAGCTAAGAGAAAACTGGTAACTATAGGATTCCTAATTGCAGACAACCAAGGACACAGCCCTGGATTTGACATATGAAATATGATTAAATGATGAGGTACAACGACCCTTTTCATCCATTATTTCATCCATTCTACCAGCCATTGTACTAGCAAAAGGGATTCTCCTCAGTGGCATCTTTTCCTAGGATAAAGTGCAAACTGCCATAGGTTCGATGATTTGGCTACAAGGTGACAACTACCTCACAATTGGTGATCGGTTGACAACACAAGTGGGCTACCTCAGATTCGACAGTCTGTCCACAACAAGATCTTAGATAAATTCTTTGCCAACTTCACTCAATTCTTCCAAAGATTCAAACTTTCACTCTGATACTACTTGGTATAGTCATGGTTAGGAGTGTCCTCAAAGAGAACAGTCCAGACCGTACAACAAGAGAAAACACAATGGAAACAACTCAAAGATATGAAACAAATGTAGATTCAGTCATTCAGTATATCATAGAATTCAAATATAAACTGGCCGGCAAGATGCGGGCTTTAATTAGGGCTCACAAGCTTGATTACAAAATTACAGAATATGCACAAGATATAGCTTTGAAGTTCCTTCGCAAAGAATTCAAACTATCAACTTGTAAAACTATGTTAACTACTTTCCTAGGCATCTATTACATCAATATATATCTTCTCTAGATCATAGGATTCCTCCACATTAGCCAAGGAAGATCACAAACTCCAATGAATAGCTATAACGTGAGTACATAGATAGGTTGGGCCTAATCATGAAGAACTCCTCTGTAAATGAATGGAATGATGTGTGGATCTTAGGGAAGGTCGGTCATGAACCAAACAACATTGAATGATGTGTCATTAAGCTCTACAAGTCAAGAAATGCTCCGTAAGTCTTCTCCTTTAGCCGATTGTCTGAGACTGTTAGGATGCTCTGCTCTGATAAAACAGTTGATCTTTTGATAGTGATATCTTTCCAGTACCTTAACCAAATGATCTGAGATTTGGATATGATGTGCATGAATATATCTAGATGCTAAGTCTAACTCCACAAGGTCTGAAATGCTACTGCGACAGAAGGCAGACAAATATAGAAACTGCTACTAACTGAACTGAACTGGAATTTAAAAAGAAACAAATTAAAATGCAAACAAACTGAAATGCAAATGTTTTTGGTTGATGCAATATTTCTCTTGAACCAAGGATGCTCCTACACTAGATTCCTTGACATTTTCTTTTAGATCTCTATTTTATCCTTCAGTTCTTTCAAGATCTTCAAGAGCAGCATTGAGTTCTCCTATTTTGTCAAGCATACAGTCTTCTTCAATGAGATTAACTGCAAAAATCTCTTCCAAAGGAATAGGTAACCTTCTAGTAGCCATGTGTTCAATATCCAAGATCTTCCTTGAGCAATTAGGCTTCTTCCAAAGGACTTGGCTCTGATACCAATTGTTCAACACCCATAATACTAAGAGGGGGATGAATCAATATTCTTTTAAACCATTTGCACACCAAACATTTTAATCTGTTTAGCATATTCAATTGTAGTAAAGGAAATTAAACATAAGACATGTAGCCACAATTCATAACACATGTACACCAAGGTTTTTACGTGGAAAACCCAAAATGGGAAAAACCATGGTGAGGATTAGCTCACAATATATTATAATAAAGAAACCAATTAAGGTTGATACAATTGGTGGACTCACTGTCCAAGAATGCTCACTGTAGGTGGCTCACTACTAAAGGACTCATTGCCCTGAAAGAAAGAGATAGAAGAAAATGGGTGGCTCACTACCAGGATTGAACTATTTACAATTGCATCTAACATATGCATGAAGTATAGTTCTAATGAAGCTCAAAATACAAATACAGTAATCTGCCCACTATTCTGAAATACCAGACTCCTCTACTCTGTATTCACTCAATTCACATCTATAAACTCTTGTCGCATCATTCAGATCACACATATGCCATTACTTTTTTTAAAACACTGAAAACAATCCTTCATATATATCTTCTTCTTTCACAAGATCAATTAAGTCAGCCTTATTGGATGTAATATGCAAAATATGCCATATAGGACTTATCATCCCCAAAACCTCACTCACATGCTTCACACCAAGATTCAAAGTTTGAAAAAATTAAAATAGGTTGACATGGACCTAAAATAGCTCCCACTTAACTCCACAAAACATATTTACCAGTTGCACAACATCAACACCTTCAGGGCGGCTCCACTATTAGGACAACAACAAAATAAACTATGTCATTTCACAAAACTGTATGTGGACCTCCAAATTGCTTGAAACTTGAAATATACATGCTACAACCATTCATAATATTATCCTCAAATCCACATAGCAAACCATTCACTTGCAGTGAAATGCAGAGAAACGCAAATCATCACTGGCACTATCAAAGCATTGTCTATATAAAGTGTGATACTCTGTCAACACTAACTCTCATTCTGGAAGGCTTCAGAACCTAAAACTTTGGATTTAGACTCTTTGAACGTTCACTATCAACACCTTACAACCACAAAGAAAGATATTTCATGCTGAAGAAATGTGGACCAAATTACTAGAACTCTGTAGCTTAATTTTGCCAGACTAACACTTAGCACAAATTTCATGGCATCTTCTTACCAGATCAAGTCTTCTTGCACAGTAGTCTTCCATGAATAATAAAGTCATCTTGTGAGGAAGAGGATCAAACCGTCTTGCAAAATTATCAACCAAACTAATTTGCACACTTGTCACCTTATCCTTATGCTTGGTTATCACTTTTGGATTACTGTACCATTTTCCTTTATTGTTACTGTCTCTATCATGTGATGTTATTGGATTTTCTAATCTCTAAACTACTGTATCTTTAATCAACCATTTGACACTCATGACAACACCAGACTAACATGTTGACATCAATGACAACACTACATGCAGCAACTGTCCATACTTGCAACATCCCAAGCCAATGTTTAGGCTAATACTCAAATAAATCAGATAAATGCAAATCAAACCGTGCATTTGTCTTTTGAGATAGAAGCATTGAAGAAAACATTATTGCATGTTACAAATGAGCTCACCTGGTTCAAGACAAACCCTCCACAGGACCATAACCAAAATAACTTTAAGAACCAAGGTAACTTCTAGAATCAAAACAAGAATTACAATCAAAGACCTTTCAACATGCAGTGGAATTTAAGACCCATCAATAGAGGTGTGCCAAATACAAATAGTGGATCAAATGCGGGAAACCAAGTTACTGTCAACACATCTAATACAGTGAACATGGCATAACTAAACCATATGACTAATTGGTGTAGATTACATGACATAGTAGCTTATTCAGAGATAAAAGAAGATGGTTAGAATTGCTCAGGTAGATTCACAAACATCTTATAACACTGCCCAAGAAAATGATGATAACATAAACACAACTATGGTCTGGACACTTACGTTTTCCCATTTGAAGAAGATAATGAACCATCCACTAAAACCTATGATGTTTAGGTCTTCCAACCAAAGAAGAATAACTATTTTTTGAGAAATAAATCTAAGGGTCCTTTTACTACAAGCATACCACCCAACAATAGACCTATGCCTCCTAATCGTAAAGATAGTAATAATCATGTGCCACCTAGAGCTCAAACAGAGGGATAACCAAGATTGAATCATGTTATACTCATAAAATCCCATATGCATGTGGATATGAATTATGACATAATAGGAGATCTCAAGAAAATAAAATCCAACATGTCAATCTTTGATGTTCTGCAAAACTATCCTAACCAGAGAGAAGCATTGATGAAATTTCTAGACAAGCCAAATACACTCAAAGAAAAGGCAAAGGTAGTGGGTACTACTGACACCTATGCAACAATGTATAAAGGAAAATTAGATTCTCCTCCCTTTGTGTTGAGTATCAAAATATTTAGTAAAAACCTACACAATTGTTTGGTATACTCTGGAGCATCGAGAAATGTGATTCCTTACTCAATGTGTAAAAAACTAGGAATGGCGCCTACTCAAACTTAGAAAAAGGTGATTCAACTTGATAGAATTGAAGTAAACATTGTAGGTGAGATAAATGATGTGCATATTCAATTGGTTTTAAACCCACATGTACAACAACATATTGACATACAAGTGGTTGACATTCTAGAAGCATATGACATGCTATTAAGTAGGGATTGGCCAAGGAGCCTAAATGGATATTTTGCTACCGATTTTTCACACCTATGGCTACCCTTGAAAGGAAACTAAAACCAGACTAGAATTGAAAGGGAACTAAGACTCAAACACATGATAATCAAATATAACCACCCCAATGAAATAGCTTATATCGAGATAGAGTCGGGAGTGTATAGAGTTGTTGAAATCTTGATTACTTTTGTCTTTTCTTAGCATCCTATAGATGACAAAGGTTAGGAAGGTTTAGTTCTAAATTTCAAATGTGAAGAGTTCTCTAGAAGAGTGGTAGCAGATTAGCAAGCCCTGGGTGAAGACATAAGTATAATTGACATATTGCTGCCAAACTAGTGTAGAATTCATCTCCAAGAACACTTATCATATGACATTTGTCTGCAAGCTATCACAAAACACACCTTTGTGGATTCACATCTAGAACACTCACAGTCCAAAGGTTTAGGTGGTTTAGATTGTGACATTACTAGAGAGATTGAGAAGAAAAGGTCTAATTTAGGCCTAGATTGTAGCACCAGGTTACAATCCCAGAATCAAGCAAGATCAGAAGTTATTAACATTAAGTGCAATTTTTCTCTAGTTCAAGAAGAGTTCCTCCTTGATGGTTCAAAATTTACCTGGGAACAATTACAAGTGGATTTAAGTCAGTCACAAGAAGATTTAACTATTTTAGTGGAAGAAGCGCATACCTTTGATGAGACTCAAGATAAAGAACCATATATTATTCAGACAACAGACAAGGTGCATGTTTCACC
Organism: Cunninghamia lanceolata; assembly: GCA_027924645.1. Taxonomy (NCBI): domain Eukaryota; kingdom Viridiplantae; phylum Streptophyta; class Pinopsida; order Cupressales; family Cupressaceae; genus Cunninghamia; species Cunninghamia lanceolata. The sequence goes on along the minus strand of BSBN01001807.1, from coordinate 21,913,255 downwards.
TACACCCAATCTTGATAGAGTCAACAAAAGTAAGCTTCCTTTAGAAAATAAAATTTGGACTCTCAGATTTGATGGGTCAAGATCAAAACAAGGAAGTACAATAGGTGTAGAGCTAATAAGTCCCAGAGGTAAAGCCTTTTTAGCTTCTTATCAATTACAATTCGATTGTACAAACAATATGACATAATATGAAGCATTGATCAAGGGATTACTTTTTGTACACAAGAAAGGAGTTCTTTGTTTGAAAGTGCAGGGAGATTTAGAGCTTGTAGTGAAGCAAGTGAGAAGATAGTATGCTTGTCATGATAAAAGGTTAGCAACCTATAGAAATTGAGTTTGGAGTTTGATTGAAGACTTTGAAGCGCTTGATATAAAAGTCATCCCTCTAAGGAGAAATCATATTTTGGATATGTTAGCAGTTTCAACTAGTACTTTGGAGCCCGTGACACATTCTCAATTTAGGAGGTTCTCTGTAGAACTAGTTATTGCCCTAGCTGTGCCAGACAATGTACATAATTTTCTAGTATTCTAGGATGATCAACATATTCTAGGATTTATTGCCAATACAGGGGTCTTTGAAGGCCAGATTATAGAAGAATCAGAGAGATCCATTTGAAGAAGACAATGAAGGAGTAATAAAGTTGAAGACAAACAATATCCCTAAAGGTATGGTTGCTTTGGAAAGAATATTTGACTCATGTCCTAGGGAAAAACATAAAATACTTGCTGATCCTGAAGGAGGGAAGTATAAAACGTATAATCTGGGAGAAGATGGTGTTGAGTGAAACATTTATATTGGTAAGACTTTCTCCTGGAGAGAGAAAGAGGACATCACCAAAGTACTAAAAGACTTCAAAGATGTTATTTCATGGAGTTACGAAGATCTTAAAACCTTTGATACATCTATCATTACTCATACTATACCCCTCAAACCAAATATCAAACCATTTAGGCAGAAACAAAGACCAGTCAATGCCCTAATAGAAACTTTAATATTTAAGGAGGTGCAAAAATTAGTAACAACCAAAATGATCTTTCCCATAAGGTATTCAAAATGGAGAAATAAGGCTTCAAAGAAGGACAACTACCCACTATCCTAATTGGACGAGGTGTTAGAAATAGTGAATGGATCACAGGTGATGTCTTTCCTAGATGGATATTCTAGGTACAATCATGTGTTGGTAAAATATGACGACAGAATGAAGATGGCTTTCACTACCAAATGGGGAACATTTTCTTATAGAAGGATGTTTGGACTAAAGAATGCTAGTGTAACTTTTTAGTGAGCAATGGACACTACCTTCAAAGGTTTAATAGGTAAGTGCATTATTATATACATAGATGACCTCACAGTGTTTTCCAAGTATAGGGTAACCCATGCGTCAGATTTGAAGAAAATATTAGTGAGATGCAAATTATATGGGAGATCTTTGAATCCCATGAAATGTATCTTTGGAGTAACTGAAGGGAAATTATTGGGACACATAATTTCTAAGAAGGGAATTTTAATTGATCCTAAAGGAGTCGAATCAATTCTAAAATTACCTATGCTTGGCAGTAAGAAGGAAATAAAATCTTTCTTTAAGAAGATCAATTTTGTGAGAAATTTCATCATCGGATTTGCTGAGATCATTAAGCCACTGAATGATATGATGAAGAAAGATGCTAAGATTTAATGGAGCACTAAAGTTAAAGTTATCTTGACACAGATTAAGCAATCAATTACTGAAGCCTTAGTGTTGATTAGCCTAGATTGTATGCATCCATTCTATATCTATTCATTCGCATCTAAACACTCATGTGCTACTTTCCTCACACAAAGAAGGGAAACTGGAGATGAAAGACCCATTTATTTTTTGAGTTATCCTTTTAAGAATTCTAAAGCAAGGTATCCTTACCTAGAAAAATAGGCTTTTGCCCTAGAGAGTGTAGTTAACAAATTCAGGCATTACAATTCTCAAGAGAAAAATCTTTGCAATTGTCCTAGATCACATTGTAGAGTCTATATTGATGCAAAGTTAGGGGAAAAAAGAGGTAAATGGATGGAAATTTTACAACAATTTGACTTAGAAATCTAGCCAATGAAACTAGTGAGAGGGCAAGGACTGTCCAAAACTATGGTTGATTTTGATCCCCAGATAATTTGTCAACAATACACATTAGATTCTATAACCAAAGATGAATTGTATAAAGACATAATGCACTTCCTCTTGTACAATAAATGCCTAGAAGGTCTGAATTCTACATAGAGAAGAGTTCTCATATTGAAGAGTGCAAAATTTATTATCAAGAACAATGTGTTGTTTCAAAAGAACTTTGAAGGAGTTTATATGAGGTGTTTGAATCAATAAGAAGAAAAAAAATTCCTTAAGGAATTTCATGGCAAATATGGAGCAGGGCATGGTTTAGGTGATTCTATTGCACATCAGATACTCAGATTGGGTTATTACTAGCCACATGTTTTCAGAGATGCTCATCACCATGCCAGAACCTATCATGTATGTCAAACTTCTGCTTCTAGAGAAAGAAATATAGCCATGTCTTTGCAGCTAGTGTATGAGGTAAGATAGTTCGCCCAATAAGCATTAGCTTTTGTATGCGTAACTAATCCAAATTATTCTAGGTCACAAGTTCATCTTAACCCAGACAAATTACTGCACCTACTGGATGGAAGTACAACCTTGCAAGAACTGCACTGTAGAGGTAGTTATCAAGTTTCTCAAAGATAACATCATCACAAGGTTTCGAATACCTTTCACTCTGGTATATGACAATGGCCCTACTTTCTCATCTACACAATTAATACAATGGTCTTTTAAACATAAAGTAGTATTGAAATTCTCATCTAATTATTGCTCATAAGGTAATGGAGTAGCAGAATCCACAAATAAGAAGTTTCTTCATGTCATCAAAAGATTGTTAGAAAAGAACTCAAAAGATTGGCATACCAAGCTCAAGTTTTCCGTATGGGCAGATGTGGTGCAGGAGCACCAAGAGGATCATAAAGATCCATGATTGTTTTTGTTTGTTCCATGTTTGTTCCATGTTTGTTCATGTTGTAATAAGGTCTTGGAAGACTATTCTCATTCTTGAATAAGGACCATGTCCAAAAACATCTCTTGTTGATGTCATGTTATAATGGAGCAGTCATAAGGTGTAATAGATAGTCATAGCATCATGCATTGTAAAAGGAGGTAGTCTTCATGAGTGTAAGCCTTCCTAAGGCATGTAAGGTAATGTCAAGAAGTCTAATGCCTAGTCCAAGGCTTAATTACATTGTAAACATGTTTGAAGGCAATGTCAAGTCCCAAACAACTGATACAACTCTGTTAGCATGTGTAATTAGTTGTTGTTTCCAAATAGAGAGGGAAGTTTGATGGTTGTCACAACTTCCCATCAACCTCAACTACCCTCTAACTATTCCAAGGTGTTATGGAAGGCTTCTTAAAGCCCTTCCCATGATCATTGTACAAGGAGAAGTCATTTGGTGAAGAAAATAACAACAAAACCATAGTTTTTCTACCCATTTCTGTGTAACTTGCTGCTACAGGCCATACCATGCTCCTGTACGGATAGATTGTGGAAAATAATGGTGATGGAAACTTGATAGGGTGAGTCGGGATTCCAATACACTTGGTTTGAATTTTTGAAGCTTCTGTATTGCATAGATAATTAGATTTTTTTGAAACTGGTTTGTGAAACCCTACCTTAGGGTTTTGACTATAATTCATGCATTTTTCCTCCATTCCATTGATGTAGAACCACATAGATTAGTGGGATGGACTATTGTGATGTTGTTTCAATGTATTTTGTAAAATTTTTGGGCAGAGTAGGGGATTTGTTGCAGTTTATGTGAAAGGCCCTAGCAAAACCATGTGCTAGGAGTGTGAAAAGAGAAACAACATAATGTAATTCATGAGCAGTCAGCTGTGGGACTAGAAAACCCTGAAATCCATTGTTTTACCACCCATGTGAAGTGTCCAAGGGGTCCAAAGAGTTTTTTAGTTCCATTCAAGGGTGGTTGCTTCACAAATTTGGCCTAATTGGGGCTCTAGGTCACTAGGAGGGGTTATAGGTTGGACCATACTGTCCAAAACAACCCATACCCATTTTGAAATATGTCATGGGAAGTCCAAATGGGTATCTCTAGATTGTCTAAGATCTGAGTTTGTAGGCATGTGTCAAAAGATATTGCTGATTGTCTCTGTTTTAAGGGTTACAAGGGTTTAGAGGCCTAAAGAAGGAAGTACCAAAACCAAGTTTGTTCTGCCTTTGCCAATGGTTTGGATGGGTCCCATGGCATGCCAAATCAACCTTTCAATGATGATTTTATAGCCACTAACTATTGTTCCCACTTTTTCAAGTTGACCTTTGAATTTGGGTTTTAGAGTGTAATGAAAACCTTATCTATTTGTGAAATCCTCTATCTATCCTAGTGCCTCTACATCATAGTGGTATTAGAGCCATAAAAGGTTCTATTGTTTGTTGTCTAAGACCTAGTATATGTCAACAGGGGAGAGTGAAGGAGAGGCTAGAAATATGCCTCCAAAGGGGATGACCACTGAGGTGGTTAAGAAGTTCAAGGAGATGGAAGAAAAGATCAAAAGTGGAGTCAAGGAAGCCCTCCAAGAAAAGTTGAAGGCATTGAGGATAAGGAAAAGGATAGATGAAGGTTTTGATGAAGAAGAAGAAAAAGAGAGGAAGAAGAAGATCAAGAAGAGGTAGAGGTACCTGCAGATCAAAAACATTTCCTTGAAGCCATCAAGGCAATTGGCAAGGATTCTTTATAGGCTCGGATGGAGATTCCCATGTTTAGTGGCAAGATGAATGTTGATGAAGTTATGGAGTGGATTGAGGCCCTAAACAACTACTTTGAATACAAAGAATTTCCTAAGAACAAGAGGGTGAAGTTTGCAAAAACTAAACTCAAAGGTGTTGCCCTTACATGGTGGAATTACACCCAAGGTGAGAGGGTAAAGAATGGGAAGAGCATGATCTCTTCATGGAGTAGAATGTTGGAGAGGATCAAGTCCCAATTCCTTCCATTAGACTATGAGGTGCAGATCTAGAAGAAGATGCAAAATCTCAAACAAAGAGATTTGGATGTGGCCACCTACACTGAGGAGTTTCACAAGTTCTCTCTTCATTGTGGATACATGGAGGATGAAAAAGGTAAAGTGGAAAGGTATCTAAATGGTTTGAGGTTTAATATCCAAGATGAAATTAGTCTACTAACCCCTAAAACCATGGATAAATTCTTTCAAGTGGCATTAAGGGTTGAAGAGAAGTTGAAGAGGAAAGGTGAACAACAAAATAGAGGAAGAGGTGGCGGAAATTTCAGAGGTAGGGGTAGTTTTGGAGGCAGAAATTAGTCCCAAAGAAGTCAAGGGGAATCTAGTTCCCAAGAACAAAGTGGAGAATCAGGTACTAGAGGAGGCTTTAGAGGAAGGAGACCCAATGGAAGGGATAGATTTGGTGGACCAAGGAGAGGTCCTAATGTCTTCATAGGAAGGTGCTACAATTGCAACCAAGTGGGACATCCAGCCTTCAAATGTCTTGAAAAGCAAGCCTCAAGCTCTCATGGAGGAGAGAGAAGGAACCAGTTGATCCAAGAGGAAGATTGCCAAAGTGTTAACTCTCCAATTGGAAGTGCAGCCCTAGTCCATGAAGGAGAAAGTTTGATGATGAGAAGAACCATGTTGAAGGTGCCTCAAACACAAGAATCCCCTCAAAGGAAGACATTGGTCATGACAACATGCAAGGCCTATGGTAAGATTTGCAAGGTAATTGTTGATTTACACTCAACTAAAAATTTGGTTTCTATTGAAATGGTAGACAAGTTGAAATTGAAAAGTCTTCCTCATGTTAGTCCTTATAAAGTATCATGGTTGAGTAAGGGGCAACAAGTTTTGGTAGATGAACAATCATGGGTAGAATTTGAGATAGGGGAATATAAGGACAATATTTTGTGGGATATAATTCCCATGGATGCTTGTCATTTTCTATTAGGACATCCATGGCAATACGATGTTCAATCCCAACATGATGGTAAAACTAATTCTTTCATCATAACCAAGAATGGTAGGAAGTATACAATGGATCCATTGCCTGATGAGAATGTAGAGAAGAGTGTTGGGTCAAGTGTCATGATTGTGAGAGGTAAAGAGTTTCTAGACACCCTTAAGGAGGAAGGAACCCAAGGGTATGCTTTGATTTTGAAACCTAAAAACAATCCTAATTTGCATGATCCTAGTAAGGAAGAGGTTCTTAAGGAGGTGCAGTAATTGTTAGAGAAGTATAAGGGGATTATGGTAGAAGAAATGCCTAATGAGTTTCCACCTATTAGGGAAATAAGCCATCAATTTAACTTCATACCAGGATCTACTTTTCCAAACAAAGTATCCTATAAGATGACACCTTCTCAAAATGAAGAGATTGCCAAGCAAGTGTAAGAATTGTTGGATAAGGGATTGGTGAGAAAAAGCCTTAGCCCATATGCTGTCCCAACAGTCCTAGCCCCAAAAAAGGATGGTAAATGGAGGTTGTGTATGGATTTTAGAGCCATTAACAAGATTACTATAAGATATAGGTTCCCTATGCCAAGGATTGAGGACCTAATGGACTGTTTGGGAGGGGCTAGATACTTTTCTAAGATTGATCTTAAGAGTGGGTATCATCCAATTAGGATAAAGCAAGGGGATGAATGAAATATAGCATTCAAAACAAATGAGGGTCTTTATGAGTGGTTAGTGATGCCATTTGGTCTATCTAATGCCCCAAGTACTTTTATGCATCTCATGAATGAAGTGTTGAAGGATTTCATTGGCAAATTTGTTGTGGTATACTTGGATGACATTCTTGTTTTCAGCAGGACTAAGGAAGAGCATTTGCAACATTTGGATCAGGTTTTGAAGAAGTTACATGATGAACAATTGATGATCAACATGGAAAAGAGTGTCTTCATGAAGGAAGAACTCACCTATCTTGGTTTTGTCATTTCTCAAGGTAGTTTGAAGATGGATCCAGCAAAGGTAGAGGCCATTTTGTCATGGCCAACTCCAAAAATAGCACGTGATGTAAAAAGTTTTCATGGTTTGGCAACATTTTATAGGAAGTTCATAAGAGGTTTTAGTCATATTTGTGCACCAATTTTGGATACCATCAAAGGGGTGCAGAAATGTAAGTTTTCTTGGACAAAGGAAGCTAATGATTCTTTTGAAATTCTAAAACAAAAAGAAGCACAACAGCCCATTCTTGTTTTCCCCAACTTTAACAAGTTGTTTGTGGTGGAATGTGATGCTAGTTACCTTGCTATAGGGGCTGTCCTAAGTCAAGAAGGCATGCCAATTTCTTTCTTTAGTGAAAAATTGAATGATGCTAAGAGAAAGTACTCTACTTATGACTTGGAATTATATGCAATGGTGCAAGCTTTGAAAAAATGGAGGCACTATCTTTTGCCTAAAGAATTTATTGTTTATATTGACAACCATGCACTTAGTTATCTAAATTCACAGGAGAAACTCAACCATAGGCATATGAAATGGGTTGAACAACTCCAATCATATACATTTTCAATCAAACACAAGAAGGGGTAGGCCAACAGAGTGGCAGATGCATTGAGTAGAAGGGTGTGTATGGTTCAAGAAATTCAGTTGTAAAGTGTAGGGGTTGATGCTCTCAAACATATGCATCAGGATGATGAAGATTTCAAGGAGGTATATGAAGTTTGTTCATAGTTTTTAGACTCTTATCATTCTAATTTTTCTGAGTTTTTGTTGCAGTAGGGGTTGTTGTTCAAAGGCAGCCAATTATGTGTTCCTAGGTGTTCCATGAGGGAGAACATCATAAAGGAAAAACATTGTGGTGGACTAGGAGGTCACTTTGGATTGGATAAAACATTGGATCAGGTGAAGAGGTTTTATTTTTGGCCTAAAATGCAATCATATATTAGAAAATTTGTTGAATGTTGTAGTATTTGTCAAAGGGCAAATGGTACTTCATCTAATGCTAGTCTATATCAGCCACTTTCTCTTCCTCATAGGCCATGGGAAAGTATTAGCATGGATTTTATCTTGGGTCTTCCTAGGACTCAAAGAGGCTTTGATAGCATATTTGTTGTGGTGGATAGATTTAGTAAGATGGTTCATTTCTGGCCATGTAAATGCACTAATGATGCTTCACACATTGTTGGTTTGTTCTTCAAAGAAATTGTTAGAATCCATGGTTTGCCTCTTAACATTGTGACTGACAGGGATCTAAAGTTTGTAGGCCACTTTTGGCGTACTTTGTGGAAGAAGTTGGGCACTTAATTGTCATTCACTTCAGCCTATCACCCTTAGACTGATGGCCAAAATAAGGTAGTGAATAGGTCTTTGGGAAATCTCCTTAGATGTCTTACAAAGAAGCATGGAGAGGCATGGGATATGATCATCCCTCAAGCTGAGTTTGCTTACAATGACTCCACCAATACAAGCACAGGAAGGAGTCTATTTGAGGTTGTCTATGGTGTTCACCCAAGAGGTATTCTTGTATTAAGAGATCTCCATGGATTGGAGAGGAAGAGTGCTCAAGGTGAAGACTTTGCATTGGCCATGAAGGACATCCATGATAATGTAAGAGAAACTCTTCAAAGGAACAATGAGAAGTACAAAGAGAAAGCCAATGAGAGAAGGAGAGATGTACAATACAAGGTTGGGGATTTGGTCATGGCACATTTGAAGAAGGACAGACTTCTAAAGGGGTAGCCAACCAAACTCGTCATGAAGAAGATAGGTCCATTCCAGATTGTGCACAAGTTTGGGTCCAATGCCTATGAGATTGAGCTTCCTCAAGGATTGGCAATTTCTCCCATCTTCAATGTTACTGACTTGTTTCCATACAAGGGTGCTAATGTTGTAGGTCTTGATGCAACCCAAGAAGATGAAGATTGGATAAAAGATCTACCTCCCAGCCAACCATTGAAGTTGGAATGCATTCTTGATACCAAGGTCATCAAAAAGACTAGAAAGAAGACATACAAACAGTTCCTTGTCAAGTGGAGTGGCTTACCCATTGAAGATGCCACTTGGATGAGTGAAGAAGACATCTTGAAGCATGGTGTCACAGTTGCTGATTTGATTCCTCAAGAGACTTGAGTTTTTTTTCCACCCGAGGAGTATGGTACAACAGCACCAAGAGGATCATGAAGATCCATGATTGTTTTGTTTGTTCAATGTTTGTTCATGTTGTAATAAGGTCTTGGAAGGCCATTCTCATGCTTGAATAAGGACCATGTCCCAAAACATCTCTTGTTGATGTCATGTTATAATGGAGTAGTCATAAGGTGTAATAGATAGTCATAGCATCATGCTTTGTAAAAGGAGGCAGCCTTCATGATTGTAAGCCTTGCTAATGCATGTAAGGTAATGTCAAGAAGTCTAATGCCCAGTCCAAGGCTTAATTACATTGTAAACATGTTTGAGGGTAATGTCAAGTCCCAAACAACTGATACAACTCTGTTAGCACATGTAATTAGTTGTTGTTTCCAAACAGAGAGGGCAGTTTGATGGTTGTCACAACTTCCCATTGACCTCAACTGCCCTCTAACTATTCCAAGGTGTTATGGTAGGCTTCTTAAAGCCCTGCCCATGATCATTGTACAAGGAGAAGTCATTTGGTGAAGAAAATAACAACAAAACCATAGTATTAAGGCATCTTTCAGAACTTCACCATACCATCTTGTATATGGAATAAACCTAGTTTTCCTAGTAAACCTTCAAATCCTAGTCTTCAAATTTATGAAAGAGTTTCTAATAGATGAGGACAAAATAGAGGTTAGGCTTATGAATCTGTTGAATCTAAAAGAAAAAAGAGATGCTGCCCTCAAACATTTTATAAAACATCAGGTAGTAATTAAAAGATGGTTTGATAAAAGATCTAAAATAATAGCTTTCAGAATATCTGATTTAGTTCTTTTGTGGGATAAGGCCAAGGAAAAGAAAGGCGATCATTAGAAATTTGAAAAATTGTGGCTTGGGCCTTACCAAATCCATGAAATTCTTAGAGAAAACACTTTCTGGATTAGTACTTTGACTATAGAACCTGTCTTATTGCCTGTCAATGGATAGTTTGTTAAACATTACTTTGGTCCTTAAAGTGGTGAAAGCACCTTGTATTATAGTATAATAGGTTTTGTTGGTTGTTGTTTCTTTCTTTTGTCTCACTTCTTCTTTATGTTTGTTTTGCTATCCTTTTCTTCTGTTAGTCCACTTGTTCATGTTTCTTGTGTTCTTGTTGGTCCCTGGTAGAGTGGGGTTTATGTGTAGTTTAGTATCAGGTTGATGTTATATGGGTATTGTTGTTTAGTATGTTTCAACATATAGGCAACCATTTTCTTGTAAATCCTTTGTTTACTTCCTTCCCTTATAAACTTTGGAACATAAAGCCATTATAAACACCAGGATTATTGTGAAAATTGAAGGACATTGTAAAAACTTATTATCTTACACTCACAACTTAAGATTTTCAAAAGCTAGCTAGGATTTGGAAACGGTCATGATCTTCCTCAAGTGAAAATCTTAATAATTTTATTCCTTAGAATAGGGAATTAGTTTTCATGGAACTTGACCCACATCAGTGCTACAAAAGGATTTATCAACAAGGAGGGTCTATTTCTAAACCAATATATGATTATTCCATCTAATAAACTAGAGAGAGGTCATGTATGTGGTTGATTATTTCAAATGTCATTATTACTTTTGTTTAGATTATAGGTAACTTCCAAGTGTTGTTCAATAGGTCAGGATATGGTAGATCCAAGTTTATGATGGACATCATCCAAGATAAAATCTTATGGAGAAGAAGACTGCTACATTTACAAAATCTACATCTGATCATAGTGAAATCTTATGGAGAAGAAGACTGCTACATTTACAAAATCTACATCTGATCATAGCATGGGACCTTTTGAATTCTAAATTTCACATTGGTTTTCACCTCGTGGTTCACATTTCTAGATTTCAGACATCAAGACTAGAAGGTCATTCATAAATTCTTTTCATTTCTACATAACATCATTTGGCCCCTTGGGGACCAACAATAGTAATTTTTCTTTTAGGCTTGAACATTGGTTAAGGTAGCCATATTTGTCTGGGTTTGTTGGAGTAAGGTTATTCGAATGTCTTTATCATCATTCCACCTCTCCTTTTTGTTAGCCCCCTTTTCACAATGGTGTCAGTTATGCCTAATCTAGTTGCCCCTATTGAAAAAATCCCAACTAACTATCATGATTGAAACTTATATCCTATGAAAAAGTAGTTTAAGGAAGCATAATGTTCCTACTTCGAAGAACATGTTCAAAAGATAAATCTGGTGAAGGTATTGTTTGAATCATAAGGGTTCCCATCTTAACATCTCCTATACTACCAGATATTGAAAATGCATTATTACAACAATAGGCTAATTCAAAAGAGGAAGTCTTGATAATATTGTTTGTCTTTATCCATATTTCCCTTTTGCATTCTCAAAGCAATTAGACTAACATTACTACCTTTGAAAAGAAGAGGAAAGTACAAAATACTTCATTATGGTCTGTACTATTCACCTTTTTATCCATATCATACTTCTCATCAACTCTGCTTCCCTAGACAATTTACCCTAAGGACATTGAAGAATCCATACAATGGTAGACCCTCTTAGAGATGACCAACTTAGATAATGTGATGGTTTGAAGAAAAACAAGTTCAACAACAACTCAAAGATATCATGTTCATGATGAATCTTACTAGACATTTGTTACCAGAAAGATTTTTGGTAGACGAGGTCCGATATGGTATCATAAAGTTACTCCTTGAAGAATGCAATTTCATATGATACTCCGACACTCTTTGATGGAAGGAGAATCTATATAGTAGATGATCTTTGGATCATTCTATTACTTTGGATATTCTAGAGTCACACAAAAAAAAGAAAGAAAGAAAAGAAAAGAGTAAAGAGAAAAATTATCCTCTAGTGAAAACCATGCTCATAGCACCTTGGACAAATACCATGATGAAAACCCATTTACGGTATCATGTGTAGAATATAATCATTATGAAATGGATTGAGGAAGGACTTTTTTGTATTTCAGTTCAAGTGATGCTTTTGAATGGAACAAATCACATGTACACAATTGTAATTTTTTTACTTTTTCTAAAGACCGTTGTAATAATCTCCTTATTTATAGGGTTTGTAGTTTTACTGGTCATATAGGATGGATTTAAACTTTGAATTTTCATGAAATTGAGGGTACTACGTTCCAACATACTCAAGAGGATTTTCTCTAGTAGAGTTGCCATTTGTTATGCCATACATACTAACACCCCACCTTTTTGCCAATTGGGGACCCCCTCCCTTAGTCTTTTTCACCTTGTAGCTTGTTTTGATCAATTGATCCCCTTCTAAGTCCTAAGTTTTCACTTGCTTCTCCTGAAAAGATAATTAACCCAAAAATTAATTATCCCCAAGGTCTAGGGAGTTGGGTCATAGCTATGCCATGCAAGCAAAAGGTCAATGCAGACAGTTTAACAAGGGGCCTGGTTAAATTATTATTGTTCAAATTGGATCAAACTTGGTTTCTACTCTAATGTTGCTTTTAAAGAAAGATCAAAAAAGATTTGAATGAATGCAAGGAAATATTATTGCAACACTTCTATTTCAACCTTTATATCAACAAACCCATCTAAAAATTCATTATCTGTAGTATTATAATTAGTTATAAACTTGATTAGTCATACCACCAATGCAAGATTCAATGGATTTCAACAAGATAAAGTGAATTATATTTCCAATTACTATATTCCAGATGTAAATCAGAAATAAAACTCAAAATTTAAGTTTAGAATCAAAATTTCTAAAACAAATAATGAAGTAAAGACTAAAGTAGAAAAAAGACACTACACCATATGTATGAAGATGAATCTAGATGAATTGACATCCATCTTGTATTAATTTGTTCAAATCTAGGTACAAGATATAAATCCAGCAAGAACACACTGCAATTACAAGTTTTGTTTCCAAAGACTTATCTCCACTAACCTAGAATGCTATAAAATTAAATAATTGCTAAAAGTTGAAAATACTGAAAATACTAAGTGTTGACCGATAGCCTAATTCTTCAACCAGTGAACCCTTGAAAGAAATAAGTCCTTCCCTTATATAGGCATCCAAAAAAACAAAACTATTTTCATCCAAAAAAGCACAACTACTTTAAAGCACATGCAACGTCGTTGTTCTTGTTTTCATCTCCAACTTATACATGCAATAAAAAAATGAATATTAATTAAAGCATTGCATTTTGCATGCATATCCTAACTTTGACTTTTCAACCCATAGATCATGCAAAATGCCAGTGCCCTAGAAAGAAGGAAATTTTATAAGTTTGGTAGGGTCGAATTTATAAAATAGTGGATCCCTTTTTACAAAGAATTTTGAATGAAAGATTTTTTACAAAAGAATATTCTCCATAACTAAAAAAAAGACTTAGTAAAGAGAAAATTGTCCTCTGGTGAAAACCATGTTTTTGGTGCCTTAGACAAGTACCATGATGAAAACTCATTTATGGACATCATGTCTAGAATATAATCATTATGAAATGGCTTAAGGAAGGAATTTGTCGTATTTTGATTCAAGTTATGTTTTTGAATGTAATAAATCACATGCACACAATTGTAAGTTTTTTACTATCTTAAGACCATTGTAATAATCTCCTTATTTATAGGGTTTATAGTTTTACTGGTCATATCAGATGTCTTCAAACTTTGTATTTTTGTGAAATCAAGGGTTCTATGTTCTAAAGTACTCAAGAGCATTTTCTCTAGCAAAGTCACCATTTGTTATGCCTTGCATACACACACCCGAACTTTTTTCTAGTTGGGGACCCCCTCCCTTGGTCTTTTCTCCTTGTAGCTTGTTTCAATCAATTGATCTCCTTCTAAGTCCTAAGTTTTCACTTAGGCATTTTTGTCAGCTTCAAAACTTGTGTTTTGAATCTTTTTGTGAAATTCCTGGAAGTCTTCTAACTCCTAGGATCTCGGGTCTCGGGTCGATTCTCAGATTTGAGCCCCTTTTTCAAAATCTGATTGGGACTTCGGGCCCTAATCAATCTGTGGGGCCTTTTTGGATTTTAAGCCAAACAAACAAATCTAGAATGCATCCCTACCCCTAACCTAATGCATTTAATGTGGTATAGTTTTATTAAATGGGGGGATATTTAATCACAAATCATGATTAAATTTATTGATTTTGCTTTTGTAAACCTCGATTTCAACTTCTTGAGCTCCTGAGAACCAACGTTGCATCCATAAATTGTGAATTTAAGGGTATTTGATCAATTAAGTGGGACTTCTTGGATTTTGGGTCACCATAATCAAGGTCTTCCCATGTTCTTCATTTCCGGTCATCATTTTCCTCTAGGTAGGGTTGTAAAACCCCTTTTCCTTGTCTTTTAATTTTATTTTTGTTGTAGTTTAGGTTGTTGTTTTGTTCTTCATCATCATTGTTAGTATGTTTTAGGGATAATTAGGTTTAATTACTATTTTAGTTAAGTGGGTTTCTATTTTTGTTTATTTGTTTTAGCTTAGTAGGTTTGGTTTGTTCTAGTGGTTAGTTTAGGTTAGAATAAATGGACCCTAGGGCTGGAATTTAAAACTTGGCCTTCAAAATTTAAAAAATAGCTATATCTTTGAGAAATTCCAAAACAGATCCTTTAAAGACCTCGGGCCCTGGGAGGATATACAAACTTAGCAAAAAGGGACCAAAACCAATTTTTATTCCCGACCTTGCGGGCTCTCCTTGAATCACATTGAAAATCATTAAAGAAAGAAAATATCCTTTCGGGACTTTAGGTCCCAAAAGGATCTTAAGACTCTAAAATTTCACAACCAAATATCCAAAATCCATCCGATGCTCGGCTCCTCATAGCCCATTGAAAAAATTAGTGAAATTTGTTGAAAGAGAAAAATCATTTTGGGACTTTGGGTGCTGTAAGGATTTTCAAACAATAAACACTGAAAACCAAAATTTTAAAATCTACCTGGAGTTTCACTCCTCATAGTCCATTTTGTAAAACTTTTAAAATATTTTGTATGAAGTATCCTTTCAAGACCTCGGGCTCCAAAGGGATTTTTGGTTGCCTCTCAAAAAAGCCCGAGTTCATTCAGAGCTCCGCTCCCCGAAATGTTATACACTAAGTAGGAAAGTCCTTTTGAGACTTTGGGCCTTGAAATGACTTTTGGACTTTGAACCATTTGAGTATAAATATCCTAGATCCACTTGAACTCCCATTCCCCTCCAAAAGTGTTAACTTTAAGCATTAGTTAAAATCCAATCGGTACATCAGGTCCCAAAAGCACTTTTGGCCTCAGATTGAAAATCCAATATCCATTTGGAGTCTCGCTTCCCGTTGGGACTTTTTTTACTTAGAAAGATTTCCAAATGGAAATTACTTTGGGAACTTAGGTCCTGAAGGGATTTTTGGCCCCAATTCTAAATGTTTGAAAACCCAAAGAAACCTCATGCCCTGCTTTGATCTTATAACCTGTTGCAGAGAGTCCGATCGGGACTTTGGGTCCCGATTGGATTTTTGGATCTTTTTGAGTTTTTGGTGTAAAATCCTTTTTTATTCCACAACCCCACTACCTAATGCTTATTCAGTGGAATTATAAATTCCTAGCAGGACTGTAGGCCCCGGGAGCACATTTGGACTTGGTCCAAAAATCTAAAATGACCCTGTGAACCCGAAATTTGACAAAGTACTCAAAATGCTTAGAAATTAATTTTGTTCTAAATTTTCTTTAGTTTTTATTCCTTCCTATGCTTCTTCTAGGTATACTAAATGTCAGAAGTTGGAGCATCCACTCAAGTGAAGAAACAATCTCAGATTCTGATAAATCTATAGAAGACCTTGGCCAAGAAGTTGTTTCAGTAGGGACTACAGAAAAGGGGAAGAAAAGGAGACAAAAGGTAAAGAAGGAACCACCTATCAAAATGAAGTATAAGTTCCAAGGTGTCCCAAAGGTCTCCAAATTCAAGAGTGAATTGGAAAATATCACTGACACCAATCTTGGACACATTGACTTGGGTCAATTTAACTAAGACACATTTTCAGAGGATTCCACACTTCGTACTGAGAAAATAGTTACATTTGGTCTAGCCCATGTGGCATGGTTTCCTCTAATTGTTCAATGTCCAGAGATCATTCTTACAATAGCTCACTATTATGATCCTGACACTAGATGGTGTATTGATTCAAGTGGAAAAATATTTTTAGACATCACACCTGTAATGGTTAAACAAACTTTTGATCTACCTCTATATGGGTAGGTTAGCCCTTTGAGCATTGTAGACTCTACCAAGCAATATCAGATAGATGCCAATGGGTGCAAGAAGCATTTGAATAGGTAGTGGTTAACCATTGAGAAAAATTCTATAGCCAAGATCCCAAGAAAGCTTAATAGAGATAATTTTAAAGGGGAAATTGGAGATCTTAAACCTTGCTCAACAGTAAGGAAGAATCCAAAAATTATGAAATCTGGATGTTTCAATTCATTTATATTATTTTCAAAGGAGAGGTATGCTTGGATTGGGGGGCAATGGTGTCAGATTGCCTTCATGAGCAAATAATTTCAAATGAAAAATACAAATAAATTTTACACTACTTCATACATTGTGTACCTGGTAGCCAGAGTTGGCAATTTTCTTGGTTCAGTGGGGGTTAGAGTAGAGGCCCCATGCAAAATAATATTTAGGATTTATTTCAAAAGTTGCAATTGAAAGAAGCTGAGAAACACTTCAAAAGAGTTAATAATGCATTCTTATATGAACTAATCCTTTTGAAAGCAATGAAACTAGTAAGGGGATGGAGGATGTCAGAGAAATCAATGAAACTAGTAAGGGGATGGGGAGAATGGTTTATTCAATTCCCTAAATCTACATATATCAGGATGGCATGATTT
Organism: Cunninghamia lanceolata; assembly: GCA_027924645.1. NCBI lineage: Eukaryota > Viridiplantae > Streptophyta > Pinopsida > Cupressales > Cupressaceae > Cunninghamia > Cunninghamia lanceolata. The sequence continues at coordinate 21,896,285 of BSBN01001807.1, read as the reverse complement.
AAGAGAGAAAACTTTCTTTTGCCTAGTCATTGCAGCGATAGGCTCATCTTGATGGAATTTTCCCAGGAGATCAACGAAGTTAATTTGAAGTTGTTTGGAATGCATAAAGCCATTGTAAGATATCCTTTTGAATTAGGTTTCTATAAATGCCCTTCCATACAGGTTTCCAAGACAATAGAAGAAGAACTTGATGCATTGAACTTAAAGTTGTATGAGGCAAGGGAGAACTTTGACAATGCTGGCCAACATAAGCAATTGTTTGCTACAATGGGGTTCGAGCATAAGCATTCTCTTGAGGACTTCTGGGAATATTGCAAAGATGATTTTAAAGTTTGAAAGAGAAATTACACAAGGTTCAATACATTTCAGTTGAGAGAATTTGCTTTAAGGAATGACATACCTAAGTAATTCTCAAATGATGGACACATTTTGGATCCAGTATGCCATTTTGACACCATTGATACTAAAGAGTTGGACCCCATTGATTGGTCCATGAAAGAGGATATTTCCTTGGTCCATGAAAGAGGATATTTCCTTGAGAGAACTGAGTGTAGGAGCACTACAATGTAGTAATAATTGGTTGAATATCAGATTGCAAGACTTCCTGCCACCTGTTGTAGGAGACAAAGGGAAAAGGAAGAAAAACACTCCTAAGCCCAAATCATACAAGAAACAAAAGACCTCTGGCATAGACTCTCCTTCATCTTCTAAGCTGAAGGTATATTAAAAGAGTCCAAAGACCCCTACTAAGAAGATGAGGGGATCTATTGAAATAGCCTCTCTAGAGAAGATAACATCTATGTTGGGAGAAGCTTGGAGACAAGCCTCTATCACAAAGAAGGTCACTGATGTGGGGGTTGTTGCTGGTTTAGTTGCTATTCCAAAAGCACAAGTTATTCCCCATAGATAAGCTCTGGGATAGACTCTAGGAGAAGGGGCTGAGGTCATGGATGAACAAGTTCAATCAGAATCCACTTAGCCCATGCAAGAAGAGGTAGCATTATCCCCTCAAGCTGCTGTAGAGACACATGTACCAATTGAAGTTGAGGATCAGGAATCAACAGAGAAAGAAATGCGAACTAATGAGTAACTTTCACAAAATCTTCCCATTGATATCTCTGAAAGAGAAATGTCAAATAAAGGTTAGGAGATGGAAGAAGGTGAGGCTCAGGAACAAGTAATAGAAGAAGATGCTCAATAAGAAAATAAGGAGCACCAAGAAGTTGTTGTAGAAGAGGAAGAGTACGAGGAACAACAACAAATTGAAGAGATTGATTAGGTGGATATGCCTCCAATTCACAAAGAGGTTGTCATTGATCCCTCTAATCTTCATTAAGAAGAAGTTTCAAAGGGAGATAATGAACTTGAGGAAACTCTAACACAAGGCCCTTTTAATGATATGGACAATACACAACAACAAACAAAAGAACATGTCTTAATTATTGAAGAACAACAAGAATTTATTAGAACCATTGAACAATAGGAGAAGCATGTTGAAATAAACATTTCCATTGAAGAATGAGAGCTAATTCATGAAGTGGAATCATTAAAAGAACAATATCAAAAGGAGGAAGTGAAGATGAAAGAGGAGAAGAATGAAGAGGAAGAGCCTAACATAGGAGATAAAGAGAAGGAGGAAGATTAGAATGTAGAGAAGTAAATAGGCAAATGGAATAAAACCAACCGCCACCTCCCATGATCCCCTCTTGGTTGAATCTAAACCTAGAAAAGAGGAAATAGATAGTTGTTAAACCTTTGAGCCTATAAGACATGATGGTAGAGGTGGATAAGAAGAAACCAAAGAATAATTCAAGGACTTTATCTATTGTCAGAATCAATAATCATAGAGAAAGGATTTCTAAAATAACAACTCCAATAGTTGGTAAGGTTGACATGGACCTCCTTGCTAGGGGATTATCAGATCACAAGAGTTAATTTGGGTAAGCAGACCTAGGAAGAACAGATAAATTCATTGGATTCAACTGTAGATGTTTTAAAAGTAAGAATGCAAAAAAATAAACAAGAAAAGAATAAACTTAAGCTACAACTAAACCAAATGAAGTATTTTGTCAAAGAGTTGCTTACTTTGATTTCTGAGAAAGAATCGATTATAGATGTACCATTTGTTATGAGAAAGTAGGAAGTAGATTCCCTCCCAGCCATGAAGCAGAAATCGATTATGGTAGATAGGTGGGCAACTACATTTTTTGAATGAGTGTCTTGTTATTTTTGGTGATCATTATCCTTGTTATAAGATAACATGTAAGATAGAAGACAACATAGATTCTTTTGTAGAAAAGACTAAGGAAGAAACAAGAAAGTTGGAGAAAAGCCTAAAACTATTGAAAGAAATAGGAAGGATGAGTCAAGAAGAATTGGTGAGTTGCAACATTTTGCAGGACAAAGATCCTAATTTTCTAGAGCATTGTATAAATGTTTCTCAATTTAAAAGTGATTAGATTATAGAGTATACTCCCAGTGTATTATCCTTGCATTGGGATATTTTTGAGTTTATGGCAATCTTTGAGGTCTTCATCAATGAGGTAGTTGGATCAGAAGTCTTTTTACCCAACAAGCATAGAATTGATACCTTAGAGAAAATAAAAGAGGTGTTCATGGTGAAAATGTAGAGTCTACTATCTACTCCTCTAGGATTGAATGAAGACATTCTAGACAAATTTGTAGAAACCAAGGCTCATTTCAAATTGGCAATGGTAGATTTAGGGAAGCTAGAAAGGAAATGTGAGCATGTTTCTAACAAGGTTGATGTGTTCAAATTTAGAATGAAATGGTTAGATGGGCCTGATCAAGAGAGACATGAGAAGTTGCTATTGAATTTTGCTAAGTACAAATGAGGACGATCTTCTAGGGGATTGTCCACTTCAACTTAAGTCTTTTTTTTGTTATGGAGGATATTTTTTTGTAAAGATTCTTTCATTCAAAATTCTTTGTAAAAAGGATCCACTATTTTATAAAGTGGACCCTACTAAACTTTTAAAATTTCCTTCTTTCTACGGCACTAGAATTTTTCATGATCTATGGGTTGAAAAGTCAAAGTTAGGATATGCATGCAAAATTCAATGCTTTAATTAATATTCCTTTTATATTGCATGTATAAGTTGGAGATGAAAACAAGAACAGAGGCGTTGCATGTGCTTTAAAGTAGTTGTGTTTTTTTGGATGAAAGCAATTTTGTTTTTTTTGGACGCCTATATATGGGAAGGACTTATTTGTTTCAAGGGTCTGCTGGTTGGATAATTAGGCTATCGATCCACACTTAGTATTTTCAACATTTTCAAGTTTCAACAATTAGTTAATTTTACAACATTCTAGGTTAATGGAGATAACTCTTTGGAAACAAAACCTGTAATTCTAGTGTGTTCTTGCTGGATTTATATCTTGTACCTGGATTTAAATAAATTAATACAAGATGGCTATGAATTCCTCTGGATTCATCTTCATGCAAATGGTGTAGTTGCCTTTTTTACTTTAGTCTTTACTTCCTTAGTCATTTGAGAAATTTTGATTCTAAACTTAAATTTTGAGTTTTATTTCTGATTTGCATGTGGAATACAGTATTTAGAAATATAATTCACTTTATCTTGTTGAAATCATTTGAGTCTTACACTAGTGGTATGACTAATCGAGTTTATAACTGATTTTAATACTGCAGTTAATGAATTTCTTAGATCAGTTTGTTGATATAAAGTTTGAAATAGAAGTGTTACATTAATCTTTCCTTGCATTCCTTCAAATCTTTTTTGATCTTTCTTTTAAAACAACATTAGAGTAGAAACCAAGTTTGATCCAGTTTGAACAATAATAAAACCAGGCCCCTTGTTAAACTATTTGCATTGACCCTGTGCTAGCGTAAGATAGTTGTGACCCAACTCCCTAGACCTTGGGGATAATTGACTTTCAGGATAATTATCTTTTTAGTAGCTGCAAGTTGTATCTCTTCTTGCCTGTGTTGCATGCATGCTAATTAGACCATCAATAGAACTGGCACTAGAAGGAGGGGCCTTTGAAATCACTTCATTAGAACTTCAAATTGGAGCACATAAATTCCTTTTCTCCTAAAAGATTTAGGAGAATTCTGAGATCTTAACTTGATAAGGGAGATTTCTTTGAGCTAGGGTTTCCTACTAAATCTAGAAGTGTGAGGAAAACACAACAATCAACCATCTGCCTCTTTATCAAATAAAAAGCCTATAGCTAACCTTGTCGTACCACCTATCTTACCTCAACCAATGGCTTTCTTTCCTGCAGAAAATTTGCCTTTAGGGATTATACCTAGAGGAATCCATGAACTGCCCAGGAACCTAGAAAATTTTCGTTCAAAGTACATTAATGGAGAAAGTAAGACAATAGAAGAACACATACAATCTTTTAAATATGCTGCTATCTAGTCTAGATAGCTCATCAAGATGTAGTGTGTAGGTTTTTTCCTTATTCACTGGGATATTTTGCATATAGTTGGTATCTGAGCCAACCCTCAAATTCAATATCTTCATGGGCAGAATTAGAGACAACTTTTATCAATCAATTCAAAACACATGTAGATCCTGCTCTCTTGTATCATTAGTTTGCCACATGCAAGAAAGAACCAAATGAACCCTTAACCATATTTAGCACTAGGTTTTAGAGACTGTACAAGAGATTGCATGCACCTTACACAGTCGCAGAAGATACTACAATTCAAGTCTATCTAAAAGCAATTGACCCTTTGATGGGTTTATTCTTAAGGAGTCAAACCCCAATGGATATAGATGCTTTGGCTAAAACATACAAGTTAGCTATTGAATTACAACATTGAATCGATCCTTCCCCTTGAGGAATTAATGGTTCTTTACCTTCTTTGGGATACCTAAGAGGACCAAATCAGCTACCTGCAATCAATAATGCTTTAGCTAACGAAACACAATTTCTCAATCCAATACCTTTGTCCATACATTAACCCATGAATCAAACATATATAGCACCTGCAATAACCTAGCCCAACCTGACTCAAAATAATTTTCAGATGCCTGTTCAAAATAGTGGGGTCTCATTCTTTGAAAAACCTATCGCCGCTCAGACATCCCAAGCCAATGTTTAGGATAATACTTCAATAAATCTGACAAATGCAAATCAGACCATGCATTTTTCTTCCGAGATAGAAGCATTGAAGAAAACATTATTGTAGGTTACAAATGAGCTCACCCAGTTCAGGATAAACCCTCCATAGGCCCAAAACAAAAATAACTTTAAGAACTAAGGTAATTTCCAGAATTAAAATAGGAGCACAACCAAAGTCCTTTCAACATGTAGTGGAATATAAGACCCAACAATGGAGGTGTACCAAATACAAACTGTGGATCAAATGAGGGAAACCAAGGCACTATCAACACATCTAATACAATGAACATGGCAGAACTAAACCATATGACTAATTGGTATAGATTACATGACACAACAACTCATTTAGAGCTAAATTACTTTCAAATGGAAAAGATGGCTAGAATTGCTCAAGAAGATTCACAAACATCTTATAACCCTGCCCAAGAAAATGATTATAACATAAACAAAGCTATGGTACTGGACACTTACGTTTTCCCATTTGAAGAAGATAATGAACCATCCACAACAACTTATGATGTTTAGGCCTTCCAACTAGTGAAAAATAACTACTTTTTGAGAAATAAAGCTAGGGTCCTTTTACTACAAACATACCACCGAGCAACAAACCTACGCCTCCTGATCCTAAAGCTAGTAATAATCATGTGCCACCTAGAGATCAAATAGAGGGACAACCAAGATCAAATCCTTTTATACTCACAAAATCCCATATGCATGTGGATATGAATTATGACATAATAGAAGATCTCAAGAAAATGAAATCCAACATGCCAATCTTTGATGTTCTAGAAAACTGTCCCAACTAGAGAGAAGCATTGATAAAATTTCTAGACAAGCCAAATGCACTCAATGAAAAGGCAAAGGTAGTGGCTACTAGTGACACATATGCAACAATGTACAGAGGAAAATTAGATTCTCCTCCCTTCATATTGAGTATCAGAATATTTGGTAAAAACCTACACAATTGTTTGGTAGGCTCTGGAGCATCAGGAAATGTGATGCCTTATTCAATGTGTAAAATACTTGGAATGACTGCTACTCAAACTCAGAAAAAGGTGATTCAACTTGATAAAACTAAAGTAAACATTGTAGGTGAGCTCAAAGATGTACATATTTAATTGGTTTTGTACCCACACGTACAACAAAATATTGACATACAAGTGGTTGACATTCCAGAAGCATATGACATGATATTATGTATGGATTGGTTAAGGAGCCTAAATGGATATTTTGCTTCTGATTTTTCACACTTATGGCTACCCTGGAAAGGAAACCAAAACTAGGCCAGAATTGAAAGGGAACCAAGACTCAAACACATGATAATAGAATATAACCACCTCAATGAAGTAACGTATACCGAGATAGTACCGGAGTGTATAGAGTTGATGAAATCTTGGCCACTTTTGTCTTTTCTCAGGATCCTACAAATGACAGAGGTCAAGAAGGTTCAGTTCTAAATCTCAAATGTGAAGAGATCTCTAGAAGACTAGTAGTAGACCAACAAGCCCTAGGTGAATCCATAAGTATACTTGACTTATTGCTACCAAACTGGTGTAGAATTCATCTCCAAGAACAATCTAAGTTATCATATCACATTTGTCTGCAAGCTGTCACAAAACACACCTTTGAGGATTCACAACCAAAATGATCATAGTCTGAAGGTTTAGGTGGTTTAGATTGTGACATTACTGGAGAGATTGAGTAGAAAAGCTCTAATTTAGGCATAGACTGTAGCACAGGGTTACTGTTGTGCAGATTTTGCACACCATTTTGAAACTCCATATTAGTTAGTTTGCAGGACTCAGAAAAGATCTAGTGGCAGATTGTTTCAATGTAGTTTTAAAGAGGGTTAATGAATATTCACTAGGAGTGGTGTGCAGCCTATAGATCTTAAGGTTACTATTCTCATTTTAGTTTTCAGATGACTCACTGCCATAGCAGTATCTAAAGATGATTTCTTCCGAAAAAGATTTTGAAGATACAAATAGCCTTATCATTCACATTGAGTGTTGTAATGGACACAGTCAATAAAGGCGTTGCCATAGAAAACATATCAGGGCCACTTGATGTAGACTCAGCATTAACTAGCGGCCACATAAGATGAAAGGCACAAACATATAGCAGGTGATGCTTAGATTATAGAAATTGCACTCTATCACAGAACAAAGCACTAGTATTAAGTTGCACAAGCACAACACTTGGAATAGAAATGGTACTCAGTATGAGTTTCAATGTATAAGCTGTGATGAGGTATGACCCACACAAATGAAGACCCTCCAAATAAGAACAAAGGTGCCACCCCTTAAAAACGACTCAGCCATATCAAATCTCATGCTATTTCAGGATCAAGGTGCTGCTAATGCATATGAGAGGCACATGAGATTGCAAACAAAGCCAACATAAGAGGTAATGCTGCAAAAGACTTGAAGTTTAGCTAGTTCCAATGATGGTTTTTTTGTCATTTGAAACAGATCATGAAAGGTATGTGTTGGACGAAAGTATGACACCAGTCTCATCTTATTGTCAAAGCTCGAACCGAAGGTGATATGCATTAGTCACATGGAACGGATTATAAAATGAAGACAATGCCACTAAGCAATACAGATGGCATGGTCTATAGGGTGGCACATCATAATAATTGGCATCATGAAGGTAAATGGAGTCTAAGCTATCAAACTTGGCATAATGCTACTAAGAATGGTGCAGTCTCATGAGAAGGACTGGTGACACTGTTAAGAAAGTGGCAGCCTTACAACATCAATCCAATATCAAATTTGAATGATTGTGTGGCCACTATATGAATCTGGCACAAGTCATCAAAGCAACATATATCTATTTCATTGAAAGTCAAGGTGTTCTAATACAACCTCTACCTAGTGTAAGGAGGTGAGCTATATGAAACATAGCAGTACATTATAGAAGAATCATTAGACAATCAAAAGTAACTCTCATCTAGTCACAATAAAGTGCCACATCCCCTACACAGGGCATTCAAATAATGATGATGTTGAGTTCAAATGGGCCCGGCCTTTTCATTATGCACACTACCTTTTGACAAAAGAAGGAGGCACGATCTCAATAAGTCTAAGCCAAGTTTTTGAAGGCGCACTCCATAAGGTTTAGTATATATGGTGAAGCCATTTCAATAAAGCTCTCGATGCAAGCTTAAAGACACAGTTTATCAAAATAGTGCAGCCATCTAAAAGATGCCAAACAATGAAACAAGGTGGCATTTAAAATTCGAGTCATAGTCTCTAAGCTCACACAGCGATTCAAATATAGAAGCACATGATATAATGTATAGGGTCTCATAAGAGATATGGCACAAATGATAAAAGGGAGCGGCCAATATAGAAGGTGTTTCTTAGCTCATTGAATAGCAATAGCCCAACATAGCGAATCAATTATGGCACCACTATAAGAATCATGGCAGCCTCTAATCATTTCAAAGGAGCCATATAACAAACCTAGGCGCAGGTCTTACTATGGAAGCCTCACTAAGAGCAATGTGCATGCCACAAATGAAGGCACCCAACCTATGATGAATGAAGGTGTAGATCTAGGGAGAATGATGTGCAATCTTTTATCAAAGTTGGAATGGTCTCTGTAAGGCAAGGCACATAACAATCAGACCACGGTGTGGCCTCTTTAAGGTATGTAGTGAAACACTGGATCTTCAATTTCAATGAATGTCATTTCTAGAGATGCATGAGCATATGAAAATCATGGCAACCTTACCATTGCTAATATAAAGCATTGCCTTTCAATATTAGGCACAAACTTTAGATCATAATGTGGGCTTCGTGAATATCATACCGCGTATGAAATAGACAAAGAGACTCAGCAACCATCAGATACAAAGGGATCAACGGCTCACACAGTAGATGGAAGAAGAAGGGGAGCTTGCCATGTGGTTTAACCACAATAATTTGGAAAAAGAATCAAAGGATGCACTGGAGGCTGCCAGATGTTAGAACCGCGGGAGCTTAAGAGGCAGAGAAAGTTTCTTCCCAAGTGATCACCTAAGCACCATGTGGAGGCTGCATGTGCAAGATAAATGCTTTGTTTCATTTTATTATTAAACTCATAAAATATCAAGAGTCACGTGAAGCAAAGGGGCTGAGTTATTAAAATAATAAGTGTCTCTCATGTGGTGGGCCACCCCCTATAAAGCTAAATGCCTTATTTTAAAATGAGTCTCTTCTTATAGTTCATGAGAGTAAAGAAAATAAGATATAAATATGACGAGTCTTTTATTTTATGTGAAGCAAAGGTTGGTCCCTCCAGCAATAAAGGTGGAGCTTTATTAGTATAAAGTGACTCTCATTTGATTTTTATGCCTCACGAGAGATAAAAGGAAGAGATGCAACCCTAAGTTTAATGTAGCCACTTTATTTTTATGGCAGCCACAAAGAGAGATGAGCGGGAAGTTTTTCTTTACGCAGGTCAAAAATGGAGGCAAATGCATTTTTCGGCAATGGAAGCTACATCCAGTTCACTGGGAGTTTCAGTTGCCAGAGCCATTACCAGATCCAGATTTTGGGCAGATTTTATGGGTTTTCAGTTGCATATTTTCTGGGCTGTGAGGCCTACTCTTTACACAACTGTTCACGAGACTAATTGATGTGCTATTTCTGTTATGTTTATTATTGATCTTGTATCTTGTTATTAAACCTAACTAAATTTTTAAGGAAATAATTGTGCAATGATATTTAGATGTTGAAAAGATATGGAACTGTGATGTGATTATATGGTAGAAGGTTTGGGATGCATGTATTTAGATGTGCTTCGGCTATGATACCGTTATGAGTTATTGACTTCGAGTTTGAGTGTGCAGGTATTGCTAACAAAGACCACAATTACAGGAGACCATCTCATACCTATGTTGTATCCCTTGTGAGCCGATCTAGTTCAATAAGGAACTAAGATCAACCTTGTGTTTGGAAAATGTTGTAATATTGTAATATGTTGTATGAGGTCAAGGGAAAAGGGGGTTATCTTCTGATTTACTTTGTAAGAAATGTTGTTTTAATCTTGTTGAAATTTTATTTCTTTTTGACCCTTTTATCTTGTGTTTGATTTGACTCTGGGAGTTCTAACTAGGCATAAAACAACCCTGGGTTATACCCCATGGGTCTAGGGACCTTTTGGGCTAGGATAACCGTGGGTTAGCTTCCATATGGTCACTTAAACTTCACAGTGAAGTTAAGTGACGAATTTGGAAGCATGGGGACAATGGGATGAGTGGAATCCACACTCAGGGCACTTGTAAGTCATAAAATAACTCCATGATTCCCTAATAATGGAGTGTTTGTCCTCATGTGCCTCTCTTTTGGCGGGGTTCCCTTATTTGAGGTAGTGTGTCATCCACTCTATTTGTGTTTTATTTTACTTAATGATTTTTAAATTAACCATGTGTTATTAAAAGGACTATAGTGGGGAACCTAGTGAATGGGGGTTATTTGTTTTATGGTCACTAGAATAGTGGATGAGTTGTGGATTAATTGTTTATTTCCACTTGGGAAATTAGTATAATGGAGGGATTTAGTTTAAAAGAGTAAGAGGGAGGAGAGGAAGGGAGGTTGGAATATGGTGGAAAGAAGGAGTCTTGGGAGAAGGAGGCTTGTGTGGAGCTCTACATCAACTCTCATTCCATAATTGGGCTTTGGAAGGTTGGTGATACAATTCTACTCTCTATGTGATTGTTGTCTGAAATGTAAGTTTGTCTCGGAGTTGATGAATGAGTCTGAATTAGTCTTCTTAATAGGAATGTTTGCTTCTTGCTTGATGGATGAATGTGCAAGTGTCTTCTTTGTGCCTTCTGTTATTTTTTGGGGTTTGATTTGGTTGTGGAAAGAGCTCCTTCCGGTTGGAAGGCAACGCTCATCTTGTATGGGGAAGGGGAGGTGTGACCCTCCTCGGGTCATCTTGTTTTCTTGTTAAGAGAAATGCCTTGAAGGCATGTTGGTATGTTAGCCAAGAGATGACACCTAGGGATAGAGATTGTCTACTCCCCTACCCTCCTTGAACTCACCTAAGCTGAGTCTATGTATTGTGAGTAAGCCATGGGGTTTTGTGTGTTAATTGCTTGACTGATGTTGTTCAATGTTGAGAAAGTTTGGGTCTGTTTTACCCTGGTATGAGGATGGTCTCCCTAGCTCAGGGGTGACCCTCTTGCGGGTCAAAGGTAGGGAGGAGAGCTAGATGGTCCTTGTTGTCTCCCTGATTGTTTTGCAGGATAATGTTGAAGCATAATTAAGAGAATTGAAGAAAGGTTGCCTTGTCCAAGGAAACGTCTACCTTCTAGTTTGCAAATAGAGCTTGGTCCTTATAAGTTCTATTATGTAAATGTTGTTGAGGATATAACTCTCTCTTGCAATTGATGTAAAAGTCGTTATCTAGGGAGTGGAAGAATAATCCTCCCGTACTATGTCTTTGTTGTGATTTTAATTTGGGTATTGCATACTTCATTGTATGATTGGGAGAAGGAATTTGCTTCCTCCCTTAGAGTGTATTTGTGTTGTGAATACTTATCATTGTTGTCATCTTTTGTTGTTACCAAAATGAGAAGTTGTGTGTAAGGTTGTGAGTTGGATTAATCAATAAATCAATCTCTTGTTTTATCTAGTGGAAAAATTACCTTTACAGTTAAAATAAATGATGCATTGCCTTGAAATGAAAATCACAGCTTGTGTTAAGTTTGCAAATAGAAATAATTTAAATCAAATTGTTACTTGACTTTTGTGTGTAATTGTAATGAAAAGATTTACTGTTCCATGTATTTACTCTTGAATTTTAAAATGTAATAGAAATAGAAAAGTTACTTGTTTGATTTAAATTGGCATACATAGTTTGAATGGTAATTGATACTTCCTTATTTAAAAAAAATTGTTACAAAGAAATGAAAAGCGTGGAATGAATATTTTCATGTAAATCCGTTATATGAATCATATATATTCTTGTAAAGATCATTATGCTTCTAAAATTAGTTGTAAACAATAAGATATCTGCATTTACATTTGTTTTTTTTTAAGATCTTATTGTAATTAAGAAGTCTATTTATATATTTTATAAATTGATTTGAGAAGATGGAATTAATAATACAATTGGAAGCATATATATATATTTATTAAATGTTTTAAAATGTCAGAAATGCTTGTGAGAAAATTATATATATATATATTATTAATCATTATTAAAGAGAAATTTTGAAATAAGCATGTAATACATTGTTGCTGTGTTCAAGCGATACACAGCCGCCATCGAGCGAAGGGAATAGAGGTGGGGGTTTAACCCCCACCGTAGTTAATCTGTCCCCACTGTTCCTGCGTACCTCCATCCCCCACACCAGTGAAACCACCTCCGCCCTCATCCAACGTGTGCCCTCCGCCATGTTTTCGCCGTCGCCTTACCATAACCTACAAGCTCAAATAAAACATGTCAAATGGCTTGTTCTATTAGGGTTTCTCAATAGGGTTTTAAAGAATGAACAAAGAGTGGGAGATTGGTTGTGTTCCATTTTGTCTTTATTTTAGACAACCTTCTAAATAAAATATAAATTAAATTAACTATAGTTTAAGAAATATGATGCTATGGATTTTAATAAAAGAAATAAAATAATTAAAACAAAATCAAATGAAATAATTATATATACATATATTTGGACTAATAGTGGGTATTTGTGGATTCCCTTGAGTAATAAGACTTATAATTGTACTCCTAAATTATAAGTGGAGTCTTTTAAATATGATGTTATTAATAACATTCAATATAAACGATCACCAACCCATGATCTGAGGATAAAGAATCCAAATATCTAAAAAACACATATGGTTGAATCTATGAATAAACTAATAAGTTAGCTTGATAATCCAAGTATCTATATAATTAGTTTATATAGATAGCACATGGTGGTTTATATATATATAAGTGCAATTATTAGTTTTGTAAATAAGAAAGTTTATTTGTATGCAAACTCTAACTTAGTGGGTAGGATATTTGTATAGTTGATTTTAAATACAACAAATTGTATTTATAAATCATTATAAACTCATGATTTATTTAATTATATGTTTGATTACTCAAATTAGTGAGTGGTGTTTTTATAGACTTATAAACAACAATGGTATAAATAAATTTGATGCCCATGATCTATCTACAATACATAAATAAAATACATCTATATGTACATAGATAATTATAGGAATTAATTTGAAGAATAATTGGTTTGACATTATTATAAATAAATTACATTGTTTCTTAGATAGCTAATTATCAAATAAATAGGCGAATGACTATATGGAAAAAAAAAAAATTAAATAGAATTATTTACATAGCAGAGAAAATATGTTGTAATGGAATGAGTGAACTTACTGGAACACAGATTATTGTTGATTAAAATCCAACGTTTTCCAAAAAAAAGGGGAATATTATAATTAAGTTAAATATTAATTTAAGTGATTAAGGGACAACATATTTTGGTAGTTAATATTTAAAATACCATAGGGCACTCTTTGATAGACTATAAAGATAAGACAGGTTCGATATTAAATGAAAGGTAATCAATTAGACGTTTGAGTGCAATGGAATTTAGTATGGCGAGCGAGTAATGATACAATTTGGGAGATGCAATTAAAGGCCAGTCTTCTACCAAGGAACCCTAAACGTTGTCAATAAAACCATCTTAGACTTTAGTGATAGGATCCAACATGCACTTGAGTGTAGTATGCTTCATAGCAACGTACACTTGTCTATTTCAAACAAACATAACCGAGCACGTTTACGCGTGCGAGGGGGACTTTTCCTAGTAGATAAGAAAATTTTTGATAGTTCGTATCATGTCACATGTCGCATGTGGACATGACACGCGTGTATTGCGTGTGGTGTCTGCACGTGAAATGTGGGCATGACATGGGCAGTTAGAGAAGATTGAAGGAAGATTTTTGGATCATATATATAGAGATCCGCATCAGAGAAAGGCAGTTCTAGAGATATACAGTTAGACACCTAGATTGGAATGATCAAGCAATAGAGATACATTCTTGGCCTCAGTATATGCTTCTCAGGAAGAATGTAACATTTTATTTTGTGCAGATATTTTGGCTCTGTAATTTGTTCATGTCCAAATAATGAAAAGAAGTGATGCTTTGTGCAGATTTGAGTCTATTTTCTGCTTTGTTTTTCTTTCTTTCTATTTCTTAGCCTCTATTAAAATTGATTTATAAATTAGGTTATTGATCATGCATTCTGCTCTTTGGTTTTCCAGTAAATCATTTAGGGTTTAATCATTGTGCTGATTCAAGTTAGGTAATGCATCTAGCACATCACCATAGGATTAGGCTTTTCATTCTATAATCTTATTTTTTTCTTCCCTTTCCAAAACCCCCATTAAAAAAGGAAGAGCCAACTTCAGTAAAATCTGGAGGTTGTTCTGACAGTCATCCCACATTCTTAGAATCACCCATGTTGGTGATGGATTAAACACACAAATTTATGCATGAAAAGTTTTCGGCACACCCGGTAGGACTAGATTCAAAGACTTGGGTCTTTGTTTTCATTGCATCTTTTCCCTATATTTTGTGGTTTTGGTGGAAAATCACAAAAATATCTGCTCATGGGAGCATGAATCTTCCACCTGGTGACTCTACTAGTGACTCTTTCTTAGATCTTTTCTTCTACAGACCATGGCAGCCTAAGGTATCTATGTGCATATGAATATTCAAGCAAGGGATCTACCCTTTGTGACTTGGGATTCAAGTTCTCTTGTTCTTCAGTAGTAGGGTCAGGTTCTTGATACATCATTGAAAGCATTACCTCAGATGGATCAGTTTGTCCTACAGATCACATTTAAGATGTTGTGAATTTGTGCACCATTCACAATATCACAACTGAGAATCATGCCCTTCTGTTGCTAACATCTTCCCTCAAGGGCAAAGCAAAAGAATAGTATAGAAGTTTGCAGTTCGGTTCAATCACTAGATGGGACCAGCTTGGAGACCTCATTTACAATCAGTTCAAAGAGATGACAGATGTTAGCTCACTTACCCAGAATCTCATCACAATCAAGAGGTATCCTTTGGAAGACATGTGTGACTTCAATTCAAGATTTGATAAGGTATGGAAGAAATCCTCTGTTGATATAAGGCCATCTCCAATTTTTGCATTTCTTTATTATTTAAAGGCTTTAGATCCTAAAATCTTTGTCATGATACAAGCCCTAGGAGGTGACACTCTACCCCAATCATATAATCTTGCCATTAGGGCTGAAAATAACCTCATAGAGGCTGGTAAATTGCCTCCTCTGCCCTTAGCACCACTGGTGCCTCATGCAAATTACCCGTCTCAAGCTCTTTCTTGTAGCCAAATACATATAAATTCTAGTCCACCCACCCTCCCTACTGATTTTCCAAATCATGAGGAGATGAGTGCAGTAAAAGAACTTATAAAAACCCTCACCCATGAGATCAATGAGCTAAAAGATCAAGCTCTATATCAGGATGATTCAATTTTCATACCTCGAAGCCCTTATAAACAACAATATCAATGCAAGTAGTTTGTAGAATATATCCTTCCTCATATTGAGAAAATGCCCAATTATCTTGAGAATTATGCTTTACAAGCCTCCATGTCTACAAACTAGTCCATAGGAAGCACAGATTAGGTTCTTTGTCATTTTGACATCCAAGAGGAATTAGGTCTTAAGGATCAAATTACAAGAAGAGAGGTATCTCATGTCTATTCAGTGTGTCCCTATGATCTTGAGCATCAGACACCTGTTGTAAAGTGTAACTCAGAAATTCAATTAATTGATAAAAGAGATTCATATAATGCTTATGAAGTGACTCTTCTAGAAGCTAAAAAGTACTTGAAGAGGGGCTTTGAAGTTGAAAAGTACTGGGTGAAGAGTAATGCCACATTTGTACCTCATCTTGAGGAAGAAGTTGCAGAGGAAATTCTTGAATCTATAAATACAGAGTGTTTTTATTTCTGCAATGAGTTTTCACATCTTGAAATAATAGGCATAGAGATACATGAACACCATGAAGAGTATAATGAGGATTTATTCTCAATAATTCAACAAGGGTATTAGCTACTGGATGGAGAGGATCCCACCATTGAACATGTGAATGGCTACTTTACAAAGCCTCCTATAGTAGATCATAAAGAAGATTGTGAAGAGGGAACTTGTATAAGAGCTAATATGTTCTCCATTCTTGAAAAGGGGTATTGTCTTCTTCTTGATGAAGATTCACAGCTACAAAATGATGAGGTCCAAAGAGACATTTGCAAAATTGAAGAGTCACACACTGAGTCACATTATACACCCTTCTTCTAGCAAGAAGAAACCTCAATCAGATTCAAGACTATTATGGGCAGTTCTGTCACCTGTACACCTATTTTTTATGTTGTCTTGAGTCATGATCTTGTTAAAGAATCGGCAAAAGAGGTCACTGATGGAGTTATGTCAACACAAGCCTTCATATGCAAGCAAAGAAATGAGCTCCAACACTTGATTTTCCCTTCCCACCCTCCGCTGAATCAAGAATGACATATAGATCATCTTGACTAGTATTTTCATGCTAAAGAGGATTCTCCAGAATGTAGAAGGGCCAAAAGGTACAAGTTCCTAATATTTTTATTCATGCATTTCATTTGGTCAATTCTTAGTTTGATGTGGATTCATTAGAGCAACATCATCAAATATGGTAGTTATTTTGTTGTCCCTATAAATGGGCATATTCCCATTAGTTTAACTGGAATGTAAATTAGATTCAATATTCAGAATAAGAAGCATCTGCAACATAGTTGTTAGTTTCAGTTTGTTTTCTTTCAATAAATCTCAGCTACAATGAAGGATAAAGGGTCAGTTTCTATGATTCAATCATGTCTCAGATTCAGTGGTTAGTTTCAATTGGTTTCACTTAAGTAAGTGTTTGGTTTAGTAGTGTTTTAGTTCAGATTCATGCATCTTTAAGGCAAGTTGCATTAGTTTTGATTGCATAATTGTTGGTTACAGATGTGCCTTCAAGAGATGGTGGTTTCTGTGTTAGATATTTGACTCTCTATGCCCAATGGATAAGGCACAATTTTTTGATTTGTTAGTGAGAATGCTCACTTTCCTAGCTAGTCACCAAGAATTGTTGTGCAAATTTTGCACACCATTTTGAAACTTCATATTAGTTAGTTTGTAGGACTCAGAAAAGCTCTAGTGGCAGATTGTTTCAATATAGTTTCAAAGAGGGTTAATCAATATTCATCAAGAGTGGTGTGCGACCTATAGATCTTAAGGTTACTATTCTCATTTTAGTTTTTAGATGACTCATTGCCATAGCAGTATCTAAAGATGATTTCTTCCGAACAAGATTTTGAAGATGCAAATAGCCTTATCATTCACATTGAGTGTTGTAATGGACACGGTCAATAAAGGCACTACCACATAAAACATATCATGGACACTAAATGCAAACTTAGCATTAACTAGTGGCCACATAAGATCAAAGGCACAAACATATAGCAGGCGCTGCTCAGATTATAGAAATGGCACTCTATCACAGAACAAAGTGACAATATTAAGTTGCACAAACACAACACTTGGAATAGAAATGGCACTCAGTATGAGTTTCAATATATAAGCTATGATGAGATATGACCCATACAAATGAAGACCCTCTAAATAAGAACAAAGGCACCACCCCTTAAAAAGACTCAGCCATATCAAAGCTTGTGCCATTTCAGGATCAAGGTGCTGCTAATGCATATGAGAGGCACATGAGATTGCAAACAAAGCCAACATAAGAAGTAATGTTACTGAAGACATGAAGTTTAGCCAATTTCAATGATGGTTTTTTGTCATTTGAAACATCATGAAAGGTATGTGTTGGATGAAAGTATGACTCCAGTATCATCTTATCTTCAAATCTTGAACCAGAGGTGCGGCTCCTCAAATCAAGGTGATATGCATCAGTCACATGGAACAGCTTATAAAATTAAGACAATGCCACTGAGAAATATAGATGGCATGGTCTATAGGGTGGTGCATCATAAGAATTGGCATCATCAAGGTAAATGGAGCCTAAGCTATCAAACTTGGCATAATGCTACTAAGAATGGTGCAGTCTCATGAGAAGGACTGTGACACAATTAAGAAAGTGGTGGCCTTACAACATCAATCCAATATCAAATTTGAATGATTGTGTGGCCACTATATGAATTTGGCACAAGTCAGCAAAGCAACGTATAGATATTTCATTGAAAGTCGTGGTGCTCTAATACAACCTCTACCTAGTGTAAGGAGGTGAGCTATATGAAACATAGTGGCACATTATAGAAGACTCATTAGACAATCAAAAGAAACTCTCATCTAGTCATAGCAAAGCACCACATCCCCTACATAGGGCATTCAAATAATGATGGCATTGAGTTCAAAGGGGCTTGGCCTTTTCATTATGTACACTACCTTTTGATAAAAGAAGGAGGTGAGATCTCAATGAGTCTCAGCCAAGTTTTTGAAGGCACACTCCATAAGATTTAGGATATATGGTGAAGCCATTTCAATAAAGCTCTCGATGCAAGCTTAAAGACAAAGTTTATAAAAATAGTGCAGCCATCTAAAAGATGCCAAACAATGAAACAAGGCAACATTTAAAATTCAAGTCACAGTCTCTAAGCTCACACAACCATTCAAATATAGAAGCACATGATATAATGTGTAGGGTCTCATAAGAGATATGGCGCAGCTAATAAAAGGGAGCAGCTGATATAGAAAGTGTTTCTTAGCTCATTGAATAGCAACATCCCAACACAGCAAATCAATTATGGCACCACTATAAGAATCATGGCAGCCTCTAATCATTTCAAAGGAGCCATATAACAAACCTAGGTGCAGGTCTTACTATGGCGGCCTCACTAAGAGAAATGTGCATGCAACAAATGAAGGCACCTAGCCTATGATGAATGAAGGCATGGATCCAGTAAGAATGATGTGCAAGCTTTTATCAAAGTTGCCATGGTCTCTACAAGGCAAGGCACATAACAATTAGACCACGGTGTGGCCTCTTTAAGGTATGTAGTGAAACATTAGATCTTCAGTTTCAATGAATGTCATTTTCAGAGATGCACGAGAAGATGAAAAGCATGGCAACCTTGCCATTGCTAATATAAAGAACCGCCTTTCAATATTAGGCGCAAACTTTAGATCATAATATCATACTGCCTATGAAATAGACAAAGAGACTCAACAACCGTCAGATACAAAGGGATCAACGGCTCACACAACAGATGGAAGAAGAAGTGGAGCTCACCACATGGTTTAACCATAGGCATTTGGAAAAAGAAGCAAAGGATGCACTAGAAGCTACCAGATGTTAGAACCATAGGAGGTTAAGAGGTAGAGAATGTTTCTTCCCAAGTGAGCGCTTGAGCACCACGTGGAGGCTGCGGGTGCAAGACAAATGCTTTGTTCCATTTTATTATTAAACTCATAAAATATCAAGAGTCACGTGAAGTAAAGGGGCTGAGTTATTAAAATAATAAGTGTCTCTCATGTGGTGGGCCACCCCCTATAAATCTAAATGCTTTAGTTTAAAATGAGTCTCTTCTTATAGTTCACAGGAGTAAAGAAAATAAGAAATAAATATGATGTCTTTTATTTTTTTTGAAGCAAAGGTGGGTCCCTCCAACAATAAAGGTGGAGATTTATTAGTATAAAGTGACTCTCATTTGATTTTTATGCCTCATGGGAGATAAAAGGAAGAGATGCAACCCTAAGTTTAACATAGCCACTTTATTTTTACGACAGTCACAAAGAGAGATGAGCGGGAAGTTTTTCTTCATGTGGGACAAAAATGGAGGCAAATGCATTTTTCAGCCATGGAAGCTACAACCAATTCACTGCAAGTTTCAATTGCTAGAGTCGTTACCAGATCCAGATTTTGGGTGGATTTCATGGGTTTTCAGTTGTAGATTTTTTGGGTAGTTAGAGAAGATTGAAGGAAGATTTTTGGGTCATATATACAGAGATCTGCATCAGAGAAAGACAGGTCTAGAGATATATAGTTAGACACCCAGATTGGAATGATCAAGCAACAAAGATACTTTCTTGGCCTTAGTAGATGCTTCTTAGGAAGAATGTAACATTTTATTTTGTGCAGATATTTTGCCTCTATAATTTGTTCCCGTCCAAATAATGAAAAGAAGTGATGCTTTATGCAGATCTGAGTCTATTTTCTGCTATGTTTTTCTTTCTTTCTATTTCTTAGCCTCTATTAAATCTGATTTATAAATTGGGTTATTGATCATGCATTCTACTGTTTGGATTTCTAGTAAATCATTTAGGGCTTAATCATTGTGCTAATTTGAGTTAGGTAATGCATCGGATGCATCGCCATAGGATTAGGCTTTTCATTTTGCAGTGTTGTTTTTTTCTTCCCTTTCCAAAACCCCCATTAAAAAGGAAGATCTAGCTTTTGTAAAATCTAGAGGTTGTTCTAAGAGTCATCCCACGTTCTCAGAATCTTCCATGTTGGTGATGGATTAAACCCACAAATTTATGCATCAATAGTTACAATCTAAGAATCAACCAAGATCAGGAGTTACGAATATTAAGTGTAATTTTTCTCTAGTTCAAGAGTTGCCCCTTGTTGGTTTAAATGTTACCTAGGAACAATTACAAGTGGATTTACGTCAATCATCAGAATATTTAACTATTTTAGTGGAAGAAGCACATATCTCTAATGAGAGTCAAGATGAAGAACCATATATTATTCAGACAATAGACAAGTCGCATGTTTCACCTGCACCCAATCCTGATGTAGTAAGCAAAAGTAAGCTTCCTTTAGAAAATAAAATCTAGACTCTTAGATTTGATGGGTCAAGATCAAAATAGGGAAGTAGAGTAGGTGTAGAGCTAATAAGTCCCAGAGTTAAAGCCTTTTTAGCTTCTTATCGATTACAATTTGATTGTACAAACTATATGACAAAATATGAAGCTACTTTATCAGAGGATTAATTTTTGCACACAAGAAAGGAGTTCTTTTTTTGAAAGTGCAAGGAGATTCAGATCTTGTAGTGAAATAAGTGAGAATTCAGTATGCTTGTCGTGATAAAAGGCTAGTAGCCTATAGAAATTGAGTTTGGAGTTTAATTGAAGACTTTGAATTCAATATAAAAGTCATCCCTCGAAGGAGAAATCATATTTTAGAAGCGTTAGCAGTTGTAGCCAGTACTTTGGAGCCCATGGCATATTCTTGATTAAGGTGATTATCTATAGAACTAGTTCCAACCCCAGTTGTGCTAGACAATGTATGTAATTTTCAAGTATTTTAGGATGATCAGCATAATCTAGAATTTATTGCCAATGCAGGGGTCTTTGAAGGCCATATTATAGATGAATCAGAGAGAAATCCATTTAAAGAAGACAATCAAGGAGTAATAAAGTTGAAGACAAAAAATATCCATAAAGGTGTGGTTTCTTTGGAAAGAATATTTAACTCAGATCCTAGGGAAAAATAAAAAATACCTATTGATCCTGAAGGAGGGAAGTATGAAACGTATAATCTGGGAGAAGATGGTGTCGAGAGAAACATTTTTATCAGTAAGACTTGCTCTTGTAGAGAGAAAGAGGACATCGCCAAAGTACTAAAAGACTTCAAAGATATTATTTCATGGGGTTACAAAGATCTTAAAACCTTTGATACATCTATCATTACTCATACTATACCCTCAAACCAAATATCAAACCATTTAGGCAGAAACAAAGACTAGTCAATGCCCTAATAGAACCTTTAATATTTAAGGAGGTGCAAAAGTTACTAGTAGCCAAAATTATCTTTCCCATAAGGAATTCAATGTGGATTGCTAATTTGGTTCCACTCTAGAAGAAAAATGGAGAAATAAGGCTTTGCATTGATTTTTGGAACTTGAATAAGGCTTCAGAGAAAGATAACTACCCACTACCCTTGTTGGATGAGGTGTTACAAAGAGTGAATGGATCACAGGTGATGTGTTTCCTAGATGGATGTTCTGGGTAAAATTAGGTGTTGGTAAAATATGATGACAGAATGAAGACAACATTCACTACCAAATGGGGAACATTTTCTTACAGAAGGATGTCATTTGGACTAATTAATGATGGTACAACTTTCTAATGAGCAATGGATACTGCCTTCAAATATTTGGTATGTAAGTGCATTATTATATACATGGACGACGTCATGGTGTTTTCCAAGGATAGGGTAACCCATGCATTAGATTTGAAGAAAATAGTAGAGAGATGTAGATTATATGGGAGATCTTTGAATCCCAAGAAATGTATCTTTGGAGTTACTAAAGGGAAATTGTTGGGACACATAATTTCAGAGAAGGGTATTTCAATTGATCTTGAATGAGTCGAATCAATTCTAAAATTACCTATGCCTGGTAGCAAGAAGGAAATGAAATCTTTCTTCAAGAAGATCAATTTTGTGAGAAAGTTCATAACAAGATTCACCAAGATCATCAAGCCACTAAATGATAAGATGAAGAAAGATCCTAAGATTGAATGGAGCACTAAAACTAAAGTTGCCTTCACACAGATTAAGAAATCAATTACTGAAGTCCCAGTGCTGATTAGCCTAGATTATATTTAGCCATTCTATATCTATTCATTTGCATTTGAACACTCATGTGCAGCTATCCTCACACAAAGAAGGGAAACTGGAGATGAAAGACCCATTGCCTTTATGAGTTCTCCTTTTAAGAATGATGAAGGTATCCTTACCTAGAAAAACATGCCTTTTCCCTAGTGAGAGTAGTTAAGAAATTCAGGCATTACATTCTCAAGAGAAAAACCTTTGCAATTGTCCCAGATCACACCATAAAGTATTTATTGAAGCAAAGTGAATTAGGGGAAAGAAGAGGTAAATGGATGGAAATTTTACAAGAATTCAACTTAGAAATCTAGCCAATGAAACTAGTGAGAGGGCAAGGACTATCCAAAACTATGGCTGATTTTGATCCCTAGATAATTTATCAATAGTACACATTAGATTCTATCACCAAAGATGAATGGTATAAAGACATAGTACACTTCCTCCTAAACAACAAATGCCTAGAAGGTCTGATTTCTATGTAGAGAAGAGCTCTCAGATTGAAGAGTACAAATTTTATGATCAAGAATGGTGCATTGTTTCAAAAGAACTTTGAAGGAGTTTATCTAAGGTGTTATAGTCAACAAGAAGAATAACAAGTCCTTCAAGAATTTCATGGTAAATATGGAATAAGGCATGGTTCACGTGATTCTATTACACATCAAATACTCACATTGGGTTATTATTGGCCTTATATTTCAGAGATGCTCATAAAAATGCCATAACCTGTTATGTATGTCAAACTTTCACTTCTAGAGAAAGAAATCTAGCCATACCTTTGCAGCCATTATACGAGGTAAGACCACTCACCCAATGAGCATTCAATTTTGTAGGCATAATTAATCCAAATTCTTCTATAGGTCATAAGTTCATCTTGACCACGACAGATTACTGCACCCACTAGATGGAAGCGCAACCTTGCAAGAACTACACCATAGAGGTAGTTTATATCAAGTTTCTCAAAGCTAACATTGTCACAAGGTTTGGAATACTTTTGCTCTAGTATGTGACAATGGCCCTGCTTTCTCATCTACACAATTAATACAATGGTCTTTTGAACATAAAGTAGTATTGAAATTCTCATCTAATTATTACCCACAAGGTAATGGAGTAGTAGAATCCACAAATAAGAACTTGCTTGATGTCATCAAAAGATTGTTAGGAAAGAACCTGAAAGATTGGCATACCCAACTCAAGTTTTCCCTAGGGGCAGAGTGAACTAGAATTAAGGCATCTTTAGGAACTTCACCATACCATCTTGTATAGGGAATAAACCTAGTTTTTCCAGTAAACCATCAGATCCTAGTGCTCAAATTTATGAAGGAGTTTCTAATAGATGAGGACAAAATAGAGGCTAGGCTTATGAATCTGTGGAGTCTAGAAGAAAAAAGAAATGCTACCCTTCAACATTTTATCAAACATTATGTAGTAGTTAAAATATGGTTTGATAAAAGATCTAAAATAAAAGATTTTAGAATCTCTAATTTAGTTCTTTTGTGGGATAAAGCTAAGGAAAAGAAAGGCGATCATCAAAAATTTGAAAAACTGTGGCTTGGTCCTTACCAAATCTCTTAAATTCTCAGAGAAAACACTTTCAAGATTAGTACTTGACTGGAGAACCTATCCTATTGGCCGTCAATGGATAGTTTCTTAAACATTACTTTGGTCCTTACAGTGCTGAAAGCACCTTGTATTATAGTAGAATAGGTTTTGTTGGTTGTTGTTTCTTTCTTTTGTTCCCCTTCTTCCTTGTGTTTGTTTTTCTATACTTTTCAACCATTAGTCCGCTTGTTCATGTCTCTTGTGTTCTTGTTGGTCCCCAATAGAGTGGGGTCTATGTGTAGTTTAGTATCAGGCTGATGTTATATGGGTATTTTGTTTAGTATTTTTCAATATATAGCCAGTTGTTTTCCTTTAAATCATTTGTTTACTTCCACCCCTTATAAACTTTGAAACATAAAGCCGTTATAAACACCTAGATTATTGTGAAGATTAAGGGACATTGTAAAAACTTATTATCTTATACTCACAACTTAAGATTTTCAAAATCTCGCTAGGATTTGGATATGGCCATGACCTTCCTCAAGTTAAGATCTTAATAATTATATTCCTTAGAATAGGGAATTGGTTTTCGTGGAACTTGACCCACATCGGTGCTACAAAGGATTTATCAGTAAGGAGGGTCTATTTCTAGACTAGTACATATCATGCGTAGAAGATGGAGTGCCTCACTAGAACTTTGTGATTATTCCATCTAATAAACTAGGGAGAGGCTATGCCTGTGGTTGATTATTTTCAATGTCATTATTACTTTTTTTTAGATTATAGGTAACTTCAAAGTGTTGTTCAACAGGTTAGGCTATGGCAGTTCCAAGTTTATGACAGACATCATCCAAGATAAAATCTTATGGAGAAGAAGACCATTGCATTTATAAAATCTACATCTGATCATAGCATGAGACCTTTTGAATCCTAAGTTTCACATTATTTTTCACCTCATGGATCACATTTCTAGATTTTAGACATCATGAGTGGAAATTCATTCATAAACTCTTTTCAATTCTATAGAACAATGCCATTTGGCCCTTGGGGATCAACAACAGTAAATTTTTTTTGAGTCTTTAGCATTGGTTAAGGTAACTATATTTATTTGGGTTTGCTAGAGTAAGGTTATTTAAATGTCCTTATAATAATTCCACCTCACCTTTCTATTATCCCCCTTTTCATAATGGTGTTAGTTATGCCTATTCTAGTTTCCCCTATTGAAAAAAATCCAACTAACTATCATGATTGAAACTCATGTCCTATGACAAAGTAGTCTAAGGAAGCATAATGTTCCTACTTCAAAGAACATGTTCAAAACATAAATTTGGTGAAGGTATTGTTCAAATCATAGGGGTTCTCATATTAACATCTCGTATCCTACCAGATATTGAAAATACATTATTACAACAATAGGCTAATTCAAAAGAGGAAATCTTGATAACATTGTTCATCTTTATCCATATTTCCCTTTTCCATTCTCATATCAAGTAGACTAACATTACTACCTCTGAAAAGAAGAGGAAAGCACAACATACTTCATTATGGTCTATGTTTTTCACCTTTCCATCCATACCATACTCCTCATCAACTTTGTTTCCCTAGCCAATTTACCCTAAGGACATTGAAGAATCCATACAAAGGTAGACCCTCTTAGAGACAACCAACTCAGATAATGTGATGGTTTGAAGAAAAATAAGTTTAGGAACAACTCAAAGATATCAAGTTCATGATGAAGCTTAACAAACATTTGTTACCAACAAGATTTTGGGTAGACAAGGTCTGATATGGTATCATAAAGTTACTCTTTGAAGAATGCAGTTTCATATGATAGTCTGACTCTCTGTGATGGAAGGAGGGTCTATAAAGTAGATGATCTTTGGATTGTTCTATTACTTAGGATATTCTAGAGTCACACAAAAAGGAAAGAAAGAAAAGAAAATAGTAAAGAGAAAAATCATAGTGAAAACCATGCTCATGGCGATTTGGACAAGTACCATAATGAAAATCCATTTACAAGCATCATGTGTAGAATATAGTCATTACAAAATGGATTGAGGATGGAATTTTCCATATTTTAGTTCAAGTGATGCTTTTGAATGGAATAAATCACATTGTTGCAAATATGTGCCTAATCGATGTTGTCATTGATGTCAACATATTATTGTTTCTATTGGTGTCAACTGTATCATATCTTGTTGCTTGACTAGAAGACTGGAATGTTGAGGATATTGAGAAAATTAATAAAGATCAATGGATATAGATCATATGGTAGTATAGAGGATTGTGTGAAGTAGCTCCAATCAGGATTTGAGAGGTCCGCATGAAGATTTGAAGAAACTATGGCCATCTGAGTAGAACTAGTTTTGCTTTATTCAAAAGAGATAGAGTGATAGAGAAGTGGTCCAGATCTTTCTAGATATGTCAAATAATGATTTGTGGATCTAGAGGCATGTTTGGGAAGTCAGTGTGTATCATCCATTCAAGTGGTTTGTGGTTTGGAGGTCTACAAGCAATCTTTCTAAGATGACAGTCATGGCAGATAATATTCTTGAGGTTCTGGATGAAGATACAAGTGATTCTGATGGTTTGGAGGAGTGTGGATGTCTTTGTTGAATTCATTGTACTTGTGGGGGTCTCTGGATTGTGTGACTACTATGTTGGAGGTTTGCATTGAATTTTGTACTTGTTGGTGAAGATTTCCTTCTTGTTGTTACTGTTCTTCACAGTCTTGGCTGACTGGATGATTCAAGCATATTGTGAATGTTCCATAAGCAATTCTCTAAAGCGTGGTGTGTTGTTGAAAGAAGATTCAAGTCTTAGCTATGTTTGGCTGATAGCTTAGTGATTCACATTAAGTAAGATGTTTGGTGTGCCGACCTTAATGTCTATTCCAAGGTTGATGAAGCATATAAAGGAGTGTAGTTGAGTCATGGAAAATCATCCTTGAGTGAAAATAATAAATCCAAAGAAAGGATTAGGTGCAGAACAAAGAAGAGGAGGAGTAGAAGAACAAAAGCATAACAGAGTGAAGAGTTAGTGAAGAAGAGTTTGGAAGAAGAATTGAGATTTTATGAGCATTTAATGAAATTGAACTAGGCATGAAGTAGATGCTATTTCTCAGTTAATTCCTTCTGTGTTAAACTTAAATTTCTTGTAGGCGGTGAGCCTCTCTTTTGAGCAGTGAGCTCTGGGCAGTGAGCCCGAAGGCAAGTGCCTTCTCATTCTTTTTAAGTACTTTTAATAGGGTACGAATCTTGTGGGCTAACACCCATCGTGGTTTTTCCCTTAACTGGGTTTCCATGTCAAAAATCTTGGTGTCAAATGTGTTGATTATGTTTCTGCTTCTGTGATGTTGTTTCATGCTTTAATGTTTACATCATTAATCAATTTGCAAATTGTGAAAGAAGATTAAAAGGAAGAAAAGGTTAAATTTTGGGACAACTGATTCACTCCCCCTCTCAGTTGTCTGGTCTAATTCCAACAATTGGTATCAGAGTTGGTTCCTCTAAAAGAAGCTTGACCGCTTGAGGAGATCCAAGATGTCGACCTACAAAAAGGATAGTCCAAGATTTGATGGAACAAATTACTCTATTTGGAAAGATCACATGGAGTGCAATTTGCAATGCATGGGTAGTACTTATTGGGTGATAACTAAGGATGAGTATATTCCTTAGGAGAATCCTTCAACTCAAGATGAAGTTAAAAATGTTGAAAACAACCTTCGAGCTAAAGAAGCCTTGTTGAGTGCCCTGACTAATTCACAAATGACAAATGTCTTTGGACTAAAAATTGTTCATCAAATCTGGAAGAACTTGGAGAATCTTTATGAAGGTGATGAGTATGTCAAATGTGCCAAGCTACAAAGTCTAAGAGGAAAATTTGAGGATGAGTGAAGATGAAAACATCACAATCTACATGCAAAAGATAAATGAACTTGTGTGTGGTATCAGGTGTGCTGGTGGAACTTTGGATGAATTAGAGATTGTGGAAAAATTGCTCAGATCTTTACCTGACTCATACAAACATAAAGTTACTGCTATAGAGGAGATTAGGACCATCTCAAAAGTTACAAGAGATCAGCTGGTTGGCAAAATTTTAGCTTTTGAATTAAGTGAGTTTGGTGATTCTCTTCCTAAGTTTGAATCTACAATCAAAGCTAGTGTTCATGGGAAGCAAAGATATGATCTGTGTGAAAGCTCTTCAAGAAGATCAAATAGATTTGCTAAGATAAGGAAGGATCTTGAAAGTGATGAAATTGAGTCTATAGAACTTGAAGCTCTTATTGCCAGAAGAATGCCAAGAGGATCCGATAAGTATGAAGGAAAGTGTCCATTCAAATGTTTTGCTTGTAATAAGATTCATCATTTTGCCTCAAGATGTCCAAATTTTTTTTCAAAACCAAGCCCTAACAGATATAAAAGTCAGAAGAATTATTACTATGTTCAAGAAGCTAGAGAAGAAGGAATCACAGATGATGAATCTGATCATGGAGAAAATGAGTGGGTGTTCATTGCTATCAAAGAAGAAAATCTAGTGTCTACTGAATCTGCTAGCTATACAAATGTGGAAAGTACCTTGGCTTCTCAAGTTGTTGATGAATGGGTGATTGATAGTGGATGTTCTCATCATATGACTAGGGATAAAAGTAAGTTTGTAAGCTTTGAAAAATATGAAGGTGGATTTGTGAAATTTGGAGACAATTCAGCTGGTAGAATCCGTGGCTAAGGATCCATCTCTTTTGATGGTAAGAATAAGACTAATGATGTTCTGTATGTGGAAGGACTGAAGCATAATCTTCTCAATGTTGGACAGTTGGTTGAAAAGGGTTATGATCTCAGATTCAAGGATGGGAAATGTAGAATCTTGGAAAGCTTCAGAACTGAAATTGCATCTGGTACTCAAACTAGAGGTAACATCTTTCATTTAAGTAGTTCTGGTAAAAGTTTCTTGATTGCTCATGTGGATCAGAGTTGGCTCTGGCATAGGAGAATGTGTCATGTGAATTTTGATAACATTGTTAAGATAAGTTCCACTCAAGTTGTAAGAGATTTTCCAAGACTTGTGAAACCTACTGATAGCATGTGTAGAAAATGTCAACTGGGTAAACAGAACAAAATTTCATTCAAGAGTAAAGAATAGTCATCAAGTGGATTGTTAGAACTTGTGCATACTGATCTTTGTGGTCCTGCTAGAATTAGAAGTACACAAGGAGACATATATTTCATGTTGTTGATTGATGATTACTCCTAGATGATGTGGGTAACCTTCTTGAAAGAAAAATTAGAAGCTCTTGACAAATTCAAAGTGTTCAAGTTCATGGTGGAGAATGAGATTGGAGTGAAGATAAAGTGTCTGAGATCTGATAGAGGTGGAGAATTTACCTCTGGTGAGTTTGATTCATTTTGTGAGAAGCAAGGAATAAAAAGACAATTATCTCCTCCTAGAACTCCTCAGTAGAATGGAGTTGTGGAAAGAAAGAACCAGACCATTCAAGAAGCTTTTAAGACCATGATGATGGAAGAAAATGTTCCACAAGGCTATTGGAGAGAAGCTGTGAGTACTGTTGTCTACACTCTTAACCAGGTGCAGATCAAAGGTAATTCTGGTAAGACCCCTTATGAACTATGGTTTGGTGATGCTCCTACTGTAAATTATTTAAAAGTTTTTGGTAGTAAGTGCTATATCAAAAGAGATGAGGATCTAGGCAAGTTTGAAGCAAAAAATGATGAAGGGATATTTCTAGGTTACTCTACTCAAAGCAAGGCATACCGGTGCTTTAACAAAAGATTGAAAAAGATTGTTGAAAGTGCAAATGTTAGAGTTGATGAGAGAAAAGAAAGATATTCTAGGTCTTGCAGATATGAATCAGATGATCAAGATGAAAGTCAAAATCAAGGAAGACAAGTTCAAATTCAGACACATTCAATTTGATCTGGAAAATCCAGAGAATAATGCAGTAGTTAAGGGACAAGTTCAAGAAATAGAAATTCAAGCAAATCCCAAAATTCCTAGGTATGTAAGACTGAACCATCCTAAAGATCATATCATAAGAGATAGAAATGAAGGTGTTCAAACTAGGAGAAGAATTACTGAAGAACAAGAAAAGATTTGTTTGATTTCAAAGATTGAACCAAAATCTATAAGTGAAGCCTGTAATGATGAAAATTGGATAAAAGCAATGGAAGAAGAACTAATGCAAATTGAAAAGAATCACACTTGGGATCTTGTTCCTAGACCTGAAGACAAAAATGTGATTGGAACCAAGTGGGTCTTCCAAAATAAACTAAATGAAGATGGTGAAGTTGTAAGAAACAAAGCAAGGTTGGTATGCAAGGGATACTCTCAAGTGGAAGGAATTGATTTTGAAGAAACTTTTGCTCTGATGGCAAGAATAGAAGTAGTCAGACTATTTTTTACATTCGCTACTTATAGAGATTTCAAGGTATATTAGATGTATGTCAAGTCAACTTTTCTAAATGGAGAGTTGGAAGAAGAAGTCTACATTAAGAAATTGGAAGGATTTCAGTTGTCTGATTAGAAAGATATGGTCTGCAGATTGATAAAAGTAGTGTATGGATTGAAACAAGCTCCAAGAGCCTGGTATGCAAGATTGGATAAGTATTTGCTAAATCTAGGATTCAACAAAGGCATTGCTGATAGTAATCTTTACTTCAAGATTGATCATGAACACATTCTGATTGTTGAGGTATTTATTGATGATATCATTTTTGGTGGGAATGAAAGTATGTGTAAAACATTTACTGATTAGATGCAAAGTGAATTTGAGATGTCCATGTTTGGTGAAATGAATTTCTTCTTAGGTCTACAAATCACCCAGTCAGATAAAGGTATCTTTATATCTCAATCCAAGTATGTGAGATAATTGCTGAAAAAGTTTGGGATGGAAGATTCAAAGGAAGTAGGTACACCCATGGTAATCGGATGTAAGTTAAGTAAAGATGATGACTCCCTTAAGGTAAATCAGAAAAGGTATAGATTAATGATTGGAGAATTGCTCTATCTGACTTAGACCAGACTTGATATCATGAATGCAGTTGGGCTTGTTGCTAGGTTTCAAGGTGATCCTAGAGAATCCCATGTTATGGAAGTCAAGAGAATTTTTAGATATCTCAAGAGGACAATTGATTATGGATCATGGTATCCAAAGGATAATGACTTCACTCTTCATGCATATATAGATGCTGATTGAGAAGGAGATGTGGATGACAAGAAAAGTACTAGTGGTGGTACATTCTTCTTGAGAAATAGATTGGTTTCTTGGTTGACCAAAAAGTAAGAGGCAATATCTCTATCTACTGTAGAGGTAGAGTACATAGCTGCAACAAGTAATTGCACTCAAGTTTTGTGGATGAAGCAAATGTTGAAGGATATTAGAGTGGTATTTGAGGAGCCTGTTACAATCTTCTATGATAATTCAAGTGCAATTAACATCTCAAAGAATCTGGTGTTGCATTCAAAGACAAAGCACATATCCATCAAGTTTCATTTCTTGAGAGAGAAGGTAAATGAGAATGAAGTCAAGTTGGAGTTTGTGTCTTCAAAGGATCAAATTGTAGATATTTTCACTAAGCCTCTTCCAAAGGATACTTTTGAGTATCTTAGAGAGAAATTAGGGGTTATTACCCCTCCTGATTAGAATTAAGATGCACTAGAGTGCATCAATTTGGTGGAATTCACAATCATATCTTGTGGTCCAGATTGATGTTAAGGAAGCACTACTTAAGGGGAGTAGTCTATATGCAATTTTTGAGTTTGGTTTGAAACAAAACTAAGGAGAAAAGACTACAAATATGTGCCCTTTGCCATTGATGTCAAAGGGGGAGAGAAGTCATGTGAAAAACTAGTTGCTAGTGAAAGAGGGAGCAGTGAAGACAGTGGTTGTAGAAGTGATAAGAGAAAGGGGGAGAAGCTCTTGTCTTGATGGTTGAATCAGTTTTTCACATCATATGTTTCCATCAATGACAAAGGGGGAGATTCTTACAAATATGTGCCTAATTGGTGTTGTTATTGATGTCAACATATTCTTGTTGCCATTAGTGTCAACTGTATCCTATCTTGTTGCCTGACTAGAACACTAGAATGTTGATGATATTGAGAAAATTAATAAAGATCAATGGATGCAGATCATATAGAAGTATAGAGGATTGTGTGAAGTAACTCCAGTCAAGATTTGAGAGGTCTGCATGAAGATTTGAAGAAACTATGGCCATCTAAGTAGAACCATATTTGTAGTATTCATAAGAGACAAAGCGACAGAGAAGTGGTCTGGATCTTTTCAGATATGTCAAATAATGATCTATAGATCTAGAGGCATGATTGGGAAGTCAATGTGTATCATCCATTCAAGTGGTTCATGGTTTGGAGGTCCGTAAGCAATCTTTCTAAGATGACAATCATGGAAGATAGTATTCTTGAGGTTCTAGATGAAGATGCAAGTGATTCTAATGATTTGGAGGAGTACAGATGTCTTTGTTGAATTCATTATGCTTGTGGGGGTCTCTAGATCATGTGACTGTTGTGTTGGAGGTTCATATTGAAGTCTGAGCTTGTTGGTGAAGATTTCCTTCTTGGTGTTTCTATCCTTCCCAGTCCTGGCCGACCAGATGATTCAAGCATATTTCGGATGTTCCAGAAGTAATTCTCTGGAGCGTGGCATGTTGTTGAAAGAAGATTCAAGTCTTAGCTATGTTTGGCCAATAGCTTAGTGATTCATATTATGGTGTAGGGGCACCACAGTAAAATCTTCTATGTTAAAATAAGGCCTATTTGGCCATGTCTTGTTGTTCATGTTTTGTTTTCTAAAACCTAGAAGTTTTGTTTTCCATTTGGCAAATTATGGACACATGTTGTATATAATAGAATCTGAATAGATCAACTAGAGTTGGTTGGGATTCAGGGTAGTTGGCTTTCCCTAACCCTTGAGAAACTATTGATTTTCCTACTGTGGCTTGATAAAAGCATAGAGGAGTGACCAAGAAGGGTTTTGTAGATCAAAGATTGTGATTCAGAATTCATCTGAGCAACAATACTTCTATCCATTATTTTCTGTGTTTTGAATATTACCTAACTGTTCATAATAGCTTTCTATTCTTTACATTTGGAATAGTTTAGTCTAAATTGTCGAAGATGAGTAAATAACCATTCCACTGGTGGATTTCCAAAGAAATCAGTGGAATGACATCGGTCTGTACATATTTTTGTTTGTTTTTCTTTTTATTTTCCTATTTGAAGGGGCAGATGTTCCAGACTGAGGAGTGTGCACAGTAGATGGCCTAGCATCTCCATGTGCTAGGTTTTGGTTGAAGAGTAAACGAGTTGTCAAAGCAGTAGAGAAGTTGAAGTCATTGTCGGTGAGACAGGGGCCATCGGGAAGATATTTCTCTCTCAGAGCGATAAGGGTAGTCTAGCCAATAGCAAAGAGAGGATATTATCAGAGTATTGGGTTAATAATTTTGGGCTCCACCGATGGCGTATGCCTTGCCAAAACCATGATGGCAAATGCTAATCCATCATAGTTATATCAGAGTGACAAAACCATCGTGTAGATAACGTGATGTTGAGCCAACAATGTTGATCTTGCCGATCGAGTTATATTGGGGTGATAAGGGATAAGTAATTCTAATGAGAGATTCATCGATATATTGGTTAAAAAACTTAAGGCTTCGCTGATGTTTGGAGTCTCACCAATGATGGGTTGTATCTGCGTATCGGCAGACCTTGGTCAGAGTTCTTCTACGGGGAGTAGTCACACCGAGGTCAAGTGTATCAGTGTATTGGGAGCATAAACAAGGAGTTCATCGATGAAGGAAGTCACACTGACAGTTGTGGTTCGAAGGTGTCATTAGAGAGATTGGTGTGTCGGCAGAATGGTTTTTAAGCTCGCCAATGGTATGTTGTCTCGCTGATAGTGAAGAATATAGAGTCTTCCATCATGAAAAGGTGCAACGTCAGGGTGACAAGTTCATAACTGACTGATGGTAATGTTCTTGCCAATAGGCAAAGATTGTTGAATTCACATCATCTGCTCCTCATCATATTGGTATCAGAGCCTGAAAAGATTTGGGCAGCAAGTCGAATTGAAGATTTACAGGAGTGTTGGCGTTTGGGTGCTGACTGTGAATAGTATATGTCAGCAGAGGAGAGTGAAGAAGAGGCTAGCATCATGCCTTCAAAGGGGATGACAATAGAAGTGCTTAAGAAGTTATAAGAGATGGAAGAGATGATCAAGATTCGAGTCAAGGAAACACTCCAGGCTGAGTTGAAGGCACTAAAGATAGGAAAGAAATCAGATGATGAATCTGATGGAGAGGAAGAAGAAGATGAACAAGAAGACACAGAGATACTAGCTGGACAAAAATAATTCCTAGAAGCCATTAAGGCTATTGGCAAGGAATTTTTAGAGGCTTAGATAGATGTCCTCATGTTCAGTGGAAAGATGAATGCTGATGAAGTCATGGAATGGATTGAGGCTCTGAACAACTACTTCAAATACAAGGAAGTTCCTAAAAGTAAGAGAGCTAAGTTTGTAAAAACTAAACTCAAAGGTGTTGCCCTTACATGGTGGAATTACGCCCAAGGGTAAAGAATGGGAAGAGTATGATCTCTTCATGGAGCAGAATGCTAGAGAAGATCAAGTCCCAGTTCCTTCCATCTGACTATGAGGTGCAGATTTACAGGAAAATGTAGAACCTCAAGCAAAAAGATATGGATGTCGCTACTTACACCGAGGAGTTTCACAAATACACTCTTCATTGTGGGTACATGGAGGATGAAAAAGCTAAGGTAGCAAGGTATCTAAATGGTCTGAGGTTCAATATTCAAGATGAAATAAGTTTATTGACCCCTGAAATAGTGGAGAAATGCTTTCAAGTAGCATTAAGAGCTAAAGAGAAGCTGAAGAGAAAAGGTGAATAGCAAGGTAGAGGAAGAGGTGGTAGAAATTTTAGAGACAAAGGCAGTTTTGGAGGAAGAAGTCCTAACCAGAGGCCTAATGGCGAGTCTAGCCAAGGAGAGCAAGTTGGGGACTCAAGTAGCAGAGGAGGCTACTAAGGAAGAATACCTAATGGAAGAGGTGGGACAAATAGATCAGGTAGAGGATCCAAGTTCTCCAATATGAGATGTTATAACTACAATTAAATAGGGCACCCGGCCTACAAGTGTCCTGAGAAGGCCTCAACTTCTCGTGGTAATGAGAGAAGAACCACTTTGACTCAAGAGGATGCAGGGAGTGTGACATCTCTTGAAGTGAATTTGACATCAGAGATGGGAGAAAATCTAATGATCAAGAGGACGCTGCTCAAAGAACCAATGCAGACTAAACCATCACAAAGAAGAGCTTTGTTTAGAGTCAACTGCAAGATCCAAGGTAAGGTTTGTAAATTTATTATTGGCTCTGGTTCTACTGACAATATTATATCTTTGGAAGCAGTAGATAAATTGAAATTAGAAAAGATACCCCATAGCTGTCCATATAAGGTCAGTTGGTTAAACAAGGGGCATCATATAGTCATCAATGAACAAGCATGGGTAGGATTCAGTATTGGGGGGTATAGAGACAAAATTTTGTGTGACATCCTCCCAATGGATGCTTGTCATCTTCTGCTGGGTAAACCATGGTAGTTTGATAGAAAGGCTCATCATGATGGGGAAAAGAATGCTTACTCATTCCAAAAGGATGGTGTAGCTTATAGGATACAGTCATTGGTAGAAGGGGATCCATAGCCTATAGGGTCTAGTGTAATGATGGTAGGAGAGAAGGAATTCCTTAAAACACTAGAAGAATCAGGTGGAGTAGGTTTTTCTTTGGTTGTGAAACATAAGGAGAAGAAAAGAGAAAATATGAGAGAGGCAGGGCCTAGGGAGGTCAGAGAACTACTTGAGAGTTATAAGGAAGAAATTGCAGCAGACATACCAGACTCACTACCACCTATTAGAGATATCAGCCATGAGATTGATCTCATACCGGGACCTATACTTCCCAATAAGGAAGCCTATAAGATGACCCCTCAGTAAAATGAGGAGATAGCCAGACAAGTTCAAGAACTTTTACACAAGGGGTTAATAAGGAAGAGTTTGAGTCCATGTGCAGTCTCCACTGTTTTGGCACCAAAGAAAGATGGGAAATGGAGACTATGTACTGATTCCAGGGCAATAAATAGGATAACCATTAGATACAAGTTTCCTATTCCTAGAATTGAAGACCTAATGGACTATTTGGGGGGTGCTACCTATTTCTCTAAGATAGACTTGAAGAGTGGGTACCATCAGATAAGGATAAGAGAAGGGGATGAGTGGAAGACATCATTTAAAACCAATGAAGGGTTGTATGAGTGGCTTGTGATGCCTTTTGGTCTTTCAAATGCCCCTAGCACCTTTATGAGACTAATGAATGAGGTGTTGTAGGAGTTCATAGGGAAGTTTGTGGTAGTCTACCTTGATGATATCTTAGTGTTCAATAAGAGCAAAGAAGCACACTTGAAACATTTGGAGATAGTCTTGAAGAGGCTAAAAGATCGAAAGCTATTGATAAACTTGGACAAATGTGATTTCATGAAACAAGAGTTGATCTACTTGGGTTTTGTCATTTCCAAAGGTGATCTGAAGATGGATCCTTCAAAGGTGGAGGCTATTCTGAATTGGCCCATACCTAAGATAGCAGGGGAGGTAAGGAGTTTCCATAGTTTGGCCACATTCTATAGGAAATTCATTAAGAACTATAGTGACATATGTGCACCTATGTTGGAAACCATCAAGGGTGGTTGCAAGGTTAAGTTTGTGTGGACGAGAGAAGCAGATAGGAGCTTTGAAAGTCTGAAGTAGAAAGTTGCTAAATTCCCTGTCTTAGTGTTACCTGATTTCAATAAGGTTTTCACAATTGAATGTGATGCAAGTGGGCTGGCCATTGGAGTAGTGTTGAGCCAAGAAGGCAGACCAGTAGCTTTCTTCAATGAAAAGTTAAATGAAGCCAAGAGGAAATACTCCTCTTATGACTTAGAGTTGTATGTTATGGTACAAGCTCTAAAAAAGTAGAGACATTACCTGCTTCCCAAGGAATTTATTGTGTATACAGATAACCATGCTCTTAGTTTTCTGAATGGGCAGGACAAACTCAGCCACAGACATATGAAATGAGTGGAAAGTCTGCAAGCATACACTTTCACCATTAAGCATAAGAAAGGAGTCACAAACAAGGTGGCAGATGCTCTCAGCAGGAGGGTGTTGACAGTCCAAGAAGTGCAGTTGCAAAGCATGGGTGTTGAGTCACTCAAAGAATTGTATAGAAAAGATTAGGATTTCAGAGAATCTACAAGGCATGTAATGAATTTGCTAATACTTTTCATAGTGAGTTTTCAGATTTTACAATGTAGAATGGACTATTGTTCAAAGGATGTCAGTTGTGTATCCCTAAATGCTCAATCAGGGATAATATTGTGAAGGAAAAACATGGTGGTGGTTTAGGAGGACACTCTAGGTTGAATAAGACTTTAGATCTGGTAAGGAGATTTTATTTCTGGCTAAGAATGCAATTTGACATTAGAAAATTTGTTGAAAGTTGCATAGTATACCAAAGAGCAAAAGGAGTCTCGACCAATGTAGGATTGTATCAACCTTTGCCAATACCCAATAGGCCTTGGGAATGTTTGAGTATGGATTTTGTGATGGGGTTACCCAAAACAAGGGTAGGTTGTGACAGTGTGTTTGTAGTGGTAGACCGATTTAGCAAGATGGCTCATTTCATTCCTTGCAGGACCACTAATGATGCTAGCTACATTGTAGGTTTGTTCTTTAAAGAAATTGTCAGGATTCATGGGCTACCCTTGAGCATTGTGTCTGATAGGGATAGCAAATTTGTAGGACATTTTTGGAGGACTTTGTGGAAAAGATTGGGAACCAACTTGTCTTTTAGCTCACCCTATTATCCTCAGACTGATGGGCAAACTGAGGTGGTCAATAGATCTTGGGCAATCTCCTTAGATGCTTAACAAAAGAACATGGCAGCAGTTGGGATGTGATACTCCCACAAGTAGAATATGCTTATAATGACTCAACAAACAGGGGCACAGGTCTGAGTCCTTTTGAAATTGTATATGGTAGTCACCCCAGGGGTATTTTTGAATTGAGAGACATCTAGGGGTTGGACAAAAGGAGTGGTCATGCTGATGCATTTGCAGAAGCCATGAAAGAGATACACCAACAGGTCAGAGATACTTTACACTAGAATAGTCAGAAGACAAAGGCTAGAGTGGATCAAAGGAGGAGGGATGTGTAGTATCAGGTAGGCAACTTGGTCATGGTTCATCTAAACAAAAACAAGTTGCCAAGAGGAGGCCACAGCAAACTAATGATGTAGAAGATTGGACCCTGTCATATTTTGGAGAAGTACGGTCCAAATGCTTACAAAATTGAGCTTCTTGATGATATTGCCATTTCACCCATATTCAACATTGCTGATTTGACATTGTATAGAAGTCCTCATACAGGGGAGAATATAGAAAACTCTGTCCAGGAAAATGAAGATTGGCTGAAGCACTTACCTCCTAGGGAGCCGCCAAAAATGGAGTACACTTTGGAAAGCAGAGAAGCTAGGAAGACAAGGCACAAAACATATTTTGAACATCTAGTTAAGTGGCAAGGACTTCTAGATTCAGAAGCTACATGGATGCTAGAGGAAGACATTCTGAAACAAGGTGGAGATGTACTAGAATTGGTCTCTAAGAGGACTTGAGACATTTTTCTTCTAGGGAGTATGGTGCAGGGGCACCACAGTAAAATCTTCTATGTTGAAATAAGGCCTATTTGGCCATGTCTTCTTGTTCATGTTTTGTTTTCTAAAACCTAGAAGTTTTATTTTCCATTTGGTAAATAATGGACACATGTTGTATCTAATAGAATCCAAATATATCAACTGGAGTCGGTTGGGATTCAGGGTAGTTGGCCTTCCCTAACTATTGAACAACCATTGATTTTCCAACTCTGGCTTGATAAAAGCATAGACGAGTGACCGAGAAGGGTTCTGTAGATCAAAGATTGTGATTCAAAATTCATCTAAGCAACAATACTTCTATCCACCATTTTCTGTGTTTTGAATATTACCTAACTATTCATAATAGCTTTTTTTTCTTTGCATTTGGAATAGTTTAGTATAAATTGTTGAAGATGAGTAAATAACCATTCCACTGGTGGATTTCCAAAGAAATAAGTGGAATGGCATCGGTTTGTACATATTTTTGTTTGTTTTTCTTTTTATTTTCTTGTTTGGAGGGGCAAATGTTCTAGACTGAGGAGTATGTATAGTAGACAGCCTAGCATCTCCATGTGCTAGGTTTTCGTTGAAGAGTAAACGAGTCATCAAAGAAGTAGAGAAGTTGAAGTCATTGTCAGTGAGACAGGAGCCATCAGGAAGATATTTCTCTCTTGGAGTGATAAGAGTAGTCTGGCTGATAGCAAAGAGAGGATGTTATCAGAGTATCAGGTTAATAATTTTGGGCTCCACCGATAGGCGTATGTCTTGCCGATACTGTGACAGCAAATGCTAATCCATCATAGTTATATCAGAGTGACAAAACCATCAGGTAGATAACGTGATGTTGAGCCAACAGTGGTGATCTTGCCAATCGAGTTGTATCAGGGTGACAAGGGATAAGTAATTCTGATGGGAGATTCACTAGTATATTAGTTAAAGAACTTAAGGCTTCACCGATGTTTGGAGTCTCATCGACGACAAGTTGTATTGGCGTATCGACAAACCTTGGTCAGAGTTTGCTGACAGGGAGTAGTCACACCGAGGTCAAGTGTATCAGCATATCAGGAGGATAAACAAGGAGTTCGCCGATGAAGGAAGTCACATTGACGGTTGTGGTTCAAAGGTGTCATCGGAGAGATCGGTGTGTCGGCGGAATAGTTTTTAAGCTCGACGATGGTATGTTGTCTTGCTGATAGTGAAGAATGTAGAGTCTTCCATTAGGGAAAGGTGCAACGTCGGGGTGACAAGTTCATAAC
Organism: Cunninghamia lanceolata; assembly: GCA_027924645.1. Taxonomy (NCBI): domain Eukaryota; kingdom Viridiplantae; phylum Streptophyta; class Pinopsida; order Cupressales; family Cupressaceae; genus Cunninghamia; species Cunninghamia lanceolata. The sequence continues at coordinate 21,855,978 of BSBN01001807.1, read as the reverse complement.
TGACCGATGGTAATGTTCTTACCAATAGGCAAAGATTGTTGAATTCACATCATTCACTCCTCATCACATTAAGTAAGATGTTTGGTGTGCCGACCTTGATGTTTATTCCAAGGTTGATGAAGCATATAAAGGAGTGTAGTTGAGTCATGGAAAATCATCCTTGAGTGAAAATAATAAATCTGAAGAAAGGAGCAGGAGCAAAACAAAGAAGAGGAGCAGAAGAACAAAAGTAGAACAGAGTGAAGAGTTAGTGAAGAAGAGTTTGGAAGCAGAATAGAGGTTTTATGAGCATTCAATGAAACTAAACCAGGCATGAAGTAGATGTTATTTCTTAGTTAATTCCTTCTGTGTTAAACTTAAATTTCTTGTAGGCAGTGAGCCTCTCTTTTGAGAAGTGAGCTCTAGGTAGTGACCCTGAAGGCAAGTTCCTTCCACTTCTTTTTAAATACTTTTAACAGGGTATGAATCTTGTGGGCTAACACCCACCGTGGTTTTTCCCTTAACCAGGTTTCCTCATCAAAAATCTTGGTGTCAAATGTGTTGATTATGTTTTTGCTTATGTGATGTTGTTTTGTGCTTTAATGTTTTCATCATTAATCAATTTGCAAATTGTGAAAGAAGATTAAAAGGAAGAAAAGGTTAAATTTTGGGACAACTGATTCACCCCCCCTCTCAGTTGTCCGGTCTAATTCCAACATAAATCACATGTGCACAATTGTAAATTTTTCACTTTTTCTTAAGATCATTGTAATAATCTTTTTATTTATAAGGTTTTTTTTCTACTGATCATATTGGATGGATTCAAACTTCAAATTTTCATGAAATCAAGGGTTCTATGTTCCAAAATACTCAAGAGCATTTTCCCCAGTAGAGTCTCCATTTGTTATGCCCTGCATACTCACACCCCAGTTTTTGCCTATTGGCGACCTGCTCCCTTGGTCATTTTCTCCTTGTAGCTTGTTTCGATTGATTAATCTCCTTTTAAGTCTTAAGTTTTCACTTGATTCTCCTAAAAAGATAATTAACCCAAAAATCAATTATCCCCAAGGTCTAGGGAGTTGGGTCACAACTATGTTGTAGTGCAAGCATAGGGTCAATGCAAACATTTTAACAAGGGGCCTAGTTTTATTATTGTTCAAACTGGATCAAACTTGGTTTCTACTCTAATGTTGTTTTAAAAGAAAGATCAAAAAGGATTTGAATGAATGTAAGGAAAGATTAATGCAACACTTCCATTTCAACATTTATATCAACAAACCCATATAAAATTTCATTAATTGCAATATTAAAATCAATTATAAACTCGATTATTCATACCACCAGTGCAAGATTCAAAGGATTTCAACAAGATAAAGTGAATTATATTTCCAATTATTGTATTCCACATACAAATGAGAAATAAAACTCAGAATTTAACTTCAAATTTAGAATTTCTCAAATGAATAAGGAAGTAAAAACTAAAGTAAAGAAGACACTACACCATATGCACAAAGATGAATCTAGAGGAATTGATAGCCATCTTGTATTAATTTCTTCAAATCAAAGTACAAGATATAAATCTAGCAAGAACACACTAGAATTATAGGTTTTGTTTCCAAAGAGTTATCTCCACTAACCTAGAATGTTGTAAAATTAACTAATTGTTGAAAGTTGAAAATGCTGAAAATACTAAGTGTGGACTGATAGCCTAATTCTTCAACCAGCAGACCCTTGAAACAAATAAGTTTTTCCCTTATATAGGTGTCCAAAAAAGTAAAATTGCTTTCATCCAAAAAAGATGACTGCATTAAAGCCATGCAACACCATTGTTCTTGTTTCCATCTCCAACTTATACATGCAAACAAAAAGGAATATTAATTAAAGCATTACATTTTGCATGCATGTCCTAACTTTGAATTTTCAACCCATAGATCATGCAAAATGCCAACACCCTAGAAAGTAGGAAATTTTAAAAGTCTGGTAGGGTCCACTTTATAAAGCAGTGGATCCCTTTTTACGAAGAATTTTGAATGAAAGAATATTTACAAAAGAATATTCCCCATAACAAAAAAAAAGATAGTAGTAATGAGAAAAAATGTCCACTGGCGAAAACCATTCTCATGGTGCCTTAGACAACTACCATGATGAAAACCCATTTATAGGTGTCATGTGTAGAATATAATCATTACGAAATCGATTGAGGAAGGAGTTTTCCATATTTCTATTCAAGTGATGTTTTTGAATGGAATAAATCACATGCACATAATTGTAAGTTTTTTACTTTGTCTTAAGACTGTTGTAACCATTGTAAAAATCTCCTTATTTATAAGGTTTGTCATTTTACTGGTCATATCAGATGGATTCAAACTTTGAATTTTTGTGAAATCGAGGGTTCTGTGTTCCAAAGTACTCAAGAGCATTTTCTCTAGTAGAGTCGTCATTTATTATGCCCTGCATACTCACACCCCACCTTTTTGCTAATTGGAAACCCCCTCCCTTGGTCTTTTACTCCTTGTAGCTTGTTTTGATCAATTGATGTCCCTCTAAGTCCTAACTTTTCACTTAGGTATTTTTGTCAGCTTCAAAACTTGTGTTTTGAATCTTTTTGTGAAAGTCCCAAAAGTCTTCTAACTCCCAGGATCCTAGGTCACAGTCCATTTTGGGATTCAGGCCCCTTTTTCAAAATCTGATCAGGAATTTGGGCCCCATTCGGTCGACAGGACCTTTTTGGATTTTTGACCAAAAGTCCAAATCTAGAATGCGTCCCCGCCTTTGACCTACTGCATTTAATGTGGTACAATTTTATTAAATGGGGGGTTATTTAATCACAAATCATGGTTAAATTTCTTCATTCTACTTTTGTAAACCTCGATTTCAACTTCCTGAGCTCTAGAGAACCAACGTTGCATCTGTAAATTATGAATTTAAGGTTATTTGACTAATTAAGATGAGACTTCATGGATTTTGGGTTGCCGTAATCAAGGTCTTCTCACGTTCTTCATTTCCAAACACTTTTTTCCTCCAAGTATGGTTGTAAAACCCCTTTTCCTTGTCTTTTAATTTTATTTTTGTTGTTGTAGTTTAGGTTGTTGTTTTGTTCTTCCTCGTCATCATTATTATGTTTTAGGGATAATTAGGTTTAATTACTATTTTAGTTAAGTGGGTTTCTATTTTTGTTTATCTATTTTAGCTTAGGGTTTTAGCTTAGTATGTTTGGTCTATTCTAGTGGTTAGTTTAGGTTAGAATAAATGGACCCTAGGGTTTGAATTCAAAACTTGGCCTTCAAAATTCAAAAACTAGTTGTACCTTTGAGAAATTCCAAAATAGATCCTTTTAGGACCTCGAGCCCTAGAAGGATAGTTAGACTTAGCAAAAAGGGACCAAAACCAATTTTTATTCTTGACCCCACTGGCTCTCCTTGAATCACATCAAAAACTGTTAAGGAAAGGAAATATCATTTCAAGACTTTTGTTCCTGAAAGGATCTTAAGCCTCTTAAATTTCAGAACCCAATGTCCAAAATCCATTTGGAGCTTTGCTCCTCGCATCTCATTGAAAAAATTAGGGAAATTTGTTGAAAGAGAAAAATCCCTTCAGGACTTTGTGTCCCGTTAGGATTTTCAGACAATAAATGTTGAAAGCCAAAATTCTAAAATCTGCCTGGAGTTTCACTTCTCATAGTTACTTTTCTAAAAATTAGAAAATATTTTGTATGAAGTATCCTTTCAGGACCTTGGGTCCCAAAGGGATTTTTGGTTCCCTCTCTAAAAAGCCTAAGTTCATGCGGAGCACCATTCCTCAAAATGTTATACACTAAGTAGGAAAGTCCTTTCGGGACTTCGGGCCTTGAAACAACTTTTGGACATTGAACGTTTTGAGTCTAAATATCCTAGATCCACCTGAACTCCCACTCCCCACCAAAAGTGTTAACTTTAAGCATTAGTTAAAATCCAATCAGGACATTGGGTCCCAAAAGCACTTTTGGCCTCAGATTGAAAATCCAATATTTGTTTGGAGTCCCACTTCCTGTGGGGACTCTATTTACTTAGAAAGATTTACAAATGGAAATTCCTTTGGGACCTTAGTGTTGCAAGTATGTGTAATTGGTGTTGTCATTGATGTCAACAAGCCTGTGTTGTCATTGATGTCAACAAGCATGTGTTATCATCGGTGTCAATTGTGTCTACTGGTTGATTAGAGATGAGGTTGTTGTAAGTGTATGAGTTGTTTGGTTGAGTTGCTTTGCTGAAGATGATTTGGTTTCTTTGAATAGGTGTTGAAGATGTTAAGAATATGTTTCTATTGGTTGGTTTCCAAGTGCTTTTGAGAAAAATTTGATTATTAAAGGAAATAGTGTATTGAAGTGGCATTTTGGTTTACAGAGTAGTGCTTTATTTTTGCTTTACATTTCCTCTATATTGAAGATCTATCTTTGTGGATTGGATATGTTGTTCAAGGATGTTTAGAGATGTTATATTCCAAATTTTGTACTTTGGTTCATTGTGCAAAAGAAGTGTTCACTAGTATAAAGACTACGTTTCTGAGTGTTGTAGAGGTGTCTAGGAGAAATGTCTTTGCTCTACATTTATCTGGAAAGTGGTTTTAGGTCTTGTAGTTTTGAAATTATGCTTATAAGGTTTATATCTTTCTTCTATTGAAGTTATTCATGGTTTGGTACTCTAGAAGTTGATTTCTAGAGATACAGTGTATGGCAAAGAGAGTTAAGCATGCTGGATAAATAGGATAAGGTTGTGCGACAGGTGAAAGTTGTTGCAAAGGAATTTGTTGGATTTCAAGACGTTTCAGGATGGCCATGGAATAGTCTAGATTGTGTTGAAGCCTTATATGTGGTTTATAAGATGTCGTTGGGTTTGAGGAAGCGTGCACTTAAAAGTTCATTGTGTTAACACAGGTTTGGCCGACCTTGGGTGTTTACACTAATTGCGAAGGTGCTTTGGTGACTGTGAAACCATAAAGTAGCATGCTTGGATGAATTTAGGTTTGAGCTAAGATGTGTTGTGGTCCACCTTCATTCCTTTCCACCATGAGAATGTTTTAGGTTAGACCTAATTTGAATTTGTGAAACTAAGGTGCTTTGCCGACCTTGGAGAATGATTTCAAGGTTGATGACGGTATGAATAAGTGTCAAGGGATCGTGATTGAACATGTGTGTGATGGATGTGATGTGATTAATAGTGTGGTTGAATGTGTCATATAGTACAAGATTTCATGTGTTAGACTACTAGATGCAGTGAGAAGAAGGTGTCTACTATTCCTCAGTGATGCTGCGAAGATGATGTTCATGTTGTGGTGAATTTTGTGCTTCATTGGAACTATACTCCATGCATATGTCAGATGCAAATATAATAATTCAAATCTAGGTAGTGAGCCACTTCCTTTGTCTCTTTCTTTCTAGGTAGTGAGCCCTTTGGCAATGAGCATTTCTTCTGATAATTTAGTGTTGATACTACCTTATATTGTGAGCTAATCATCACCATGGTTTTTCCTTTCTTGGGTTTTCCACATAAATTCTAGTGTTCTCTTGTGTATGGTGTTGTTGTGATTTAGTATTTATTATTTTTTTTCATGCTTAATCATCATAATAGTTTAAAGGTTAATTAGATTAATGTGGATTTGAATGTGTGTGAGGGTTTTGGAATTTTAAGCTACAACCGATTCACCCCCCCTCTCAGTTGTCTTGTCCATTCAACACTTGGGTCCCAAAGGGATTTTTGTATTTGATCCTAAATGTTTGAAAACCTAAAGCAGACTCACACTCCGCTCTAAACTTATAACTTGTCATAGAGAGTCTGATCGGGACTTCGGGTCCGGATTGGATTTTTGGATCTTTTTGAGTTTTGTCCTAAAACCATTTTTTCTTCCATGACCCCACTACGCAATGCTTATTCAATGAAACTATAAAGTCCTAGCGGGACTATGGGCCCTAAGAGCATATTTGGACTTGGTCCAAAAATTTGAAATGAGCCCGCGAACCTAAAATTTGACAAAATACTCAAAACGCTTAGAAATTAATGTTGTTTTAGATTTTCCTTGGTTTTTATTCCTTCCTATTCTTCTCGCATGTATACTAAATGTTAGAAGTTAGAGCATCCACTCAAGTGAAGAAACAATCTCATATTCTAATAAATCTATAGAAGACCTTGGCCAAGAAGTTGTTTCAGCAAGGAATCTAGAAAATGGGAAGAAAAGGAGACAAAAGGTAAAGAAGGAACCACCTATCACAATGAAGTATAAGTTCCAAGGTGTCCCAAAGGTCTCCAAATTCAAGAGTGAATTGGAAAATATCACTACCATCGATCTTGGACACAGTGACTTGGGTCAATTAAATTTAGACACATTTTTAGAGGATTCCACACCTCATGCTAAGAAAATAGCTGCATCTGGTCTAGCCAATGTGGCAGGGGTTCCTCTAACTATTCAATGCCTTGAGATCATTCTTACAATAGGTCACTATTATGATCCTAACACTAGATGGTGTATTGATTCAAGTGGAAACCTGTTGTTAAAAATCACACCTGCAATGGTTAGACAAACTTTTGATCTACCCCTATATGGGCAGGTTAGCCCTCTGAGCATTGCAGACTCTAATAAGCAATATCAAATAGATGTCAATGGCTGTAAGAAGCATCTAAATAGGTAGTGGTTAACCACTCAAAAGAAGTCTATAGCCAAGATCCCAAGAAAGCTTACTAGAGCTGATTTTAAAGGGGAAATTAGAGATCTTATAACCCTGCTCAACAGAGCTTTTGGTAAGGAATAATCTAGGAATTATGAAACCTAGATGTTTCAATTTATTTTTATTATTTTCAAAGGAGAGATACACTTGGATTGGGGGGCAATGGTGTCAGATTGCCTTCATTAGCAAATAATGTCAGTGACAAATACAAATAAATTTTACATGACTTCATACATTGTGTACCTAGCAGAAAGAGATGGCAATTTTCCTAGTTTGACTACAATGGGGGTTAGAGGAGAAGGCCCTGGGAAAAACAAAATGTGGGATTTCTTTCAAAAACTAGAATTGAAAGAAGCTGAGAAACACTTCCAAAGAGTTAATGATGCATTCTTATATGCAATAATCCTTGAGTTAATAGGTGATGTGGGGTAGAGGATGTTAGAGAAAGTAATGGAACTAGTAAGTGAATGGGGAGAATGGTTTATTTAATTCCCTAAATCTACTTATATTAGGGTGGTAGGATTCAAGAGAGCACACTTTCTTTTTCCTAGGCATTGTAGCGATAGGCTCATCTTGATAGAATTTTCCTAGTAGATCAGTGAAGTTTATTTGAAGTTGTCTAGAAATCATAAAGCTGGTGTAAGATATCATTTTGAATTAGGTTATATGAATGCCCTTCCATATAGGTTGCCAAGATAGTAACAGAAGAACTTGATGCATTGAACTTAAATCTGTATGAGACAAGGGAGAATTTTGACCCTGCTACTCGACTTAACCAATTGTTTCCTACAATGGGGTTCGAGCATAAGAATGAGGACTTTTGGGAAAAATACAAAGATGATTTTGAAGTCCAAAAGAGAAATTACACAAGGCTCACTGCATTTCAGTTGAGAGAATTCATTTTAAGGAATGACATACCTAAGGAATTCTCAAAGAATGGACACATTTTAGATCTGGTGTACCATTTAGACACGATTGATACTAAAGAGTTGGACTCCATTGATTGGTCCATTAAAGAGGATATTTCCTTGAGAGAACTAAGTGCAGGAGTACTGCAACACAACAATAATTGGTTTAATATCATATTACAGATCGTGCCACCTACTGTAGGAGACAAAGTGAAAAGGAAGAAAAACACTCCTTCTAAGCCCAAAGCATACAAGAAACAAAAGACCTTTGGATCCTTCAGCTTCTTGGCCAAAGGTATATCAAAAGAGTCAAAAGACCCCTCCTAAGAAGATGATGGGATCTATTGAAATAGCCTCTCCATAGAAGATAGTATCTATGTTGGGAGAATCTTGGAGACAAACCTCTATCACAGAGAAGGCCACTGATTTAGGGGTTGTTGCTAGTTTAGGTGCTATTCCAAAAGTACAAGTTATTCCCTCTATAAAAAAATTGGGACAGACTCCAAGAGAAGGGGCTAAGTCATGGATGAACAAGGTCAACCAGAATCCACTTAGCCCATACAAGAAGATGTAACATTATACCCTCAAGTTGCTACAGAGACACAGGTACCAATTGAAGGTGAGGATCAAGAATCAATAGAGGGAGAAATGCAAACTGATGAGCCACTTTCATAAAATCTTCCCATTGATATCTCTGAAGGAGAAATGTTAGACAAAGTTTAGGAGATGGAAGAAGGTGAGGCTCAAGAAGAAGTAATAGAAGAAGATGTTCAATAAGAAAATAAGGAGCACCAAGAAGAAGAAGTTGCTACAAAAGAGGAAGAGTACTAGGAACATCAACAATTAAAGAGAGTGACCAGGTGGATATGCCTCCAATTCACAAAGAGGCTATCCTTGAGCCCTCTAATGTTCATTAAGAAGAAGTTTCAAAGGGAGATAATCAACTTGAGAAAACTCTAACATAGGGTCCGTCTAATAATATGGACAATGCACAACAACAACAACAAACAGAAGAACATGTCTTAATTGTTGAAGAGCAACAAGAATTGATTAGAAGCATTGAACAACAAGAGAAGCATGTTGAAATAAATGTTTCCATTGAAGAAGGAGAGCTAAGTCATGAAGAGGAATCATTAAAAGAAAAAGATCAGCAAGATCAAGTGAAGACGAAAGAGGAGAAGAATGACGAGGAAGAGCCTGATGCAGGAGATAAAGAGAAGGAGGAAGATTGGAATACAGAGCAACAACCAAATCAAAATAGGCAAATTGAGAAAAACCAGTCGCCAACTCCTGCAATCCCCTCTTGGGTTAATCTAAATGTTGAAAAGAGGCAATAGATAGTTGTTAAACCTTTGAGCCTTCAAGATATGATGGTAGAGGTGGATAAGAAGAAACCAAAGAAGTCAAAGACTTTATCCACTATCAAAATCAATGAGAACAAAGAAAGGATTGCTAAAATAGCAACTCCAATAGCTGATAAGGATGACATGGACATCCTTGCTGGGGATTATCAGATCACAAGAGTTAATTTGAGTAAGCAATCCTGGGAAGAATTGATAAATTCATTGGATTCAACTATAGATGTTTTAAAATTAAGAATGCAAAAAAGATAAACAAGAAAAGGACAAACTTAAGCTACAACTAAAGAAAATGAAATATTTTGTCAAATAGTTACTTACTCTAATTTTTGAGAAACAAGTAGTTACAAATGTATTAGTTTTGATGACAAAGTTGGAAGTAGATGCCCTCCAAGCCATGAAGCAGAAATTGACTGCGGTAGATAGGTGGGCAGCCAATTTTTTTAATGAGGATCTTGCTATTTTTTATGATCAGTATCCTTGTTATAAGAGAGCATGCAAGATGGAAGACAACATAGATTCTTTTGTAGAAAAGGGTAAGGAAGAAAAAGGAAAGTTGGAGAAATCCTAAAATTGTTGAAAGAAATAAGAAGGATGAGTTAAGAAGAATTGGTGAGTTCAACATTTTGTAGGATGAAGATCCTCATTTTCTAGAGAATTGCATAAAGGTTTCTTAGTTTAAAATTGACCAGATTATAGAGTATATTATCCTTGCAAAGGGAGATTTTTGAGTTTTTGGCAATCTTTCAGCTCTTCACCAATGAGGTAGTCAGACCAAAAGTCTTTTTGCCCAACAAGCATAGAATTGATACCTAGAGAAAATAAAAGAGGTGTTCATGGTTAAAATATAAATTTTGTTGTCTACTCCTCTGAGATTGAATGAAGACATTTTGGACAAATTTGTAGAAACTGAGGCTCATTTAAAATTGGCATTGGTAGATTTAGGGAAGCTAGAAAGGAAATGTGAGCATGTTTCTAACAAGTTTGATGTGTTCAAATTCAGAATGGAATGGTTAGATGGGCTTGATGAAGAGAGACTTGAGCAGTTGTTGTTGAATTTTGTTGAGTACAACTGAGGAAATCTTCCAGGGGAGCATCCACTTCAGCTTAAGTCTTTTTTTGGTTATGGAGAATATTGTTTTATAAAGATTCCTTCATTCAAAATTCTTTGTAAAAAGGGATCCATTGTTTTATACAATGGACCCTACCAAACTTTTAAAATTTCCTTCTTTCTAGGGCACTGGAATTTTGCATGATCTATGGGTTGAAAAGTTAAAGTTAGGATATGCATGCAAAATGTAATGCTTTAATTAATCTCCCTTTTTGATTGCATGTATAAATTGGAGATGAAAACAAGAACAGAGGCACTGCATGTGCTTTAAAGCAGTTGTGCTTTTTTGGATGAAAGTAGTTTTATTTTTTTTATGCCTATATGAGGGAAGGACTTATTTGTTTTAAGGGTCCGTTGGTTGAAGAATTAGGCTATCGGTCCACACTTAGCATTTTTCAAGTTTCAACAATTAGTTAATTTTACAACATTCTAGGTTAGTGGAGATAACTCTTTGGAAACAAAACCTATAATTCTAGTGTGTTCTTGCTGGATTTATATCTTGTACCTAGATTTGAAGAAATTAATACAAGATGGCTATCAATTCCTCTAAATTCATCTTCATGCATATGGTGTAGTGTCATTTTTTACTTTCATCTTTACTTCATTATTCATTTGAGAAATTCTAAATCTAAACTTAAATTCTGAGTTTTATTTCTGATTTGTGTGTTGAATATAGTATTTGGAAATATAATTCACTTTTTCTTGTTGAAATCCTTTGAATCTTGCACTGGTGGTATGAATAATTGAGCTTATAATTAATTTTAATACTGAAGTTAATGAATTTATTGGATGGGTTTGTTGATATAAAGGTTGAAATAGAAGTGTTACATTAATCTTTCCTTGCATTCCTTCAAATCTTTTTTCATCTTTCTTTTAAAACAACATTAGAGTAGAAACCAAGTTTGATCTAGTTTGAACAATAATAAAATCAAATGCCTTGTTAAACTGTCTGCGTTGACCCTATGCTTGTGCAACGTAGTTGTGACCCAACTCCCTAGACCTTAGGGATAATTTATTTTGAGGTTAATTATATTTTTAGGAGAGGCAAGTTGAATCTCTTCTTGCCTATGCTACATGCATGTTAATTAGACCAACAACAGAATTGGTCCAATTAACATGCATGCAACACATGAAAGATGAGATTCAACTTGCCTCTCCTTAAAAGATAATCAACCCGAAAATCAATTATCTCTAAGGTCTAGGGAGTTTAGTCACAACTATGCTGCCCAAGAGGAAAATAAGAGTAAGAGGAGTAAATGTAGTACCAGATAACATTGATTTCAGTAGTGTAAGAGACTCAAGAGAACCTCTATTAAGAACTAAGGAAATGTCACTAACCAACAAAAATACATCCCCTACAATGAAACACCAATTTGGAAAGGTATACACCCCCTATTAGGAGTCAACCCTAGTGCCATAAAAATCAAGAAGAATTTCGGTGGAAGAACACAAAAAAGAGATAGATAAACAAAAAGAAAGCGAAGAAGAAATCAAAAAGATTTGTGAAGAACTATTAGGGGAGGGGTATTTTGACATAAAACTACAAAGAGATAAGGGCAGAGAAGTAAAACCCTTACCACAAAGAAAAACTAAGAAACAACAACAAAATATAAAACAAACACATTGCAAGGAGGATAAAACACAAAAACAACAAAATATGGACTCACCAATCAAACTACTGGTATTCAGGAAAGATACTATAAAAGTAGCAGAACATGTGTTCATATTAGAGTTCACATGGTAGAGAAAAATGTAACAAGGGACCAAAACAAACTATTTGATTTTATCGAAACCCTAAGGAATGGAGTGTTAAATTGGTATAGGAAAACATGTCCTAACCATGATAAGTCATGGGATGAAATCAAGACAACATTTTTGGATAATTTTGACTCACCAGACATACCCACTGAGGGAGTAAGAAAAATCTAGGATATGGTCCAGAAAGAGGGAGAGTCTATTAAAGATTTTGTCAAAAGATTCAATGAAATCTCCCACAAACTAGAAGAACCATTGACATAAAATCAAAGAATAGAATGGTTCATTTTAGGAATAAGCCTAAACATCAAGATGTCTGTAGATGGAAAAATTTTCAACTCATACTTAGAAGTGGTAACTTTGGTTGTTTGATAGAAAAGAGTGATCTAGCCTATGAGATTAAAATAGGTCAAAACCCTCTTCCATACACATTGGGGCACAACTGATCTTGGCTTCTACCCAAGAAGGAGAGACAAACTACATGGGTTCTACCCTTTTGTTGTATATAGATGAATCAACCAATTTAAACCACTCGGTCAAGCAAGCAAGATAGGACAAATGGTCAAACCATAGATGACAAAGATCAACTTATAACTAACAGATGAAAATAGATCTTAGAAAACTGAAATCATAGCAGAGATCAAGGAGCATATCAGAACCTAGATCTGGAAGTAGAAATGCCAAAGACTAGGGTGCTTGGGTGCCCTAGACCCTAATTAGGGTTTTTTAGAATCTTAGGATATCACCAATCTTGTACCTGCAAGCTCTATCTTCTTCTTAGAAATCACCTTCAGAAACTTGTTTCTTCAACTTGCACACAAAGAGGAAAATGTTGTGTTGTGTATAAGGGATTGCCTCAGTCATACCCTATGTTAGTGTTTCCACCTCCACTACAACAATGATTAGATCCAAGAGTACGTTCCTAGGAGGGTAGAGGCTAGATATGTAATAATATGATAGAAATATGAATGAGAATGATGATGATTACCACAAGAGGTAAAACCCTAGTTTATGAAAATAACTCAAGATCTTGCACTGACAAAGAGAGTGATGAAGAAGGCTTGAAACTTCCTTCAAGTCTTGTATACAAACTTCAATAGCATCCGCAAGAAGATAACACTTCCAAGCATGGAGAACACTTTAGCATAGAACACAATATGAGAGCAAACTTTCAATTTTCATCTAGTTGTCTTCTAGGTTTAAAATAAAATACAAAACTCCTTTATATATGCAATCCCACTCACGAAAAATAAAATTAAATAAGGCCAACAAGTATAAACTAAGGAAGTGTCCCAAGATGACACTACAAAAGAGGGGCTAAATATCCCAACTGGGATTAGGGTGCTCAAGTACCTTGGGCCTTTAGCCGCACAAACTCTGAGGAGTATCAAATTTTGTGGGATTAGTCCAGTCCTAAGTTGATTCCATCGGGTTTATTCATTAAGATTGAGACTTTATCATTTTAGGCTCAAAAAGGTGTTAAAATAGGTCATGATTAACAAAGGCAACAATTTAGGTCCAACCAGGTGCTAAACTTAGTGTAAAATGCTAGTGTACACATTTTACAATGTAACATTTAGCCCCCAATTTAGCATGGGTATGAACTTATGTTCAAACTCACACTAAAGGATGGATCAAACATACAAACATAGAATCCCAAAGAATTCTGCCAAGTTATGGACTATAGGTAGCCCCCAAGCTTAGGATTCTAAGGTTGCAAACACATAAGCAAAGAGATTTTCACACACACAAGCCATCACAACATTTAACTCACACATAGATGGAGTACTAAAATCATACATAAGAATAAACGTGAAAGACACATAATACACAAAGGTAATACATGTCATACATAATGCCTACATGCTTGAAATGAAGCATACACATAAAGTGCAAAGCATACACATAAGACACAACAAATACATAGGGAACACATGGAAAACATGATGAAGACACATGGAAACACAAGTTAAAATAGAATTCATGAAACATATGAACACACGTAGTAAAAAACACGCAAGGCACATGACTCTGACGCTAGCTTGCTCTATCGGTAAGGGTCACGTGAAAAGAAGTGCCACCATGGATCGTACACTAGTAAGGACCACCTAATTACTAGGTGACCATGACAAGTCACATGAAGCAAATAAGATAGCCAACTACATTGGACTAGGTGAATCATGGACCAAAGAGGAAACATCACAGGCTAGTGAGGACCATTGAATCACTAGGTGAGTTCCACACCAACAAGTATGTAACCAAAAAGAGAGCATAGCACGATGTATGCCCCCACCTTAAAGTGATTGCTAACTCCTATCAGGGAGCAATTTCTTTAAGGTAGAACAAATCACAAGACAGACACGAGATCTTTTGCGAGCACATGCCCATAAGATATGTGTTCCCAAAAACTACATCGCACAAAGGAGTTGCCCCCACAAAGGAAAACTGAGGCAATGCTATAGGCATGATACACAATGGCTTGTGTAGTCATGGTATGATGCTGAGCATAGCAACAAGGTGCCACAAAACATAAAAGAAGTAATAAATTATACTAAGTAATAACACAAAGGGATCTACCCAGCTGCCATTAGTATAGGAATGGTTGTATAAATAGGAGAATTCTCAAGACTATATATATATTTGGAATTGTCATCATCTGCCAGCTAGTAGAACTAAAGAGATAAAGGAAGAAGTAAGACATGAAATCACAATAAGCATCCCTTGGGTCAACAAGGGAGAATGCTGAAACATCTTGCACCTTGCATCATCCCAAAGGATGCAACAACAATACAAACAATGATATATAGAAGAATGATGGTACAAATAGAGAGAATGTCACAATGGATTTTGCTCCCTTTGTATCCTTACACCTACAAGGGTGTCAAGGGTCATGCAAAGAGAGCTTAACAATGACAACATGAATAAAATATCAAGCAACACATCATGGGGGAAAACAATCACATGCACTCATAACATAAAAGAAAAAGGTACCTCACTTGCAAGTCAACCGAAAGCAAATCATCTTCCTCCCAATCTTGCTCATTATCCATTTGGAAAGGTAGACAAGATGCAAGAGGAACTATAGCACGTGAGCTATAAGGAACAAGAGCCATACCTATATTATCTATAAATTCACTATCAAAATGTAGTACAATAAGTTCCATAGCGTCTTGTGAAACTTCATCTTTCTCTATAGGAGAAACAATAGTAGTAAATGTCTCTTTCACATGTGTCGGTGATAAACACTTGTGAGGAGGGAGATTCTCCTCTCCTATGGTAGGGTGAGTCATAACATGATGACACTTCTTTCTATCTCTTGCAATCTTATTTTTCTTATCTTTATTCATGATGTTTGTTAGGGGAACCGTAGTATCTTCCAACGTGGGTTCCTTTTCTTCCTTTGCTTCAAGAACATTAAATGAATTAGGAGTAACCACCAAAGGTTGTGAGACTATGAGGGAATGGTTCCTCAATGTGGGCTACTCATCCTTCTCAACTTGTGAAATAGGTGGAAGTACATGACCATCCTCAAGTGGTTGAGAAACCTTAGGAAATAAAACACACATAGACGATTGATTTCCACTAGTCTCCATAGATGTAGGTGGTACAAAAGTAACATTGAGATTGTAGGGAGGTCTATTTTGTGCACGAAGGTTACCTCATTGTCCTTGAAGGTATGGTGGAGGGGGAACCTTGGCATATCCACCAAACACTCGGGGACCAGGAATAACCTTTGATTTGGGTTTATCTTCATTCACTACCTGTGGGATAGGAGGAACTACTGCCATAGCCCTAGAAGATCAAGGAGGTTCAAGAACATCACAAGAATGAATATTACTAAGTGATAACTATGCTATTTTCTTTGCTTTGAACTTTTGATATGATAAGAAAAATAAATCCTCTCTAGATCGAGTGACTCCAACTGGTTGTGGCTAGAAGTAGTCAAGTGTAAAATGTCTATTGCAGGCAACAGGTCGATACTGACTATGATTTACAACATGCACTCGTCCCTCAAATGGAAACTTTAAACACTTGTGAACCATAAAGGGGACTGCATTCATAGAGTGGAGCCATGGATATCCCAACTTCACATGAAATAAGTCCAATGTAGGAATGATGACAAAATTAACATCCAAAGCTCTTGGCCCAACCTTAACTTCAAGAGTTAAGGCACCAAGAGTTGGAAGGATAGACCCATCATGTAATCTAATTGCCATCTCTGATATGTCATAGGTATCTCAATGTAAACCATGCATGTAGAGAAAATCTATAGTTACTACATTCACCATGCATATAGGATTGATCATAGCACCTCGAATAGGTTTATCATTGATTTGAATAGTAATGTAAAGAAGTCCATCAAGAGCTTCACTAGTAGCATCATGTGAAGTGAAAGATATAGCAAGTGTTGATTCCAATCACTCTTTGTGAGGGCAAGCATCCACCATGCAAATATCAATGACATTAGATTCCTGATGAGGTAAAGGATCAATATATATTTGAAGATTTTGATTAGGAGCCACCATTGAGTTATTCCCTTTGTCATTCACACCAGTAACTTGGATGACATTGGAGTCGATGAGGTCTTGAACTCTATATTTAAGATGCATACATCTTTCAGTGTCATGGCCAATAGAGCAGTGAAATTGACAAAAGGCTTTCAAATCAAAGGAAGATGATTGCATCTTACTTGGATCGAGAGGTCTAACAGGTGGAAGCTTGATGATATTTTTTTGTAAAAGTTGTGTCATGATAGCATAGTGAGATTTTGATAATTGTGTGAAGTTTCTTGTTTTTGGTTTCAACTTGTGAGGGGTTAGAGCAGGAAATGATGTTTCCACCACATGTTTTCTTATGTTATTCACTGAAATTTCATTTATCTTGATGAAGTTTTTATTGTTTCTCTTGAAAGAATGATTGTGAGAGGCTTTGGATTGACCAACTAGAGTCGATGAGGGATTACACTCATACTGACGAATTGAAAGTTGATAATGATGAAGAGCCATGCAAAGATGAGTAAAAGAATCACATCACATCAATAATATCTTATCACGGATGTGAGGTTGTAAGTTTCCTATAAAGATTCTTTGTACATCAACATCTAAAATAGAATATTAGACTTGTGAGAAGAGAGCTTGGTAACGACCCATAAAATCTATTATTTTCTCTTTTATTCCTTGTTTGTAATGAACTAAGTTTAGTGTAGTCATGGTAGGAGGGTTCATAGAATGAACTGTCCAGACTTAGCAGCAAGAGTAAACACAACGGAAACAACTCAAAGATATGAAACAAATACAGATTCAGTCATTCAATATATCATAGAATTCAAATACAAATCAATTGGAAACATGTGGGCTTACAATTAGGGTTCACATGCCTGATTTCAGAATATTGAAATATGTACAAGATATAGCTTTGAAGCTCCTTCACCCAGAATTCAAACTATGAGTTATGAATCAATCACTAACTTCTTTTCGAGGCATCTACCATATCAATATATATTATCTTTGGAATATTAGATTCCTTTGCATCAGCCAAGGAAGATCACAAACTCCAAGAAAGAGGTGTAACATGTTGCAAATATGTGCCTATTTGGTGTTGTCATTGATGTCAACATATTTTTGTTGCCATTGGTGTCAACTGTATCTTATCTTGCTGCCAAACTAGAAGACTGGAATGTTGAGGATATTGAGAAAATTAATAAAGTTCAATGGATGTAGATCTTACGATAGTATAGAGGATTGTGTGAAGTAACTCCAATCAAGATTTGAGAGTTCCGCATGAAGATTTGAAGAAACTATGGCCATCTAAGTAGTACCAATTTTGCAATATTTAGAAGAGACAGAGCATCAGAGAAGTGATTTAGATCCTTCCAGATATGTCAAATAATGATCTGCCGATCTAAAGGCATGTTTGGGAAGTCGGTGTGTATCATCCATTCAAGTGGTTTGGAGGTCCGCAAGAAATCTTTCTAAGATGACAGTCATGGCAGATAATATTCTTGAGGTTCCAGTTGAAGATGCAAGTGATTTTGATGATTTGGAGGAGTACAGATGTTTTTGTATAATTCATTGTGCTTATGGAGGTCTCTCGATCATGTGATTGTTGTGTTGGAGGTTTGCATTGAAGTTTGAGCTTGTTGGTGAATATTTCCTTCTTGGTACTACTGTTCTTTCCAGTCCTAGTCAACCAGATGATTCAAGCTTATTGCGGATGTTCCAGAAGCAATTCTCTGGAGCGTGACATGTTGTTGAAAGAAGATTCAATTCTTAGCAATGTTTGGCTGATAGCTTAGTGATTCGCATTAAGTAAGATGTTTGGTGTACCGACCTTGATGTTTATTCAAAGGTTGATGAAGCATATAAAGGAGTGTAGTTGAGTCATTAAAAATCATCCTTGAGAAAAAATAATAAATCTAAAGAAAGGATTAGGAGCAGAGCAAAGAAGAGGAGGAGTAGAAGAGCAAAAGCAGAATAGAGTGAAAAGTTAGTGAAGAAGAGTTTGCAATCAGAACAAAAGTTTAATGAGCATTCAATGAAACTGAACCAGTCATGAAGTAGATGCTATTTCTTAGTTAATTCCTTCTCTGTTAAACTTAAATTTCTTGTAGGCAGTGAGCCTCTCTTTTGAACAATGAGCTTTGGGCAGTGAGCTTGAAGGCAAGTGCCTTCCCATTCTTTTTAAGTACTTTTAATAGGGTATGAATCTTGTGGGGTAACACCCGCCGTGGTTTTTCCCTTAACCAAGTTTGCACATCAGGAATCTTGGTGTCAAATGTGTTGATTATGTTTCTACTTATGTGATGTTTCATACTTTAATGTTTATATCATTAATCAATTTGCAAATTGTCAAAGAAGATTAAAACAAAGAAAAGGTTGATTTTTGGGACAACTGATTCACCCCCCTCTCAGTTGTCTGATTTAATTCCAACAATTGTTATCAGAGCCAGATCCTCTAAAAGAAGCTTGACCACTTGAGGAGATCCAAGATTTTGACTTATAAGAAGGAAAGTTTGAGATTTGATGGAACAAATTACTCCCTTTGGAAGGTACGCATGCAGTGTCATCTAGATTGTATTGGTAATGACTTTTGGTTGATAACAAAGAATGAGTATAAGATTCCAAAGAATGCCCCTACTACTCTAAACAAACTCAGGGAAGCTGAATGTAATATTCAAGCCAAAGAAGCTTTATTGAGTGCCATGTCTGATACAAAATTGGCAAATGTCCTAGATTTGAAAACTGCCCATGAAATCTAGAAAAAGTTGGAAAATCTGTATGAAGGTGACAAATATGTTAAATGTGCCAAGATACAAAGCTTGAAGGGTAAATATGAAAGATTGGTAATGAGGGAAGATGAAAACATTACTTCCTACATGTAGAAAGTAAATGAACTTTTGACCGGTATCAGAAATTTAGGTGGAGTATTGGAAGAATCAGAAATTGTTTCCAAAGTGCTCAGATCCTTACCTGCAGCATACAAGCATAAAGTTGTAGCCATTGAAAAAATCAGGACAGTAACAACTGTCACAAGGGATCAGTTAGTTGGTAAGATTTTATCATTTGAAATGAGTGAGTTTTTTGATTCTCTCCCTAAGTTTGAATCTGCATTTAAGGCCAGTGTGTATGGAAAGCAAAGATATGATCTAGGTGAAAGTTCTTCAAGAAAATCAAATTGATTTGTGAAGGAAAGGAAGGATATAGAAGATGATGAAATTGAGACTACATATCTTGAAGCTCTTATTGCCAAAAGAATACCAAGAGGATCTGATAAGTATGAAGGAAAGTTGCCACTCAAATGTTTTACTTGTAATAAGATTGGTCATTTTTCCTCAAGATATCCAGAGAGGTTCTCAAAACCAAACCCTAACAGATATAAAGGTTAGAAAAAATGTTACTATGTCCAAGAAGCTAGAGAAGGAGTCACAAATGATGAATCTGATCATGGAGGTTCCACTGAAGATGATTGGGTGTTCATTGCTATCAAGGAAGAAGATCCAGTGTCTACTAAATCTACTAGCTGTACAAATGTGGAAAGTACCTTGGATTCTTAGGTTGTTGAAAAGGATGAATGGGTGATTGATAGTGGATGTTCTCATCATATGACTGGTGATAAAAATAAGTTTGTAAGCTTTGAAAAATATGAAGGTGGTATTGTGAAATTTGGAGGCAACTCAGCTAGTAGAATTTGTGGTAGAGGATCCATCTCTTTTAATGGTAAGAATAACACTAATGATGTTCTGTATGTAGAAGGACTGAAGCATAATCTTCTCAGTGTTGGACAATTAGTTGACAAGGGTTATGATCATTGATTCAAGGATGGAAAATGTAGAATCTTGGAAAGCTCCAGAACTGAAATTGCATCTGGCACTCAAACTAGAGCTAACATCTTTCATTTAAGTAGTTCTAGAAAAAGTTGTTTGATTGCTCAGTCAGATCAAAGTTGGTTATGGCATAGGAGGATGTGTCATGTAAATTTTGATAACATTGTCAAGATAAGTTCTACTCAAGCTGTAAGAGATCTTCTAAAACTTATGAAACCTGATAACATATGTAGAGAATGTCAATTGGGAAAACAAAACAAAATTTCATTCAAAAGTAAAGAACAATTTTCAAGTGAACAGTTGGAACTTGTGCATACTGATCTATGTGGCCCTAGTAGAATTAGGAGTGTACAAGGAGACAGATATTTTATGTTGATGATTGATGATTACTCCCAGATGATGTGGGTAACCTTCTTAAAAGAAAAATTAGAAGCTCTTGAAAAATTCAAGGTATTCAAGGTTATGGTGGAAAATGAGATTGGTGTGAAGATAAAGTGTCTGAGATTTAACAGAGGTGGAGAATTTACCTCCGGCAAGTTTGATTCATTTTGTGAAAAGCATGGAATTAAAAGACAGTTATCTACTCCTAGGACTCCTCAGCAAAATGGAGTTGTGGAAAGAAAGAACCAGACCATTCAAGAAGCTGCCAAGACCATGATGATGGAAACAAATGTTCCTCAAGTTTATTGGAGAGAAGTTGTGAGTACTACTATCTAGACTCTTAACCGAGTGTAGATCAAAGACAATTCTGGTAAGACACCTTATGAACTATGGTTTGGTCAACCTCCTACTATAGGATACTTCAGAGTTTTTGGTAGTAAATGCTACATCAAAAGAGATGACGATCTAAGCAAGTTTGAAGCAAGAAGTGATGAAGGAATTTTTTTGGGTTACTCTACTCAAAGCAAAGCATACCAATGCTTTAACAAGAGGTTGAAAAAGATTGTTGAAAGCGCTAATGTAAGAGTTGATGAGAGCAAAGAAGGACATTCCAGGTCATGCATATATGATTCAGATGATCAAGATGAAAATCCAAGTCAAGAAAGGCAAGTGCAAACTCAGATCTAGATCCAGATTGATCCAGAAAATCTAGTAATTCAAGAGGATAGTGCAGAAGTTGAGGATCAAGCTCAATAAATAGAAGCTCAAACAATTCCCAAAATTCCTAGGTATGTAAGGATGAATCATCCTGAAGATCAAATTATAGGAGACAAAAATAAAGGTGTTCAAACTAGAAGAAGAATTGCTGAAGATCAAGAAGAGATTTGTCTGATCTCAAAGATTGAACCAAAAATAGTAAGTGAGGCCTACAAAGATGAAAATTGGGTAAAGGCAATGAAAGAAGAATTAATGCAAATTTAAAAGAATCACACTTGGGATCTTGTTTCTAGACCTGAGGACAAAAATGTGATTGGAAAAAAATGGGTCTTCTGGAACAAGCTAAATGAAGAAGGTGAAGTTGTAAGAAATAAAGTAAGGTTAGTATGCAAAGGATATTCTCAAGTGGAAGGAATTGATTTTCATGAAACTTTTGTTCTGGTGGCAAGAATAGAGGCAGTCAGATTGTTTCTTGCTTTTTCTACTTATAAAGATTTTAAAGTCTATCAGATGGATGTCAAGTCAGCATTTCTAAATGGAGAGTTAGAAGAAGAAGTCTACATTGAGCAACCGAAAGGATTTCAATTGTCTAATCAGGGAGACATGGTCTACAGATTAAGGAAAGCAGTGTATGGACTCAAATAAGCTCCAAGAGCCTATTGATGATGATTGTTAGTCATAACAACATGCATATAAATTTGCACAACAAACCTTTATTATCTTGTAAAGTATGATGATCGTCTGACGTTACTCAAAGGTTGATGTGACATGCTATTTTCCATTTCAAGGGGCCTTACATTTGTTTAAATGATCAGTAGATTCTGTTTCTTGTAAATATGCTCCATAGAGAGGTTATTGCTACTCTATTTCCAAAGATAGCTAATGTATTTGCAAGTTTGATCAATTCTTCTAATTATTGATCATCATGAACTTGTTCTTTCTTCTACACAATATATTTACTCAAATGATGTGTCTGTAAGTAGATATATGCATGAATTTCATGGATTTATGTGTGAATTTGCATGATATTTGTCAATTTAACATGCTTTAATTCTAAATATGCTATGTATTTCCAATTATCTACTAGATGTCAGCATAATTCATGTTATTTGCTTTTAATCTTCTGTTATTTACAATTATGATGATGAATTATTATGAAATTGAGAGAAATTTAAAAGAATGCTTCTAATTTTGGTGAATCTTTAGCTATTGAACCACATACATACCAGATACATTCATGAAGAGAAGAAATCAAACCATATTTTCACCAGGATGTTCCACAGCTAGATATAGATGATGCTAACTTCAAAGGATAAGGAATGAAAACAACACATATAGACTGACAAGCACTCCAAGGGACGTAGCTAATCAAACATGTATCAAGATTTTAAACACAGATTACTCCAGATTTGTAATGATTTGTAATCAAATTATCTTCTCTTTCATTCAATATGCAAAGCATGTATGTTTACAACAACTTTGAAATAAGTCCTGATATTTTAGAAATCAAATTTCAATTAAGCTTCCAAATATTCAAAATATTGCACCCCTGCACCTTTTATAGACTAAGGTGAGGGAGAGCAGTTACAAATGACCTACGGTCAGGATTTGTCATTTAGGATCAATGCTACACATTCATCTCTAACCGTTTGCCAAAATATCCAAATGGCATCTTTTCCTTCTCAAAGGATGCTGTTGGAATCTATTCAAAAATAAGATTTTGCCTTTTCTTTAACTTTCTCCTGTTGATACTCCTTATTTGACTTTTTCTCAAAACCACTGCTCGCCTTTGTCTTTTCACTCTTTTTTCACCTCGCCCCCTGT
The DNA here is from genome assembly GCA_027924645.1 of Cunninghamia lanceolata. Lineage (NCBI taxonomy): Eukaryota > Viridiplantae > Streptophyta > Pinopsida > Cupressales > Cupressaceae > Cunninghamia > Cunninghamia lanceolata. Next base: position 21,832,925 of record BSBN01001807.1, on the reverse strand, counting down.
ATCCTTTTTCTGTTTTGGGGCCATCCTGTGGAAACATGCATCTTTTAACTTTTGTTTTACTTTCCTGTCTAGGGTTTTACTATGAATTTCTACTTTCTACCATTTTACCCTAACCAATTTGTCTTTTCTATTTTTGACTTTTAAATTTTTTAATCCCTACCCAATTAATTAACAGTTAAAACAAGGATTTGAACAAATGCCTACATTTTACAACGAAATTACTGAAATCAACACGTAATTTACCATTTCAAATGTAATGGCATTTTGAGGTAAATACCTATATTTTTGACCACTTGACTTGAGTCATTGACTTACTTTTACCTTTTCACCTTTGTCCAGCTGCTGTCATTCTTTTGTCTTGATGAATTCTGTTCAATTTATGTAGCAATTTTCTTTCTCTCCAATTTTTACTCTTAGCAATGTCAATCTGAAAGCAAAATGCATTTAACTTTACTCTGACTCTCGTTAAATTTTACTTTTCTTGAGTGTTAGATCTGTATTAATTACAGTAATTAATGTGCCAAAACTTTTGGCCTTCTATTATAGTGTTTGCATTTCTTAAACTTTTTACCGTTAGTTCACTTATGCATACATCCCTTTTCTTTGTATGTTCCTTTTGTATGTTCTCTTTGTATATTTTAACATACAAACATATATGCAAACAACCCCGACTAACATTCTTTACCTTTTTCCCTTTTGTGTCCATACTTGTGTCTTCCTCTTTGCATATCGCTCTTGTATATTATCTTGTATAAGCACACATACAAAGCAACCCTATGCAAACCTCCTTTCATTACCCTTTATCTCTTTCGATGCTTTTAATTTCTTTGTATCTCAGATTATGTATATCATAAACATACAAGTATTTAAATATACAAAGAGTTTTCTATATTGAACTTCCTTTTGACATCCGGCTTGTATCTTTAACTTGTATCTTTCACTTTGCATATCGACTTGTGTATCAAAGATATACATTGTTATTATACAAACCCGATGTACAAGCGGTGGAGCCCACATCACTTTTTCTTATTGTATCTTCCGAAATGCAACAATACTTGTATCCAATTTTTAGATACAAAGCCCAATACATAGAAACTCCTTTGTATCACCCTTTCGGACTTATCATTTTTATAGACCACAGTTTACTTACTTTTCGGCTCTGCGATGTATATAAAGTGCAATGCATCTTTCGATACACGTTAAGGTGTGATACATCATTTATATTAGATTTTAATCTTTCCTGAATTCTGCATTGTATGTATATTGAAATGTATAACCTGAAACATACATACATGGCAAGAAACATACAACAATAAAACCTCATTTCATAATCTTTTTGGTTCCGTGACATGCATATAGCTTTGTATATCATCTTGTATGTTTCCCTTTGCCAAACATAAAAACTGAAAATACATCTGACGGACTTGAACAATTATTTATTTAAAATCTTAACTCTATCGGGTCTGACTTGTATGTAAAAATAAAGCATTAGCCAAATGCATACAAGTATAATGATTTAATAAACCCGACTACTCCCTTGTGCAACTCATACAATGACACAACATACAAATGACTTTGTATATGTATCATACAAACCCTCTTATAGTACATTTTACCAAAAACATACATAGCTTGCAAAATACTAGGAAATTCAAAATGGTTCAAAAAGCAAACCTCACTCATTTTTGACAATGAATTAACCCATATTCAGCTCTGGTACTTAATTCTATATTTTCTTTATTTTCAACAAGGTTTGTACTTTTCACTCCCTTTTCCCTTTACCACCAAGCAGACCCACACACACAAGCAAAAGCCACAGCCACAACAGGGGTCATCATTTTGCTATGGAGTAAAATGGGGCGTGTTGTGAGCATCACAACAACTAGCAACCAAACAAAACAATCAAATTAAAACCATTAAAGAAAACTGAATGAAATAAATTCATAACTTCCAACTATCTTTTCTACAAATCATCATTTAACTTAAGACCTAATGTATTCAATAAGGTGCATAAATTTTCCCTTCAGTTTAAGTGGGTACACATGATTAATAATCCTCATCTTGAAAATCAATTAAACAAACCAGTGACTGATATTAGACTACCTAGTTGATGTCATTCCCTCATAGCCAACCGGATAGAGCCTTGCTACCAGCAGGTGTCCATAGCCCCGACAAGGTTATCATTACAATTCTCCTAAGTAGAGCCCCACTGCTAGCAAATGTCTATAGCCCCAGTAGAGTTACTTAGATGGCTTAATCTGGATTTTTAGTAAAATCTATTTTATTATTTTATTTATTTTATATTTTGGATGAGATAGAAACTTCATAAAATATTACAGTTGTAACTTCATGATGCAAGGAATGATCACTTGCTGAAATTAAGCTGAGAATTGCAATGGTAGCAAGGGTGACCTCTGACTTTTCACCTAATATCTACACTGGTACATTCAACAAACCCAAAGATTTTAGGTATGTCATTGTGAGAAACTTCCCTTGGATACTCAACCCACAATTATTGAATACAAAATTTCACAAGTCAAACAACTTTCTACATTCATGACAGTCACAACAAGTTATGCATAAATTTCAAATAATTAACTTGAATGTTTTAAATTTTCTATTATTTTCAGTGGTTGTCAGTCTGCTTCTGCATACCCTAAATCAAAATAAAGACCCCAACACATAGGAAAACAACAAAGCAAACAAAACAAATAGATTGTACAAAAAACTACCTACGAAAGGAAACAACACAAAGCAAGACAAGAAAACAAAGAAAAGAAACAAAACAACTATTCTACCAAACTATACACAAGTCTCTACAAGGCAAATAAAATCTAGGAAAAGACCCAAAGACACCTTTATTTGCATATTTCCTTAGATTGTGTAGGAGCATCAGGGCACTAGTTATGGTTCTGATCCTAGCAAATTCATCTTTGTATTCTAAAAAATGTTCTTGTATTCTAAATTCATTGTGTTTAACAGAATAATTTCTGATAATCAGTAATTGAGGAAGCTCATCATGTTCATGACTAATTCATATGCATGTCTTATCTCTTGAATTTTCATAATCAAAATAGTATTCAACATTATTCACTGTGGAAGGGAGAAATACAACTTGGTGTATCTCCAGTTCTGTTGGACATGCTTGGTCATTGACAGTTGGTCCTCCATTTAACTTTGCACTTTCATTGCTTAGCTCAATGTCTGGTCTCACTTTGAATTGAAGGATGTATGACTCTTGATGAATTATTTCATCATCTTTATCCACATCTATCTCTTCATTCTGGATGTTCAGTTTATCCTCAAGTTCAGGAAACGTCTCAATGTTCTCTTCAATTCTCTGCACATCAGCATCTAAATGAGTATCTTTATAATCATAATCTGATATACATAAATTTATCATTTCTAAATCATTTGACTATAAAGGTGAATTAACATTCAACTGATAGGAATACTCCCCTGTTTCATTTTCAAAACAGTGCTAGATTGACATATGATCATGCACAACTCCATAGCTTTCTGCATCTTCAACTTTCATGAATTGTTCATCAAATACTTCACTTCTACCATCTAGTAAGGTATCTGGTTCCATTGTCCTGCAACAATCTTGCACTTGATCACTCAATTTAAAGAAGTCAGCTATGAAATAAGCCTTTCCTCTCTTTTCTATCACTCCATTAGTTGCTATAATAGGAACTTCATCAACAACAATGCGTTTAAATTGTTCCACCACCTGTTTATCCTTCTTTATCAACTCATCCCTATCAAAACTACTAAATTCATATCCAAAAACATTATCCTGACAAGTGTTTAATAATTCAATATATTTGTCTAGTGTATCAAGATCAATTTCATATTTATTTTCCCCCTCATCAAATCTTTCTTGTTGATTGTCTGATGACTGAAAAAAATGAGTAATTTCCTCTCTACAATTTTCAAAAAATTCATACCTACACTCTACGTCACCTATATTATAAGGTAGAGAACTCCAATTCTCACCATAAAATGACTCAAGGAAAAATGTTTCCTCATCTTTACCTTCTAGAACTAATTTAGCTATTGTATTTTCTAAACAACTCATGACTATGGGTGTTGCCTCTTCTTGCTATTCTAGAATTCGAGTCTTCTCCCACATGACCAAGTAAACGTCACAATCCCTTTCTGAATGCTCTTCATCATGTAATCTGTACCAACTTTCAATCAGGACATCATCAGTGGATAAACCTAATATTTGACTACACTATATATTTCTAGACAAATACAATTCAAAATCCTTAGAGTGGTCCACTTCAGTGTTCAGACAACTAATAATTTCTAGTGCTGTATCTGCTTGTTGCTCTAGAATTTCTTCATTTTCTTGCCAGACTTCAGCCCTGAACACATCTGGAAAAAAAATTAGTCCTTTAAAAGATAAATCCAACCATGTAAGAAAAGTTAAACAATTAATTTCATTGTGCTCCACAGACTTGTGTATCCTACAACAACTGGATAAACCAAAGTTAGATAAACTTTGAGGATAAAGCTGCTCATTCAAAGTTTCCTAAAATAAAGGAATGTTAACTTGAAAATTGTCTTCATATGCATCCATTGAAATGAGACTCTGCTTTAATCCTTTCTTTTTGAATTTTAAAATTTAATGAGGTCTATCATATCTCAGGATAAAACTTGAAAGCTCAGAACATCAAACTAATCTTTGAGGTTTTGAGTTGGATCTTTGCAAAGATGCAGCTAAAACCTCTCAGACAAGAGATATTTGCAAACATTCAACTCAAATGATGAAATATTTATGCAACATTTGCAAAAATTCACAGATTCCTTGTTCAGGCCCTCCTTCTAGTGCCAATTTACGTTGATGATGATTGTTAGTCATAACAACATGCATAATAATTTGCACAACAAACCTTTATTATCTTGTAAAGTACGATCAACTTAGGATAAGTTGATGACTCCAAGTCTCCATTGATCAGGTCATGATTGTCTAACATTACTCAGGGGTTGATGTGACATGTTGTTTTCCATTTCAAGGGGCCTTACGTTTGTTTAAATGATTAGTAGATTTTGTTTCCTGTAAATATGCTCCACAGAGTGGTTATTGCTACTCTATTTCCAAAGATAGTTGATGTATTTGCAAGTTTGATCAATTCTTCTAATTATTGATCATCATGAACTTGTTCTTTCTTCTACACATTATATTTACTCAAATGATGTGTCTGTAAGTAGATATAAGCATGAATTTCATGATTTATGTGTGAATTTGCATGATATTTGTCAATTTAACATGCTTTAATTCTAAATATGCTATGTATTTCCAATTATCTATGAGATGTCAGCATATTTCATGTTATTTGTTTTTAATCTTCTGTTATTTACAATTATGATGATGAATTATTATGAAATTGAAAGAAATTTAAAAGAATGCTTCTAATTTTGGTGAATCTTTAGCTATTGAACCACATACATACCAGATACATTCATGAAGAGAAAAAATCAAACCATATTTTCACCAGGTGATGAAGGGGGTAAATCACAAAACACACAATAATAGATATTGAACACAGCAAATAGAACTTTCTTTTATTGAGCTGGGCAACTCATTACATTACAGAAGCTCAATTACAATCAGAGGATGAATCCTCTACTGGCTGCAACACATTACAGCTTTCCCAACCTTAAGACTCTAGAATCTTCAGCCTTCTGTAACCCCAAATCAGCTAGGGTTTCTATTTTCCCCCCTATTCTAGACTCTACACTGGCCCCCCTTAACTCTACTACTGCCCAGGGTTCCCAAAATAGTCATAAATAGCACTTTTTGGTGGCCTCAGCTAAATTTCAAAATTTGCAACTCCCTCCAAAAGTAGGTCAACTTCCGAGAAGCATAACTTTTGATCCGGGTGTCTGATTGACGAACCGTTTTAAGCACCGGAAAGCTCGCGATGTGAACTATTACAATAGAAATTCACAAATAGATTTTCATCAACTTTTCAAGACGTTATGAGAAGTTTTAGTGCCTCATATCTCGTTCCGTAAATTTTCAGGGGCTTTTCAGAAAACAAAAACTTTAATATCTTTCATCTCACAAATGATCTTTGCCTGATTCCTTCGCCAAAGGTCTTATATTTCTGTTATGTAAATTTTTGGAAGTTTTTGCTTCATTACGTGCCCAAATGCAAACTTTCTAAAAATAGCAGGCACACTTTCCTAAATAGGCAGGTCGCTATTTTTAGCAGTTTTGGAAAAACTAAAAGTCCTACATTATTATTCTAGATATTATGGAACCAAAAACACTAATTATGGGAAGAAATGAGAATAAATACAATGGTTTTGAATTAACTTCTTTTTGGGTGATGCAAGATTGCCCTTACGCCTCTGGATGCTCCTGCATCACCAGGATGTTCCACAGCTAGATATAGATGATGCTAACTTCAAAGGATAAGGAATGAAAATAACACATGTAGATTGACAAGCACTCCAAGGGACATAGCTAATCAAAGCATGTATCAAGATTTCAAACATAGATTACTCAAGATTTGTAATGATTTGTAATCAAATTATCTTCTCTTTCATTCAATATGCAAAGCATGTATGTTTACAACAACTTTGAAATAAGTCTTGATATTTCAGCAATCAAATTTCAATTAAGCTTCCAAATATTCAAAATATTGCACCTCTGCACCTTTTATAGACTAAGGTGAGGGAGAATGGTTACAAATGACCTATGGTTAGGATTTGTCATTTAGGATCAATGGTGCACATTCATCTCTAACCGTCTGCCAAAATATCCAAATGGCATCTTTTTCTTCTCAAAGGATGCTATTGGAATCTTTTCAAAAATAAGATTCCCCCTTTTCTTTAACTTTCTCCCACTAATACTCCTTATTTGACTTTTTCTCAAAACCACTGCTTGCCTTTGTCTTTTCACTCTTTTTTCACCTCGCCCCCTATATCCTTTTTCTGTTTCAGGGCCATCCTGTGGAAACATGCATCTTTTAACTTTTGCTTTACTTTTCTGTCTAGGGTTTTACTATGAATTTCTACTTTTTACCATTTTACCCTAACCAATTTGTCTTTTCTATTTTTGACTTTTAAATTTGTTAATCCCTACCCAATTAATTAACAGTTAAAACAAGGATTTGAACAAATGCCTACATTTTACAATGAAACTACTGAAATCAACACATAATTTACCATTTCAAATGTAACGGCGTTTTGAGGTAAATACCTGTATTTTTGACTACTTGACTTGAGTCGTTGACTTACTTTTACCTTTTCACCTTCTTCCAGCTACTGTAATTCTTTCGTCTCAATGAATTCTGTTCAATTTATGTAGCAATTTTCTTTCTCTGCAATTTTTACTCTTAGCAATGTCAATCTGAAAGCAAATTACATTTAACTTTACTCTGACTCTCATTAAATTTTACTTTTCTTGAGTGTTAGATCTGCATTAAATATAGTAATTAATGTGCCAAAACTTTTGGCCTTCTATTATAGTGTTTGCATTTTTTAAACTTTTTACTGTTAGTTCACTTATGCATACATCCCTTTTCTTTGTATGTTCCTTTTGTATGTTCTCTTTGTATATTTTAACATACAAACATATATGCAAACAACCTCGACTAACGTTCTTTACCTTTTTCCCTTTTGTGTCCGTACTTGTGTCTTCCTCTTTGCATATCACTCTTGTATATTATCTTGTATAAGCGCACATACAAAGCAACCCTATGCAAACCTTCTTTCACTACCCTTTATCTCTTTCGATGCTTTTAATTTCTTTGTATCTCAAATTATGTATATCATAAACATACAAGCATTTAAATATACAAAGAGTTTTCTATATTGAACTTCCTTTTGACATCCGGCTTGTATCTTTAACTTGTATCTTTCACTTTGCATATTGGCTTGTATATCGAAGATATACATTGTTATTATACAAACCCGACATACAAGCGGTGGAGCCCACATCACTTTTTCTTATTGTATCTTCCGAAATGCAACAATACTTGTATCCAATTTTTAGATACAAAACCCAATACATACAAACTCCTTTGTATCACCCTTTTGGACTTATCATTTTTATAGACCACAGTTTACTTACTTTTTAGCTCCGCAATGTATATAAAGTACAATGCATCTTTCGATACACATTAAGGTGTGATACATCGTTTATATCAAATTTTAATCTTTCCTAAATTCCGCATTGTATGTATATTGAAATGTATAGCTCGAAACATACATACATGGCACAAAACATACAACAATAAAACCTCATTTCATAATCTTTTCAGTTCCATGACATGCGTATAGCTTTGTATATCATCTTGTATGTTTCCCTTTGCCAAACATACAAACTCAAAATACATCTGACGGACTTGAGCAATTATTTATTTAAACTCTTAACTCTGTCGGGTCTGACTTGTATGTAAAAATAAAGCATTAGCCAAATGCATACAAGAATAATGATTTAATAAACCCAACTGCTCCCTTCTGCAACTCATACAATGACACAACATACAAACAACTTTGTATATGTATCATACAAACCCTCCTATAGTACATTTTACCAAAAACATACATATCTTACAAAATACTGGGAAATTCAAAATGGTTCAAAAAGCAACCCTCACTCATTTTTGACAATGAATTCACCCATATTCAACTCTGGTACTTAATGCTATTTTTCTTTATTTTCAATAAGGTTTGTACTTTTCACTCCCTTTTCCCTTTACCACCAAGCAGAGCCACAAACACAAGCAAAAGCCACAGCCACAACAGGGGTCCTCATTTTGCTAAGGAGTAAAATGGGGTATGTTTTAAGAATCACAACAAAGCCTCATATGCAAGATTAGATAAGTATTTGCTAAAGCTAGGTTACAGCAAAGGCACTGCTCACAGTAATCTCTACTTTAAGATTGATCATGAGAACATTCTGATTGTTGAGGTATTTGTTGATGATATCATTTTTGGTGGAAATGAGAGTACGTGCAAAACATTTTTTGATCAGATGCAAAGTGAATTTGAGATGTCCATGTTTGGTGAAATGAATTTCTTCTTAGGTCTACAAATCAATCAGTTAGACAAAGGTATCTTTATATCTCAGTCTAAGTATGCAAAAGAATTGTTGAAGAAGTTTGGAATGGAAGATTCAAAGCCAGTAGGTATGCCTATGGTAACTGGATGTAAGTTGAGAAAAGATGATGACTCCCCTAAGGAAAATTAGAAAAGGTATAGATCAATGATTGGAGGACTGCTCTATCTAATTTAGACTAGACGTGATATCATGAATGTAGTTGGGCTTGTCATTAGATTCCAAGCCGATCCTAAAGAATCCCATGTTGTAGTAGTCAAAAGAATTTTTAGATATCTCAAAGGGACAATTGATTATGGATTACGGTATCCAAAGGATAACGACTTCACTCTTCATGCATATATAGATGCTGATTGGGCAGGAGATGTGGATGACAGAAAAAACACTAGTGGTGGTGCATTCTTCTTGGGATGTAGATTGGTTTCTTGGCTAAGTAAAAAGTAGGAGGCAATTCCCTATCTATAGCAAAGGCTGAGTATATAGCAGCAACAAACAATTGTACTCAAGTCCTGTGGATGAAGCAAATGTTGAAGGACATCAGAATTGTGTTTGAGGAGCCTATCACAATCTTTTGTGATAATTCAACCACAATAAGTATCTCAAAGAATCCAGTGTTGCATTCAAAGACAAAGCATATATCCATCAAGTTTCATTTCTTGAGAGAAAAGGTAAATGAGAATGAAGTCAAGTTGGAGTTTGTGTCCTCAAAGGATCAGATTGTGGATATTTTCACTAAGCCTCTTCCCAAGGATACTTTTCAGTATATCAGAGAGAAGTTAGGGGTTATTACCCCTCCTAATTAGAATTAAGATGCACTAGAGTGCATCAGTCTGGTGGAATTCACAGTCATATCTTGTGATCTAGATTGATGTTAAGAAATCACTACTCAGGTGGAGTAGTCTGCATGCAATTTTTGAGTTTGATCTGAAACAAAACTAAGGAGAAAAGACTGCAAATATGTGTCCTTTGCCATTGATGTCAAAGGGGGAGAGAAGTCATGTGAAAAACTAGTTGCTGGTAAAAGGGGGATCAATAAAGATAGTGGTTGCAGAAGTGATAAGAAAAAGGGGGAAATGCTCTTGTCTTGATAGTTGAATCAATTTTTCACATCATATGTTTCCATCAATGACAAAGGGGGAGATTGTTGCAAATATGTGCCTAATCAGTGTTGTCATTGATGTCAACATATTATTGTTGCCATTGGTGTCAATTGTATCCTATCTTGTTGCCAAACTACAAGACTGGAATGTTGAGGATATTGAGAAAATTAATAAAGCTCAATGGATACAGATCTTATGGTAGTATAGAGGATTGTGTGAAGTAACTCCAGTCAGGATTTGAGAGGTCCACATGAAGATTTGAAGAAACGTTGGCCATTTGAGTAGTACTGATTTTGCAGTATTTAGAAGAGACAGAGCGTCAGAGAAGTGATCTGGATCCTTCCAGATATGTCAAATAATGATCTATGGATCTAAAGGCATGTTTAGGAAGTTAGTGTGTATCATCCATTCAAGTGGTTCATGGTTTGGAGGTCCTCAAGCAATCTTTCTAAGATGACAGTCATGTCAGATAATATTCTTGAGGTTCCAGATGAAGATGCAAGTGATTATGATGATTTGGAGGAGTGTGGATTTTTTTATAGAATTAATTGTGCTTGTGGAGGTCTCTAGATCATGTGACTATTGTGTTGGAGGTTCACATTGAAGTTTGAGCTTCTTGGTGAAGATTTCCTTCTTGGTATTGTTGTTCTTCCCAGTCCCAGCTAGCCCGATGATTCAAGCTTATTGCAGATGTTCCAGAAGTAATTCTCTAGAGTGTGGCATGTTGTTGAAAGAAGATTCAAGTCTTAGCAATGTTTGGCCAATAACTTAGTGATTCCCATTAAGTAAGATGTTTGGGGTGCCAACCTTGATGTTTATTCCAAGGTTGATGAAGCATATAAAGGAGTGTAGTTGAGTCATTAAAAATCATCCTTGAGTGAAAATAATAAATTTAAAGAAAGGATCAGAAGTAGAGCAAAGAAGAGGATAAGTAGAAGAGCAAAAGCAGAATAGAGTGAAAAGTTAGTGAAGAAGAGTTTGCAAGAAGAACAGAAGTTTTATGAGCATTCAATGAAACTGAACCAAGCATGAAGTAGATGCTATTTCCGAGTTAATTCCTTCTATGTTAAACTTAAATTTCTTGTAGGTAGTGAGCCTCTCTTTTGAGTAGTGACCTCTAGGAAGTGAGACCGAAGGCAAGTGCCTTCCCATTCTTTTTAAGTACTTTTAATAGGGTACAAATCTTGTGGGATAACACCCACCGTGGTTTTTTCCTCAACCATGTTTCCACGTTAAAAATCTTGGTGTCAAATGTGTTGATTATGTTTCTGCTTATGTGATGTTGTTTCATGCTTTAATGTTTACATCATTATTCAATTTGCAAATTGTCAAAGAAGATTAAAATGAAGAAAAGGTTAATTTTTGGGACAACTGATTCACCCCCCTCTTAGTTGTTTGGTTTAATTCCAACATAACATGTGTACACGGATAGGTTAGACCTATTTGAATAGAACTCCTCCACAAATGAATGGAATGATGTACAGATCTTAGGGAAGGTCAACCATGAACCAATCAACATTGAAGGATGTGTCATTAAGCTCTGCGAGTCAAGAAATGCTCCACAAGTCTTCTCCTTCAGCTAATTATCTGAATTGTTAGAAATGCTCTGCTCTAAGAAATAATCCATCTTTTGATAGCAATAACTTTTTGGTACTTAATCCAAATGCTCTGAGTTTTGGATATGATGTAGATGAATGAATCTAGATACTAAGTCCAGCTTTGAAAGATCTAAAATGCAACTGCGGTGGGATGTGGACCAAAATACAGAAACTGCTTCTGACTAAATTGCCTGAACTAAACTAGAAAATGAATGGAAACAAACTGAAATGCAAACAAACTGGAATGCAAATGTTTTTGGTTGATACAAGATTACTCTTGAACTAGGGATGCTCCTGCATCAGAAATCTGGGGTTATTGAAAAAGTGAGTCCCTCACTTTGCTGGGGCTAGAGGAAAACCAAGATGGTCCACCTCAGCCTGAGAAATCCATGTTGAATCTTCTTCTAGTCCGTCCTTCCACTTCACAAGATATTATTTGTATTGTCTTCCTTTGGTGCTACATCCAACTCTTCTATCCAAAATATCCTCAATCTACTCTAGTGCTTGTTGTGGTAACTATTTCTTTAAGTATTCTTTAATGTTGTCACCAAACTCTACTTCCTGATACTTATATAGGTCTGCAATGTTGAAAATAGGTGATATACCCAATGTCTCCAGTAGCTTCACTTCATATGCATTTCTTGAATCAAACTTTCTGCATATCCTACAAGGTCCAAAATTCTTCATATTCAACTTGTTATATGTCCCAACTGGAAATCTTTCTTTTCTCAAGTATACCATCACTTCATCACCAACTTCAAATTCTTTATGTCTTCTCTTATCATCTGCTTGTTCTTTATCATTACTGCTCATTTCCTCCAAATGTTTCTTCACCTGATCATGCACTGTCTTCATGTGTTCTGCAAATTCTTCTGCTTCTACACTTCTCTTTTCCTCTACACTGATATCTCTCAACTCTGCTACTCCTCTAGGATTTACTCTGGTGACAATCTCAAAAGGTGTTCTTCTGGTACTCCTATTTACTAAATTATTTTAGGTAAACTTCCTTCCTTTTCTCCAACCAAACATCTCAACAAGTTTCCCAAACTTCTATTCACTACCTCTATCTGTCCATCAGCCTATGGATGAAAAGATGAATTAAACTTCAAATTTGTCTTCATCTTCCTCCAAAGTGTTTTCCAAAAATATGCAAGAAATCTAGCATCTCTATCTGAAATTATGCTCTTAGGTAATCCATGCAATCTCACAACTTCCTTGAAAAATAGGTCAGCTACATGTACTGCATCAGTTGTCTTCCTACAAGGTATGAAATGTGCCATCTTTGAAAATCTATCCACCACTACAAATATAGAATCATGTCCTCTTTATGTCTTAGGCAATCCCATTACAAAATCCATACTTATGTCCTCCCAAGGTCTCTCTGGTACTGTCAAAGGCTTATACAATCCAATGTTCTGACTACTCCCTTTTGCAACTTGACAAACTCTACAACTTTGCACAAATTTCCTAACATCCTTATGTATCTGAGGCCAAAAATAATTCTCACTCACCAAAGCCACTATCTTATCAATGCCAAAATGTCCTACCAATCCTCCACAATGCTTCTCTTTGATCAAATTGTCTATCATTGAACTCCTAGGTATGTACACCTAATTTCCTCTAGACAACATATCTTCCTGAATGAAATAATCCAACCACTTACTCCTATCTATTACAATAGGTTCCTTGCATGCTTTCCAAGGGTCTGCAAAATCTAGATCTACTTCATACATGCTCTTCAACTCATCAAATCCCAACACTTCAACTCTCATTTCTGTCAACAAATTCCTTCTCCTACTCAAGGCATCTGCAACTTTGTTTAATTTTCCACTCCTATGCTTCAACACAAAGTATAACTCTGCATGAACTCTACCCATCCCATGTGTCTCTGATTCAACTTTCCTTGAATGTGCAAATATTGCAAATCTTGATGATTTGTATACAACACAAACTCCTTAGGCAACAAGTAATGTCTCCACTTTAAAGGATTGAATTATGGCATAAAAATCCTGATCATAAACTGGATATCTCCTTCTTGCATCATTCAACTTCTCACTAAAATATGTTATTGGTCTACCTTCTTGACTTAACAATTCTACAATTGCATTCCCACTTGCATCACAATCTACTTGGAATACCTTATTGAAATCTAGTAATGCCAAAATAGGTTGCCCTGTCACTTTCTACTTCAACAATCCAAAAATTTTATTTTCTCCTAATGTCCACTTGAAATCTTTTCTGTCACCTCTCATTAGCTCTGTCATAGGGTTACAGACTAAACCAAAATTTCTGATGAACTTCCAGTAGAAACTAGCCAATCCATGAAATGATCTAACTTCTCCAATGCCCTCTGGTGTAGGCCATTCAATGATTGCTCTTACTTTCTCAGGATCCATCTTTAATCCTTCTACAGAAATCACAAATCCCAGGTATACCAATTATTCCTTCATGAAACTACATTTCTTGATGTTGATCAACAACTTCTCCTCTCTCAATCTCTGTAATACTTGTCTCAGGTGTAATAGATTCTCTTCTTTTCTCTTGTTGAAAATCAAAATATCATCTAAATATACAATAACAAACTTACCCAAGAATTTCTTCAAGACTTCATTCATCAATCTCATGAAAGTATTCGATGCATTTGTCAACCCAAAAGGCATCACCAACCACTCATACAATCCTTCATTGGTCTTGAAAGCAGTCTTCCATTCATCTCCTTCTCTAATTTTGATCTGATGGTATCCACTCTTCAAGTCTATTTTTGTGAAATATTTTGCTCCATGCAAACAATCCATAATATCATCATCCTAGGTAAAGGAAATCTATACTAAACTGTGATCTTGTTTATTGCTCTAGGGTCTGTACACATTCTCCATTCTCCATCTTTCTTAAGTGCTAGCACTATAGATATTACACAAGAACTCAAGCTTTCTTTGATCAAACCTTTCCTCAACAATTATTGTATCTATCTATTCAATTCTTCATTCTCTGCTGGTGTCATTCTATGTGCTGCTTTGTTAGGCAAACTAGCTCTAGGTATAAGATCCATGTGATGACTGATACTCCTTATAGGTGGCAATCCTTTAGGTACATTATCTGATATGATGTCTTCATACTCTATCAGCAACTCTTTTGTCTCCTTCGGTTGTCATTCTTCAATCTCCTTCTTCAATGTTTCAGGCTTCTTAGGAATCAAAGCATAACACATGTTCTCATGTCTCAAACTATCCAAAAATTTTCTTCCATCTACCAAACAGATTCTAGCATTTCCACGTACTTCACTCTTAGGATCATCTTCCAAAGGAATCAAAGTAAATCTCTTTCCATTTGATATTATAGTGTATGTATTCTTTCTCCCATCATGTATATCTTTTCTATCATACTACCAAGGTCTACCCAATAAAATATGACAAACATCCATAGGCATAATATCATACAAGACTTCATCATGATAAGATCCAATATGAAATTTCACCAAACATTGTTCACTCACTAGTACCTTATGATCATCCTTAATCTCTTCTATTTGATAGGGCTTAGGGTGTTTCAATATTTCCAATTTTAGCTTAGTCACCATCTCCTCTGAAACTAGGTTATCAGAACTACCACTATCAATAATAACTTTACAACATTTACCTTCAGACTTGCATTTGGTTCCAAACAAACTTTTCCTCTGTGGTGGTTCCTCATTTGTCTTTTCTTGAAATAGTACTCTTCTCATCACAAGTGATTCTCCCTTCTCAGGTTTACCAACCAAACTAGGTGATCCAACAGGTTCTTCTTCCACATAGGCTGCTCTTCCACTGTTCTCTGCTCTCTTATTTGTACTACCCTGATTACATTCAAATGCTCTATGTACTTCACCTCCACACTTGAAACAAGTTCCTTTGAATCTTCCCCTATCAGGTCCTCTTCCTTCTCTTTTGTATCCTTCATTTCGGTATACATTAGGGCTTCCTCTATGGTAGAAAATTTTGTCATCTCTTTGGTATGCATTATTATCTCTATCTTCTTTCTTGAAGGTGTTCTCTTGTCTGTTTTGCTCTGTCAATGATATTTCCCCTTCAGAAAATGTTCTACCTCTCTAAAATTTACCTCCTCTACCTCTCCATCTCTGATCATGCCTCTTATTCAACTTCTATTCAACTTTCAAGGCAAACTGGTATGCTTCTTCTAGGGATGTCATTCTTACCAAACTTAATTCTTCTTGAATGTTCAATCTTAGTCCATTGATGTATCTAGCCACTTTCTCCTTGCTTGCTTCACTATGTCCAGTCCTTATGATCATCTTATGAAATTCTTCAGTATGCTCCTTTACAGATTTATCCTTTTGTTTTAGGTTTTGCAATCTCTTCAATAGTTCCAACTCATAGTTAGCAAGTACAAACTGATTCTTCAATTTTGTCACCATTCTATCCCACTTTGTATTCTTTTCTTTTCTGCTTCTATTTCTATCCAAATGAACTTCTTTCCACCTATAGCAGCATGTCCTTTTAATTTTGTCTTCACAAATTTTACCTTCTCCAAATCCTCAACCTCTTCATATTCAAAGTATTCTTCCATGTCATTTATCCAGTCAATCAACTTCTCCAGATTCAAATTGCCAGTGTAATTTGGTACATCAACTCTAGGTCTTTTCACAATTTTTGAAATAGCTCACAACATCTTGATTTGATCTGATTCATCTTCTTCATCACCTCCTAGGGTTTCACCAGTTTGATCAGTGGACTAAAATTCTTCTTCATCATCGCTTTCAACATTAGGTCTAGGTGTCAATCCTCTTCACCTATCTTACTTGACAGCGTCCAATTGAATTCACATGGTTTTCATCATTTCCATCATCTCATCCATTCTTCTAGCCATCATTCCAATAGTAGGGATTCTCCTCAGTGACATTCTTCCTAGGATCAAGTGCAAACTGCCTCAAATTCGGTGATCAGTCTACAAGGTGACAACTACCTCACAATCAGCGATCGGTTGTAACAGAAGTAACCTACCTTGGATCAGAGATCTATCCATAGCAAGATCTTATGGAATTCCTTCACCAACTTCACTCAATTTGCTCCTAAAGATTCAAACTTTCACTCTGATACCACTTGGTGCAATCATGGTAGGAGGGTTCACAGAATGAACTATTCAGACTGTGCAACAAGAGTAAACACAACATAAATGACTCAAACATATGAAACAAATGCATATTTAGTCATTCAGTATATCATAGAATTCAAATATAAATTGGTCGGCAACATGCAGGCTTACAATTAGAGCTCATAGGCCTAATTTTAGAATATTGGAATATGCACAAGATATAGCTTTGAAACTCCTCCCAAAATTCAAACTATGAGTTATGAATCAATCACTAACTTCTTTCCTAAGCATCTACCATATCAATATATATCATCTTCAGAATATTAGATTCCTCTACATTAGCCAAGGAAGATCACAAACTCTAAGAAAGAGGTGTAACGTGTGTACATGGATAGTTTGGACTATTTGAATAGAACTCCTCCATAAATGAATGGAATGATGTGCAAATCTCGGGGAAGGTTGTCCATGAACCAATCAACATTGAAGGATGTGTCATTAAGCTTCACGAGTTGAGAAATGCTCTACAAGTCTTCTCCTTCAACTAATTATCTGAACTGTCAAAAATGCTCTGCTCTGAGAAACAGTCAATCTTTTGATAGCGATAACTTTCCGGTACTTAATCCAAATGCTTTGAGTTTTGGATATGATGTAGATGAATGAATCTAGATGCTAAGTCTAACTCCACAAGATCTAAAATGCAACTATGGTGGAATGCAGACCAAAATACAGAATCTTCTTCTGACTGAACTGCTTGAACTGAACTGTAAAATGAAAGGAAACAAACTCAAATGCATACAAATTGGAATGCAAATGTTTTTTGGTTGATGCAAGATTGCTCTTGAACCAGGGATGCTCCTGCATCAAAGTCTGTCAATGAGACTTGAGGTCCAATGTGCACTTAAAAGTGCTCAAGGAACTTATTTACTAATTTTGAGAAAGAAGTTATAGAATTAGGAGGTAGCGAGCAAAACCAATCCAAGGTTGTGTCCTTGAGTGACCTAGGAAAGAGTTTTTCCAAAATCACATCCTCAAAGAAGAAATCACTACACATAGCAGTAAAGTTTGCCACATGGTTTTTAGGGTCTCCCTTCCCATTATATTTCTCAAAGAGAGGGGTCTCAAACTTCTCAGGTATTTGAGTTCTTAGGATGGAATAGTACAAAGGGCTACAAATATAGTGTGTTGTGACATTAGTCTTAGGTGGGTT
The DNA here is from genome assembly GCA_027924645.1 of Cunninghamia lanceolata. Taxonomy (NCBI): domain Eukaryota; kingdom Viridiplantae; phylum Streptophyta; class Pinopsida; order Cupressales; family Cupressaceae; genus Cunninghamia; species Cunninghamia lanceolata. The sequence continues at coordinate 21,814,850 of BSBN01001807.1, read as the reverse complement.
ATTGCTTATGTTGGCCAATTGTTGTCAGATGGAGGTCATATTTTGCAACAATTGGTTTATGATAGGGCTGAAAGATGAATCAAGTAGAGAATGGAATGAAATGAAAGGAGTAGGTGATGGTGAATGAGTAGCCCTTTAGAATGTGATAGGAGGTTTGGATGTAGGTGGAGTGACATTAGGTGTGAAATTTATGTAACTATATGGAACAACACTATAATGGCGAACAAGATTCCCAGTGGATAACCCAACACATGTGGTAGCATTATTACTTGGCTATGTAGTAGTGGTGAGAATAGTAGAAGTAGGAATAGGGAGTGTAGGTATGGGTGCCAACACTTGCATCCCTATTTGATTAGAAGAAGTGATATTGGTGATGATTTCAGTGCAACTAGATACAGATAAAATGTTGTTATGTACTATATGAGCAAGGCCATGCAAGACTTTCAATCCTTCTTGACCTTTGAGCAAAAGACTTCTTAGACTCTCAACAATAGGGACAACCTCCTCAACCATGTGTTCTAAGCTTACAAATTGCTAAAAATTAACCAACTCAGTGTCTAATCTCTGAATTTGAGCTTCAGAAACATGAGCCACAAGGTCATCAATGTTGATGGATTCATGGAAGTTTGATGCTTCAGGAAGATGCGAAGTAGGGATATTAGGAAGAAGTGATGGACCTTCTTGTGTGATAAGCCTAGGAATTTGGGGTTCTGATGTATTGGTATCATCATTATGCAAAGAATTAGAACCCATAATTTGATGACTTCTTTGCACAAGAATGTTAGAATTAAGGCACTGGGTTACAAAGCTCATAAAGCATCTACAAGCTTTAGTAACACACAAGATGAACCAATAGAAGAAATGAATGATGAATCAAAAGAAAGATTTGAGTTTTTGTTTAAGTGACGCAATGTTTTGTTTGAATGTAAACAAACATAATGCACATAATATATCCTTAATTAAATTCAACTCTACTCAAATCCACTTAGATATCAATAATGCTAATGAGTAAATCAAACCGAAATTTCAATGTTTTTTTCAAAATGCAACATATCAAAATTGTTCCTATCTTCAATTTTCAATGCAAGATGACAATTGTAATGTCGTAGAACAATTTAAAATCAGATTTGGAATGCAAATAATAGAAGAAAAATTTGAAACTAAATATCAATCATAAACCCTAGATTTCAACATTAAGTAGGTTTTCACAAAATGCAACTTTTTTTGACAATTTCTAGCAATGAAAAGATTCAAATGCACAATGTAACAATATAAAATGATTAATTACTTTAATACCAATCAAATATGATGCAAAAATCATAAATTTGATTCATTGTATGATGATCTAACCTTGTACGAAATGCAAACAAAGTGACAAATATGTTTTTTTGATAAATCTAGAATGAAGTGTTTATTTTCCAAATTTCAAATGCAAGGATGAAATAATATTTTGAACACCAAGAATGATAAGGTACAACAAATGCAAATATTTTAAACAAGCTAACAATGCAACAAGATCTAAAACAACTGACAAATTTATATACCCTAGATTAAAAACTAGCTAGATTTTCTAGAAATGCAAGGTTTTTATAAACCCTAGTTTTAAAACTATACAAAAATTAACTATGTATGTATGTAAAATGATTAATGAACTCCATCCCAATCAGATCTAGGGTAGCAAACAACTCAGATCTGAAACAAGAAGGATGCAAAAGTGCAAGACAAGTTGGGTTCACCAAAATGTTAAGTGAAAAAGGGAGATCTAGCCTAAGAAGTTAAGCTAGGTATAACCCTCTTCTACAAAAATTAAGACACAAACCGTACTTGGCTTCTACCAATGAAGGAGAACCAAACTACAGAGGTTCTATCCTTTGGTTGTATAGAGAAGAGTCAACTAAATTCAATCAAGATCTAGCAAGCAAACTAGGGCAAATGACTAAACCTTAAATGACAAAGATCTATAGATAATTTACTGGTAGAAACAAATATAAAAAATATTAAAGCAAAGTAGAGATTAGGGAGAAGATTAGAACCTTGATCTAGGAGAAGAAATGCCAAAGACCAGGGTGCTTGGTTGTCCTAGACCCTAATTAGGGTTTTGCAGAATCTCAGGATATCACCAAACCTCTACCTGCAAGTTGTATCTTCTTCTTAGAAATCACCTTCAGAAACCTATTTCTCCAACCTACACACAAAGAAAGAGGAAAAGGTTCTTCTTTGTATAAGGGATTTTCTCAATCAAACCCTGTGTTGGTGTTTCCACCTCCACTAGAATGATGATTAGATCCAAGAGTGCATGCCCTATGAAGGCAGAGGCTAGATCTATAATAATATGATAGTAATATGAATGAGAATGATGATGATTACCACAAGAAATAAAACCCTAGTTGATTAAGATAACTCAAGATCTTGCACCAACAAAGAGAGTAATGGAGAAGGATTAAAACTTCTTTCAAGTCCTACAAACAAACTTCAATAGAATCCACAAGTAGATAACACTTCCAAGCATGGAGAACACTTTAGCATAGAACACAATATGAGAGCAAACTTGCAATTTTCATCTAGTTGTCTTCTAGGTGTAAAATGAAATACAAAACTCCTTTATATATACAATCCCACTCACTCATGACAAATAAAACTAAATAAGACCAACAAGTATAAACTAAGGATGTGTCCCAAGCTGACACTACAAAAGAGGGGCTAAAGATCCCGATTGGGACTAGGGCACTCGGGTGCCTTGGGCCTTTAGCCCCACAAACTCTGGGGAGTATCAAATGTCATGGGCTTAGTCCACTCCTAAGTTGATTCTATCAAGTTTATTCATTGGGATCAAGATTTTATCATTTTAGGCTCAAAAATGTGTTAAAATAGGTCTTGATTAACAAAGGCAACAATTTAGGTCCACCCAGGTGCTAAACTTAGTTTAAAATGCTAGTGTACACATTTTATGACATAACACTGGCATAGCACATAGAGTCTCAGACTTGGCAGAAGAATGAAAAAACTAAATACAATATGGAGAGAGAAAAACTTAAATTAGAATTAGAACAACTTAAACTCAAGTAAGAAATCCTAGCATGGAAAGAAGTAAGTCCACAAAAGTAGAGATCAGACATATGGTACTCTTACTATACAAAAGAAGGATATCTCTAGAATGAATGCCCAATGATAAAAGGTGAAAGAAAGGCTACCACAATGAAGGTAGATTTGAAAACAATACCAAAATAGAATAATAAACTTTATTGCGGTATATGGGGAGATTGAGATGACCATGAGTCAGAGGATTGCCCATCACAACTTTTCAAGCTAAGGGAAGATGATGAGGACCATGAACCATGGTGAAATGCACACCACAATAATAGAGTGGACAATCAGAACATGGCATATGTAAAAGGATTGGTAGAGAGACCATTATACATCTAGAATCAGGGATATAAAACCCCTAGTTGGGCTAATCAAAGAAATATTAAAAAACTACAAAACATAAACCCTAACTCAACACCATACATGAACAATTAAAATAATGAGGAATGGGGTTAGTACAATGAATATAGAGGAGGGTGAGGTTGTGGTCGAGGAAGAAGGAGAGATGATGCAACCTATTATAAATGCAATAAACAAGGGTATTTTGCTAATGAATATTAGGGAGATAGGAAGAAACAATGCACATTCTATGGTAGCTTTGATCACAATATGTTTTCTTGTGATAAAGCCCAACAATATTTTAGAAACGCACCTCCCAAATCCAAAAGTGGTGATTTACAGGGATTCAACTCACAAAAGGGAGCTTACATTATAAGAATAACACCTAAGGAAACAACCAAAAGGTGCCATAAGGAAAAAAAGTATGACTCCGATAACATAGAGGACAAAACATCAAAGGATGAACATTACAATAATTAGTCAAATCATAAACAAACAAACATAAAGAAAAAGAATAATAAACCAAAGCTGCAGTAGTCACTAGACAAGGTACAAATATCGCAAGACTAGAAAACAATGATACTGAGATAGAAGAGGAAGAAGAGGAAGAAGGCAACTTATTCCCTAATAGAAACCAACATGACATTGAACAATAAAAATAGTTAATAGCTGAAGAACAACATAAGAAACAACAACAAATGCACTTCTTTTTAGAAGAAGTAAGGGCACTCAAACAACTAACATAATTGACACAACACTAAAACCTTATAGACAAATTGAAACAATTTTGAAAGTACTGGAATAAAGAACCTAATCACAAACCACAAATCAGAAAAATGGGAAAAGCTAATAGACAATGGAAGACAATACCACTAATGATAAATACTCATATAAACCATCATAAAATCAAATAGGGTATGGTCGACCTAGGTGCAAATGTAAACATGTTACCATAAAGAGTATGGGAATACTTAGGAAGACCAACATTGATAGAAACACTCTACAATATTAGCCTAGCAGATGGATCAGAAATGCATACACTAGGAACCTGGAAAAAGGTAGACACCAACATAAAGGGGGTCAAACAGTTGGTTGATTTTAAAATAGTAGCAATGAAGGAACCATTTGATTCCTTCAACACACTATTAGGTCTCTAATGGTTTGTTAATGCAAATGGAATTATGAATTCAAGGAAAGAAGAAATATCTTTCACATATGACACTAGAATAATCCATATTACCTTAGGAAGAAGTATTGATGAAGCCTATACAGAGGAAATCAACCAAGAAAACTATACAAATGAAGACTTAAAACAATTATACTCCATAGAAAAACTACCCAAATATGATGTGTTAGAAGAACCAAATTTAGAGGGAGAGATACAAATAGAAAGTGATAACAACAACATAGATAGTGAAGATGTACTCACAACATGGCTACAAGATGAACTAGAAACTAAAACTCGGAGAGTACCAAGGTTTCGTAAGGTCTTTATGGTCAAAATTACATATAGATCCTTATTGCAAACCACCACAATTAACAATCTCACACCACAAAACACACACTACAAATTATAACATCAACTACATAACACATCCCAAGTATCTTGATGAATTAACCAATTATCAAGAGGAATATCCCATATAAAACTTCCAAAATTTTTAGGAGTGGGAAACCTAGATAGTTATCTTATAGAAATGGAGAAAAATTTTCATGATGAACAATCTAGAGTAGATGCTATACAACACATGTTAATATGCAATGCCACAAGTAGGTGGAATACACACAAACACATAATCCAACACTGACCAGTTTTCAAGATCTTGATAAAAATTAGATACCTACCAGAAGAAGGAGAGTATGAAATTATACCAAAACACCAAGGCCAAATCACACCACAAGAGCACTTAGAGATGTGTATATTGGTCTGGAAAGGAAGAAATGAGTACAACACAACATTATACATCTAGCTATTCTACTGGACATTATAACTAGTGGCATAAACTTGGTACATAAACCAAGAACATAGGGCCAAAACAAGAGAATGGAATGAACTACAAGAAGACTTTCTACACACGTTCTCATTCTATAATACTTAAGAACATATCCACACCCCACTCAGGAAAATAAAATAAATAATATTCAAAACAATTGAAGAAGAAGAAGACATATTGAAACAAAGCCCTCCACTGCCAAAAACTAAAGGTATTTGGAAACTAATACAATAGATGGATAATGAAATCAAACATACTGAATGAAGATGACATAGAACAAAACAACAAAATGATGAGGAAGAACACAACTTGGATGTTGAAGTACACCAAGGAGAAAGATAGATTGAAATAGTAATAGAACCAAAAAAGAAGTACTATAACCAACTGGTAAAACTTAGAGAAGAAAACATTGCTAAAGAGGGAGATCCTAAATTAGCTAAAATAGGAGAATATTGGGATGAAAGGGTAGTAGCACAAGTTGCAGAGTTACTATTAGATTTTGAAGATTTATTTCCTAGAAAATTTACAGACCTCAAAGGAATAAAAGAGGAAGATGGGGTAATGGAAATACAACTGAAAGAGGGTATTAAACCACAAAGGAAAAGACCATATAGACTGAACCCTAACATGAAGAAGAAGGTTAAAATAGAACCTGACAAAATGATTGTGACAGGTTTCATTAAACTAGTAGAAGATGCAGAATAGATAAGTTCTATGGTAGTACAAAATAAGAAAACTAGTGAAGCAAGGATATGTGTCAACTATAGAGAACTGAACAAAGCATGCATACATGACCTATTTCCAACCCCCTTTAGTGAGGACATACTAGAATTAGTAGCTAGTAGGAAAATCTACTCTTTTACGGATGGATTTTCCAGTTATCACCAATTAATATAAGAGAAGAGGATCAACCAAAAACCACTTTTACATCTGAGTTTGGATCCTTCATGTATACTGTTATGTCATTTGGCCTAAAGAATGCACCTATGGTATTCAGTAGAATAATGGTAAATGCATTCAAAGACTTCATCCATGATTTTTTGGAGGTATACTTAGACGATTGGACAGTATATGGACTATTGAAAGATTATGTACAAGCACTAAGAATGATGCTAAACATATGCAAAAGATTACAAATACTATTAAACTTAAAGAAATACATGTTTGCAGTACCTTATTAGGATATATCATATGCAAAGGTCTAATGGTTGACCCACAAAAAGTCACATTAATAATGACACTCCACCAAAAATAGCACCAGAAGTAAAGACATTCTTGGGATATACTGGATATCACCACAAATTCATCAGGGGATATGCTGCAATAGAAGCACCACTAGAGGAACTTATAAAGAAGAAATATGGTAAGACTATTGAGTGGAATGAACAATGCAAGACTTCTTTTGATAGGTTGAAACAAAAGATTGTTGAGGCACCTATATTGATATTTCTATATTGGAACATGCCATTCCATGTGCATGTTGACACATCAGGGATTGCTATAGGGGCAGTGCTAGCACAACCCAAAGGTAACAAAGACCATCCTATGGCCTTTGCTAGATGGAAATTATCCAAAGTAGAGCATAACTATATAACAACAGAAAAAGAAGCTTTAGCTATGGTGTATGCATTATAGAAGTTCAAACACTACTTGTTATCTACACCATTCACCTTCTATATTGACCACGAACCTTTAAAATATTTTTTGAACAAACCAATAACCCAAGGAAGGATATACTGGTGGCTACTTCTATTCCAGGAGTTTGACTTCAAGATAATGGTGGAAACCAGTAAGAATAACCAAGTTGTAGATTATCTATCTAGAATTAAGACAGGTGAAGAACCAGACAGTCAGGAGGAAGACATACCTGGTGTAAATCTATTTAGAATAATTGTGGTACCAGAAGAATTACATGAGATAACAATCCTATTATTCATAGGCAAATATTCACAAGACATGTCACCACAAGATAGGCAAACATTAATGCAGAAAGATTTACCATATACATTAATAAAAGGAGAATTACATAGAATAGGAAAATATGACATCATGAGGATATTGGTGTATGAACATGGAAGAGAAGCCATACTATGAGAAGCACATAAGGGAATATCAGGGGGCCATAATTCATGAGAAATAACTTCAAAAAGAGTAAAATTGGCTAGATTATGGTGGCATACATTGCACAAAGATGCTAAGACATATGTAAAACAATGCATATCTATTAGCAGATAGGGAGACCAATTGCATGAGATGAAATGCCACTCAAACTTGTATTATCTCAAATCATATTTAGAAAATTGGAAATTAACTTTATTAGACCAATAGACCCCCCAACCAAAAATTCCAAAGTGAGATTCATCATTATAGGGGTCAAATATTTAACCAAATGGGTGGAAGCTAAACCTAGTAAAGATTGCACTGCAAAGACTACCGCCAAGTTCATATATGAGAATATAATCACAAGATTTGGATGCCCACTCAATATAACTAGTGATCAGGGTAAGCATCTTGTGAATAACATGATTGCAAAGTTACTACACAATTTCATGATTACCCATAACAAGAGTTCACCTTATCATCCACAAGAAAATGGGGCAAGCCAACCTGTGAACAAGATTATTGGAACTAGACCAACCAAGATGTGTCACAAAAATAAAGAAGATTGAGACTTGAAAGTACCTGCGGTACTATGGGCTTAGGACACATCATATAAAAGAAATACTAAGTTCACACCATTTGAACTAGTGTATGGAACATATATGCAACATTACCAATAAACTTTATAATTCCAAATCTACACATCGCATTCATTTTATGGTTAAATGAGGATAACTACCTAGTAGAAAGAATTGAAAAAATAGAGAACTTAGATGAAAACATAATCATCACGGTATATAATCAAAATTTGGAACGAAAGTGCCAAAAGGCATGGCATGATAGAAATATGTAGTTGAAAACATTTAAAGAAGGTGACCTAGTTTTTTTCTATGACAATAAATTTAAAAAGTAGGGTAAGATAAAAGTCCATTGGTTCAGACCCTATCACATACATGAGATTTTGGATAAAAGAGTGGTGAGATTAAGGAAAATTGATGGAAACACAGTAACAGGGTATGTCAATGGTGTGAGATTAAAAAATTAGCATCAACCTATGGAGTAAGAAATAAATATGGGAAATTCACAAATGTAGCATATATATTATAAGTTAACATAGGCAATATAAATAAGATTGATAGTAGCTAAGTTACTAATTACACTTAATGTCTACAAAATCCTACCAAAAGAGAAAGGGAAACTACAATTAATGCACCAAAGCACCATTTGACTTATATATAACCCTAAAGCTATGCAAACCTAAATACAATTACATCCAATACGAGATCAAAAGAATTAAGAGTGAGCAAACAAACAGAGAAAGTACAAGAAACCCTAAGAACACCTATAGAAAAATGGTGACCTCGATATTGATAGACATCTCTTAGAAGCCAAGGATGAAATACAAAAAGTATCCATATAAAGTAATGGAGGTAGACAAAGATGGTGAAATTTTAGGGGTTCCACTAGATGTCATCTACATGGAGGATATAAGGAAATATATACATGAGTCAATCTTAGAGATAGATCATACCAAATTTGAGGAGCTATGTGACACACTCCTCTAGCCAGACAAAACAAACTATTTTCCACAATATGCAAAGATAGGAAAGAAGAAATTAGATATATGGAAGGACTACCCAAATTTATGTGCCGACCCTGAATGGGTAAGAATTATGCTAAGTTGTATACATGATGAATTCATATATTTGGATAGGTCATAATGCATAACCAAATAGGTGATCCAAGTGGTCACAAGGCTGAGTGCAGTAGGGGAAGTACAATCCAAAAAGCTGATAAAAAATGACAAGGTCACAGAACTCACCAACACAACACTAGATGGCCGGAGCTTGAATGCAAATTAAATTGCCAACCTCGCGATAAGATACACAATCATGGGAATTGCCTACAAAATTTATTATGCAAATCACAAAGGTTCAGTCACTAGGACATCCATTCATATGGTGTATTAGATGGTAGTAGACGACAAATATTTTGACCTATGTGAAGTGTTGAGGGAGCAATTGATGGAGAATCTACAGAAGATGAAGACCTCAAATTATAACTTTAGGTATGAAACATTGATCATATGCCTCACTTTTTACTTCATGAATGTTTTACCCAATTATGGAGGAAAGATATGGAAAGTAGACATAATAGTTGTGAAACAAATTACCCAACATGGTAAAATTTTCAAATACAAACCCTCATTTACTGCCGTATACTGGGGATTTTTCAAGGCACTCCAAGAAAATATGCAAGCCAAGGAAAGAATTCCCCCATTAATCAGTTAACCAATACATAAACACATTAACATTTATGGTGGATAAATACTTCACATACATGGAAGTAGTAGAACACAGGACATCTTGGATACCTAAACTACCCTACGAAGTTATAAAGGAGGAAATACAAGCTTATGCATAGAACCTATTGTGAAAACCAAAAGATTGAAATGTGGAGAGATTTGGAATGTATAGGGAGTTTATGTATAGACAATAGAAGAAAGATACAAAGGAAAAAGTGGAAAAGAATAAGGAGAAATTACATGAAAAATGGGGGATTCCACCGCAACCTAGCTCCTCAGCACCATCGGCTACCACACAACTACCACAGAGCAGCACATCAACAAACCCACAAACTAGGAGGTCTGGAAAGCTGCAATCTAGTACCCTAAGTATCCAATTTATGTCAAAACTAGCAACCTCATCACAAACCATAACAACACCACAACAAATAGAGAAAGACCCAGAAGTAGAAGAGATCTCAAATGTGTTGATACAACTAAGCTTTGAGAAGAAAAAGAAAGGCAAAAGCAAGGGGTAAAAAGGAACATACTCCAGTCAGGAGTAGTAAGAATAGAAGAACAGGAGGTAGTAGAAGCAGGAAAACTGCCACAAAAGAAGAAAGCAAAAGTATCAATGATGAAGATAACAACATAAGCAAAACAAGAGCAACCAATGCAAGAATAGGCCAAATTGGATTTGAATGCATTGGTAAATTCCATCCAACACTATAGTATGTTAAATACTATAGTAGAACTATACAATGAAGTCTTTGAGGAGAATAAGAAAATAATAGAAAGAGAAGTCATTATCCACATGCAAAAAAGTGACCAAACACTAGAGGACATAATGTAAGACTTCCCTCAAGAGTTGACAAAAGTAATGAGGAAGAGAAGGGAACAAGCCCTAGAAATGGAAGAAGGAATGCAAAAGAAAGCAATAGATGAGGTGGACCCAACCATCTCTACTGAACAAAAAGAAAAATTAATAGAGATGCAATAAAAAGAATTAAGAACAAAACAAAGGATGGATACCTTGATGAGCCTATCAAAGGAAGAAAAATAGAAAGTAGAGAAAGAAACAAAGAACATTAAAAGAAAGCATATAATACACTAAGGGGAGAAGAAATAAAGGAACAAGAACAAGTGGAATCACCTCTGTAGAATGCATAGGAGAATGAACAAGGAGAAGGATCAAAACAAATAGGGCAAAAAGATACTCCATAGGTCTCCACTTTCACCTCCCCTATACAATTAATCAAAGATTTCTTGGTACAACAAAAGCAAATACATCTACTAGTCGCCCCTCATCTACTACAACTTCCTCTAATTGGATCACAATTCAACCTCTCCAAAATCTCACCAATTCAAAAGTTAAAACTAGGGGACATCTTCCATACTACGACAAGGGTCAAAATCTTGTAGCAACATGTAGATAGCACTAAGAAACTGTAGGAGGCTATAGATACAATACAAAATCAATTGTTGAATGCACAAAGAGACACATCACTACCTCTAACACAACAACTAAAACAACTAGTAAATAGCATGCAAGCATAACTACAACACCACAAGACTAAGATCAAACATCAAGTGAAAGAAGAAATGTCCAAGAATAGAATGACTGACACAACTAAGAAGTGTTTGGTAACAACCACTCAACTAGAGACACAAATAAAGAACCTCCAACAAGCTATAGGAGAGGCTAATGTACTATATCCGTTTTGCTTATAATGGCCAACAGCTACAAAAAATATAAAAGACCAAATTGACAACTTGGAGGCACAAGTATAATCTGCAACAATATGACCCACTAAAAGATATGAATGGAGCAGTAAGAGCACAAATTGAGGCTACACACACCCAACTGCAACAACTTCAAGAACAAAGGGAACAAATAAAGTAGTTGAGGAAAGTGGTCATCTTAAGGTTGGCTCACTTAATAGGAATAGTAGGAGAGGCCAGAAAGATGGCTCAAAAGATTTAGATTCTTTCTACTCTTGCAAAGGTAGAAATAATGCATATTCAGATGGAAGGGTACATACAACTGCTACAATAGGATAAAAAGTAGTGGGACATGACACTTACTTAGCTTAAAATAGTCTACAAGAACATCCTACCGAGCAATTAACATTGTATGTCTTGAGGACAAGACATAGTTTCAAAAGGGGGGGATGATGTTGGCAAGAGGAAGAGCATCGACCATAACCTACTGCAACTCACCACAAAAGAAGTGCAGATGATAGGGATGGCATACAAGATGATTCCTAGGTTGCTCTATAAGGAACACACCCCTAATACAATGTATATGTAATAGATAGTATGATAGAAGAAGTAAGAAAAGGGATATGATAATAGAATATATAGAAGGATAATGTAGAGTAGAGACTTAGACCTGCTATTGTAATACATGTCTAATTTATATAATATGGAGATATAAGGATTAATCGATTAATATCTAATTGTTTATGTTGTGTATGATGCTATATATAGGATTCTATCTTACCACACTATGTTACACCTTACCACATTTATCTATTATTCTATCATTGTACATCTGAGGTATAAATAGATTAAAGAATAAATTTAGGCTAAGATCTTTGGACTATGTTCCTACTTTTTCTTTCAAAAAAGTAGCATCATTTTAAAGAAGAAAAGGTTGTTGCAACTATGTGCCTAACCGATGTTGTCATTGATGTCAACCTATCAATGTTGTCATTGGTGTCAACTGTGCTCTTGTTTTTATGCTTGTATGGTATGACTTAGATGTTTTATACTTGCCTATATAAGTGTTGGAGATCATAGTATTGAGGATATTGAGAAAATTTGCTCATCCTGTTGAAATAGTGTGTTCCAGAGTACCTTTGTTTACAGAAGAACAATCCAATAGATTGCTCCGCATTCCTTGTAGAATGAATATCTTTATCTGCGGATTGGAAGTTATTTAGATACATGTATGAAGAAGCTATGCTCCAAGTTTGAGCCTTCGGTATGAAGATCTGAGTTAGTTATGTTCACCAAAGTGAAAACTACTTTTTTGTATGTTTGGTGGTGACAGGGAGAATGTATTATGCTCTGCATTCCTCCGCAGTTAAGTATTTTAGTCTATGGTTCTAGAATCAAGTTGGTAATGATGATAAGTGCATTTAACTCCTATGGTTCATGATTTGGTGGTCCCAAGTAATCTTTTCTTTATGACAGTGGCTGGCAGTGTTGTTTAAGTGCTCCGGTTTGAAAAATCTTCTTGACAAATCGATTAGAAGTTGTGAGGATGTTCTTGGTGATTACAATGTACTTGTGGATGTCTCCTGATCGTGTTCTTACCTTTGGATTGGTTCGCAAAGAGAATTTCAGATCGTGGATGAAGACTATTCTTAGAAGACTTAGTGTTAACACCTGTCTTAGCTGACTTGGTTGTTTTCACTAATTGCGGAGATGCTTTGAAGTTTGTAGTAGCATGTTGTGGAGTGGAAGATTATATTTGAGTCCCAGCTAAGGTGCAGTGTGATCCACATACATATTTACATCTTTCCTTTAGCAAGTTTGGTTTTAGGTCCAGACCTATTTTTATGTATGACTGTAATGCTAACCTTGGAGATTGTTCCAACGGTTGTTGAATGTAATGTCGACCTTGATGTTCATTCCAAGGTTGATGAGTTGTATAAAAACATGTAATGCAGTTGTGAAAAAGATATACTTGTACAAAAATGTGAAGATAAGTGAGAAGTGTAAGAAGAGCAGAGTAGAGAAGTATTGTGCTTCAATGGAATTGAATTCAGGCATGGAATAGATGCTATCAAATCAGTTTGCAAATCCCTGGTAGTGAGTCGATCTTTGCAGTGAGCATTTTTGGGCAGTGAGCTTGTAGGTAGTGAGCCTCTATTTTTCAGTATTTTTATAACATATATATTTCTATGGGCTAACACCCACCATGGTTTTTCCCTTATAGGGTTTTCCATGTAAAAAATATAGTGTCTCATGTGTTGATTATGTTATTGTGTTAAACTTCATGTTTCATTCTTTCATGATTAAATCTTAAAAATAGTGAGTGAACAATTGAAGTATTGATAAGTGGTTAAAGTTTTGTGACAACTAATTCACCTCCCCCTCTCAGTTGTCCTGTGCATATTAGCAATTGGTATCATAGCAAGGTTCCTCAGAGGTAAGCTTAACAGCTTGAGGTAGATCCAAGATGTCTTACAGAAAGGAGGCTCTGTAGTTTAATTGAATGAATTATGAGACCTAGAAGATATGCATGAAAATCCATCTGCTTTGTATTGGTTATAAAGTATGGAAAGTGACAGAGACTAAATATACCATGCCTCAGAATGGTCTGACAACTAAAGATGAAATCAAAGAATATGAGATAAATATAAAATCTAGAGATGCTCTGTTAAGTACATTCACTGACACTGATTTGATAAAGGTCATGGACTATGAAACTGCTTAAGAAGTCTGGGAAAAATTGGAAAATCTATATGAAGAAGATAAAGTTGTAAAGAGTGTCAAATTGTAGGGACTGTAAGCTAAATATGAAGGTTTAAATATGGACGAAGATGAAAACATAACATCCTACATGAAAAAGGTTGATGAACTTGTTAGTGGAATCAAAGCTATGGGAGGAACTATTGAGGAGAAGGAAGTTGTGATGAAAATTATCAGGTCATTACCTAAATCCTACAGTCACAAGGTAGCTGCAATTGAAGAAATAATGACTGTGAAAGAGGTCACCAAGGATCAGTTGCTAGGAAAGTTTACAGCCTTTGAGATGAGAGAATTTGGGGATTGTCTGCTAAAGATTGAGACTACTTTCAAAGCCAGTACTTTAGAGAAGATCTCCAAGACTGAAAAGTACAAAGTGGAACCTAATGATGAGCTTGATGAAATTGAAGAAAACTTTGTTGACAGACTACAAAGAGGTTCTGGTAAGTTCAAAGGCAAATTACCTTTCAAATGTTTTACATGTGGTAAAGTTGGTCATTATGCTTCTAGGTGCTCAGAGAGAAGTGAAAGGAATAGAAAAAGATTTGAAAACAAACCTAGGATCCCAAAGAAATGTTATTATGTTAGAGATCTTGATGATGAAGGTGTGACAAATGATGAATCTGATGATGCTAGTACTAGTGCAAATGAATGCTTGTTTATTTCTATTAAAGAAGAACTTGTGTCTACTAATCATGCTAGTTGTGTGAAGGAAGAAAAACTAGTGGAAGAAAGTGCTTTAGCTGTTCAGGTTGAGAAAGATAAGGATGAATGGGTTATTGATAGTGGATTCTCACATCACATGAATAGTGACAAAAGTAAGTTTATAAGTTTAGAAAAGTATGATGGTGGACTGGTTAGGTTTGGAGATGATACTAGTAAGATTTGTGGAAAAGGATCTATTTCTTTTAATGGAAAGCACAATACTAATGATGTTTTGTATGTGAAGGGTTTAAAGCAAAATATTTTGAGTGTTGGTTAGATGTGTAACAAAGGTTATGATCTACGATTCAAGGACAATGTATGCAAGATCATGGAAAGCTCCAGAACTGTGATTGCTACTAGAAAAAAGACTAGAGGTAATGTTTATCATTTGAAAGGAACTAATAATTATGACTTATTGGCTCAGACTGATGAAAGTTAGCTATGGAATAGAAGGATGTGCCATATAAATTTTGACAACTTGGTAAAGATAAGTTCTATTTAGGCTGTAAAAGATCTGCCTAAGCTTGTGAAGCCTACTAACACCATTTGCAAAGAATGTCAATTTGAGAAACAAACAAGAACAAGTTTCAAAAGCAAAGAATAATTCTTTGCTCGATTGTTGGAGATGGTTCATATAGATCTATGTGGTCCACAAGAACAAGAAGTCTACAAGGAGACAAGTATTTTATGTTTCTTATTGATGATTATTCTAGAATGATTTGGGTCACTTTTCTAAAAGATAAATCAGAAGCCCTAGACAAGTTCAAAATTTTCAAGGCAATGGTTGAGAATGAGTTAGAATTGAATATCAAATGCTTGAGGTCTGATAGAGGAGGTAAGTTCACATCAAATGAATTCAATATCTTCTATGAAGAACAAGGGATAAAGAGACAATTGTTTGCACCTAGGACTCCTTAACAGAATGGAGTTGTTGAAATAAAGAACAGGCTAGTTCAAGAGGTTTCTACAGCTATGTTGAAGGAAGCTGACCTTCTGAAAGTATATTGGAGAGAAGCCATACACACTATAGTGTACATCCTAAATAGGGTTCAAGTTAAAGGTAACAGTGCTAAAACTCCTTATGAATTGTGGTATGGAAGAGCTCCTACAGTGAGTTATTTGAAAAAATCTGGTAGCAAATGTTATATCAGAAGAGAAGAATATCTAGGCAAGTTTGATGCTAGGTGTGATGAAGGAGTCTTCCTTGGTTACTCTACCTAGAGTAAGGCCTACTGAAACTACAATAAGAGATTGAAGAAAATTATTGAGAGTGCTAATGTGAAGGTTGATGAAGATAAAGGAAGAGTTTTAGATTTGAATGACTATGAATCAGATGAGCCTGCTACTATAACAAATGAAGAAAAAGTTGATCAAGAAGACAATCAAGATGAAGAAAAGGCTCTAGAAAGTACTGATAAGACTCCCAGGTATGTAAGAATTAATCATTCTAAAGATTAGATCATAGGGGACAAAAGAAAAGGGGTATTGGCAAGGAAAAGAGCTGCTGAAGAACAGGTGAATTACTATTTTCTTTCAAAAGTTGAACCTACAACTGTGAATGAAGCTTGTAATGATGAAAATTGGGTAAAAGCTATGGAGGAGGAGCTGATATAGATAGAAAAGAATCAAACTTGGGAACTGGTTCCTAGACCAGTGGATAAGAACATGATTGGCACCAAATGGGTCTTCAGAAACAAGATGGTCTTTACAATTTTTCACATCATATGTTGCCATCCAACAGATTGCTTTGCATTCCTTGTAGAATGAATATCTTTATTTTTTGATTGGAAGTTATTTAGATACATGTCTAAAGAAGCTTGCTCCAAGTTTGAGCCTCCGGTATGAAGATCTGAGTTAGTTATGTTCACCAGAGTGAAAACTGCTTTTTCTGTATGTTTGGTGGTAACAGGGAGAATGTATTATGCTCCACATTCCTCTGCTATTAAGTATTTTAGTCTGCAGTTTTGGAATCAAGTTGGTAATGATGATAAGTACATTCAACTCCTATGGTTCATGATTTGGTAGTCCACAAGTAATCTTTTCTTTATGACAGTGGCTAGCAGTGTTGTTTAAGTACTTCGGTTTGAAAAATCTTTCTAACAAATTGGTTAGAAGTTGTGTAGATGTTCTTGGTGATTACAATGTACTTGTGGATGTCTCCTAATCATGTTCCTACCTTTGGATTGGTCCACAAAGAGAATTTCAGATCATGGATGAAGACTGTTCTTAGAAGACTTAGTGTTAACACTTGTCTTAGCCAACCTAATTGTTTTCACTAATTGTGGAGATGCTTTAAAGTTTGTAGTAGCATCTTGTGGCATGGAAGATTATATTTGAGTTCCAACTAAGGTGGATCCACATACATCTTTACATCTTTCCTTTAGAAAATTTGGTATTAGGTCTAGACCTATTTTTATGTATGACTGTAATGCCAACCTTGGAGATTGTTCCAATGGTTGATGAATGTAATGCCGACCTTGATGATCATTCTAAGGTTGATGAGTTGTATAAAAACATGTAATGCAGTTGCGAAATAGATATACTTGTTAAAAAATGTGAAGATAAGCGAGAAGTGTAAGAAGAGTAGAGCAGAGAAGAAGTATTGTGCTTCAATGGAACTGAATTCAGGCATGCAGTAGATTCTATCAAATCAGTTCACAAATCCCTGGCAGTGAACCGATATTTGACAACTGATTCACCCCTCATCTCAGTTGTCCTATGCATATTAACAAAGGTATGGATGGCTGGAAAGGGATAATAGGATGGGATGCTCCCTCGAGAGGATAGGCAGTTATGAAGGACATGGGTAGACTCTCAGAATGGATAGGAAAAAAAAAGATAGAGAAAGAGAAGTTATGCATTATTAGGTGAGTAATCATGATTTCTTCTATAGAACTAGACATTATGCACCAAAGTATAAAGACTAGGGTGATGATGTGTCTTGTACGTGAATGGATGCCCGAACACATCACAAGGCATTTGACAACCTTAATGAGTACTATGATGAGAGAACCAATAAGGTCACAAGTAACCCTATGTTGTATAGCACCATAATATGGAAGACCATGATACCATTGTGGTAGGTAGGTTATAAGTACTGATGTAGATGCAAGATGATGATGCAAGATAAAATGATAATGCTAATGTAAGATAAAATTATAATGTAGATACAAAATAAAATGATAATTCTAATGTAAGATAAAATTATAATATGGATACAAGATGAAATAACATATAATGCAAATGCAAGATAAAATGAAGAGTTGTTGAAGAAGTTTGGGATGGAAGACTCTAAACCAGTATGTACTCCCATGGTAACTGGCTGCAAGCTGAGCAAAACGAATGAATCACCTAAGATTGATAAAAAAAGGTACAGATCCATGATTGGAGGATTGCTTTATCTAACTCAAACTAGACCTGATATAATGCATGCAGTTTGTCTTGTTACAAGATTTCAAGAAGATCCAAGAGTCACATGTGATGGCAGTTAAGAGAATCTTGAGATATATAAAAGGTACACTAGATTGTGGCTTATTGTATCTAAAGGATAATGATTTCACTCTCAGTGCTTATACATATGCAGATTGGGTCGGAGATGTTGATGATGAAAAAAGTACAAGTGGAGGTGCTTTCTTCTTGGGTAATAGATTGGTCTCATGGCTAAGTAAGAAGCAAGATTCACTATCTTTGTCAACTGTAGAAGTAGAGTGTATTGCAGTAGCATTTTGTTGTACTCAAGTATTGTGGATGAAGTAGATTTTGAAGGATATAAGAGTTGTGTATGAAGATCTAGTTGCAATCTTCTGTGACAATACAAGTGCTATAAACATTTCAAAAAATCCAGTGATGCACTCAAGAACAAAGCATATATCTATAAAGTATCACTTTCTAAGAGAAAAGGTGATAGAGAATGAAGTAAAGATGGAATATTTGTCCACAAAAGATTAGATTGTAGATATTTTCACTAAGCCTCTGCCTAAGGATACTTTTGAGTATCTCAGAGAAAAGTTAGGGGTCATTACCCCTCCTACTCTAAACTAAGATGCATAGGAATTCATTAGTCTAGTGGTGCTCAAAGTCCCATTCTTTGATCTAGATTGATGTTTTGAGGGCTACCTCTCAAGGGGAGTAGCTAGATGTTCCTAAGAAAGAAACTGTTGATAATAGAGAAAGTTTAGTTAGATCAGAGCAACAGAGTGCAAGTATGTGCCCTTTGCCATTGATGCCAAAGGGGGAGAGAAATTATGTGAAAAACTCAGAGAAGAAAGTGTAGATGTGTAAAGAGAAAAGGGGAGAATCTGGCCTCGATGGTCTTTACAATTTTTCACATCATATGTTGCCATCAATGACAAAGGGGGAGATTGTTGCAAGTATGTGCCTAACCGGTGTCATCATTGATGTCAACATATCAGTGTTGTCATTGGTGTCAACTGTGCTCTTGTTTTGATGCTTTTTTGTAATGAGTTAGATGTTTTATACTTGCCTATATAAGTGTTAGAGATCATAGTATTGAGGATATTGAGAAAATTTGCTCCTCTGGTGGGAACCGTGTCTTGCAGAGTATCTTTGTCTACAGAAGAATAGTCCAACAGATTGCTCCACATTCCTTGTAGAATGAATATCTTTATTTATTGATTGGAAGTTATTTAGATACATGTCTAAAGAAGCTTGCTCCAAGTTTGAGCCTCCAGTATGAAGATCTGATTTAGTTATGTTCACCAGAGTGAAAACTACTTTTTCTGTATGTTTGGTGGTGACAGGGAGAATGTATTATGCTCTGCAGTTTTGGAATCAAGTTGGTAATGATGATAAGTACATTCAACTCCTATGGTTCATGAGTTGGAGGTCCACAAGTAATCTTTTCTTTATGACAGTGGCTGACAGTGTTGTTTAAGTACTTCAGTTTGAAAAATCTTCCTAACAAATCGGTTAGAAGTTGTGTGGATGTTCTTGGTGATTACAATGTACTTGTGGATGTCTCCTAATCATGTTCCTACCTTTGGATTGGTCCGCAAAGAGAATTTCAGATCATGGATGAAGACTATTCTTAGAAGACTTAGTGTTGTTAACACCTGTCTTAGCCAACCTAGTTGTTTTCACTAATTGCGGAGATGCTTTGAAGTTTGTAGTAGTATTTTGTGGTGTGGAATATTATATTTGAGTCCCAACTAAGGTGTAGTGTGATCCACATACATCTTTACATCTTTCCTTTAGAAAATTTGGTATTAGGTATAGACCTATTTTTATGTATGACTGTAATGCCAACCTTGGAGATTGTTCCAACAATTGATGAATGTAATGCTGACCTTGATGATCATTCTAAGGTTGATGAGTTGTATAAAAACATGTAATGCAGTTGCGAAAAAGATATACTTGTTAAAAAATGTGAAGATAAGCGAGAAGTGTAAGAAGAGTAGAGCAGAGAAGAAGTATTGTGCTTCAATGGAACTGAATTCAGGCATGGAGTAGATTCTATCAAATCAGTTCACAAATCCCTGGCAATGATCCATCCCTTGGCAGTAAGATGATCTTTGACAACTGATTCACCCCCCATCTCAGTTGTCTTGTGCATATTAACAATGGTATGGATGACTGGAAAGGGATAATAGGATGGGATGCTCCCTCAAGAGGATAGGCAGTTATGAAGGACATGGGTAGACTCTCGGAATGGATAGGAAAAAAAAGATAAAGAAAGATAAGTTATGCTTTATTAGGTGAGTAATCATGATTTTTTCTATAGCACTAGACATTATGCACCAAGGTATAAAGACTAGGGTGACGATGTGTCTTGTACGTAAAAGGATGCCCGAACACATCACAAGGCATTTGACAACCTTAATGAGTACTATGATGAGATAGTTCCAATAAGGTCACAAGTAACCCTGTGTTGTATAGCACCATAATATGGAAGACCATGATACCATTGTGGTAGGTACGTTATAAGGACTTATGTAGATACAAGATAAAATGATAATGCTAATGTAAGATAGATACAAGATAAAATGATAATTCTAATGTAAGATAAAATTATAATACAGATACAAGATGAAATAACATATAATGTAGATGCAAGATAAAATGATAATGTAGACAAGCAATCATTTGCCATTGGGCACCATGTTATGTAATACCATGATGTCATTGTGAAAATATGCTGCAAAGGATTGATACAAATGCAAGTAAAATGATAACACACACAAGTAAGAAAGCATGCAAAAAACCACACAAAGACAAACAAGGTGTTGCCCCTGCCAAGCTAAAAACTAATGATTGATTGACTAGATAAGAATAGTGTTGTCATTGCAGGGAACAATATATCCCTAGAACAACACAAGGATAGAGAACAATATATCCCAAAGATGATGTTTGATTAGATTGATAGCAATACAGGAAACAAAACCGACGTATGCTTTTGGACAATTTAGCTAGATTGCTTGACTAGATTAGTATGGATTAAGGATGGCTTGCATTTGATTTATTGCTTGGACTTTTATATGTTTTGATTTTTTTGAATTTTTGACATGTTTTGTATTTTTTGTGTTTTTGATATGTTTTGCTTTTTTTGAATTATTGACATATTTTTTATTTTTTTCGGGATTTTTAATATGTTTTGAGATTTTTAGATTTTTGACATGTTTTAATGTTTTTGGACTTTTGACATTTTTAATGTTTTTGGATTTTTGACATGTTTTAATGTTTTTGGATTTTTGACATGTTTTTGTTATGGGATGGTTGAATGAAGGAATTGGATGGATGAAGGAGTTGTGATAGTGGAGTGAGAGGTATGGTGGAAAATGGACTTGTGATGATTGTGAGATAAGTGGGGTGAAAGGATTTGATCATGGAAGGTGGTGGAAGTGTCATGGAAGGAAGATGATGGGGGACCAACAAGCTCACTTTTATGGATTTGTTTTTTATTTTCTTTTATTTTCATATTGATTTTCTTTGCTTCAAAGAAATGCTCATGCTATGCTAGGGGAAAGATAGATTTTTCTTTAACTTTTGATGCCCTAGGTATAGTTATAGTATGATTTGTCTCTTTTAAGTCCAATACTTTTCTAATTTTTTATTGTCAAGCTTTTGTATTTGTAGGTCTTGGATTTTGTTGGTCCCGAGTAATGGAATTAGGATATGGTGATGAGGCTCCAATAGTGAGGATAGAATTGTCATGGAATAGGCATGAAATATCAAGGTCTTTGGAAGAGATATTAATGGTCCCATCAATGGTACTTTCAATGACATTAGGAGATTCATCTGGACTTGTAGAGGTAGCATGAGGATCTTTGGTTTCCAAACTAGGAGGCATGTATCCTAATCCAAAATGGTCATGATGTACCTCTATCAGTATTGGCTCAATAATTCCTTGCTCATGAAACCCAAGGGCTTTACCTTTATATCTCATATTTTCACACATATGTGATGGAATAGGATAACTTTGCTTGAGATGGACAAGTGGAGATTCTTCATCATTGGATTCATCTTTATAGAGCCAAGAATCTAGGGAGTCTTCAATTTGTTCTTCAACCAAGGTTCTTTTAGAAGAGAAAGTAGCAAACATGAAATGCTTAGTGCTTGGATTTTGCATAGAGGAACATTGTGGAGGATGACCATGAGACTTTGGAGATATAGGTAATTGACCCATATGGAAGACATTATGTAGCTCATATTCACCAAAACCTTTGTCAATGATCTTGACCTTTGTGACTTTGGGATCTTGGGTGGACAAGGAAGTGGAAGCAAGGTCATTGGGATCGATATAAGATGCAGAAGCGGTAATCTTATCTTTAGTGGAGATATCATTAATAAGACAAAGACTATCTTTATGAGAAGAAACTTCCATAGCTCAACAATATTCAAAGGGTTAGGGATCCGCATAGATAGTAGCTTCTTCACCATTATGAGGGAACTTTAAACATTGATGGTAGGTGGAAGGGACAACTTGCATAGTATGGATCCATGGGCGACCAAGTAGGATGTTATATGGAAGATCAAGATCAAGGACTTGGCATGTGGTGTGTTGTATAATAGGTCCCACTTGTATGGGAAGAACTATAGTTCCTTCAAATTCTCTCTTGACATCATCTTAACCTTTGATATTAAAAGTACAAGGTTCCAAGTCAGCTTCTAAATATCCCAATTGTTTTATTAATATCAAGGTACATAAATTCAAACTAGATCCATTATCCTAAAGGACACTCTTGACTTTGTGTTTAGAAATTAATACCTCAATGTGAAGAGGTTTATTATGAGATGGATCAATGGGCGACATGTCATGTTGGCTAAAGGTGAGGTGGTAAGTAGAGGATAAGTGACCCATAAGGGCTTGGAATTGGTCAGGATCGATATTATGTGGAACTTGGTATTCTAGTAAATATCAATCTAGTATAGCTTTGTGGATAGGGGAAGCTTTAAGGAGATCAAAAATGGATATTTGTGCAGGAGTCTTCCCAAGATGGTTTAGGATATTGTAATGGGAAAGTTGGGATGATGAAGAAGATGGAGGTTGAGGGATAGTGATTGTTCCATGTCTTGTTGTAACAACATAATTAGAAGATAGAATTTTAATGGTAATGGTGGAAACTTGTGAAGGATCATGATCAATATGCCCTACAATAGAGTCATATTTGTAAGGGGTCTTATTATAGTAGACATTGTTGGCATGATTATTTTGGGATTGGTTTGAAGTGGAAGGAAAAGATGAAGGGGATTGACCATACTTTGGAAAAGGGTCTTGGTAAATACTCAATTTGTCATTGGATGAGGAGTTTGGAGTTACTTCTAATTTTCCTTGATCAATAAGATCTTGAATGTAATGTTTGAGACTCATACACTTGTTTGTAGGATGTCCTTGGACACAATGATAACTACAATAATCCTTCTCATTGTACCATGAAAATTTAGGCTTATTAGCATCATAAGGTTTAGTGACATGGAGATCTACCATACTGGCTTGAAATAACTTTAGATACACCTCAATGGTTTCCCCTAAGTCAGTAAAGTGACATCTTGGATTGGAAGGTGGCCTAAATTTTTTGTTAGGAAGGGAAATAGTATTAGTATTAAGGATGGTTTGTGCATTATGTTGGGAAGGTTGAGTTGTTTGAATTTGTTTCACATCAGTGACTCCATCACTAACAACATGTTTGTTCTTAGACAAAGGTTTAAATTTTTCATTCATTTGACTATTGTCCTTGGTATAGGTCTTGAGTAAACCTTTAGTGATAAGGGATTTTCCAATATTAACACCTTTATCAATGATCTCATCAAAGGTGGAAAGACAATGGATTTGAAGATGAAAGGCCATTTCTTGATTAAGGTTTTTGATGAAAATATTGACTAATTATTTTTTAAGGACTTTCCATGTGATTCAACTTGCAAGCCCTCTCCACCTTTGTAGGTAAGAATCAAAGCTTTCTCCATTATGTTGCTTGGAATTACAAAGATCTAACATTGTAAGTTCATGTTCAACATTATAGGAGCAATGGGCTACAAATTATTTAGCTAGTTGAGGGAATGTTGTGACAGTACCAGGAGTAAGATGATGAAACCAATCCAAGGCTTTTTTGGCCATACTTAGTGGAAAAAGTTTCAATAGGTAAACATCATAATGAGAAACTTCTTGACAAGCCATGAAAAATTGTTTAATGTGGTCATGAGGGTCTCCTTTTCCCTTGTATTTGTCAAACTTAGGAACTTTAAAGTTTGGTGGAAAAGGAGTCACCATAATAGATTCGTCAAGAGGATAGGCGCAAAAATCCTCAAACTTAAAATGTTTACTTTGAGTCTCGGTTTGCATTCTTTGAACTTCATTCTCTAGCTTTTGCATATTATGTTCCAAAGGATTCATAAGGGGTCGAGTTTGATAGGACACCATGGGATGAGTGGCAAATGGATTAGGTTGGTAGGAGATATGTGATGAGATGAGTGGAGAAGTATTTGAATAAATGGGTTGATGACTTTGGTAGATTGACATGCTATATTGATATGATTTTTAATGCCCCAACTTTTACATGAAGACATTATTGAACAAAAAAAAGATGAACAAATTTTTTGTGATGTATATGTGACATGTGTATGTCCCAATTATACAATCATGCACTAGAAACATCACAACATCCCACAATAAGACTCCAACACATGACACAAAACAACCAACATGACCATTCAGGGTTTGACACACCAACCAAACACAAGTGGAAGACATACCAATCATGTGACAAGGCCAACATGATAACCCTACGAGAGGATGGAACACACTCCATGATGAAGGTCGAATGCAAATCCACAACCTCAAACTCTCGTAACTACAAGGAATAGGATGAGGGGGATAATCACCTCAAATCCATTTCTAACATGACACAACTTGACCTCCAAGCACACACAAAAACTCAATCAAGAAGGGGATCCATTAGGAGGATCACAACCTTTGTTGCTTTATACAAGATAACATCATTTATCGATTCGGTATACCTTCCTTCTTAGTTTTAGACAATGGCATGCCATTCAAGAACAAGGATGTGAAGAAATTTCTTGAAAAATATCACATTCAACATCACTTCTCTATGCCTTACTATCCTCAATCGAATGGCCAAGTAGAATCTTGAAACAAGGTTAATGGACAAATTTTACGAAAAACTGTTAACAAACATCAAAAGATTGGCATATTCAATTAACTTAGGCATTATGGGCTTATAGAACAAGCATTCGAATGGCTACTGGAACTACACCGTATAACCTAGTCTATGGTACTAATGCAATAATGCCTTTAGAGTTAGAAACTCCTTCACTGTGAGTTTCCCTAAGAGACATTATTGATGATGATATGGAATAAGAAAAGAGATTACAAGAACTTGAGATGCTTGATGAACAACGTATCAATGCTCTTGAGCATCTTAGAGCCCATCAAAAGAGTATCCAATGATCATATAATGAGCATGTCATACATCATTCATTTGAAGTTGGAGATTTGGTACTATATGAGAATGAATGCAATGTAAATGCACCTCTTGGAGAAAAAGGAAAGTTCAGCCCTAACTGGCTTGGACCATATGTTGTTACTAAAGCCTTTGGATTAGGAGCATATAAACTAGCTAATGAACAAGGTACACCACTTAAAGAACCTATTAATGTTGTTCACCTCAAGAAATTCTATGCTTAAGATTATATGTTAGACGTTCCTTTAAAAAGTAAACTTATTAGTTAGTTTAGCTTCAATTTTGACAAGATATGATTATTTTATCTTAATTCATTTAACATAGCATCTTTTTCAGTTAATCATTGTTGTATCTTAGACATATGCTATTAAGATCACCTTTTGTGTTAACTGAGTATAGCATAGAATGTTGGTTATGTGTGAAATTCATTAATCATTGTACTTTTTACTATATGTTCTACAAATAATTGTTTAGTATATATATCACATTAGCATTAATCACATTTCCACATAAGCATTAACATTTATCACTAGTTGAATTTGATATAAATCACATGTGATAGATTAAATAACATTAGAAGCAGTAATAGGAAAACATCATATATATATAAACATCAGTTTGAATATACATCATAGGTGACAATCCCCTACATCAAAATGGGATGTCATAGTACATAAGATACATCACATAGTTGAACCTCAGTCACCAGTCCCCTCAGGACTTGGTAGTGTGCATGTGACAGAGGGTTGGCCATGTGTGGCTATGGACCACAAATGACTCCTAGAGACACTCTATGACTGTAACACCCTGAGCAAACCTCTAATCCCTAGCACCTCACTGTGTGACTCCTGGTACATCTACTAGTATCGATCTCTCTCGAATAAGGATTTATGTCACTCTACCTGGGCCCTATCTTTGTCAGCTTTCACCTGGCATAACTCAAGAAGTAAGATCTCACTCATGACAAATCTCTCTCAGGTGATGGTACTGTTATAGCCTAATCTTGTAGCGTCTGGAGCTCAGCCTTCGCATGCTTGGCTCTTTGGATAGCCTGATCTAAAGCAGACTCTATAGCTAATCGATATCTCACAAATGGTATGAATATTTTTGCATGTCACTTTGTGGATGGCTATGGAAAATACCTCGTCCACACCCATCGCTCAGCCGCATCAGTAGGAACTATCTCTACTATGATGTGACTCACAAAATCACGTGATGCATCTATCCCAACTGCAAAAAGAAAACAAAATAGATATCAATATCTCATGTAGGCATCATAAATAATCATCAAAATAAGTACATCAATATAATAATATCTCACCTAGATCTCCATCTCTCCAAGATGGATCCCAGATCCCTGAGAGTATAACAAGCTCTACAGTTGACTCTATAGCTAGGGGCACCTAACCACTGGTCTTCCCTCATTTGTACTAGATTGATCTCTTAACACTTGTAGGGGTTGGACCATGAGCTCTCGACTGTGGCCTTAACTTGGTCTCCTCATTGTTGTCTACCTCCTGATGATCCCACTGTGGTCTTGCTCTAAAGATATATTGTGTCAAGGTCTCCTCCTCCTCATCATCATCATCCTCATCCTCATCTAGATCATAGTATCCAGCAAAATGACTAACATGATCCTCTATCCCTATATCACTCGCATGACCGGCCCAAGGTTGAGGATTGCCTGTGCGGTGAGCAAGAGGATAGATAGGAGTGGGCCATGCTATTTGCCACTAGATCTGATATGCTTAGGTAACACTGACATCATATGCATTAGATATCAGCTCTGCATCTTCTATACCATCATCATCACTCACTGCTATATCTTCTAGTGTCGGTCGTCAAGTGCTATTTTCCCTAATTGCACTATGTAGTGAGTGAGCATAGGTTAGATGCATCATAGGGACATCCTATCTACATATGAACTAGTATACCACTCTATCAAAATAAAACTAGATGACTATCAAGGTGATTGGCCATCAAGCGATCCCTCTACATCCTAGCCAACTATCTGCACTGACCCGACCATGGTATGTAGTTGTGATATGGTCTCTAAATGATGTCATTGGATTGTAGTCTATCAAATATAACTCTCTAATACAGAAGATCACCATGTCTCCAGCATCTAATGAGTGGATAAGAATGAACACATGGATAAGTAAATGCTAGCTCTATAGGGAAACCTATAGGTTGTGTACATCTTATATGCTCAAATTCCTAGACTTGTAGTAAAGTGCAAACCATCATGCTCTGTGAATCATAATGGATATATCATCCCAAACCATGGTAGAGGTGCACAAGCATATTGTGCCCCCACATGTATACTATCCTCTGCTCCTCCATCGCCTTGATAGTATGAACAAGGGCCCCATGGAGATGAGTGCCTCATCCATCTTGTGTGACTGCTAATGCGGCAGTAACCATCAAGATCCTCTGAATCAAGGGGATGTTAGGACATCCCTGCTCTAACAATTGGATCTGAATATGTCCTCGCTCTGCTTGAGCGATGGTGCAACCTAAGTAGTACATCTAGCTCTCTTGAGTATAATCCATTGAGCGATGCTCTATGATCCTCATTGTCTCTCTACATACAGGCAGTTGTAGGATCTAATAGACATCCTCCAGTGTAATCATCATCTCAACAGTGGGTAGATGGAATGTAGATGTGTCTGCATTCCACCTCTCCATTAAGGCCATGAGCATGCTGCAGTGAAATATAATCATGGGCATAAAGAACACCCACCAAAGTCCTACTTCTTGTAGGTGACCTCTCTCCTCGCTACTCATAGTATCGATGTGGTCTCAAAGCAGCAACATTATGCGACCGCCTGTATGCTCTCGCATCTCAAGAACGACCTGCATGAAAAACATTGAGAAGATGAATTAGTTCACATTATCAAATCATCATTAAGCATTTACAACATCAATATGTGCCCTTCCCCTTGGGCCCTTGTCTTTTTTGGACTTGGGCACCCTAGAGGACCTGGACACCCCAGGTAGACTAGGGCGTCTAGTGAAGACACTGGCACCCTGGGTGGACTTGGGCATCCTAGAAGGGAACCCTTGTCTAAGTAGAGCTCTTTGGCATGCAAATCAAGAAAATCAAAACAAAAAGAAAGAATGAATGATAGAAGTGAGGTTTGGACCCTACCTTAGGCTCAAATCATCTCTCTGCCACTCGGTCTCAGAGCATCTCCAGTCTTGAAAGTTGGTATGGATGTTGACTCAACGTGGCTAGTCTCTATCTCCTTCTCCTTCTCTCCTCTACACAATGACAAGTAAGAATGAATTGTGAAAAGTGAAAAATCTCTTTACATATCATAAATGGATAAGAATTCCTATCACTATCTAGGTGCAAAAGTAAATAGTTTTCATTAAAAGCCTCTATCTTGGACTACCAAACTCAGATTTTCGTGTCATTTGTTGCATTGGAATCATGTTTATGGCCCTACCCAATGTGTTGTGCTTGGGTGTTGTTTGTAGAAACAACCCTCGCAATGCATTTCTCATCAAGTTTCCCTGAAATCAAAGCGTGTAGATATTCTCTTGTTTCTCCTTTTTAGACTAAGCAAGTAGAAACAAGGGGGGGCATATATCTCCCTTGATTTCCTCCCTCATCATGTATCATCACTCAACCCCTTAGTATTTTTGAGTGACTCATTTGTATGATGGTTGGAGGTTGATTTGATTCTCTAACAAGTGTTCCTTGTAGGTTGCGGTTCCTAACTTTGTGGTCTTGTAGGATTATAGACTTGGGGGCTTCTTCCTTTTGTATGATAACACTTCAAATTACTTTATAGTATCTTTTTGGGTATCCTTTTCATGATTGATGTATTTACTTTCCTTTAGTTTCATATGCATGTAGTGTCATATGGCCACTAAAGTGGGGGCTAAATGTTACGTTAGAAATTGTCCTCATATATGAATGGTACAATTTTCCAAAGTTTAACTCCTCTCCTTTGATGTCCTTTCAAATTATTTATTTTTGGCCTTCCTAAACTTTGATTGACCTATGTCTAACTAAAGAAATGTCATATTCTGAGATAACTAAAACTTGGAAAGAAAGTTTGGATTTGGGACTTCCTAGACCCCCTTAATTTATACCTAATTAGAAAATTAGAGCTTGGGCTTGGAAATTCGCACCTAGCACTACCCTATTTTTTAGGGTTTTGAATTTTGGCCAGGTGTCGGCCCCCACCATGCACCTTAGGATTCCATTTTCAAATTTTTGTTTTTGTGCAATATCGACATGTTATTTGAATATTTGAAATTCCTAAGGTTAGATATTTAAAGACATTTGAAAATCATTTTATCACACACAATCTTCATGCAAGATTTCTGTTGATGTTAAAATTTGCCAATTAAATCACCAACAATGGGAGATTCTGAAAACATGGGATTAGTTCTCAGAATAACCTCCAGATTTTAAAGATGCTGGCTCTTCTCTAGGGTTTGTGAGTAAAGGGGAGAAAAAAACAAGATTATAGATACAATATATGATAACTTCCTAAGGCAATGTGCCAATAATATGTTTTAATTCAAATAAGCACAGTGATTAAATCTTTTAAAATCTCTGCTAAGTTAAAGAGTAATATGCATGATTAACAAAAACATAATATATAACAGATTTATATTCAAAGGTTGAATTTAAAGAACTTGCAAGAAAAACCTAGAAAACATCACAAAGTGCATAGAACAGAGACTTCTTTTCATTAATAGCTCAATAAAGTACATAAGGCATAGAGTATGCACAGATCCACAATGTTTCCCTTTCTTGAAAGGTAATTGTAAAGGCAAATGATATATATCTGGTCTAACAGCACAAATCCTCTTAGCATATATTTCCTCCTCTTTGATCCATTACAAAACTCCCCTATTTATAGCACAAAAATGAGGCTTCAGGGTCTGGCAACAATCGAGACTTCTCCAACTGCTCACAAAATAGAACTGACATCAACTGAAGATACCATTGGTAGCCCATGTGCGGAAGATTTCATTAGATTCATGGCCTCTACTTTGACTCTACCTATTACAACAGACACTCTGAGTTCTTTGATAAGCTAGATTCTCTCACTCATTCCCTGCATTTCTTTTGGTCAGTAGGCGCATTAAATTGACTCAAACCCATGGTACTTCTATCAGTGTCATTAGGATAGGTGGCACCTTCTGCGAGCTTCAAAAAGTCAAAAGATACATACGTGGTACACTGGCGCTCTTCAAGTGAGACCTTTTCCAAATAATTCCTTAAACATGTGCCATGCTGACATCTGGTGCTTTCCACCACTTCTATTCTTAATAAAAGACTTATCTTTTCATAACACTTGGCGAGTTCCACCTTGTTTAGGTGAAAATTGGATTGTTTATTGTTTTATTTGTTAGATGTTGGAATCCTCCTTTCACCTTTGACATTCAAGGACCTAGGGTCAAGTGGCAATGCACTATCATACCCTAGGTCACTGTGAGATGTACAGAAACTTGGATTAGAGTGTTTAATTATCAATTTTCCTTCTCTTATTCTTAATTGACCATTAAAACCCTAATTATGCAAATACAACAATAAACTGACGAATAATGGAAAAAGCTCTTGTAGAGAGATGTAAAATATCAAATCATAGAGTACCTATTTTCAAGGTTCTAAGGTGGAAAAGTTAGGGACAAAAGAGCAGGCACCCAAGTCCAATGCCCTACTTTTTATCTAGATCTGGGAACTCAGTTTGCAACTCTTTCTTGTTGTTCCAGAGATTTTCCCGTCACAAAAATTGGAGAACTAATGAGTGGGTGCCCAAGTCTAGGGTGCTATTTTTCCTTCTGTTCTATAATTCTGACACTTCAAGATGCCTTCCTGTAACTTCACTTTGTCTAGCTCCTCAACCTGTAACCTACAATCATGAAAAATTTGGGAGGGGCTTGTGGTGTTTAGAGGCTTGCCTCAGTCAAGCCCCAAAGGACACTTAAGTCTTTGATCACCTTTGTCAAATAGAGAATGTGTGCCTAGGGAGATAGAGGCAAAAACCAAATGAATAATTGATCACAAACCCAATATAATGTCACCTTGTAGTGAAGATCTCATGGGAGGAAGATGCTCTTCATTCCATGATGAAATGGGTGCTCAAATCTGCAAACACAAACACATAGACCACACAAATCTTCTCTTGCAACACAATGAAAGCCTTGAATCACCTTGAGAATGCCTAAAGTTTTCAATTGCCATCTAGCTTACAAATGAATGCCTAAACGTGCTTTTATATGTAACTACAAATACTCCTACCAAGATTTTTGTAATTCAAACTTACCGTGTCGGCATAGGTCCCAAATAACGGTCACAAGTCGACACCCAAAAATTGGGATTGCCCCAAATAGGACAGGACTAGGGCGTGGGTTCCCAAGTCCTCCCCCCTATTTTTGGTAGGGTCTAGCTCAAGGGGTCCTCCTAGGTCGCATTTGTCATGTTACCTAGGGCTCATTCCATCAGGATGCCAAATTATGAAGTAAGATGTCCTAAATGCATGCAAAAGACCTAGGAGATAAACCTTATGAGGGAAAATCCCCCAAGGGGACATTTTTGGATGTTACATTTAGCCCCCACTTTAATGTATGTATAAATGTGAGGCCAATACATGCATTAAACAAACACAACAAACACTCCAAGCACGGAGAAGACATGCCAATCACATAGAAAATAGTAACAGGCACGCAAAACATGGAGAAGATAGCTACAATCATGCAGAACATAGAGAAGACAACAAATGCATGGAAGACACATTAATGCATGGAAGATATGCATGATATCTTTTCTTTTCTTTTTCTCATATATATGAAATGCAGATGCAAGTACTAGAAAATAAACAAACCTCTCATAATGCAGGAAGCACTCATCACGTTGGTCTTTAGACTGCATATATGGGGCAACACACATGCAAGACACATAAAACCTCCCAAAATGTAGGAAGCACTCATCATGCTTGTCTTTATACTACATATGGGGCAACAAACATGCCAAACAAAGAAAGAATGCCAAATACACACACTTGAAGACACAGAGAAAACATGGCAGGCAAGCGATGGAGTATACGTATTTCTAGGTCCAACACCATCTTAGACACATTATGGGCACACACCGATGATTGGGCTTCGCCACAAAAATTACCAAAGACACGCTTAATGGTTGAGTTAGTCACATAACCATTCCCCACCTCCGCAGAGGACTTTTGAAAATGATAGGATGATGCAATCTACTCTGAGAAATACACCATCCCCACCTCCGCAGAGGGCTTAAGATAAAAAAAGGGATATATGTGATATCCCACCTCCATAGAGGGCTTACATGATTGATTTATTGATTGCAAACAAACTCAGAATGCATGATGCACTCATCACATAGGTCTTTAAACTACACCTAAGGACAAACACATTGCTAACATATACAAAAGACAACTTACCTTATATATACCCCCACCTTAAGGTGGTTGATATCATGCATCGATATTAAGCACATTAAGGTAGGAAGAAAACACACAAGGGAACACAAGCTCTCGCAAAGCCCATGCCTCTCAGAGGTGACATGTACTTTATGATCGCCAAATGTTCCCACAAACACATCCATGCAAGAAACATGTTATTGTCTACAAAATCATGTTAAACAACAACATCAATGCATATGATTAACACAAAGAGCCAAGGTTATACAACAAATTCAGAGTTCGAGGATAACCATGGGGCTATATCATGAAGCTCTCCAAATTGAGTACCACCAAGGCTAGATTCAAAGACAAACAAAGGTGCATAGAGCAGCAGTATTGTTAAGGTTTGTAAATGAGATAAAAACATCATCAAATTCACTACGCAGAAAGCACGAGTGCTTCCACTAGCCAAGCATCGGATAAAATTTACAACCCCATTGTCATATTAGGAACTAAGTCTAGTTTTTTATTGCTCTTGAAAGGGACACTAGGTCCGCATTAGTATAAGTGTTTTTCATCATCCACTTGCTAGATAGAAACACTAGAGGAAGGGAAACAATTATAAATAAGAGAGGAGAAACAAGTGTCTTAGGGACAATCATGTAGAAGGGTGCCCCCAAGTCACCAACCACAATGCTATGTCCATAAGACACAACACACAATGATGAAATTAGAGAGAGGCAATATAGAAGAACGATGATACAAATAGAAGAAGGGCACAATAGAAGTGGTCTCCTAGTATCCTGGACCTTACAAGAGAATCAAGGGTCATCCCAGGAGGCCTAAACAACACATAACACATCACAAGGGAAGCACATCATGAGAGAGATAAAGGGTTAGAGATACTTACCTGTCAGGGTATCATTGCTAAGAACATACATATCTAGGATATCTCTCATGTTGTTTTGATCTTGTTGAATTAACATTAAGTGTAGGATGATGGGAGGCTTTCTTTTCTTTAAAAGGATTATATCCAATGCCACTTGAGTAATGTGTTGAAGTGGATTCTATAGGTACTCAAATCCCTTGTTGATTTACACCACATCCCTTACCTACATATTCACAATTGTTATAAAGGATTTTAAATCCTCAACCATAAAGGGATATCATTTCCTTAGAAGATGGTGAAGCCTCATAGGTCTCGTAGTTTGTGGTATAAGTGAGAGTATTGTTTTTATTTTCTACCAAGGGGACTTTAAGTTTCTTAAATGCTTCAAAGGACTGCTTAGGTGAGATCAATGCTACTTTTGATGTGTCAAGGCTATTAATTTTATATTCCCCTATACTACAAGGATTAAAATCTAATGAGCCCCAATCATCACCAAAGAGTGCATTCGAGGGTATAGAATCTTTCACAACATTATTCATGGCTAGAGGCATTGATGAATTAGCTTGTAAATTGTTTAATCTCATATGATTGTAAACTAGTTTTTGCATTTCAATATGTAAATAGTTATTTGGTTCAAGATCAACATGAATAGTATGAAGTTTACCTTTGAATATAAATTTGATTGAATGATGCAAGGTGGAAGGAACTGCCCCCAATGCATGAATCCAAGGTCTACCAAGAATCATGTTGTAAGATAAAGAACAAGGCATGACATGAACCAGGGTAGGCACAAGCATGGATCCTACTTGTATAAGTAGAGTTATAGTGCCCATGGAGTGTCATCCAACATTATCAAAACCATGAATGTTAATGCCATTTGGTGTGATTTGTGATGTGTCAACCTTGATTTTATATAGTAGGTCAATGCTACAAACATTAAGAGATGATCCATTGTTGATCATAATACATTTTACCAATGTTTTATTTATGATGACAAAGATTATAAGTGGATCATATTGGTTTTGAACTTCAATTGACGGTAATTCTTGTGGTTGAAAGAGAATATCTATTTTTGTTGCATGCATTCTATCCGATACGGCTGCTACATCATTAGGCTTAGCAATAGGTGGGATAATCACCTTTTGCAAATCTTCTTGGAGCATTCCATGGTATGTAGGTGATGTTTGTATTAAATCCCAAAGAGAGATCTTAGCTGGAGTAGCGCGAAGTTGTTCAACAAGATCATACTCTTGACCTCTTTTATGAGTAAGACAAGGTGGTAGAGGGAGCATAGGTTGAGAACATGGAAGAGAGACAGGCACATGAGGTGCTTGGTTACTTTGCTTGTTATTACAAGTGTTGTATGTGTGAGCAATCACATTGTGGTGTGGTTGTTGTAACACATTTTGAATACCTTGAACTGTAATCACTGACTTTAAGCAAGAAGGTGTATTAGGTGCCCCCTGCACAACCATCTTAGGAATAGTGCTACCAAGTCTATTAATAAGTATCGAATTAACATTGTTTCCCTCTTGATTGCACCCAACATCCATCCCTAAAGTATTTAATGTGAGAGAGATGTTCTCATCCACTAATGCTACATATTGGCTAGGGAGAGCAATGGGATGAGAGGAAGGTACATCATCATCATCATCATACTCTATGGCGGAAAAAGGCTTTTCACTCTCATCTTTCTCATGAGTGTTCCTAGAGACGAATTTGGTTAAATCTTCTAATATCATAGGATGTTCACTCATGAGGATTAGGAATTTGTCAAAATCAAGATCTTTGATAAATGCATACAGAGATATCATAGAAAAATGACATGAAGGTGCCATTGCATTATTTTTAATGTAAAATCAAATTTTAAAATCTTTTCAAATTTGATGCAAAAGAATGTATGAAAATGACTTAAAATGCTTGATTTTTTATACTTTTTCAATGCAAATGAATGGAATAAAATGTGTTATAAGCATTTTTGATCAAGGGAAGCAAATTATATGTCTAATATCAGTCCAATACAACAATAATATCCTTTACAACACACTCTTGATGCAAATCTAAGATGACGATATGTCAAATTATAGTGAAAATATGTCAAAATATGCAATTTTTTTAATCAAATCTCAATGCAAAAGAGCATGACAAAGGGTGTTGTGAGGAAAATGATGATGGATAGAAAAATATATCAGTGATAATAGCCACTTAATGTCAAAATATCTGTCACAATATTCTTTTAGTGCCACTTAAGGTCAAACCCTAGTGAAAATATAGCAAAAATAGGCTATTTTTCATGGTTTTCCAACTCCAAGACCTAGAAAAAGGGGTGTTGTAATGAATTTTAGGAGATGAAGAAAACAAAAGCAATGATATCAGTTACCTCAATCCATAAAATTTGTCACAACACACTTGGAGTGTAAACTAGGCCAAACCCTAGGGCAAAAATAGCAAAATTGTGTAGTTTTTCACCTAATTTTCAATACAAGAGCCCGTTAAAAGGGTGTTGTCAAGATTTTTAGGAGGGGAAGAAAATAATTACCCTTATAACATCAAATTAATGAAAAAATATTCTTCACAACACACATATGGTGCAAATTTAAAGAGTCAATAAGGCCAAATCTAGTGAAAATGGTTATTTTTGAAGCCCTGGGTTTAAGATCTTGACACAAAATGATATATGAATCTTTTAAGTGTGATTTATGATGAAAATTAAATACTCTTAGATCTGAAAATTAATTCCAATATTTAAGATACAAAATGCGAATGCAAATCTAATGAAAATGCATGAAAATTGCTAGTTTTTGTTGAAATTTTCTATGCAAAAATGCAAATATTTTAAACCTAACTACAAATTTACACCAAAATGCAAGACTACAGATAAATTATAATTTGAATGATTCTCTAAAATCAGTAGAAAAATATGAAATAATATTTTGCCTACTAACCCTAGATTTTGGAATTACTAGGTTTAATTAAAATTGTCAAAATTTCTACAAAACCTTAGCAATTAAATGATGAAAATATAATGCAAATTTCTAAATTTTTGTATTTTTATGTAGTTTATATCAGATCTGATGCAAAAATCATAAATCAAGGAAATTTAGAAAGAATTGATACAAATTAGTAAGCCCAACAATGTAATTTTTTTGAAACTTTTTTTCAAATTTTTTAATTTTTTTGAATTTTGCTCAATGCAATAAAATAAATGACCATATGAATGAATGAAATCAATCCAAATATGAAGAAAAACACTCAACAACTTGCAATTAAGTCCAAAAACATGGATTCACCAAAATGTTTTGGTGAAAATTGGATTGTTTATCATTTTAGTTGTTAGATGTTGGAATCCTCCTTTCTCCTTTGACATTCAAGGACCTAGGGTCGAGTGGAAATGCACTATCATACCCTAGGTCACTGTGAGATGAGGGAAACTTGGATTAGGGTGTTTAATTATCAATTTTTCTTCTCTTATGCTTAATTGACCATTAAAACCCTAATTATGCAAATACGGCAATAAACTGACGAATAACAAAAAAAGCTCTTGCAAAGAGATGTAAAATATCAAATCACAGAGTACCTATTTTCAGGGTTTTGAGGTAGAAAAATTAGGGACAAAAGAGCGGGCACCCAAGTCCAATGCCCTACTTTTTGTCCAGATCTGGGAACTCAATCTGCAACTCTTTCCTGTTGTTCTAGAGATTTTCCCGTGACGAAAGTTGGAGGACTAATGAGAGAGTGCCCCAGTCTAAGGTGCTATTTTTCCTTCTGTTATGTAATTTTGACACTTCAAGATGCCTTCCTGCAACTTCACTTTGTCTAGCTCCTCAACCTGTTACCTGTAATCATGAAAACTTTGGGAGGGGGTTGTGGTGTTTAGAGGCTTGCCTCAGTTAAGCCCCAGAGGACACTGAAGTCTCTGAATGCCTTTGTCAAATAGAGAGTGCATGCCTAGGGAGATAAAGGCAAAAACCAAATGAATAATTGATCACAAACACAATATAATGTCACCCTATAGTGAAGATCTCATGGGAGGAATATGCTCTTCATTCCATGATGAATTGGATGCTCAAATCTGCAAACACAAACACATAGACCACACAAATCTGCTCTTGCAACACAATGAAAGCCTTGATTCACCTTGAGAATGCCTAAAGTTCACAATTGCCATCTAGCTTACAAATGAATGCCTAAACATGCTTTTATATACAACTACAAACACTCCCACCAAGATTTTCATAATTCAAACATACCGTGTCAGCATAGGACCTAAATAAAGGTCACAAGTCGACACCCAAAAATTGGGACTGCCCCAAAATAGGGCAGGACTAGGGTGTGAGTGCCCAAGTCCTCCCCCCTATTTTTGGTAGGGTCTAACTCAAGGGGTCCTCCTAGGTCCCATTTGTCATGTTACCTAGGGCTCATTCCATTGAGATGCCAAATTATGAAGTAAGATGTCCTAAATGCATGCAAAAGACCCGGGAGCTAAACCTTATGAGGGAAAAGCCCCCAAGGGGACATTTTCCAACGTACACACCTATTTTAAAATTGGAATGTGTGGCACCTTCACATTACTTCACAAAGCTTCACCAAAACTTTCCCTTGAAACATCCGCCATTCTAACATATGGTGTCATCTGCATCTTTCATTAACTTTGAAGCTTGGGTCCCACCACAAACATACGTTAGCTTATGACCTAAAAAGATTTTAACAAAAACGGCCAAAGCACAAGGACATGTGGTAAGCTCTTCTTGATTCATTAAAACTTCCCTTGAATCTTCACCATCCTGACACATGGCCCCATCTATTGAGACTCAAAACCTTTTAAAGGAAACAAGTAGGAAGCCCCTCAAATGCCAACACTTGGCACACTTCACAGATATATAAAAAGACACATGACAAGCCTGCGCTCTTTCTAAGTTTCTTTACCACTATGCTTCTTCAAAACCCCACCATTATGACACATGGCATCCGTGCAAGAGAAAATTGATACTTAGCTAATTCTTAGTTGCTTATCAACAAAAATACTAGAACATAGAAAAATGTAGAGTTTTTTAATCTCTAGAGTTCTTGGTGACTCACTTGGGACTCTATGCCTACATAGAGAAAACCCAAATATTGCAAAAAGATACAAAAAATCAAAATTGTACCACCACGGAAATAGGGACCTAGAGCTTTTGCAATGCAGCTTGGTATCCAGACCACTCTGAATCTAAAAAACTCTTTCTCTTATGTAGGGCTTGGAATGCCAAATCCAAGTCAATGATATCCTTATGAGAAAAAGATTTTAGGATCTAAACTACTATATGCAACTGGAATTCCAACTGAGCCATCAGAAGCAAGACCGACTCCACCTCCTTGACACCTGATGAATCACTTAGACTCTAAAAAATAGTCTAATCATTTTTCTTTAAGAAGAGTAGTGTCTTTATCTCATCCGTCATTAAGACTGTGCTATTATTAGGGAAAGGAGATGGGAGTCCCATCTATACAAACCTCTCTATGTGCCCCTTCATGCCCTTGACACCTTCCTTCAATGTATTTAGAAGGGTTTTACATCTTTTTGTAGCTTTATTGCAACTCAAAACTTCATTGACCTTTTCTGCTGCAATCATCCTATCAGTAACCCCTACTGCCAGCAAGGCTTCATCTGAGGCATCATAAAATTTTTGCAATTAAAGTTGAGAGTCTGAGACTCTTACAAAAACATAAGACAAAGTAGCATCTACCGAAGATTCAACCTTCTCACAGAACAAATAGGCATTCAAAAGAAATCTAAGAGCAGGCTTCAACTGTGTGACCTCATCTAAGATCCTCTGCCATGATGACACATAAAGTTCTTTTACCATTGCTAGGACTCCAATGTTTTGAGGTTTTTGACTTAGTTCAATAGTCAATTGTTTTAGCTTCTCTTGCTTGGCCATATATTGTGCTAGATAAGCACTGGTTTGGTCTTGTTCTTTCTTAAGACTTTGTTGGAGATATGACACCTCTTGGGCTTTGTCTTGGCTTTTCTTTTCTGCAAGAACCTTCTCTTGCTCAAGTGCACTGGCAGTAGCTTTCACTTGTGTCAATTCAACCTGTAAGGCTATAATATTTTCTTGAGATACTTGGAACACGTGTAGCGACACAGTAGACTGGATATCTTTGATCAAGTTATCAATTTCTAAGTCCTTAGCCTTTATTTCAATAGTAAGGAGATTAGTGGTGGCCTTTGTCTTGGTTAAATCTGCCTCTACCTTCTATAGCTTCCTAGTCACCTTCAAATAGTCTGTTGTTATTGTATATGCCTAAAAATGACATGATTCAGTCTAAATAAATATTCTTAATATTTATTTCATTCTAATTCCTCTATCAATAAATAAATAAACAAATTTATTTATTCGATTCATATTCCTCTAAATTAATTAAATATCAAAATATTTAATTACCTCTTCTAAAGTCAAAATTGAGTAAAATCCTTTATTTACTTAAATTCTTCCAAACAATTAAATAATTCTTAATTATTTAATTAAGTCAATTCATTCTTCCAAATTTGAATAAATCAAATCAAATTTATTTAAATCCTCTCAATCTCCAAAAATAAAATATAATCAAATATTTTATTTATTCTTCCTAATCATGCACAACAATTAAATAGATTTATTTATTTAATTTGTTTTCTTATCTTCTAATTCTTCAAATATCTTCCAAATCTTCTAAAAATAAGTCTTCTTCTTCATGCACATAAAATTAAATAATTTATTATTTAATTTCTCTCAAATCATGTAAAAGCAAATCTCAAGTTGAGTTATCTACTCAATCAACCTTGTTTTGATCAATATCTCTTAAATTAGAAAAAAACTTTCTAATTTATGAAAAGCATGTCTTATCTTTAGAAAAGAAAGTAGTTAACTCAAATAAAATAGCTTTTGGGTGACACTTGTCTTCTTCTTGTTCGTGCACATTCCTCAAGGTTTCTCAACCTTCTATCTTCTCATTCTTTCTATACCATTGATCTTCTCTCTCACAAGTCTATAAATTAAACTCAATTCTTCCATTTTAATCATCCAAGCTTTAAGTATTGTTACTCTATAGGAATTATAGTGCGCCTTTGGCACCAATTACTTCATTGCTTGTGATCACACTCGTTACCATACTACTATCATTTATTGTGAAGCTCATCTTCATGGCGAAACTATCATAGCCATTCTCCATTGACAATCTTGAAATCATAGCAAGGAAGTGCACTCTCTGAGGGCCTTATTCATACATGCAAGATCGATTGAGATAGGCAACCAATGGAAGCTATGAAGCTTTGAGGTTTGCAAAGGTTTTTCAAGTTCTTTTGTTTGATCAATCTCTTTGTTTATGTATTTCATTGAGTTTTGGGTATTTTGATATTGATTATTCATTTGAATCTAATTTTCCCTTAACATTTTTGGCACTCACCGTCGGGTCTAGCCCCAGTTTAACCTAAAAACTAAGTTTTTGTGTTTTAGAAAGCGTACACAGGAGGAAACAATGCATCTACTGTTTGTTCCAGCGCATACATTCTTTCGGCACATACAAACTCTGTTCTAGCGCATCTATCCTCCGATACGGTGTATCTGTCAGTTTAGCACATATACACTATATTACTGCACTTTTGACCTCTGTCTTAGTGCATATGTACTGCGGCACTTTTGAGCTCTGTTTCTACTCATTTAGTCTCTGAAGCTGTACATTTGATCTAGGTAGTGATTTTTAGGGCTTCCTTGAAGTTTTTTTCTAACACTGACGTCTTTTTGTAGGAACACCCTTGATCTATTTTGCAAGCTAGGTACTGGTTTAGAATCATATAGTTGCACTTGTTAACTCACACTTCAATTTCTAATGGGAAAGTAAATGGATGCTCATGTAAATCTCACATAGTTTAACTAGGAAGGCGGTAATTGAATCATTGCTATCTTGCATATCATTGAATCATTGCTATATTGCTATCTTTTCAAAGTTAACAACTCATTGCTATCTGGATAAAATTAAACACATCATTCCTATCTAGGTAAAACTTAACCATTGCTATCTCGATTATCACTTCAAAGTTAACTTGTGCTGTCTGGATAAAATTGAACACATCATTGCTATCTGGGTAAAACTGAATGTTATCTTGATCATCACTTCAAAGTTAACAAATTCATGCTATCTGGGCTAAAATTGAACACATCATTGCTATCTTGGTAAAACTGGACCATTTCTATCTTGTTATCACCTCAAAGTTAACAAATTTCTGTGCTTACCCAAGTAGATAGGTCATCTAGTTTTTCTCATTTTAACTAGGGGAAAAGAACAACTGTATTCTGTGTTTTGGGAATGATACCAGGCCTATGCTCTCCCCTATTTTGGGTGACCAAAATGCCAGACATATCATTTTCGCATGTGTTTTTCCTTTAGAGGGGCCTGCTCTTGGATACCGTTCATCCAAGTAGGAAAGACCCTAAGTGGTAACAGGCTAGATGCCAAGCCCTACCAAGCCACTATAAATAAATTGTGTTTGGAGCAAAAGCTTCAAATAACGAGTGCAATTGTGTTATATTGATAGCCAACCTCCCCCAAAACTATCCAAGGTGCAACCCTTGCAGGCTGGGAGACTCCATAATGGAGAGTAGTGTTGCCGCATGTATAACCACTCAAATGGTTTCCTTTATTACTTATCCTTTGTTTTAGTAGACCAAAAACCCCTATAATCTGGTGCAGGGAAGGGTGATTATCACCTCCCGAAGATGCTTCACTAGAGATAGTGAGAATTTAGTTTTATACTGCCTTTGAAACCTAGGATTGTACTTGCCTTTCTTTTTAGTCCAAAAAGAGTAAAAAAATCACAAAAAAAAACCATAAAAACATTCTTTGTGTTTGCTATGTCGTCTTGGCATAATTTCATAAAATCAGATCAAAAGACCTTCTTGCAACCAAAGTACCAAAAACATCAGAAAATTGCCAAAAACTTGCAAAAATATTGAGAAAACTAGAGTGGCACATTCGTCCTCTTTTGCTACGCATTTGTGCTAACTTGCAGCACATCTACACTGAATTCTAGTGCTTTTACAACCTGTTATGGTGCATCTATAGTTTACCAGTGTGGTACTTTTGTCCTGACTTGTTGCGGATTTACCAGTTTTCATGGTGCATCTGCTCCGGTGCATGCATGACAGTGAGCACTTCCACAGTCTTTGAGAGAAAAAATTTATCATTTCTAGGTACCCATTTCAGCCTAGTTCCAAATTCTGAGATTAGATCTTACCTTGTAGTCATTTTCCATCCATTTCACATCAAAGTCTCTCTTTCATTGGTCATCCCATTCACCTTTTATCAGGTCTTCCTAGTCCAAAGTCAAAGTATCCCATGTCAGATTAGCAGAGGCCCCTTTTTCATATCATTGTGGATTCAAGTAACCCTAGTAAGTCACATAACTTCTCTAGTGATCTTGGTGCATGACTAGTCCCTACATAGTAAGATAGGTATCGAGTACCCTTTCTAGTGGCTATCATCTTGTATGATCCATCTTACTTGGAATCATTGATCAAGAAAGTCCCTTGTCCAAGTCTTGTTGTAAGTACCCTATTCTTAGTAGTCTCCATCGACATCTTGCCAAAATCTCTAGTTTCATCCCATCGCATCCTACGTCACCTTGCATGGTTCTTACTAGATCTAAATACCAAAAGCAACTTGAAATGGCCAGACCATCTGACCATATTGTCAGCCCTCATGATAGTGATCAAGAAAGCTATGATTGCCAAGGGGTAAATCAAGTTATATAAGGACACACCTACCTCCAACTACATGACTGACAAATCAAAGTTTTGGACTAAAAACAAAAATGTCGTCAATGATGGAGTAGTTGATGCCAAGGTGGCGGCTCCCAAACAACAACCAATATTCACTCTCAAAGGAGAGGCAAGTAATGCTACACCTAACAAAACATTCTCTTGGGAGCCAAGACCATGGTTCAACTAAAATCCAAGGCGAAACT
The DNA here is from genome assembly GCA_027924645.1 of Cunninghamia lanceolata. Lineage (NCBI taxonomy): Eukaryota > Viridiplantae > Streptophyta > Pinopsida > Cupressales > Cupressaceae > Cunninghamia > Cunninghamia lanceolata. The sequence goes on along the minus strand of BSBN01001807.1, from coordinate 21,770,657 downwards.
TCACACCGCTGGGTGAGTCCCAAGAATCTGCATTAAGGAAGCTATTGGCCAACAATGAAATCTCTCTACTACCAACAAGTGATTATGAACCTCAAATAAAACCTCACTATTGGAAAGACACTGACTATTGTGAGTATCATAGAGGAAGAGGACATACAACCAACAATTGTATCTGTCTCAAACATGTTATTCAAGATGTACTTGATTAAAATCAAGGAGGTGCTCAACAACATACTTCTAATGAGACACATGTGGCTTACAAAGATCTACTTCTCAATCATGATAGGCCATACAACAACAACAACAATAACAACAACAACAACAACAACAGCAACAACAACAACTGTAACAGGCAAAATCAAAATAATGGGAATAATAATGCCAAGTACACAAGTGTGCCATTCAATTATACTATCAATTGCATATCAGAGCATGTCCCACAAATCAATGTGGTCATGCCCAACCAACAATCAGAGCCTAACATAACTGATTGTAGTATCATTACCCACAGCGGTAATGTAACATTGAATACCATTCCTCCAAGGTCATCACCTTCTTAGTCCAAATTCCATCAGTATAGTGTCATAGACCAACTACAGAAGAGTCCTGCCCACATTTCTATCTTAGAATTGTTGTATCTATCTCCTTCCCACAAGGAGATTCATGATAAAGCCTTAGTGGAAACAACCGTACCCACTAACTTGGCCCAAGAGAAGTTTCAGGCCATGGTAGGTAATTTGACCTCCTCAAGTACCATATCATTTACCAAACAAGATGAACTCTCAGTGTCTCAACCCCATAACACCCCTTTGCACATTATCACCTTCATCCATAAGCACCGCATCAAGAGGGTTCTCATTGATGGGGGAGCTAGTTTAAATATTTACATGTTGAAGGTAGTCCTTACATTGGGGTTCTCTGAAAATGTAGTTGACCCAAGGAAGAAGATTACTATCAAAGCCTATGATGAAGAGGAGAGAACTACCAAAGGAACAATGGTATTACCCAACAAGTGGGACTGGTGATAAAAGATGTTGTGTGCCAAGTCCTAGATAGGGAGCTTGCCTATACTATTCTCCTAGGTAGACCATGGATTCATGCCATGAAAGCTATGCCTTCTACTTATCACCAATGCATAAAATTCCCTCATAGCGGCAAGCAAGTCACCATCCAAGGCGACCCCAACCCCTTTCAACATTGCAACTCTATCCTTTCAAAACCTGATTGCATCATACCAAACAATAGAGCATGTACATCCCCTACCCCACAACATGATTCTACCTTTGAACCTTCCTCATCAAAGCCCAAAGAGAAGAAAATTACGATCAAAGAAATAGAAGTAGGGGAATACTCCATTGGGCATAGCCTCAATCTAGCCAAAATGCCTTTAACTCCTAGATCCTTTGGGTGAACCAAGCATTTTCCAGAGCCATCTACTCCTCCTACACCTCCCATAGCTCCCTTTGTAAAATAGGGGACCCTATCAGATGAAACAGAGGAAAGAGATATCCTACAATGACTTTACACTGAAGAAGAAGAGAACATACAACAGGAACTAGCTAAGCTCCCAACAGAAATCTATGGGCGAGGTGAATCTATCCTACATAGAATGGGTTATGAAGGACAAGGTCCCATCAGCCTAAGAAAATAAGGAATCATAGAACCCATTCAACCTTCTTCATCCTCATTGGCTAGAACTACAAAAGGTCTAGAATATAAAGATAAAGGCAAAGCTAAAGCAAATGCTTGTCTTGTGGAAATGATCCATACCCTTCAAGAGGACAGTGACATAGATTCCAATGAATATGAGTAGGATGAGCTAATAGAGTATTCCTATGACAACAAAGAGGTTGATACCATTCAAACTTATAGCCCCTACCATGAGGGACAAATGCTACCGAATAAGCCATTAGAGTGTGATTTGCCTATCCCTGAGAATATGACTTTCGAGGAAGGTTTGAGTTCTATCACAATAAAAAACTTGGAGGAAATTACCATCCCAAACACTCCCCCTACCAATACTCCTAGCATATTCATTCAAACTATCAATGAATCAGATCTATCCTCTGATTCCCTCCCCCTTGTGCATCTTGAGCTTATTGACAGGGATCTAGGAGGAACCCCGCAACTAGATATGTTCCAAAATGATGATGCCTATATTGACTATATGGAACTTAGGGACCACCTACCTAAAGGAGATCATAAAACTAGATTTTATATTGAAATTAATACTGTGGCTTATTTCAGAGAGGGTGCCAAGCCTTCCAGTCACAAAAATATCAAAATAAAAACTGGATCTGACAGTGAAAACTGCTTCGCGGCAGTGTCAGATCCCAAAACAATAAAAAGAAAGGATGCATCTGATGGCAAAAACCTAACTGTTGCACCTGATTATGGAAGGTTTGACACTCTCCCCGATGACATGCACCAGGAGAAGTCTAAGATAGTTATGGAACAGAAAGAACCTGTTAACATTGGAACAGAGGAACAACCTAAGATCATTCACTTTGCTAAGTCTCTAACCCCACCAAAAAAGACTAAGTTTGTACCATTCTTCAAGAGAAAGCAAATCAATTTTGCTTGGTCATATGCAAATATGTTGGGGTTAGATCTAGATTTAATTCTACATCATCTTCCATTAGATCCAAGAGTGAAACCAGTGAAACAAAAGCTTAGAAAGATGTGTCCACACATTGCACTGCTTGTAAAAGAAGAACTCAAGAAACTATTGGATGTAGGGTTCAACAGAGCTATAGACTAGCCAGAATGGGTTTCCAACATAGTACTAGTGTCCAAACCTGATGGCTGAGTCAGACTATGCAATGATTTTAGAGATCTAAATAAAGCTTACCGCAAGGATGATTTTTCATTGCCAAATATAGATATCATAGTCAACTTAATAGCAGGGCATATCATGTTATTGTTACAAGTATGGGCCTAGCTAGTGTTGTCATTGATGTCAACATACTCCTGTTGCATTAATGATAAGGATTGGATGAACTGTTTGCTGAGGATATTGAGAAAATTGGTCATATCAGGAACAATGAAGAATAGTGAAGACAGTAAGGTAAAAGTCTAAGATAAGATGAGGATCAGAGGATGTGGTTCAAAGGGTTTGTAGATATGTGTCTTAAGGTGATCCAGTAAAGATTTCAGAGGTCCACATGAAGATCTAAAGAAGTAGTGGCCGCTCAAGTAAAATTGGTTCCGACAGGTGTTCAAAAGTGACAGAGCAATACAGATAGGTCCGGTGAGATCTGGAAATGCATTACCCTATTCTACGGATTTGGTGGAGTGTTTAGGAAGTCCTTATGAAGTGTCAACTTGATTGGTTCGTGGTCTGGAGGTTTGTAAGCATTTATTTCTTTGTGACAATGGTGACAGACTATGTTGTTGAGGTTCCAGATGAAGGAGAGAATGATTTCAGTAAGCGGATGTAGTGTGGATGTTCTTGGTGATTCAGGCAAGCTTGTGGAGGTCTTTTGGATCGTGTTCAGTTTGTCTTGGTGGTCTGCATTGAAGTTGGAGCTCACAATTGAAGAATAACTTCCAGATGATGGTGTTCTTCCTAAGACTGGCTGACCGGATGAGTTACACATCCTGCGGATGTTCTTGTAGATGTTTGCCGACTTAGATGATTATTCCTAAGTCGATGTCTTATATAAATAAGGGATTGTAAATTCATTTCAAAAGGATCTTGTGGTGATGAGTGTGTGGTAGCAAGGAGGAGAGCAAAAAGTAGAGTAGAAGTATTGGGCTTAAATGGAACTGATTCAAGCATGGTGAAGATGCTATTCTCTAGTTCATGTATGTGATACTCATTATTTTGTAGACAGAGTGTCTCTTGTAGGCAGTGGGCCTCTTGTGATTAGTGTGCTTGGGCAGTGAGCCCTAATTGGCATGTGCCATTTTGTTCTTTCTAGTCTTCTAATAGAGAATACAATCTTGGGTTAATCAACCTATGGTTTTTCCCTTAACTGGGTTTTCCATGTCAAAATCTTGGTGTCCTATGTGTTAATGTGTTTCTACTCTTGATTTAATGCATTATGTTTCCATGATTAATTTATCATTATGCTACTGAATTACAAAGTGGATTTAAGTGTTTAATTGAAAGAAAGTTTTGTACAACTAATTCACCCCCCCTCTTAGTTGTCTACCCTAATTCTAACAATTATCTCTCATGGATGGCTTCTTGGGATACAATCAGATTAGGATAGTACCAAAAGACCAACATAAGACAACTTTTACTTGTCCATGGGGCACTTTCTGCTAGAATGTCATGCCATTTGGGCTAAAGAATGTAGGAGCCACATATCAATGTACTATGACCACTATATTTTATAATATGATGCACGTCACCATGGAATATTATGTAGATGATATCCTTGCAAAGTCACTCACAAGAGAATCACACATGGATGTGTTAGAGAAAGTTTTTTAGAGACGAGCAATTTAAAGTCAGATTAAACCCAAATAAATGTGTGTTTGGAGTCACCTCAGGCAAGCTTCTAGGTTTTATTGTATCGATAAATGGAATAGAGGTAGACCCTACTAAAGTCAAGGCTATTATGGACATGCCACCACCCAAGAATCTTACGCAACTAAGATCTCTACAGGGCAAGCTATAAGCAATCCGTAGGTTCATATCACAACTGGTAGACAAGTGTCAACCCTTCAGTCATCTCCTGCACAAGAACATTCCATTAAGATGGGATGAGAAGTGCGAAGAGGCATTCGACAAACTAAAAGAGTATTTTATGAATCCACCTATTCTCATGCCTCCTATCCAAGGGAAGCCATTGTTACTATACATATCTGCTACACCAACAATTCTTGGGGCCCTTCTAGCACAACAAGATTATGAAAATAAAGAAAGAGCCATCTACTACATCGGCCACACATTGGTGGGCTATAAGTTGCAATACTCTTAGATAGAAAGATCATGCCTTGTGGTAGTTTTTGCTTCCTGAAAACTCTGACATTATATCCTAGCACATCCAGTCAAACTTATTGCAAAAATAGATCCACTGAAGTACCTACTAAGCAAAGCAGCTCTAACAGGTCACCTAGCCAAATGGGTAATGCTCCTAAGTGAATATGACATTAAGTATGTAGACAGAAAGGCTATCAAGGGGCAAGTCATTACTGATCAGTTAGCAAATACACCATTATAGGACACCACACCAATGCAATTTGAATTTCTAGATGAATCCTTATTCAATATATCAACACATTCCTGGAAACTTTACTTTGATGGGTCCTACATAAACCATGGATCAGGAGCAGGAATCTTGTTTGTAACTCCTCATGGAGACACCATATCGAAGTCTTACCATCTGTTATTTCCATGCACAAATAACATAACAGAGTATGAAGCCTTGGTCATTGGCCTCAAGATGGCAATAGAATGGAAAATCAAAGAGCTACATGTCTATGGTGATTCTCAACTAGTGATCAATCAGGTCAATGATGATTACCAAACCAAAGATGAGAAACTTGTCCCATACAAGTGGATGGTCGAGGACTTTAAGGAATACTTTGTGATCATCTCTTTTGAGAAGATACCTCGCATTGAAAATAAAGCAGTAGATGCCATGGCAACCATTGCCTCTCTTCTTGAAATCCTAGAGAATGAGTCACGGTATGAGTTCTTAGTAGAATAAATTTAGCAACCAGCTTATGATCTTCCTAAAACCCATTCCATATGCCTATTAGTTGGATCTGATTCACGTTGGTATGATAAGGTTTACACTTACCTCAAGGACAACACCCTCCCACCTAACTTATCTTCAAACCAACGACAAACCTTTATATGCCAAACCTCTCGTTATACCATTATTTCTGACACCCTATACCAATGTGGTCTAGATGGTACTTTACTCCGTTGTTTAGAACGAGAAGAATCTCAAATTGCCTTACAAGATGTACACAAAGGGATTTGCAGAACGCACTCTAGCAATCCTTCCTTAGCTAAGAAACTCATGCATTTGGGTTATTATTGGCCAAACATGGAAATAGATTCATATCAATTTGTGAAGAAGTGTAAGCAATGCCAGATACATAGGAACCTGACACATGCACCAGCTCAAGATTTGAGACCTTTAACAACACCTTGGCCCTTTTGTCAATGGGGACTCAACCTTGTAGGAAAAATCCATCCACCCTCATCCAATGGCCACAAATTCATAATAACTATCACTGAGTACTTTACCAAGTGGATTGAAGTCATCCCCTTCACCACCATCACAGGTAAACAAATCTCCTCATTTATCCTCAATTACCTCATCTGCAGATACAAAATTCCCTCATTCATTATCACGGATAACGGAAGACCCTTCAAAAACTAGGATGTCCAAGAACTCTGTGACTGATTCAAAATCCAACACCGTTTCTCCACACCCTATTACCCCCAAGGCAACAGCCAAGCAGAAGCATCCAACAAGACCATCTTGAAACTCCTCAAGAAGATAGTCAACGATGCTGGCCATGATTGGCACATCCAACTCAATCCCGCTCCGTGGGCCTACAGAACCAGTATACACACTCACACAGGTGCTACCCCTTACACCCTTGTCTATGGCTTAGAAGCTATCCTCCCCATTGAGGTCGAGTTACCATCTCTAAGGGTGTCGTGAAATGGTCTCATAATAGATGAAGAGTATAGAGTTTCCAGATTGCAAGAACTAGAGTTGCTAGAAGAAAGGAGATAGAAAGCCATTGACCATCTCAAAGCATATCAACAAATGATGTCACGAAGCTATAACCATAGAGTTCACCCAAGAGTCTTTAAAGTTGGAGATCTAGTACTTAAGGAGAATCCCTACAATCAACAGGATAGGGAAAAGAAAGGCAAGTTCGAATCCAACTGGCTTGGGCCTTATGTGATCGTAGCTGCTTATGGATTGAGGGCATATCAGTTAGCAACATCAGAGGGTGAGCTATTTGATGACCCAATCAATAGCATGCATCTTCACCGGTTCTATACCTAGGAGAATCCCAATGTAAGGGGGGCATAAAAGTACAAAAAAAAATTAGAAAAAATACAAAAAAATTAAAAAACTAGAAAAAATACAAAAAAATTATAAAAATACAAAAAAAAAATTATCCTTTGGTGAAAACCTAGCAAACAGGCACCTTGGATAGGTATCATGATGAAAACCTGGCAAATAGGCATTATGCATACTTTCTATCTTTTGTGTAAATAAAAGCAAGTGGTGAAAACCTGGTAAATAGGCATTACTTGTGATAAACCACTTTCTCCATCTTTGGGAAACCAATCACCTTGAGTCCATTCTTCCTTCACTCGTGTCCCATTTGATCCATATATGTTCCATAATAAAAACCTAACGATAACCTATCATGGCTTGATACTCTATCTCTTTGTTGCCTTGTCAACCAAGGTTTTATCCCATATCCTATCCACAGTGTCAGCCTAGCATAGTGTCTCTCATTAGTGTCTACATGGTCCAAGTCCATGAACTACGTTGCCTCTGCATTGTCACGTAGGCAAGGCCATTTCTCAAATGCGCCCCTGAGGCTCCACTTTCCCATCCATCGCTTGTCTAGTCCTTCTATCTATTTGAGTCCATACTATTTTCTACCACTTAGGTCTTAGGTCCATTAGGGTTCACCCCGAACTATGTTGCCTTTACGTCATCACGTAGGCAAGGCCATTTAGCAATGTGCCCCCGAGGCACTAGGTCAGTCCCCTAGGGTCTGTCTCACCAATAAAGATTGTGGAATCTTCTCACTAGATAAGAAAGCACAAACAAAACCCACTCTTTTCAAGCAAAAATCCTGACGCAAGGCATTAACCTATCCAAAGCAAAGAAGACAAACACCTAAGGCATTCTAAATTATTTTACCTAAATTATGGCAAGAAACAAACACATCTAAAAATGCAAAAATATTTTGTGGTTGGAATCATGGTTAAGTTACGGTGTCTTGATTTTTGTTATCATGCCTTTCTATGCTACTCAAGGATGCCAAAAGCTAGAGATGCTATGATGGGAGCATGATTAGTTTCTTTGTTTTCTATTTGTGGATCAACCTTTAGTAATGTGAAGCCTTGTCTAACAACATGATTGGCAAAAGATCATCGAGGACATCAAAGGTCTAACATGAATGGGGGCAATCATTGACTGTTGATACGCAAGAAATACTCAAGTCCGGTTCAATTATACCTAGATGCTTGTATTAACTTGCTAAATCAAAATCCATGTAAGAAATACTTAGGTCATCTCGGTTAAATTATACCTAGATACTTGTATTAACTTACAACATTCAGAAAAAGTACCAAAAAAAATCACCTAATGATGAAATAAGCACTTCAAAATACTTGCATCATCAAGATGTCAAAAGCAAAGCATCCATCATATATCCATTATACATCCATACATCCGTATCCCATGCAATAAAAGATCCAAACAATGCAGAGTAACAATACAAAGTGAAGCTTATGAATCTTTTCATTGAGTCATTCTTTGAATCAATCTTCTATCCATCATTATGTCATCTCTGTGTCGATAGAGTACATTTGGACATCACAAAAACATAACATATAGTTGTATATCATATCACATGAGATAGTCATTTACATGATTAAATCAGTTACATACATAGTAAGTGCATCAGGTCATCCATATACATTTTGCAATCATCACATAGAGTCAGCAGAAAAAAATCAAAAACATAGATAAATGTATCACATAAACTACATAATCATATAGATACCATTTGCATTTACACATTAGTGGCATATCAAATAAACATCTAAAAGTCTGCATTAGATAAACTTCACATAGCATCATATAGACATAGTCAAAACATGCATCACATGAGTACCATCATACAATAGAAATGCATCCATAACATAGAATGAGAAAACTACATATAGAGAGCATCAAATAAACTGCATCATCATATAAATATCATAAAAACATGTCTAAATGTACAATATCAAGTGGTCCATCTCTAAGTCAATGTCATAGACAATGAATACATCTCAAAGATAGTGGTACATGCCTCAAAATACAAAATTGGTACATATACATATCCGGCTATCTAAGCCATCAAAAAGTGTACATAGGAGCCAAAATCTATGCAAGTGTCTGCTATCCCTACTGCTATGAACTACTGCTCCTAGTAGTGTCTCCTGAATCCCCTCCTCTGTTGGCCCCAGACTACTATGGGCCCATCATGGAGGCTCCTGACCTTGATCCACCTGCTCTCTGGGAGGCCATGGACTGGCTCCTATAGCTTGGAGCCCTCTAACTAACTAGTACAACACCATGGTATAAACCCCAATAGTACTATGTCTGAGCTTGCGCTCTAGCAAGCTCACCTTGCACTTGCGCTAACTATGCCTGTGCATGTGCCAACTATGTTTGTGCCTTCCCAAGCTGTGTTTGTGCTTGTGCTAGTTATACCTATGCCTGGTGCACCTGCCCAACCAAAAAGCTGCTAGTGGCATCTATCCCAAGGGCTGACACTGTTGTATCCCACTCCACTTGGATAACTCATATCCACGCCTCTGCCATATCTCACTCTAGTGATCCCCAAGATAACCTTTGCATCTGTCTCCTGCCAAGCCTCAGCCATCCTAAGTTGTGCCTACAATAGCCTAACCTATCCTCTTAGCATAGCTATAGCCCTCTCCTAGCCATCTGGCTGTGCTGGACCCTAAAATGCCTGTACTTGTCCCTACCACTATGGCTGGGGTACCTGCTGTTAGGCCACCTGATGAGGTGGTGGCATCTGTGCCTATTGTGCAACCTGTGGTGGCACTGTCTGCTAAGCGTGGGAAGGTCCCTCCCTAGCTCTCCTCCTCTGTCTAGGTCTATCTCCATCTCCACCACCTCCCCCTCCTCCATCATCTCCACCACCTCCCCCTCCTCCACCATCTCCGCCACCTCCCCAACCTCCTCTCCTCATCCTCCTCCTCCTGCCAACCTGGCCCTCGTCGTCTGAATCTGCCTCGTCTATATGAGGTACTAGCTCCCCAGGCCCTGAGTATCTCAGAAATGGATGAGCAATGAACCACTCCTCATAGTCCTGAGTCATCCCAGCATCTGTAATCTCTCTCCTCATATCCCAAGCAACATAAGGAGTCTGTTGAAACTCTACCACTGCCTCCTCATAGGACGCCACTAGCCCCCATCTGAATCTCTTAGCGTGAGTCTGCGCAAACAGAGCCTACCCCTATGGCATGCCTTGTCTCCTCCCAAACTATCTTCGAACCCGGCTAACAATCTATCTCTCCAAAATGAACCGTGTCTGGCCTATCATCCATCGAGTCTGATAGCAGTATGGTAGCTCGTCTGCCTCGTCCTCCCAAGGCTCATAGTCTAGATATGGTCACCAAACGACCACATCTACTCCATCCAATGCATGCCTCTAATACTCGAGGTTCCCCAGCCTATGTTGGGAAATCACTCCTGCATAGCCATAACTGTAGGGCTCTCCCCTCTGTCTCTAAAGAACATAAGTCAGCCTGGTGATGGCAATGTGCTCCCATAGCCAAAACTGTAATAGTGAGACACCTATTGATAAACTTGCACCCTTGTGGTATACCACCTAATGCATGTCGTGGTATAGGTACGCTAAAACGAAAACACCCCAAGCATAATGGGTGCCCTCTATGACCATCCTCTCCATGATCTGTCCCCATCCAATCGGGAACCCATGTGATCTCCTATTGGGGCATACAATGCCCCCAATCAGTCCTACAACTATCCTAGGGAAGTAGTCATAGTAGTCATGAATGTCATACCAGGAGATGACCTATCCTACTAGCTCAGGGTCATCGAATACTCGCCTGCACTCTGCAAGTCCTGCATCCTACTATGGATCATACTCCATGAGCTCTCCTTGAATAGGCAAGTGGAGTATCCTGTATACGTCCTCCAATGTAACCATCATCTAGCTAGTCAAGAAGTGGAAGGTCCCATCCTCGCTGTGGAACCTCTCTACTGCTGTAGTTAGTAACCCATGGTTCGCTCGAACCTTGGGCATAAAACATACATAGTCCAATCCCATCGCACCGAGCACCTCTCGATCCATCTCAGTTAGCATATTTCATTGCAACATCGGCATGGGAAACTGCTGCCTAGACATCATTGCATCTCTTATGTCCTCCTGCAAGCATGCAAAGCAAGGCATTAACCTAAAACTGCAAGTACCATGCTCATCATATCTATAGAAACATATCAACTAACGTAACATATCAAATTGATCAAAATAGCACACTACATCTCTTGACTAGATTCCTGCAATCTCAGATATAGCTTATCGATTGACATATCAAAAAGGATGCCAATCGAGTCAATTTTGTTAAGTAAACTGCCTATCTAAATCATATGCACCATAACATAAGGTACATGCACCATTTCTTATCAAATGAGCCACTTCTGGCAAATGCATTGCATGATTCGATGCATGCGCCATCCCATACCATAAATGTGCCATAGAATTATGCATGCACTGACTAAACTCATGCATGAACAGCTTTAGTGTATGCGCCGTTCTATATCTTAAATGCTCCAAAGTTTGACAGAGGCGCATTTTCGCATGCCATATGCGCAAAACTGCGATCTGGCGCATTTGTCTAACCTAATTTCTCCTAGCATTTATTGCACTAAAAATTGACTCTGGGGGAAATTTTTTGAGATACATACCGGGGGTCCTGCCTTTGCTGGCCAGTCGAATTGTCGGACTCGCTCAAAGCGATGCTCCTCGCATGGAATATCCATCCTCGTGCTGACTACTCTATGCTCTATGCTCTCCTAAGCTCTCAGAAGCAAATCAAACAAAGCCAAGTGTGTAAATGAATTGTCTTGTGGACCCAACTCCTATATATAGCATGCAAACCCTAAAGTAGCTATGTGGTGACTATGACTACTTCCCACACCCGTTCCTCAATGTTTTCTTCCCATTTCTCTGAAACGCATCCTGTTTTCTTCAAACCTAACCAAGTTTTCCCTTCGTCTTCGTGAGATTGTTTGTCTCACACCTTCTACCTTCTTCTCATCCAATCTCCTGAGGGGGCATCCTATCATCATAACCTGTACTAGGGGCAAACTGGGGCATGTATCATTATTCAAACAATCAATTTCTTTGATGCAACGCCGTAAAACACATTGCATCAAAGAGGGGCAAAATGTATATGCCTAAAAATGACACGATTCAATCTAAATAAATATTCTTAATATTTATTTCATTCTAATTCCTCTATCAATAAATAAATAAACAAATTTATTTAGTCGATTCATACTCCTCTAAATTAATTAAATATCAAAATATTTAATTACCTCTTCTAAAGTCAAAATTGAATAAAATCCTTTATTTAATTAAATTCTTCCAAACAATTAAATAATTCTTAATTATTTAATTAAGTCAAATCATTCTTCCAAATTTGAATAAATCAAATCAAATTTATTTAAATCCTCTCAATCTCTAAAAATAAAATATAATCAAATATTTTATTTATTCTTCCTAATCATGCACAACAATTAAATAGATTTATTTATTTAATTTGGTTTCTTATCTTCTAATTCTTCAAATATCTTCCAAATCTTCTAAAAATAAGTCTTCTTCTTCATGCACACAAACGTAAATAATTTATTATTTAATTTCTCTCAAATCATGCAAAAGCAAATCTCAAGTTGAGTTGTCTACTCAATCAACCTTGTTTTTATCAATATCTCTTAAATTAGAAAAAAGCTTTCTAATTTATGAAAAGCATGTCTTATCTTTAGAAAAGAAAGTAGTTAACTCAAATAAAATAGCTTTTGGGTGACACTTGTCTTCTTCTTGTTCGTGCACATTCCTCAAGGTTTCTCAACCGTCGATCTTCTCATTCTTTCTATACCATTAATCTTCTCTCTCACAAGTCTATAAATTAAACTCAATTCTTCCATTTCAATCATCCAAGCTTTAAGTATTGTTACTCTACAGGAATTACAGCGTGCCTTTGGCACCAATTCCTTCATTGCTTGTGATCACACTCGTTACTATACTACTATCATTTGTTGTGAAGCTCATCTTCATGGTGAAACTATCATAGCCGTTCTCCATTGACAATCTTGGAATCATATCAGGGAAGTGTACTCTCTGAAGGCCTTATTCATACATGCAAGATCAATTGAGATAGGCAACCAATGGAAGCTATGAAGCTTTAAGGTTTGCAAAGGTTTTTGAAGTTCTTTTGTTTGATTGATCTCTTTGTTTCTGTATTTCGTTGAGTTTTGAGTATTTTGATATTCATTATATTGATTATTCATTTGAATCCAATTTTCCCCTAACAGTTATAGTTGTAGAGGTTTCATTCATCAACTCCACCTTACCTTTAGGCCTAAACTGGGTTAGGTCCATGGCTACTACATTCATAGTATAATCTTCTAGCTTCATCTACTCTAGAGGCTTGATCACATTGGGGCTCATGTGTGTGATGGTTAGAGATTGTTGAATTGGATCAAAAAGTTTCTTCCTCTATAGAGTAGCAGGGTTTTTGCTCTCCTTCATTCTCTTCTTTCCCCTTCTGGATTTCCTTTCTTTCTTGGTAGCTTCTGCTTGACTTTGAAAAGTAGGAGGAGAAGCAATTAATCCACCAGCAAAGGGATGACCCTGTGGGAGACCATAAGGTATGGTGGTGATCTATTGGTTGGGATCTGGTTGGAAAAAGGCTCTTCTTGGCATGGCTAGAGAAAGCACAGGTAAGCCAAGAGCCTATGATATTGACAAAATTGATGAGCTGGAAGGGGAGGAAATGGATTGCAAAGGTACAACTGAGGTGGAAGGAGATGTGGAAGTATAGGGCATTTGGGTTGCCACCCCTAATGAAGAAGAAGACTAGGAAGGAGAAAAGGGAGGAGGCATACTTACCTGTGGTGTTGTCATTGCTACATGAACTTGTTGCTATGAGCCCTCCATGACATCTTCTTCTTCTTCCTTCTGTAATTTTACCTTCTGCCTCTTCACTAGAGGCTCTTCTACTATGTCCTTAGGATCTTCCTCCATTGCTTCTTGTATAGAAATAAGTGATTATTTTGAAATCACTTCTCCAAGACCCCTAGATACCGAAGCCATTTGGATGAGATGGTTGTTGTGTAAATTTTTGTTGTGTAATGACACTAAGAGGTAGTGGCCAAGTCATTCTTGGAACTTGTTCAATAGTTTCCACTTTTTCCTATGTCTCCTTTTTATAGCTTAGAAAATTGCTTGTGTTAAGACTTGAGACAGGAGTCATGTGATCTCCATCCCATAACCTCTCCCACTCTTCATCCGTTGCAACTTACCCAAAGGTAGTTGTAACCTCAACAATCTCCTTCCTGTATTTCCAATAGGCAAATATCTTCTTAGGAGTCAAATCTTTATTTCTTAGAGTCAGCCTCAAGCCATGGGTCATATACTTCTTAGGGCCATACTCTTGAATGCCAGTGTAAAATATTTCCCACGTCTTGGGAGCTTGAATAGGCACATCTCTCAGTTCCACATAGACATCCAGAGTATCCCTCTTTGGTGATCTCCTCTGTTCCCAAAATGGCTAACTTTCATGAATGAAGGCTGTATGGACATTATTCTTCACAATCTAGGATGCCAAGAAACTGTTTGGGTCATAATTCCATTGATCTTGTACCATCAAGAATCCATAGTTTGCCAGCTTATTCTGAAAAAGATACTCAATTTCTTTCCTTTTTACAATGATTCCTACCTTAGTCCAAGGCGTATCATAAAAAATTTTCTTTCTCTTCTTACTCCCAAAATTATTGTCAATTATTGACAATTGGTGAGCCACCTCCAAGACTATGACCCTAGGAGTTAGGACTTTTGGAAGCATGACAGGTTTAGTGACAAAGCCATGAAGTCTTACTATGGTGAAATGGGCTCCAAAGAAATAGTCACAACTTGGAACTTTGGAATTAGTCAGAAAACCACTTATCCTATCAGCCATTCTACTCTCAATACCCTTAGTATACCATTGCTCAAAACTGGGTGCCACAAAATACTCTGCAAACTCATATGGGTCTGAGGTTTCTAAAATAATATGAGTCCATGCAAACACAGGAATAGTTTTCCTACTATCTACCTCTAGGTCATACATATCCAGCCAAAAATATTGTTGAAAGAACTGGTAAATATGATATAAAATTAAATGGAAGAGATATGCTGAGTACCTGAAATTCTGTATGTCAGAAAAATTGGACAATTGTTGAACCAAAGCTTGTGAAATATGCTCTGCAAAGTCAAATTTGTATTGCGTGGCTTTATCAACTATCTTGAGTCTGAAAATGGCTACCAACTGCCAACCAAATATGTTAGCATCCTCATCTTGGCCAAAAATGAAGGCCAACATGGAGCCAGCATCCTGCACATCTGAGGTGAACTAGAGTTGGGCTAAAGGCAATGTGGGCAACTAAGTATTGTCCTCATCTAGACACAACTTTGTATTTAGGAGCCCTAGCTTTATGTACACACCCTGCCATATGCTCTGCATTCTAGGTATATCATAAAAATGAGCATCTCGGTCATGGTATAGACCCAACATGTCCCGAATTGCCTTAGGAGTAATCTAGAGCATAAGGCTATTTTTCTGAATTGTTGAAGTTCTAGTGTCAAAAAGATTCGTGCATAGCTGGACCAACTTAGGATAAGGATGAACAGTAGGGACCATGAATTGAGCCAATTGAGAAGTCTAAATTCACATGTCGAAGGTCTCATTTTCACCTTTCTTTGCTCGCAAGAGAAATCTCACATGTGCTCCCTCCCTCAAGTTTTTTGGATTCTTGGAAATACGCGGGTCAAAAATTCCATCGGCATAGTCCTCTACTTGTGAAGGGTCGACTGTGTTTCTCTTCTCTAAGGCCCCAGTCCTAGGCCAATTGACTCTTGGTTGCACCTTGGCTAATGCGTATGGTTTCCTTTTCTTCCATTTCTCAGGTAAATCAAATAAACCCTCTTGTTCAGTCCCTTTGGCAGATTGTTCCCCTTCCATTTCTGTAACTTTGCTTAACTTACCCTTCACACAAGACTTACAAACTCCAAAAACTCTAGAAATTCGCAACAAAGGCTCTAGAAATTGCTAGAAAAATGGAAACTCAAAAAGACTTTGAAACAATGGTATGGAAAATGAAAGGCCAAGGGGGTATTTTAAACATGACTCTGTCAAAGGAATTAATGTTGTATTAAATGAGCAATCATTATTTATGACTCTGAAGATATGCACCAAAGTGATAGTTAGCGGATATTTTAAATCTAAACAAGATTTTGTGACACTTCTCATTAATGACAATGATCTTTTAGAATGATTGGTTATCACCCTTGAAGTACATGTACCTTTTAACAATTTTGAGACATAGAGACCAATGTGCTGAAGACATGTGTTACTTGAACACTTATTCAGAAAGAAGGAAAAACAAACAGAAAAGGAAATAAAGCATAAAGAATACTAACTAACTATAGTACAGGGGCAAACTTTAAATCTATGTGAAGTGTTTAAGGAAGATTCCATTGACAAAAATCTCTTCTAGTTCCCCTTCCATAGTCTCTAGTTCATATGCATTATGTTGCTTACAGTTATGAATTTTAAAAGGACCACTCCATAATGAATCAAACTTGCTATGATGCCCTGGCTTAGAAGCTCTCTTGTTCCATTTTAAAACACAAGATCCAACCTCAAAATTTGGTTCAGAAGTCTTTTGATCAAACCAACTCTTTACAGTCTACTGATGATTCATCATGGATTCATGTGTTGACTCTCTCTTCTCCTAAATTTCTAGTAATTCTACGAGTCTCACATGCATCGGTCCATTTTCTTCAATTTCCATTTGTTTAACCAACTATAAAGAAGGAACTTCTATAGTCAATGGTATAATTGCACTCTTGTCGTAGACTAGTTCATAAGGAGATATCTTGATCACTTGTTTTGGTGTGATTCTGTCAGCCCATAGTGTTGTATTGAGATGCTTATGCCACTCCCTTTGGTGATTAGCTCCCATCCTTTTTATGAGTCTAATTAGATTCTTATTGGTTGACTCTGCCAAACCATTCCCCTATGGGTAATAGTTGGATGAGGTCTTCAAATATATACCATTTTTCAAAGCAAACTCAGATAATTTTGATCCCAAAAATGCCTTAGCATTATCAGATATAATGGTGCATGGTGGGCCAAAATGAGTAGTTATTCCTTCAAGAAATTCTAGGATAACCTTCTCAATGGCTTCTTTAAGTGGGACAGCTTCACTCCACCTAGTAAAATAATCATTGGTAGTAAGGATTCACTTGTGTCCCGAACTAGAGACTGGATTAATCATACCTATGAAATCCGAGCCCCATTGTGCAAAAGGCTCATCTACAACTATAGGATTTAGGGGCAAAGCTGCATTTCTCCTCTTTCCAACATAGAATTGACAAGCTTGACATTCTTTAACCATTTGATGACAATCTGATAACAATGTAGGCCAATAGTACCTAGCCTGTGTAATCTTGATAGCAGTAGTCTTTGCTTAAAAGTGTCCTCCTGATGTTCCATAATGTAATTCATATAGTATCTTTTGGGCTTCATCACTTTCAACACACCTTAGTAAAATTCCATCAAGATTCTTTCTAAAAGGGATGTGATCAATCAAGACAAAATTAACCCCTTGTTTCCTAAAGTATTAGGTTTTGTCAGGGGAGAGCATCCTAGGGAAAATACTAGTTCTCATGAATTGTATCCTATCATTTACCCAAGAGGCTAGATCAGGTTCTTGCAGCCTTAGTACAGTTTCATCCTCTATTCCTTTGATTGTTGATGCTTTTGTGTCTTGAACAATGTATTGACAGAGTCCCCTTCCTCTCACCAATTTAGTAGGCCTTACTTCTACATCATACTCAAAAATCTTAGTTATCTAGTTAGCCCTTTTTTCTATTATCTCATCCTCCATGATATACTCTCCAACACTTGGATGAGCTACTAATATCAGTATTTTATTCCTTGTTACTAAGTGTCTAAATTTTTTAATCCCTTTAACTATGGCATAAGCTTGCTTTTCAACAAAATTGTACCTGGATTCATACTCTCTCAATGTCTTGGAGAAGAATGCAATTGGGTGTTCTCCCTCTTCCTTATCATCTTTCTGAGTTAGGATAGCTGCAATATTGTACTCTACTCCATATATGTACATTATAAAGTCCCTAGAGAAGTCTGGATTTCGCAGTACTAGGGCAGTCGATATGGCTTTCTTGATTTCTTTGAAATCTTGCCTTCCTTCAGCTGTCCATTTGAAATTTAGGTCCTTCTTTAGCATCAGAGTGAGAGGCCTGATCAATCCTACAAAATCAAATATAAATATGCTAACAAAATTGATCTTTCCCAAAAATGATTGTACTACCTTTTTATTGATAGGTAAAGATAAGTCCATTATGGCTTTAACTCTCTCTAGGTCAATAGAAATTCCATCCTTTGAAATAATACGTCCTAGCAACTTCCCTTGAGGAACACCAAAAACACATTTCTTAGGATTTAAAGAAATCCCAAACTCTTGACATTTTTGAAAAATAGCTTCTAGATGCTCAAAGTGATCTTTGGTATTTTTTGTAAAAATAGTGAGATCATCTAGATAAATTAGAATGATCTTATTTATCAACCCTTTAAATGCTATATCCATAGCACGTTAAAAGGTTGCACTAGCATTTGAAAGGCTGAAAGGCATTTTTGCATATGCAAAGGTCCCCCACTTGGTGGTAAATGTTGTCTTGTATTGGTCTTCACTAGCCAGCCATATTTGATTATAACCTGAAAAACCATCTAGCAGAGAAAATCTTTCTAATCCGGCTACAGTCTATAAGATTTGCTCCATTGATAGAAGAGGGTAATGATCCTTTAATGAATCTCTATTAAGATCTCTGAAATCCACATAGAGTCTAATGTCTCCATTCTTCTTCCTCACTGGCACTAGATTAGACACCCAGGTTGAGTGCTTGATTGGAAAAATAATCTTAGACTCTAGGAGTTTTTGTAATGCATCCATCATTAGGGTTTCAATTTTAGGATTTACCGGTCTCTATTTCTGATGAATAGGCTTTGATCCTTCAATGAGTTCTATGGTATGCTAGATAATATCTCTATTATAACCATGAAGATCATCATAGGTTCAAGCAATTACTCTATCATATTTGTTGCATAAAGAGATTAGCTTATCCTTTTCCTCTTGAGTAGTGATATTGCTTTCCTTCAGCTTTCTTCCCTTACTGACTTCAATTTTAGAATAGTCCTTTTTGCTTGCCATGAACTTCCTTTTGTCCAAGCTCGCATCATCAGGATCAAATAAATTTTGTTAAGTTATCAATCCTTTTGGAAGTTTATTAGATTTTAGTTGGATTATTTGATCACCCAATGCTTCCTCAATCTTAGGCTGCAACTAGTCTACAAATTCTCTAGACTGTTGTAAGAATAAGAGAACCTGGAAGTCATCATCAAAGACCCACCAATTTTTGTCATTGTCAAGGATCGATGGATGGATAATAACCTTCACTGCTTCATTATTGACCAGTAGATCACTCATTGGGTTAAACTAAGAGCTAATTTTTGCAGTCCTGTCTGCTTCAAAGTTCTGAGATCTAGGTACAACCTCTATATTGAAAGTATCAAATCCATCAATCAAGTCCCAAATTATGTGGCAATATGACCTCATTCTTACATTTTTTGCCACAAATTTCTCCTTGATATGTTTTACTACTAGCTCTAAATCACCTTTGACTCTTAGGTTCTTTACCCCTATCTTTTTAGCAAAGATTAGACCATGTACTAAAGATTTGTACTTAGCATCATTATTAGTATAAGGAAACTGAAAGTGTAATGCCCTAAAGATCTTTTCTCCCCTTGGAGAGGTAAGGAGGATACCTATTCCTGCTCCATTCTTACACCTAGCTCCATCAAAATTCAGGTTCCAGATTTTAGAGTCTTCATCAGAATCTAACTTCTTAACACTTTCATGACTCATAATTTCAGGTATCTCCTGATCTTTCTCAAAAATAACATATGTTCCCAAAACTCTAGAATTATAATTTCCATAAGGGTCACTCTGCATCATAGATACTAGCTGATTGTTCTCTTCTTTTTCATCAAGCGTAGTCCGCTCCCCTATGTCTTCTATAAAAGCTATGTCGTCCCTATTCATCATGGCATGAGATGCTTCAAATTTTTGTGTTGGTTCATTAGTGCTATGTTCTTTAGACAAAGGTTCAGACAGCACCTTCATCTTGGTACCATACTTAGTCCTCAAGATCAGGTGTGACCAATCTAATGACATGTATCCTCCTATTTTAGCAGTAAAATCTCTAGATAGGCATAACCCAAAGATATGGGGAATGTCAATGATTACTATATATTGTGAGACAGTTATATTTTGATAGGTATATATCTGTAATGGGAGTTTCCTAATGATTCCTATAGTCTAAACTAACATTCCATCTAATTGCATGACTCCTTTAGCAAGTGGCTCATACTTTATTTTCAGGGCATCTGTTATTTTCTTAGGCATGACAATAGTGCTTGCCCCTGAGTCTATCATGGAATTATGTAATAGTTTCTTTCCCACTATTAAGGTCAAATAAAAAGGGTCTAGCTTAGATTTACTTACTTCTTCCTTGGTGTTTAATAGAGCGGTTGTCCCTTGAGGTGGGGTATCTCTAATTTGAGATTTTCCCTTGTCTGTGACACCTTTTGTTTTAGCAAATTTTGGGTCAGCCTGAAACTACAGTGCTTCTTGCAATAGTAACCTCTGTTTAGGAATAGCCAACATGTCCCATATTGACACATTAGTAGGAGCCTTCTTCAACTACTCGACCACATTTATAGGCCCTAATGTGGGTGTTTTAGGATAGTAGGGATATCTTGCCCTTTCTACTATTGTATTGGAGACTCCTTGATTTTGAGCTGCCATAGATACTTCTTGTCTTGAAGTGGGAGTAAACTGAGCTTGGAATGAAGACCCTCTAGTCATTTCATTGGGGTTTACCTCAAGTTGATCAACCATCCTTCTCTTTGATCTAGTGAAGTAGTCAGACTGTACCATGGGCTTCTTGGAGGTTGACGCCTCATTGACAAACACTGAATCTTCTTCTTCAATCCATAAAAATAGGGCATGTTCTAGGGCAATCTCACCTTCCTACTTCATTGACATCCCTTGCATTTGGGCTACCATTTCTGTATTTTGAGCACCTAGTGATTGATATGGAAAAGACTCTGAGGACAAGGCAGTTTGACTCTCCATTCTTCTTTGCTCTGCTATCTTTTTTGTAAATTACCTATGGGACAATCTTTGGGCATATGTGCATTATTGCAAGGAAAACACCACACATTTGCTTCTTCTACCATATTATTTTTCCCAGGAACTATTTCCCTACCTAGATGAACTGGGACAGTTTGTAATGGTGTAGGCACTGTAACTAGCTAATTAGATGTCTGAGGATAACTTGGTCTCTATGAGCCTTGATACTGATTGGAATGATATGGAGGCATGTTCCCTTGAAATCCCTGGTAAGGAGGCTTTGGGTAAGAATTTTTCTATCTCTTAAGGTTAATGATCTCATTAGAAAAAGTTTTGAGAATACTCTTAACATCTTCCATTTTAGAGGGGGGAGCAGGAGGTGCTAAGGTAGTGGGTATTTGAGGTGTTGGAAAAGTGTACATAGATACAGGAGTTGTTGAAGTATTAGGGATTTCTTGTGGGAGAGGAATAGAAATTTATGGAAACATAGGAAAGGGGGGTCTTGGGGGCAACTTCCTAGCATCTATTAGACTATTCTCAGCTCTAACAGCTAATTCATATGCATCAGGTAGGGTTTGTCCTCCTAAGGACTGAATCATCACTGAAATATCAGAGTTAAAAGCCTTAAGATAGAAAATAATTGCCATACCTGATGATGGCCTAGCTATTGCATGAATCCTATCCCAAGTCTTTTGAAACTGGGTGTTGAAGTCTGTTATGGCTTCTTGAGGTGCTCTCTTTATGGTGATTCATTGTTGTAGCAAAGATGATTTGTCACTCTTTTCATTGAATCTTGCAAAGAACGCGTCTCCTAGTTGATCCCCAGTCTTAATAGAGTTCACAATCAAGGACCTGTACGAATCCAGAGCCTTCCCTTTGAAAGAAGCTACCAACAGCCTCATAGTAACATTTTGTTTTGTGATAAAGTGTATGGTACATACATCAGAAACATCTTGAAGATGTTTCACTGGAGTCTTTGAATCTTCTCCTGTAAACTTGGGTAATGCTTTCAAGGCATTAACAGGTATTGGATCCCACATGTCTGGTGGTGTTGGGAGAACAAGTGGGCTCCCATTGTTCCAATTTGCAAAGTTCTAGGGTGGAGCAGGGACTGCCATGATTCCTAGAGTTCTTGTTGATTGATTTGTTCTTCTTCTTGGAATAGCTACTAATGGAGGCAATAGGATCCCTGGATTAGCAACCGACCGGGCTCTAGTTGTTGGTCCATAACTCTAACTCCTTCTTGGTTGTTGGCTCATACACTCTTAATCAAGATCTTGTGAATGGTCCCACCGGGCATGCCAAAAACTATTGATGTTAAAATTGTCCAATTAAATCACCAAAAATGGGAGATTATGAAAACGTGGGATTGGATCTTAGAATAACCTCTAGATTTTAAAGAAGTTGGCTCTTCTCTAGGGTTTGTGAGTAAAGGGGAGAAAAAATAAGATTATAGATATAATATAAGATAACTTCCTAAGGCGATGTGCCAATAATATGTTTTAATTCAAATAAGCACAGTGATTAAATCCTTTAAAATTTTTGCTAAGTTAAAGAGCAATATGCATGATTAATATAAATAGAATATCTAACAAATTTATATTCAAAGGTTGAATTTATAGAACTTGCAAGAAAAACCCAGAAAACATCACAAAGTGCATAGAACAGAGACTTCTTTTCATTAATAGCTCAACAAAGTACATAAGGCATAGAGTATGCACAAATCCATAATGTTTCCCTTTCTTTAAAGGTAACTATATAGGCAAATGATATATATCTGGTCTAACAACACAAATCCTCTTAGCATATATTTCCTCCTCTTTGATCCATTAGAAAACTCCCCTATTTATAGCACAAAAATAAGGCTTCAGGGTCTAGCAACAGCCAAGACTTCTCCAACTGCCTATGAAATAGAACTGGCATCAACTGAAGATACCATTGGTAGCCCACGCACTGAAGATTTCCTTAGATTCATGACCTTTGCTTTGACTCTACTTGTTACAACAGACAGTTTGAGTTCTCTGATATGTTGGATTCTCCCGCTCATTTCCTATATTTCTATTGGTTGGCAGGCACATTAAATTGGGTCAACCCATGGTACTTCTATTAGTGCCATTAGGATAGGTGGCACCTTCTGAGGGCTTCAGAAAGACTCAAAAGATACATATGTGGCACTCTGGTACTCTTCAAGTGAGACATTTTCCAAATGATTCCTTAAACATGCACCATGTTGACTTTTAGCACTTTCTACCGCTTCCATTCTTAATAAAAGACTTAGCTTTTCATAACTCTTAGCGGGTTTCACCTATTTTAAAACCAGGACATGTGGTACCTTCACTCTGCTTCACAAAGCTTCACCAAAAATTTCCCTTGAAACATCCGCCACACTAACACGTGGTGTCATCCACATCTTTCATTAACTTTGAAGCTTGGGTCCTACCACAAACATAAGTTAGCTTATGACCCAAAAACACTTTAATAAAAGGGCCAAAGTACAAGGACATGCGACAAGCTCCACCTAATTCATATGGCAAGCTGGTAGGATTTTAAGATACCTTCACTAAAAACTTCCCTTGAATCTCTACCATGCCGACACGTGGCCTCATCTATTGAGACTCAAAACCTTTTAAAGGAAACAAGCAAGAAGCCCCTCGAACGCTGACACTTGGCATGTTTGACAGATATATAAAAAGACACATGACAAGTCTGCGCTCCTAAGTTTCTTTCCCACTATGCCTCTTCAAAACCCTGCCGCTATGACACGTGGCATCCATATGGGAGAAAATTGATACTTAGCAGATTCTTAGTCACTTATCGACGGAAATACTAGAAACAAATACACAACAAAATGTAGAGTTTTTTAATCTCTACACTTTCTATGCCAAAACTCTGCCAAATTTTCCATTGAAGAACAACACTTTGTTGAAGCTCTTGGATATATTTGAAGTTGCTATCATGGAGGCATTTGGTGGAGATTAGGAATCAAGATCTTGAGACTATCTTGCTCTTCCTAGGGTTTGTACAACCTTTTGTATAATCAGGAGAAGGGTTGAAGCCTCCAACATCAAGCTTGGAAATCCTCCATAGATATGGCTGCCTCACCTTCTTCTTCTACAAGTCTTCATTGCTCTAACCTCCTTGAGGTGATGTTATTGTTGTTTCATTGAGTGAAGCAAGGTGTTTATCTTTCCTTAATACTTGAGTCATCTAGGGTTTTACATTTTCTGCATACACATTTGTTAGATGAGCACACACTTCTTCATATCTTTATCATTGGCTATTGTTGAGGTAGGATTACTAAAAATGGGGCTTGACTGAGGCAATCTTCTATATAGCCACAACTATCTTTCTCCTCCTTTTGTATGCACAGGTTACATTCGATAAGATTCAACAGAAAGGAGTGACAAAAAGATAGATATTGCAGGTAGAATCATCATAGAGTTTTGAATTTTAGGATTGTGGAACTTCTAGGGCAAGGGACTTGTGTCCAATCCCACCTAAGAATTGTCTTGAGGATCTAGAAACCTATGGAGATTACCTGATATTTGGTACAAATGATTCTGATAGCTAGAAACCTTTGGGACAAAGGGACTAGCGTCCAAGCCTAATAGAACTTCACTTTCTAGGTGTACAATCTCTGTACCTTCTGCTATGTGTTTCTATGATATGTTTGTCTGTATTTGTGTCTAAAATCAAGTTATTACAGTCTGATTTGATAAGTTAGGGTTTCATGCTTAGTGAATGATATAAGCTAGTGAAAGCCTAATCAAAACATTTGCTCAGTCATAATTAGCATAAAAGGGAACCCTAGGAAATCAATAGCTTACCCCAAGCTTATTTCCTACTTCCCTAATGTTTAGCAAGTGAAAGAGTGGGGCTTGATTTGGTTTTTGATAACTATCTTGATCCCACATTTTTCCACTAAACAGATAGATATATTTCTTGTCTTGCGAATGCATAGTTTGGTATGATACTTCTCTAGTAAGGTGTATGGATGTTGTTGAGATCTTGTATTATTGAATCCTTGGTCCACATTGAGTTTCTGGCTTCTCCCCTGTAGTTGAAAGATGAATAGTTAACAGTGCTAAGTAGTATGAGTTGAATGGTTAAGTACTTGATGCATGCAGAGGCTCCTGACTAGTTTCTCCAAGTATGGAAGGTATGGAGAGATGTACCCTGATGTTTTTAATAATGACTTGTGGTCCATAACAAGTTTTCTTATCATTTTGCATGTGTTGAGGCTGACTAGGGACAAGTTACACGCTACATTCAATATTGATCTTGATGCCGACCTAATCAATGTTTCAAGGTGTTGGAGAGGATATATATATAAGATATAATTCATTTGAAATGTAATTAAGGTGAATGTGAATATGGCAAAGAAGAGGGAAGATATGAAATGCACAAATCAGTTTGAAGATATGTATTGAGCAAGAATAGTAGACTGCACCATTAGCATTAAACAGATGTGTTATCCATAGCAGTCTTTATATCTATATCCTCATTGTAAATCCAATAGTAGTGAGTTGAGCATTAGTAGTAGCTTCCTTGGGTTGTAACCCTAAATCAAAGTTGTAAATTAGGGAGTAGTAGCTTCCTTTAATTGAAGCCCTAAAACAATGTTGTGATACTTTTTACTGTGAGCATATTATATTGTGAGCTAATTCTCACCATGGTTTTTATTTGTTTTAGGGTTTTCCATGTAAAAAGAATGGTGTTTCATGTTGACTCTTGAATTGCATGTTTTCCCTTATATTTTCAAAGTTATTCATCTTTATCAGCAAATGTTTGGTTAAAGTTTTCATGTGTGTTGATTCACCCCCATCTCAACACCCTACTGTGTTCAACAGTTCTTGCCTTTCTTAGGCTTAGATAAGGCAATATTATTCCTAGTGAAAACTTTCCTGGGCTCTTTCCCCTCAAAATCCTTTACTATCCATTTCACAGCAAGGGATATGCCTTGAAGCTTCAGGTCTTTAAGCCCAAGACCCCTCATTTTCTTAGATACACAACACCAATTCCAACAAATTGCATGTCTCTTTTTATTACCTTTGCCATCAGACCATAAAAAATATCTAATGCACTTTTCAATCTTATTAATTTGATAACTCCTAAGCAACCAAGCCAAAGCAAAGTAAATGTTGTGATAAGTAAGAATCTTCTGACAAACCTATACTAAGCCAACAAGAGACAAAAGATGTGATTTCCATTTTTCATGTTTCTTTTCAATTTTATTCATCATGCATTCCCACATATCCTTAAGAGATGGATCAACTAAAAATGGAATCCCAAGATATCTTACAATCTTATTTGGACTAGCCCATTACCAACTGGAACATTTAAGCCAATTAGGAGGGAGTTCTTTCCAACTTAGAATAATGGATTTGTGATTTTTAATTTTAGCACCAAAAGCATCACAAAAAATAGATAATCTCTCAATAGTGTTCTTAAAGTTTTCTTTATTCAAATCCAAGAATAACAAAGTATCATCAACAAACTAAGCACTAATCAAATTATCTCTATTAGGGAGTACAATACCTTGTATATGAGGGGATATCAAATCAATCTTCAAAATATATTGTAGAACTGTTAGAAATGAAAGCAACACTACTTTAATGGAAATCTGATTGAAATAAATTTCAGCAATCTTTCAAGTGTGTGTTAACAATGGAGATTGTAACAAAACATAAACTCACAATACAAAAATATACCAGAAGCAGAATGAAGCACATAACACAAGTGTTTAACATGGAGAAAACCCTTTCAGGTAAAAAAACTCCACCAAGAAAAGAGGCCAAGTTGTATTATCTTCACAAAAGGAGATTACAAATATATTCACTTCCTCTATCCTCCAAACTTCACTCCGGTAGAACCTGGGTACCTATAAACTATTATATTCATCTCATCTACTATTCTATGGTTTTTATAGAATTTACACAACCTCAAGACATTAAATGACTTCTTACAAGCCCATAACACTTGTCAAGAGTCAACAATACAACCTTGGGCATCCATAGCCAAGAATAGGCTCTTACAAGGTCATAAATCTTGTCATACATGCATCCTACACTTGGGAAAATGTGTCCATGCAAGCTTGAACACCTTGGGGCTAAAAATAGCCACTTACAACATCTTATGACACGTCATATGCTATTATTAGTGTCATAGATTCTTATGACAACTTACAGTTGTCATAGAATCTCTTACACCTTACAACATCTATGACATGCGTTATAACACTAAAAATAGATTATTCCTCCACATGTGCACCCCACTTTGACCAATTACGATTTACCATAGTAAATGACATCTCATAACTACTGCCAGTAACTCTGGGACTTACTGTGCAGTAACTCCGTAATTACCATGGACAGTAAATAATTTTTACTTCTGCCGGTGAAACTTGTACATCCCTTATGGGTAATTACAAATAATAAATGGAATAATACAATAATGGGATTTACAAGGTTAATGGCACCTTAACCCGACATTCTCCCACTTGACATTATACATTGTAAATCAGCCCATAGGAAATCAAATAAAAAATAATCAAGCACTAGAAACAAGGCCCATGGCCTCTCTACACCACACGAACTTATCTATGCTCACAGGCTTGGTCAATGAATCTGCAACATTCTCGTCAGTGTCTATCTTCTTCAGCTCAATCTCTCCATTTGCAACCAACTCTCGAACAAAGTGATACTGGACATCAACATGCTTAGTTTGAGCATGATACATGGGATTCTTGGCCAAACAGATAGCACTCTAGCTATCACAACCAATCTGAATATTCCTGTAATCAAAACCAATACCTGTACACAGTCTCCTCAACCAAACTACCTTCTTAGAGACATGAGTAGAATTCATATACTCTACCTCTGTGGTGGACAAAACAACTGTGGGCTGCCTCTTACTCATCCAACTCACTGCACCTCCAAACAGAGTAAACACATAGCCACTAGTGGACCTTCGACTATCCAAGTCACCTACCCAATCTACATCAACAAAACCCTGTATGTCCATAGATTTATCAACACTATCAGTACTAGAATAAACTAAACAATGATTAGGAGTACCTGCAAGATATTTAAACACCCTCTTCACATAGTTCCAATGCTGTCTACCAGGGTTAGACATAAATCTACTCAAAACTCCCACTGCTTGGACAATATCTGGTCTAGTACAAACCATTGCATACATCAAACTCCCTACAACACTAGCATATGGCACATTAGACATATCCTCAAGATCATCCTCAGTCTTTGGACACATATCTAATGAAATCTTAGTACCAATGGGTAAAGGAACTCTAACTGGGTTACAGTCCTGGAAACTAAACCTCTGCAAAATAGTATTCACATACTTACTTTGTGACAACCAAAGCTTTCTATTAACTTTGTCCCTCCTAATCTCCATTCCCAAAATATAACTTGTAGAACCAAGATCCTTCATCTCAAATGCACCTGAAAGTTGGGCTTTAAGCTCACTAACCATACCCTTAGTATTGTTGAAAAACATGTCATCAACATACAAAGCAATAACTAGTATATAATCATCCACACAATGAATGTAAACACAATGATCCTCCTTGCTTCTAACAAAACCCAATTTCAAAACAAATGAATCAAACTTTTGATACCACATTCTGGGGGACTATTTCAGACCATAAAGAGACCTCTTTGACCTACAAACCCAATGTTCTTTTCCTTTTACTTCAAAACCTATAGGCTGTTGCATATAAATTTCTTCTTCAAGATCTCCATGCAAGAATACAGTCTTAACATCCATTTGCTCAATCTCCCAATTATAAGCTATAGTAATGGATAAGAGAAATCTAATAGAAGTCAATTTAGCAATAGGAGAGAATATCTCACCAAAATTAACTCCCTCTCTCTAGGAGTAGCCCTTGGCTACTAGTCTAGCCTTGTACTTCTCCAATGACCCGTTTGCTCCAAACTTCTTCTTGAAGACCCACTTACATCCTATGGCCTTTCTTCCTTTGTACAAATGAACAAGATCCCATGTGTTATTAGAGTCCAAAGCCATCATCTCCTCCTCCATGGCTAGTTGCCAAGACTCACTATCAT
This sequence comes from Cunninghamia lanceolata, assembly GCA_027924645.1. Lineage (NCBI taxonomy): Eukaryota > Viridiplantae > Streptophyta > Pinopsida > Cupressales > Cupressaceae > Cunninghamia > Cunninghamia lanceolata. Next base: position 21,741,322 of record BSBN01001807.1, on the reverse strand, counting down.
CTGCAGAAATAGCTTCCCTGTAGGATCTAGGTTCATCGTTAGTACTCAAAACAGCATATACACAATGGAAATCTAGTGGGCTATGCCTGTCAACTGGATTCCATTATCTTGTGGATCAACTCAAGGGTGGAGTAAGAGTCTCAACTTGTTCTTCTGCATGATCATCTACACCAACTTCTTCTATAACAACAGACTCATCTTCATTAGAACTACTCGAATCTTCTTCTTCTTCTTCACCCCCCAATCCATCATTCTGTTCTTCCTGAGGTGTATCTTGCTGCTCTAAATCAAAGTGCACCTTCTTTACCTTTTCATCTTTTTCTTTTGGCTACTCAAGTTCAGAAATAGCTCGAAGTTCCCTGAAAATAACATCTCTAGAAAAAATAATCCTACGGGTTAGTGGATTCCAAAGCTTATAACTTTTCACATTATCTCCATATCCAATGAATGTACATTTTTCATCCTTTGGATCCAACTTAGATCACTTTTCCTTAGGCACATGAACAAAAGTCTCATAGCCAAAAACCCTTAAATGTGAAACAGAAGGTTTCTTACTTGTCCATACTTCATAAGGTGTCGAATCAAGAGCCTTACAAGGAGATCTGTTTATCAAGTAGCAAGTAGTACACACAGCCTCTGCCCAAAAGCATTTATCCAACTGTGCATCACTAAGCATACTTCTGGCCCTTTCCATAATTGTTCAGTTCATCCTTTCTACAACACCATTTTGTTGTGGTGTATACGGAGTTGTCTTTTGTCTGATTATACCTGCATGCTTGCAAAACTCATCAAATTCCTTAGAGCAATATTCCCCTCCATTATCAGATCTTAATACTTTTATCTTTAAACTTGATTGGCTCTCTACTATGACTTTGAATTCCTTAAACTTAGTGAAAACTTTAGATTTATGCTTCATAAAATAAATCCATGTAAATCTGGATACATCATCAATGAAGGTTACAAAATAATGAGATTTTCTGATAGATTCATTATCCACAGGTCCAAACACATCCGTATGAATAATTTATAACTTCTCTTTTGCTCTATTGCTTCCTGAAGGAAATGATTTTCTATTTTGTTTACCAAACACACAATGCTCACAAAAAAAAGTACACATCAGAATAAGAGAAACTGTCCAACAAATTTTTATTCTTAATAGTTTTCAATACATTATTGCTTGTGGGGCCCAATCTATGGTGCCACAACATACATGTATTTTTAGTAGTGGCCTCAAATACATAGGAGGCATTACAAACTGTAGTGGCTTCAAGCTTAAACAAGTTCCCAAATCTCTTCCCTTTCGCTACCACCAAGTTCCCTCTCACTAATCTGTAGCCATGCTTGTCAAATGTCACATGCATTCCCAAATCATTCAACTTTGAAACTGAAATCAGATTTCTAGATAATCCAGGAACATGCAAAACACCAGGGAGGGTTTTAATCCTTCCATCACTGAAACACAACAATAACTTTCCTTTCCTGACAATTAGATATGTAGAGTTGTCACCAAGGTAGATATTACCTCCATCATATTCTTCATATGAGGAGAACTATTCCTTATGTGGGGTCATATGAAATGAGCATCCTGAGTCAATCAACCAGTAATCATTAGAAACAAGATTACATGTAGAAAGTAAAACTTATTCACCTGCATTCGAGGTCTTATCCGAAGCACTCTCCCACTGTTTCTTGGGATTTCTGCACTCCTTCACATGTCCCCTTTTATCGTAGTTCCAACACTTAACTCTGTTCTTTTTACCAGGAGTCTTAGACCAGACCTTGGACTTGTCCTTAGCCCCTTTCTAATCCCCTTTAGGTCCCCTTTCCTTAGACCTTCCCTTGACACTGAGAGCATCCCCTGAACTATCTGAACTCTTCTTCCTTAATTCCTGTGACAGTAGCACTAAAACAAGAGCATCCAACTTCAGATCTACGAGGTTAGCAGTGATAGCAAAGATAACATTCTCCCAAGACTCAGGTAAAGAACAAAGAAGTAAGATACATTTATCTTCCTCACTAACCTTAAAATCTACTGAATCAAGTTGACTCACTAACAAATTAAAAGAATTTAAATGCTCTGCAATTGATTCACCTTCTCGTATTTTCATGGAAAACAATTTTCTTTTTAAATAAAGTTTATTTACCATACTCTTGGATTGATAGATCTCACCCAACCATTTCCACAACTTGTATACAATCTCTTCCTTTGCGACATTCAATAGGACAGAGTCTGAAAGACACAACCGGATGGTTCCCCGTGCCTTCTTATCCAATCTATCCCACTCATCTTGAGAGACATCGTCAGGTTTCTTCTCTTTTTGGAAAGCCAACCATTGGTTTATTTCTTCCAACAAATCTTCCATTTTTAGCTTCCACAACTCATACCTCATTCCGTTGAACTTCTCAATGTCCATTTGAGAGGTTGATGCAACAGTGGATGCAGCCATAATAACAACACAAGATCTGTAAAACAAATGCAACCACATCTCCCATTGTAGCTATAGCTTCCACACTACCACCCAAGAGTCAAAGCTAGCTACCAAATGTTAGAAATGAAAGCAACACTACTTTAATGGAAATCTAATTTGAATAAATTTCAGCAATCTTTCAAGTGTGTGTTAACAATGGAGATTGTAACAAAACATAAACCCACAATACAAAAATATATCAAAAGCAGAATGAAGCACATAACACAAGTGTTTAACGTGGAGAAAACCCTTTCAGGTAAAAAACTCCACCAAGAAAAGAGATTACAAATACATTCACTTCCTCTATCCTCCAAACTTCACTTTGGCAGAACCTGGGTACCTGTAAACTATTATATTCATCTCATCTACTATGCTATGGTTTTTATAGAATTTACACAACCTTAAGATATTAAATGACTTCTTACAAGCCCATAACACTTGTCAAGAGTCGACAATACAACCTTGGGCGTCCATAGCCAATAATAGGCTCTTACGGGGTCATAAATGTTGTCATACATGCATCCTACACTTGGAAAAATAAGCCCATGCAAGATTGAACGCCTTGGGGCTAAAAATAGCCACTTACAACATCTTATGATGCGTCATATGCTATTATTAGTGTCATAGATTCTTATGACAACTTACAATTGTCATAGAATCTCTTACACCTTCTTACAACATCTATGACGTGCATCATAACACTAAAAATAGACTATTCATCCACATGTACACCCCACTTTGACCAATTACTATTTACCATAGTAAATGACATCTCATAACTACCGCCAGTAACTCTGGGACTTACCATGCAGTAACTCCGTAATTACCGTGGATAGTAAATAATTTTTACTTCTGCCGGTGAAACTTGTACATCCCTTATGGGTAATTACAAATAATAAATGGAATAATACAATAATGGGATTTACAAGGTTAATGGCACCTTATCCCAACAAGAGCATCAACAACAATAACAAAAAGAGTAGGAGCCAGTGGCAACCCTACCTTATAGATCTTTGAAGGAAGATTGGATCAAATAAATTCCCATTAACATCAATTTGTGTGGATGCATCCTTAAACAAAATATCAACCCATCTATAGAATGACTCAGGAAAACCCAAGGCCCTCATTATTGTCAACACAAAAACCCATTCTATCCTATGATATACCTTTTCAAAGCCTAAGAAAATTATACATGCCTCTTGTCCAATGTACTTTGACCGGTTAAGACCTTCCCGACTAGTGACCAGATTCTCCAAGATGTATCTCCCATTTATGAATCTTGTTTGATTCATAGAAATGATTCTATTCAATATTTCTATGAGTCTATAGACAAATATTTTAGCTAAAATTTTGTATGAGGAGTTGAGTAAAGTAATTGGCCTTCAATTTTTTATCAGTGTTCTATCCCCTTCTTTGGGAAGTAGTTTAATCAATCCTCTGTTAATGTTACCACCCAATGATCCTTTATCAAAAGCTTCCTCATAAACCTCTTTCGAAACTTATGTAATCCACTCATAATTTGTTTTGTAGAATTTAATTGGTACACCATCGACACCAAGAGACTTTCCCACCTTGAAGGACTGAATAACATTGCCAATTTATTCTATAGAAGTCTCCTTGCTCAACTCCTCTCTATCCTCATCTAAGAGTTTATTTGGAATAATACTACTACAAAACCTTCTAGCCTCCTTACTATGGTCATTTTCCTTAGATGAAAAAAGTGCATTATAAAACTAAAAGAAGGCATCCCCCAAAATATTAGATTCGTTACTTAAGTTCCCATTCACTAAAATAGGACCAATTTTTTCTCTTCTTTTCTTAGCTTTCAGGATGTTAAAGAAGTATTTGGACCCTTTGTCACCTTCATTCAGACATTGCATTTTATCTATGATTTTAGCTCCCCAATTTTTGAAATTTTGAATAACCCTCAACCTATGTTTAGTCTTAGCCAATTCTTCTATACCCTTCTCATCCACAACATTATCCTGAATGCCCAATTCTATTTCAAGGAGTTTACCCTCAAGACTATCTTCTTCTTTTCTTCTATCTAGAGCTCTCTTCTTACCAACAATTTGCAATATTTATCTCCAAACCTAAATCAGTGAATCCCATCTAACAATAGTGGAGCTTCTAAATAAACTTTTGATAATCATTCTAACTTTTTTTATTCCATTTGAACAATCTGAGTCCTTAAGGAGGCAAGTGTTTAATATGAATAGCTGCAACTTGTTATTGGGTCTCTTTGGATGTGATATTTGGAAATGATACAAATACAGATAGGAGAATGATCAAACATGGTCTTAGCAATTACTTGTATGGGGAACTCATCATGCTTTCACACAATATCAAACATATCTTTATTCAAGTAGAATCTATCTAATCTAGAGTATACTCTCCTACCCATCCCTTGATTATTGCACCATGTAAACCAAACTTTCTTTTTTGATCCTCTAAGCTTCTCTAGAGGGTCATCAATGTTGAGAGTTCTTTTCATTTTATACAAAAATACATTTCCTTACCTTTCCATAATAGGTCATTTCGACCTTGCTTATCTTGATTGTTCTCAATCATATTAAAATCACCAGCCACAATCCAATGTATTTTAGGAAATGAAACTGACATCCAATTAAAAAAACTCACACTTTCTTTGTAGTCATTACAAGCATATAAAGAATAAATACCAAAAGTAAATTTATAAACCTCCAATCTGACCCAAACAACTCTATTGCATGGAGAAACCCCCTGATCCACAACATGGGGCACCCATTTATCACTCAAATAAATTGTAGTACCACCTTTACCTTTATCATGGTTAGTATGGAAAGCATAAGAGCCCCTCCAAACAAAATTTAACACATGTTTGAGAATGAAACCAATAGATTTTACCTCTTGAAGGCAGAGTCATTTATTCTATTTCAAAATCACATACTAAAGTAATGGATAACAAGAATCTAATAGAAGATAGCTCAACAACATGAGATAAAATTTCACTGAATTCAACTCACTCTCTCTAGGAGAATCCCTTGGTCACCAATGTAGCCTTGTATCACTATGTAATATAGGAAAAGTGGGAATAGGGTTAATTTGATGATATACCTAGATCCTCCTTTCACTACACACAATAAAGGACATTTAACCAAGTTGAATCACAACTTTTACAAGAGGATTCACCTATAGGTTGGTTGTCACTTGTAATGATAGGGAAATTTGGAAAGATGTGCTAGGGAAAAACTAGGTTTACAATAAAAAAAAGAAAACTATAAAACCCTAACTACAATAGAAAGCAAGCAAAATTAGAAAATCATCAAACAAACATGAAAAACAGCTAAAAATCTAAGCTACTCTTGACTAACTTCTATTGTCCTCCTCATCTTGCATTGTTTGTTCTCAGATTTGTAGGTTTATGCAACATCTTGAGAAGCTCATGGGTGTGTTAAGAAAGATTTTGGAGGGTTTTAGAGAGGAAAAAATGGAACCAAGAGCATAAGAGAGCTTAAGAAAATGTCTTCTAAGAGGTGAAAATGGAGCCAAATGAGGTGTTTTATAGAAGAGGGATTTTGAATGGAGGGCCAAGATTCATTATTGACTTGGAGCCAAAATGAAGGGCTAGGATGAGTTAGGGTTTTCTCCTCACAAGAGGACAAAAGTGAATTTAAAATTCACAAATATGATGAGATGGAGGATGATTAAATTAAATAAACTTGATTAGTTTATTTAATTCATTTGAGGAAGGGGACATGTGAAAGGGGATTTTTGATGGGATTGATTTATTTATTTGAATAAATCAGGTGAAGGGAACATTAGGATGGTGAATGACTAATTAATTAATTAATTAAATTCAATTATTTAATCATAGAGGCAAATTAGGGAAAATTAGTGGATTGTGGAGGAAATTAGGGTTTTGCAAGGGATGGACACTTTTAGGTGTCTACATTTTGCCTATCTTTGAGATGATGTTTGAGATGATGAGAATTATGTCAAGAAACATCATTTCAAAGAAGCTAAGGAAATGGATAGAGGAAATGAATGGTGAAAAGATAGGATGATGATTCCCCGTCGAGAGGATAGGTAGGTTGGACAAATACGGGTAGGCTCTCGAAATGAAAGGGATTGGTGAAGGAAGAAAAATAAGGAGGATGGATAGAAGAAATGAATGATATGAGAGAGAGAGATGGTGGGGGAATGAAAGATTGGGTAGAAGAATGGGAATAATATCTTGCTTTGATAGATTTTTGAACTTCTCATTTGTAATTTTTCTTCTTATCATCATAGAACTTATTATGCCAAAGGATGACAATCACTGTGGCATGACAAAGGCCAAAGTGGAAAGTGTAGTCCCTTGTGAAACAGGCATGTGATAGACAAGGAATGACTGACTCAGACTAGAATCTATGATACCTTGTCGGAACATGCGATGAGATAACTGTGAGGTGTCGAAGTCCTTATGCAAGGAAGCATTTGCTCTTTCCAATACATAGGATGCCTTTGATTCACACCTAATGGAATCCCAATCACATGCAAGGCACCAAGTTGCCCCAATCATTTTCCCAAGACAAACCACAAGCAACAATCAAAGAAAAAGGTCTCGCCCTATCCTCGCTTCTCTTCATCACTTAGGGACTGTCTTGAGAAGCATAAGAACGAGACTGCAAACAATCCAAATGAAAGATAAGACAAACTAGATGAACAACTTGTTGGAACTTTTGCCAAGTGATATGTGTTTGATTGATTAGTTATGATGAGATGAAGAAGAAGCCTAGTTTCAAGAAAGAAGCATGTCGTATAAGATGCCTGGTCTAACTTCAACAATGTAACATCCTGTATAAGGCAAGTGATTGATTGAGAATGGAGAAGGAGCCTAGTTTTAGGAAAGAAACATGTCGTATAAGACTCCTGGTCTAGTTTTGATAATGTACCTGTCTAAGGAAAGTGATTGATCGAATGACACTAGTGTTGTTGGTCATACGAACAACACTAGGGTTTGATTGATGATGTTTGATAAATGACACATGTCGCATAAGGGATAGAATCTTGGTTTTGACTATGCCCCATTCCGTGTAAGCTATGTGATAGACATATGATTATCACAAGGCGATTGATTGATTTGACTGATTGGATAGCTTGACTTTGTTGATTTTGGAATTAGTTTTGAAATGGGTGTTGCTGTGAAAGATCGACTGTCTGATCAAAGTGTCCATTTCACGAAAGGATGACTTATTATGATGGTTGACTCAACAGACCTAAGGGATTGACCTAATGCCTCGGGGGCGTATCGAAGATGGCCTTGCATACATGAAAGCTCAGAGGTGACATAGTTTGACCATGTGGACTGTGGATGATTTGAAGAACTAATTTGACTGATATGATGATGTGATTGATTAGGAGAAATGATTTGAAGAATGATTGGGATAAGTAATGTGATGGATTGAATTGGTTTGAATGAATGGATTGATGAGTTGATTGATTTTATTGCTTGGTTTTTTTTGACCAGTTATTTGATTTTTTTGTGATTTTTGATGATATTTGATGTTTTTTGGTGTTTTTGAAAATATTTGAATGTTTTTGGTTTTTTGGAATATTTGGATGTTTTTGGTTTTTTTGAGAATATTTGATTTTTTTGGTTTTTGACATGTTTTGATTTTTTTGGGTTTTTGGGATGTTGTGATTTTTGTGTTTTTGAAAATATTTGATTTTGAAAATGTTTTATTTTTTGTATTTTGATGATGTTTTGATTTTTTTTTTGTATTTTTGGACTGTTCTGGTGAATGTCAAGGGATGACAATTTGAATAGCCTTTTTGCTAGATGCCAATGACAAGGGGAAACCCAGTCGAGGTGCAAGGAATTGGATGAATAGATAAAAGGGGTGGGCGATAGTGGATGGAATGGGTGTATGTGTAAGAGGGAAAGGATGTGATCTCCAAGGACTATGTTGCATAGGAATAATATGGCCCATTAAAGGTAGTATGCTTAGGATTTTTCATGACAGTGCTTATGACCATAGGGTAGTGATAGGAAAGGATGAGGTATGCCAAGAGATACCCAAGACATGTTTCAACATTTTGTCCCCATTTCTTTATCAAGATCAAAAGAGGAAGGGAGAATGAATGGACTCGATAGGCTAGGTGTATGTATATGGATGGAGGGAAATGACATGATAGAATAAAAATAATAGGATGAAAGTGATATGTTGGATGAGAGAAGGTGCCCCCAAGTGTAAGTGACGTAGAAGATCAACTTACACATGACTCCTGTTTGCTAGGTTTTCATCATGGTACTTATCCAAGGCCCCTGTTGGTGCAGAGGCACCTACCTAACAGCTGGCCTCCATGAGGCAGTTAGTTGTTATAGGTCTTGTTTATGTTTCCAAGAAGGTCTGTTAAGACCAATTGCATGTAATAAGGTCACGCTGATCATGATAAGATCATGCTGACCATGCTTTTACTATTTTTAGTTAAGTTTGTTAGAACAGCTGTCATGCTGTAGGGTCCGGTTGGATCTCTCAGCCGCCTGGAGAGTTCCCAGCCGCTTGGAGTTGGGTCAGTAGTACTCGTAGGGAAATCTATTTAAGCATGGGGATCGGTCGATATTGCATACAGATAGAGATATCATCAATCAGGCTTTGCTGAGAGGGAGAGCAACTGAATATTGTAATAGCATCTTTGAAAGCAATAAAGAGATCCTGTTTGTGTTCTTTATCTGGTTGGATTCCATTGTTTAATCGTTTTGCTGATCTGGTGGTTTCATGGACATGCTGATCCATTCCACCGGTTGATTCGTCGAATCGGTGGAATGGCTGTGTATAGTAGGTTAGGATGTAGTTTGTGTTTTCTGTTGGTTCGCATGCAGGTGTGCAGGATCGCGGTCGAGAGGTATTGAGAAACCTAGCATCCTCATGTGCTAGGTCGAGTTGATAAGGTTGAGTTGGAAGATCACCCTGAGAGTGGATCGGGTCATCCCTGGAGGATCGGCGAAGTGAGATTTCGCTAAGGTTGGGAGTTCGTCAAGACGGCATCATCAGGATATCTCTGCAAATATCCTGCAGTCAGTTTGGGTATCGTCATCCGGATAAGTGAAGATGAACATGATGCAGCTGAGTGCATGAAGTGTGAGTTCGTCGGGGTGATCATCATCAGGAGTTGCCGAAGAGGAGTGCATCGGCTTAAGGTGAAGATCGGGTTATGAAACTAACGAAGTTTACATGTTGCAAGTACATCAGGATGTTGTAAGTCAGATAGATACTCAGTGTATATATCGCCGTCAGGATCATCTTCTGTGAATGCCCATCATCCGCATATCGCTAGCAGATGCGGGAGTGAAAGTTTGGTTTTTTGGCTAAGTGTTGAAGAGATCATCAGGATATTGGGTGACGTCATCGTCATCAGGATATGACGTCATCGTCATCAGGATATTGAGATATCCCCCTATGCGAGTTTATCCTGCCGTTGTTAAGTGCTTGTGTATCGGCGTAGGCAGGAAGTCACGAAACATCATCAGGAGGTTTCGAGAGAACCGGATAAACCATATCATGATGCTGTTGTTTGTATCGTCGGCTAGCGGAGCATCGAAGGGAAGGTGCTGAAGTGTTCGTCATCAGGATATTTGGAACAACCAGATATTGGATATCCTGCTGACGAAGAGAGTGTCGCATATCATGATGAGGCCGCTAGTGTTTGGAGCCCGATGAACAGTGCAACAGGAGGATGTTTGTGCCCGTTGAATATCATGATGATGATGATAGGCGACAGGCGGAGGAGGTGAACAGTAGTCGGCAGGAGGATAATTGTGATCGTCCGAAATATGATGATGATGTTGGTGTTTTTAGGAAACATGATGATGATGCTAAGCCGATAGGGATTTTTATCATGCTATTTGTATTGTTGGCAGCTCCTTCCTGTTAGTTAGTTTCCGTTGCGTTTTGCTCTGCATCATAGTGGTATCAGAGCAAAGGTTAGGATCTTCTGGAAAAGAGAAGCAGGATGTCAGATGAAGAAGGAACATCTGAGGTTCCAGCAAGGATGACCAACGCTGAGTTGGCAGTTCTGGTGAAGAAACAGATTGCAGAAAGCAAGGCTGTGAAGGCTCAGAATCAGGAGTTGAAAGATGAGTTAGCAAAGTTGAGGAGCAGAGTAGGTTCTGGTAGAGAAGAAGATAGGGAAGAAGAAGAGATCCCTAATTGGAGCGAGGAGGTCGTTCCTGCAGACCAGAGACCACTGTTGAACGCCCTCAAGGCCATGGAGAGGAGAACCATGGATGTGAAACTGGATTTGCCAGTGTTTACAGGTAAGATGGACCCTGATTCCGTAATGGAGTGGATAGACTGTTTGAACAATTTCTTTGTAACAGAGGAGATACCAGAACAACAGAGAGTGAAGATAGCACAGTCAAAGATGAAAGAAGCTGCCTTGACATGGTGGAATTTTGTTCAAGATGACAGAGTACAGGAAGGAAAACGTAGAGTTGCCACATGGAAGAAGATGATGGCATTGGTAAAGGAAGCTTATATTCCATTGGATTACAGTATCCAATTACACAAGAGGAAGCAAAACTTGAAGTAGAAGGAGCTAGATGTCAGCTCATATATAGAAGAATTCATGAAACTCTGTATGAAGACAAAGGTGAAAGAAAGTGAAGAAGAGAAGGTAGCCAGATACCTTAATGGATTGAGGTTTAATATTCAGGATGATTTAAGTCTGCATACTCCAGATACAGTCCAGAAGTGTTTCCAGTTGGCATTGAAAGTGGAAGATAAGTTGAAGAGAAAACAAGAACAAAACAATAGAGGAAGAGGATCAGCCCATAGAACAAGGCAAACCAATGAGAGTCAAGAAGACACTGGTAAAGGACAGGGACAGTCTGATTTCAGAGGTGGATGGAAAGGTAATAGAGGCAGATTTGGAAGTGGTAGAGGTTCTACTACATTTTCAGGGAAATGTTACACCTGTGGTGAGTTTGGTCATCCATCTTTCAAATGTCCAGAGAACAAAGGTTCATCATCCAGAAATGATAGAACGAGTGACAAGAGAGTACAACTTGTGCAAGAAGAGAAAGAAGAGAAAAGTGTGCAGAGTCCAAACATTTATCAAAAGGATCAGGAGGCTGATGATTGTGGATACCCAGAAAGTGGAGAGTCCCTACTGATGAGAAAAACAGTGATTACCATGAAGGTACCTGACAAAGAATCCCCACACAGAAGAGCTCTTTTCAAAACCACATGTAAGAGCAAAGGTAAAGTATGTAAGGTTGTCATTGACACTGGTTCAACAGACAACATGGTATCTCAGGAGATGGTGGGTAAACTGAAGTTGGAAAGGTTTCCACATCCACACCCTTACAAGGCATCTTGGGTGAGTGATAGTCATTCACTTTTTGTCTCTGAACAGGCATATGTGGATTTCCAGATTGGAGCATATTAGGATAGAATTTTGTGTGATATTTTGCCCATGGAATGTTGTCACCTACTGTTGGGTAGACCATGGCACTTTGATAGAAGGGTACTGTATGATGGGTATGCTAATACCTACACCATCCAGAAAGATGGAAAGACTATTAAGTTGATGCCCTTACAGGAAGCAGCTGCAGCACAGAAGGCAGCCAAAGTCATTTTAATGGGAAAGAAGGAATTTGTGTAGATGCCTAGAGGAGCAGGCATAAAGGCAGTTCAGGACACTGCAGGGAAAGGAGTTGTTAAAGACAACAAGCTGAAGAAAGTTTCAGTTGTGACTGACAGAGGTCAGCAACAGGTGCAGAAACAGGTTTGCACACAGCAACCAGTTCCGAAGAATGACAAGGATGTTGTCATAGTTGGGACTATTGCTTGTCCTATAAAGATTGACAGGAAGATAGAGTTGAACATTTCAGAAGTACAAGAGGCAGTTCAGAAAGAGGTTCTGGTCAGGCAACCTGACACTCACAAGGTATGTGAGAGAAAAGCCTACATTGACAGGCATGAGGATTTACTTGCCAGAAAGCAAGTTACAATTCAGAAGTCTTGGAGCAGCCAAGAGCCAGCAGAGGATAAAGCTGGAACAGGTCAGAAGACTGGCAAGGCAAAGTGTAAAGGTGGAGGACTTCCATATCCTAACTCATGGGACATGAGTTATTTTCTTTTGGGGAGTATGGTGCAGAGGCACCTACCTAACAGCTGGCCTCCATGAGGCAGTTAGTTGTTATAGGTCTTGTTTATGTTTCCAAGAAGGTCTGTTAAGACCAATTGCATGTAATAAGGTCATGCTGATCATGATAAGATCATGCTGACCATGCTTTTACTATTTTTAGTTAAGTTTGTTAGAACAGCTGTCATGCTGTAGGGTCCGGTTGGATCTCCCAGCCACCTGGAGAGTTCCCAGCCGCTTGGAGTTGGGTCAGTAGTACTCGTAGGGAAATCTATTTAAGCATGGGGATCGGTCGATATTGCATACGGATAGAGATATCATCGATCAGGCTTTACTGAGAGGGAGAGTGACTGAATATTGTAATAGCATCTTTGAAAGCAATAAAGAGATCCTGTTTGTGTTCTTTATCTGGTTGGATTCCATTGTTTAATCATTTTGCTGATCTGGTGGTTTCATGGACATGCTGATCCATTCCACCAGTTGATTCGTCGAATCGGTGGAATGGCTGTGTATAGTAGGTTAGGAGGTAGTTTGTGTTTTCTGTTGGTTGGCATGCAGGTGTGCAGGATCGCGGTCGAGAGGTATTGAGAAACCTAGCATCCTCATGTGCTAGGTCGAGTTGATAAGGTTGAGTTGGAAGATCACCCTGAGAGTGGATCAGGTCATCCCTGGAGGATCGGCGAAGTGAGATTTCGCTAAGGTTGGGAGTTCGTCAAGACGGCATCATCAGGATATCTCTGCAAATATCCTGCAGTCAGTTTGGGTATCGTCATCCGGATAAGTGAAGATGAACATGATGCAGCTGAGTGCATGAAGTGTGAGTTCGTCGGGGTGATCATCATCAGGAGTTGCCGAAGAGGAGTGCATCGGCTTAAGGTGAAGATCAGGTTATGAAACTAACGAAGTTTACATGTTGCAAGTACATCAAGATGTTGTAAGTCAGATAGATACTCAGTGTATATATCGCCGTCAGGATCATCTTCTGTGAATGCCCATCATCCGCATATCGCTAGCAGATGCGGGAGTGAAAGTTTGATTTTTTGGCTAAGTGTTGAAGAGATCATCAGGATATTGGGTGACGTCATCGTCATCAGGATATGACGTCATCGTCATCAGGATATTGAGATATCCCCCTATGCGAGTTTATCCTGCCATTGTTAAGTGCTTGTGTATCGGCGTAGGCAGGAAGTTACGAAACATCATCAGGAGGTTTTGAGAGAACCGGATAAACCATATCATGATGCTGTTGTTTGTATCGTCGGCTAGCGGAGCATCGAAGGGAAGGTGCTGAAGTGTTCGTCATCAGGATATTTGGAACAACCAGATATTGGATATCCTGCTGACGAAGAGAGTGTCGCATATCATGATGAGGCCGCTAGTGTTTGGAGCCCGATGAACAGTGCAACAGGAGGATGTTTGTGCCCGTTGAATATCATGATGATGATGATAGGCGACAGGCGGAGGAGGTGAACAGTAGTCGGCAGGAGGATAACTGTGATCGTCCGAAATATGATGATGATGTTGGTGTTTTTAGGAAACATGATGATGATGCTGAGCCGATAGGGATTTTTATCATGCTATTTGTATTGTTGGCAGCTCCTTCCTGTTAGTTAGTTTCCATTGCGTTTCGCTCTGCATCACCTGTTTTCTAGGTTTTCACCGTTGGACGAAGGGATTTCTCTTTACTATTTTGACTTTTTCTTCTTTTTATGACTATTTTGACTTTTTTTGTTGTTTTTTGACTTTTGAATGGGAGTATGGATATGAGGGACCGAGTGTCTAGTGCCATGAAAGGTGATAGTCCCATTCGAGAGTGAAGTTGTTGCATGGACCATGTCAAGGTGCTCATTGATGTTGGTAAGGGAGAGTGCATGAAAGTGAGATGGATTAGGCAAATAGTGGGTTATGGAGGGAACGATAGTGGATTATGATGTGGATTATGTAGGAACGAAAGTGGATTATGATGTGCATTATGTGGGATTTATTTAGGGATTAGAAGTGGATTATAATGTGGATTATGTAGGGAATGGAAGTGGATTATGATGTGAATTATGTGGGATTTATGTCAAAGCATGGACCATAGAGAGATGATAAGGCAAGTATGTAGGGTAATGATGGAATGATGGGGTGATGGAGGTGTGAAAAGGAATCATGACCAATGGTTGCACACATCATGATAAACATGGAAGCTTGTGAGTGGATGGTGGTGTAGGAAGCAATGGTGATGTTTGCTTAATGGATGGATGATTGAGTGACTTGGGAACCCACATAGACTTAGTATTTGTATGATTTTTTCTTTTCATGTGGGTTGGAGGAATTTGATATTTTTGAATGGAATGGATGGAAGAGGATGGTTGGAATTTTTGAGATGTGGATGCCTCATTTGACTTGCATTTTTGTTTAGCAACCAATACCATTTTGCTTTTGGACTTTTCTTTTGAAGGTATGGGCTTTGATGGATTTTTTGAATGTATTTTGTTTTCAGTATTTGAATTGATGCCTAAGGCATCAGGACCCTTAGGATTTTTGACTTTATAGGTGGAGGCATCCAAATGTTTACTTTTGAATCCCATGGGATGGATGGAATAAGTGGAAGCTTTATGTTTATAGGATGTGTTCATTTGTTGGTCATGACTAGGAATGTAAGGGTATTTATGAATGATTGGGATATTAGGTGTTGGAAGCAATGGAGGTAAAGTGGATGGTGGGACACACAAAGTTGGAAGTAGAGGAGGTAGATTTGATGGTGGCAAGTGTATGGTCAAATGTTTTGACATTTATAGGATGATGTAGGTGGAATGGCAACATATGTTTTAGGAATGTGATGGGATGTGTGATGGAAAGGGGTAGACTTAGGAGGAATGGTGGAAGTACCAACAACATTAGATTGTTGACCTTGAGGTGTGTGTCCAAGGCCATATGAGTGAGGATGGACATTGACATTGATTGGCTCCAAAGTACTTGGTTTTAGAGTATGGGAATGACAATGAGACTATGTGTGGTATGGACACTAGACACGAGTTTGTTATTTGATGGAGAAGGTGAAGTGGACAAAGGTTGTTGTGTTCCTAAGGAAGAACACTCATGAATTAAGGAGGATAGGCCGAGGGAATACGATGGTGGACTTGAAGTGGGGTGGATAGTGGATGATGAAGGATCGTTAGGATCTTTATTATGTTCATGTAGATCCAAGTTATTGGTTTGATCTTCTATGTGTATTTGGGAGGCACATGTCTCATCGTAGGGAGTGGATGTTTGTGCATCATGAATGGGTGAGGTGGCAAGCTCTTGACCATGGAATGCATAGAGTTGGCTAAGTGGATCATCATGGCCCTCTTGATCATAAGTGGGATCGTGATCATAAATGGAATCTTAATCATGGAAAAGATAAAGTGTGTTATGAATAGGAGCAATAAGAAGACATTGATCTTGATGTGGATGAGGGGGTAATGTTTCTTCATGCTTAGGATTGGACCCTTGAGATAGATCTTGTCTTTGAGTGGAAGAGGGTGGCTCTTGGATAGGTTTGATAAGTTGTTGACCACATGATGGGGTTCAAGGATTGTACATGGTATTCAAAGGTTCTTTGATAGGTGCAAGCATATGTGTTGTATGACATGGCGATAGTTGATCCCTTGCTAGTAACCCTTGGATCACATCCTTGGTAGGTAGGTGGGTAATGGAAGGATAATGTAGTGGATGGAAATTGAAGGTAGATGATGTGGACTCGGATTAGGAGTGCGGTGGTAGAATGTATTCATGATGGGTGAGGTAGACTTATGTTCCCCTTGTCAAAGTTGGCATGAGAATTTAAAGGCACTTTGTCTTGTTGCCATAGTGGGCTTGGATAAGCTTGCGAATAGGTTTGGGGTACTAGAACCTTGTTCTCTAGGATTGTCATGGAATGATGCATCTCTTTATATCATTGTATGTCTTCTCGTAGGATTAGGACCATGTTGTGCGTGACTAGGATGAATGATGAGATGGAATGATTAGGATGAATGAGATGTGATAGAGTGTGGGATTGGTTGGATGATTAGATGGGTGATTAGGGATGATTAGTTTATGGTTAGGGTTGTGATGATTAGGATGAATTTGATTGAATGATATAATTAGAAAGTATGATTAGGGTGTGAAGCTTGAATGAGGAAGATATGAGTAGGATGTGATTATGATGATGTCGATTAAAATGACAAGGATGGTGTGGAATGATGAGGATGAATAGGGATAACTAGGAGGATCGACTCTCTTTCTCTTCTTTTTTCAACCATGTCTATACCAAATGAGACTTGTGAATTTTTGGAATGGTATGGGGATGTCAATGCAAGGTGATGAGGCCCTGACTATGATAGAGGCTAATGATAATAGTCTTCGAAAAGTCTAGCTCCAAGAGGGTACTCTCGTCTACTAATGACCATTCAAAGCACAAATTGGTTTTGTCGAGACCTTGAGGTGTGGGAGAAGTGATTGATTAAAGTGAACCCATGAGTTTCATAATTCACTTGTAAGGATGGACTTAAACTAGCCATTGAGTATTAAGCCCAAGTTGTGATTGATTTGAAAAAGGTGTCAAGGTCTCTTGGTCTGAATCTGTACTTGTGATATAGTCAAGCTTCGACAGTGTCTCCCTATGTTTCAACTTTAGGAAGACTATGTTTGGGGTCCTCTATAGATGTCCAAAGAGATGAATGGTAATGAAATGTTGCGATGAAATGTGATCTGAAAGGAATGAAATGGAATATGTAGTGGATGAATGAAATTGAATGTGTGGTGGGTGAATAGAACCAATAAGTCTATAAGGTTTTGACACGGGTGCAATTATATTCGATAGGGAGGGTGGATACTCAAAGTTTTCCCTAGGGTTATGGTGTGTTGTGATAGGATTGGATACAATGAGGTCAATTGGATTGGATTGGGATGAATTGGACATGATTAGGAGGATGATGATGATGACTTGGATGTGTTTGGGATATGTGATAGTGATATGATGTGGAATGATAATATGAAATTAATTGGCTTCAAATGGCGAGGATGATCTGAAATGTGATGATTAGGGATGATTCAGACTTGATGAGGGAGAAGGTGACAAGGGATGATTTGGGTTTGAATTATGATGACTTGGATATGATTAGAGTATGGTATGGAATGATTAGGGATGAGTAGGATGATGGTTAGGATGAAGAAGAATGATTGGGATGATAGGGAATGACAAGATTGAATGACTTGGCTAATGATTAGGACATGACGTGGAATGATTAGGGTTGTGTGTGATAATTAGGAATGATGACTAGCATATGATTAAGATGTGGTTGAATGATTATGGAATGATGAATAGGATATCCTAAGGATGAGGTGGAATGATGAATAGGATGATGATTAGGTGTTGGTTTGATTTGGAATGGTATTGGTTAGATTAGAAAGGGGATGACATGGAATGGCGATAATGTACTTAAGATGCAGTTAGGATAGGACAAGGATGATGTGGATAGTTGGATGATGTGGTTAGGATAGTGATAAGGATAAGGTGAGTTGATGAAGACATGATGAATACGATGTGGTGTGATTGGATGAGGATAATGATGTCTAATGATTAGGGATGATGACTTCGATGGATAGAATATGATGATTAGGAATGATAAGATGTGATTATGATATGATTAGGATGATGATTAGGATGGGGTGAAATGATTAGGAATGAATGTGTGGAAAGAATGTTGAGGGTGATGATTAGGCAAGCACACACATCAATCATAGAAGACACTTGGTAGTCAGATGGCCATTTTTGATGACTCGTGATGTTTTGCAAACACTTGTAGACATGCACAATCCTAGGCTAGGTAAGGACTATATTTGTTGAATCCCTTAGTTGGGCCTATTCAAAGTGGATAGCTCTAGGATCTTGGTAGCACTGGCTCCCCTCCACAACACTCACTTCTCACACATACCAAGTTCCAAGTTTTCTGGTGCAGGAGCACCCCTTCTAAATATAGATTGAGTCTAATTATAGTATGTTTTTACATGATGATGTAATAAGGTCCATGTGACCAATTCTTATATGTTAGGTTAGTCTAGATGTATGTGCCTGTTAGTTGGAAGTTTGTTTTTCTTAGCTGTCCTCTCCTAGCCGCTTGGAAGTCCCCCAGCCACTGGGAATCGATCTGTACTACTCTTGTGGGGTAGTTATTTATGCCCTAGATCAGTTGGTTTGAGAAGATAGAGGAGATACAATTGACAGTTTAGAGTTCATAGTGGTACTATGTTATTTTAACAGAGCACTGTGATACAGTGAGACTGAATGGTTGTATGCATTTTCTGATATTGGAATAAAGAGAAGATCCCATTGGTATTAATCATCTGATTTCAACTCTATCTGTGTAGTCATTTTTTCCTATTTGCAGGCGAGATGGATTCATTTATCCATTCCACCGGATGATTCATAGAATTGGTGGAATGGATCTGTATATTAGATTAGGTTTCCTTTTTGTTTGTTCTATTTATGCATTTCATGTTTTGGGATCAAGTTGTGGCATGCATTAATCGTTCCTAGCATCCTCATGTGCTAGGGTTCAGAGGATGAGATTATAGATCGAATCTGTGAATGCAGTAGATCGTATCAATCATAAGTTTTTGGTGGGAACTGGTGAAGTTGCTAGGGTTTTACATTATCATACTTTTGGAGCTTTCGTAGGTGTACAGAGCTCAAAACAGAGTCGAAAGCGCAAAAAATATCCATCGGTGTAACCCATAGTATCGGCTGAGCAAAGTGGAGAATAGCCGATGTGAAAAGTCTTATCGACGGTGAGTTGTTGGTCGACACATCGGCATAAGATAGACTATCGGAGGAGATGAGCGAATTTTGGCCGAAGCCAAAGGTTTGGCCAACAAGGAGTTTGGAATGAGCACATTGGAGTGACCGATGATATTGGCATGAGTTTCATCACTAGCGTCGATGGTATATGTCACACCGACAGTTGCAGAGGAAGGAAGTCATCGATGTGAGGTAGGTTGTCGGTGAACAAAGGGAAAGGTTACACCGACAGACAAGGTCTGGCCGATGATGCGGTGCAAATAGCATATTAGAGTGATTGAGGTGATCGGCATAAGTTTCATTTGATATCACTGATGGGTGAAGTCACAGCGACAAGTGAAGTGTGGTTAGTCCATCGGGGAGAGGAGAGTCATCGGCGAAGGGTTTCCAGTTTCTCCTGATAGGGTAAGTCCTACCAATGATAGTGGACATCGAAGGCATTGGTGTAAGGAAGAGTATTCGGTGGAGGTATTAGAAGTCAGGCCGACGTTGGATGTCTGGCCGACAACGGAGCTAGGGTTGAGTACTTCAGTGTGACAACTGACATCAGTGAATGGCTAAGGAGTCAAGCTGATAGTATCGGCGTTGTTGATAGGCAACCGTGGCCTAAAGAAATCTAAGTTGTATTGGCACGAAACATACCGTCGGGCGATCAGATTCAACTTATGCTGATATGTCTTGTCTTGCCGATAGCTATATAGACTAATACTAAGAGTTAAGCTATACCGATAGGCACAAAAATGAAAGGTACCCCATCGGCATGAGGTCGGCTTCAGCATGACATTTTCCTTGTGTGCTGATAGTAGAAGGTGTTGCCGATAAGGCAACCAAAGATGAAACACCCACATCGGTGTGAGGTAGTCGCTTGGTGTAAGTTTTGTGTGATCGGCCGACAGATAGGGGTCTTGTAGATAGGCACATAATCAAAGCCGCTCATCAGAGAGAGACGGCATATCAGCGGAAGGAAGTCTGAAGTGGTTGATAAGAGATGTCTGGCCAATAAGGGAGGAAAAAAGAAATAAAGGTAACACCGACAGGAGGAGGTGTTGCCGATGGTAAAGTGAAAGTCATTTCGGTAAGACATGAAGGATATCTTGCTGATATCAACAAGAATAACTATTTTTGTGGGTTTTAATGGTTTTTTACCCTATTTGACCACTTTTGCTGGATGCCTCTACATCATAGTGGTATCAGAGCCAGGTTGAATCTTTTGGAGAAGATTTAAGATAGTAAGATGTCAGATGAAGAAGGAACATCAGAGTTCCCGGCAAGGATGACCAATGCTGAGTTGGCAGTTTTGGAAAAGAAACAGATTGTAGAGAGCAAAGTAGTGAAGGCTCAGAATTAGGAATTGAAGGATGAGTTGGAGAAGTTGAGGGATAGAGTAGGTTCTGGTAGAGAAGAAGATAGGGAAGAAGAAGAGATCCCTAGGTGGAATGAGGAGGTCATTCTTGTAGACCAGAGGCCACTGTTGAATGCCCTCAAATCCATGGAGAGAAGAACCATGGATGTGAAACTGGATTTGCCAGTGTTTACAGGAAAGATGAATCCCAATTCAGTGATGGAGTGGATAGACTCCCTGGACAATTTCTTTGAGACAGAGGAGATACCAGAACAACAGAGAGTGAAGATAGCCCAATCAAAGATGAAAGAAGCTGCAGGGACATGGTGGAATTTTGTCCAAGATGACAAAGTACAAGAAGGAAAGCGTAGAGTCACTACATGGAAGAAGATGATGGCTTTAGTGAAGGAAGCCTATGTTCCATTGGATTACAGTATCCAATTACACAAGAGGAAGCAAAACCTAAAGTAGAAGGAGCTAGATGTTAGCTCATATATAGAAGAATTCATGAAGCTTTGTGTCAAGACAAAGGTAAAAGAAAGTGAGGAAGAAAAGGTAGCCAGATACCTTAATGGATTGAGGTTCAACATTCAGGAAGATTTGAATCTGCATAATCCAGATACAGTTTAGAAATATTTTTAGTTAGCCTTAAAAGTGGAAGAGAAGTTAAAGAGAAGACAAGAACAGAACACTAGAGGAAGAGGAAAATAGCAAAGAGGTGGAAGAAGTCCTTTCAGGGGTAGAGGACATGGACATGGATATCAGGGAGAATCTAGTCATGACAATAGTAAGGGAGATAATAGTCAAAACCAGAGAGGAAGTTACAATTAGCAAGGAAACTTCAGAGGCAGAAGACCTTTCAGAGGAAGATCCTAGGGCAGAGGATCTATCAGATGTTATAACTGTAATAAAGAAGGCCATATAGCCAGCAGATGTCCAGAAAAGGTAGCAAGTTCAACAGGAGAAAGGAGAACGAATCTGATCCAAGAACCTGATAGCCAAAGTGCAACAAGCTCAAACACTTTTCAAAGTGTGAATGCTCCTGACAATTAAGGATATCCAGAGAGTGGAGAATCTCTAATGTTGAGAAGAACAATGACTACCATGAAGGTACCTGACAAAGAACCCCCACAAAGAAAGTCTCTTTTCAAAACCATCTACAAAGTAGGAGGTAAGGCATGTAAGGTTTTAATTGATTCTGGTTCTACTGAAAATTTTGTATTTGATGAAATGGTGACAAAGCTTAAGCTTAGAAGATTACCTCACCCATCCCCATATAAGATCTCATGGCTTACTCAAGGTCAGCAAATAGTTGTAGAAGAACAGGCTTGGGTAGAATTTTAGATTGGAGCATATAAAGACAGGTTATTGTTTGACATTACCAAGATGGATGCTTGCAATCTTTTATTTGGTAGACCATGGCAGTATGATTTGAAGGCACGCCATGATGGTGTTAGAAACACCTATACAATCACTAAGAATGATACAGTGACTGAGCTACTACCATTGACAGAGAAGGAGGAGAAATCAAAAGGAAAAGAGGTGAAGGTAATGCTGATGGAAGGAAAATAGTTCATGAAAGAAGTAGTAGTAGAAGGTGTAGTTGGATATGCACTCATTCCATGTCTCACAGTGAATAAAGAACAACAACAAGAAGTCAAGAAAGAAAAGAAGTAGAGGTTCATAGACCCAGCTGTCCAAGAGTTATTGGATAAGTATAAAGGTATCATCTTTGATGGAATGCCAAGATCCCTACCAACTGTAAGGGATATTAGCCATTGCATAGATCTAATCCTAGGATCTACACTTCCAAACAAAGCGGCATATAAGCTAACTCCAGAACAGAATGCAGAAGTAGCAAGACAAATTGAGGAATTGTTAGACACAGGTCTGATTGGTAAAAGTTTAAGCCCATGTGCAGTACCAGCTGTACTAGCACCAAAGAAAGAAGGCACTTGGAGACTTTACACAGATTCCAGGGCTATTAATAAGATCACAATCAGGTATAGGTTTCCAATACCTAGGATAGAGGATTTACTTGACTGTTTGGGAGGTGCTAAGTATTTCACAAAAATAGATTTGAAGAGTGGTTATCATTAGATCAGAATCAGGCCAGGACATGAATGGAAAACAACATTCAAAACTAATGAAGGGTTGTATGAGTGGAAAGTTATGCCTTTTGGTTTGTCTAATGCACCTAGTACTTTTATGAGATTGATGAATGAGGTTTTGAGAGAATTCATGGGAAAGTTTGTCATAGTATATCTAGATGACATTCTAATTTTCAGCAACACAAAGGAAGAACATCTCAGACATATAGATTTGGTTCTCAAAAGGTTACATGAAGAGCAGCTGATGATAAATTTGGACAAGTGTTTGTTCATGTAGGAGGAGATCACATATTTGGGTTTTGTCATTTCCCAAGGAAAGCTGCAAATGGATAAGGAGAAGGTAAGTGCCATATTGTCTTGGCCAACTCTGAGGACTATGAATGATGTCAGAAGTTTCCATGGGTTAGCAACCTTCTATAGGAAGTTTATAAGAGGATTTAGTCATATTTGTGCACCCATGCTTGACACCATAAAAGGAGGACAGAAGTGCAGATTTTCTTGGACTAAGGAAGCAGATGATTCTTTTGAAACATTGAAAAAGAAGGTGGCACAATAGCCAGTCGTTGCACTTCCAGATTTTAACATAAATTTTTAGGTAGAATGTGATGCAAGTCACATGGCCATTGGAGCAGTACTCAGCCAAGAAGGAAGGCCAATTGCATTTTTTAGTGAGAAGCTCAATGATGCCAAAAAGAGGTATTCATCATATGATTTGGAAATGTATGCTTTAGTCCAGTCACTCAAGAAATGGAGGCATTACTTGATGCCAAAGGAATTCATCGTATTCACAGATAATCAGGCTCTGAGTTTTATAAACAGCCAGGAAAAACTGAATCACAAACGTATGAAGTGGGTAGAAACTTTACAAGCTTTTACTTTCACATTGAAGCATAAGAAAGGAGTCAAGAATAAGGTAGTAGATGCCTTGAGTAGAAGAGCTCTAACAATCAACTAGATTCAATTAGAAAGTGTTGGAATTGATTCATTGAAGACCATGTATGCTGATGATGAAGATTTTGGAGAGATATATCAGATATGTACTTCTTTTGGAGATAAATATCATGCTGAGTTCTCTCAATTTCTGATCCAGGATGGATTGCTGTTCAAAGGTGGATAGTTATGTATTCCAAGGTGTTCTATGAGGTTGAACATCATTAAAGAGAAACATTGTGGAGCTATGGTAGGTCATTTTGGTTTGGATAAGACTCTTGATCTTGTTAGAAGACATTACTATTGGCCTAAGTTACAATCAGATGTCAGAAAGCAAAAGGGAGATCAACTAATGCAGGTTTATATCAGCCATTACCCATTCCTTCTAGACCATGGGAAAGCATAAGTATGGATTTTGTCTTGGGTTTACCAAGGACAAGGAAAGGATTTGACAATGTTTTTGTTTTAGTGGACAGATTCAGCAAAATGGTACATTTCTTGTCATGCAAAACCACTGTTGATGCTTCATATATTGTAGATTTGTTTTTCAAGGAAATAGTAAGAATACATGGATTACCACTAAGCATTGTATCAGACAGAGATGTGAAATTCATTGGTCACTTTTGGAGGACTTTGTGGAAGAAACTAGGCACAAATTTCTCTTTCTCATCCGCATATCATCCTCAAAAAGATGGATAGACTGAAGTAGTCAATCGTTCCTTAGGGAACTTGCTCAGATGTTTGACAAAATAGCATGGAGAAAAGTGGGATAATATCCTATCTCAGGCCAAATTTTCCTATAATGATACTGTCAACAGGAGTACAGGGAAATCACCTTTTTAGATAGTGTATGGTATGCATCCAAGAGGAATTTTGGAATTGAGAGATCTACCTACCAGAGATTCTATTAGTGTAGATGGAGAAGCTTTTGCAGAAGCTATAAAAGAAGTTCATGATCAAGTAGAGACCTAGCTACAGCAAACTACCTTGAAGTATAAAAAATATGCTAATAAAAAGAGGACGGATGTATAGTTTGATGTTGGAGATTTAGTATGGGTTCATTTGAAGAAGAAAAGACTTCCTAAAGGTAAATATACTAAACTCATGTAGAGGAAGATTGGACCATGTCAGATTTTGAAAAAGTGTGGACAGAATGCTTATGAGATCCAGCTTCCTCCAGATATTGGTTTATCACCTATATTCAATGTATGTGATTTAACTCCATACAAGCATAATCCAGATGAAGAACATGAACTACTACAGGATACAGCAGTTGATGACATTCCAAAACATGATCCACCACAGTTACAGAAAATTCTAGACACAAAAGTGATTAAGAAAACCAGAAACAAGGAATATTTGGAATATTTGGTGTCTTGGCAGGGCAAACCTGCGTTAGAAGCAGTATGGATGACTGAAGAGCAGATCAACAAACATGGTGTAAACCTATCTACTCTCATCTCAAGTGGACTTGAGATTTCTTCTTCTGGGAGTATGGTGCAGGAGCACCCCTTCTAAATACAGATTGAGTCTAATTATAGTATGTTTTTACTTGATGATGTAATAAGGTCCATGTGACTATTTCTTATATGTTAGGTTAGTCTAGATGTATGTGCCTGTTAGTTAGAAGTTTGTTTTTCTTAGCTGTCCTCTCCCAGCCGCTTGGAAGTCCCCCAACCACTAGGAATCAATTTGTACTACTCTTATGGAGTAGTTATTTATGCCCTAGATCAGTTGGTTTGAGAAGATAGAGGAGATATAGTTGACAGTTTAGAGTTCATAGTGGTACTGTGTTGTTTTAACAGAGCACTGTGATATAGTGAGACTGAATGGTTGTATGCATTTTCTGATATTGGAATAAAGAGAAGATCCCATTGGTATTAATCATCTAATTTCAATTCTATCTGTGTAGTCATTTTTTCCTATTTGCAGGCGAGATGGATTCATTTATCCATTCCACCGGATGATTCATAGAATCGGTGGAATGGATTTGTATATTAGATTAGGTTTCCTTTTTGTTTGTTTTGTTTATGCTTTTCATGTTTTGGGATCAAGTTGTGGCATACAATAATCATTCCTAGCATCCTCATGTGCTAGGGTTCAGAGGATGAGATTATAGATCAAATCTGTGAATGCAGTAGATCATATCGATCATAAGTTTTTGGTGGGAACTGGTGAAGTTGCTAGGGTTTTACATTATCATGCTTTTGGAGCTTTCGCAGGTGTACAGAGCTCAAAACAGAGTTGAAAGTACAAAAAATATCCATCAGCATAACCCAGAGTATCGACCGAGCAAAGTGGAGAATAGCCGATGTGAAAAGTCTTATCGACGGTGAGTTGTTGGTCGACACATTGGCATAAGATATACTATCGGAGGAGATGAGAGAATTCTAGCCAAAGGCAAAGGTCTGGCCGACAAGGAGTTTGGAATGAGCACATCGGAGTGACCGATGATATCGGCATGAGTTTCATCACTAGCGTCGACGGTATATGTCACACCGACGGTTGTGGAGGAAGGAAGTCATCGGTGTGAGGTAGGTTGTTGGCAAACAAAGGGAAAGGTTACACCAACGGACAAGGTCTGGCCGATGATACGGTGCGAATAGCATATCAGAGTGATTGAGGCGATCGGCATAAGTTTCATTTGATGTCACCGACGGGTGAAGTCATAGCAACAAGTGAAGTGTGGTTAGTCCATTGGGGAGAGGAGAGTCATCGGCGAAGGGTTTTTGGTTTCTCCCGATAGGGTAAGTCCTACCGATGATAGTGGACATCGAAGGCATCGATGTGAGGAAGAGTATTCGGCGGAGGTATTAGAAGTCAGGCCGACGTTGGATGTCTAGCCGACAGCGGAGCTAGGGTTGAGTACTTCGGTGTGACAACTGACATCAGCGAATGACTAAGGAGTCAAGCTGATAGGCAACCATGGCCTAAAGAAATCTAAGTTGTATCAGCAGGAAACATACCATCGGGCGATTAGATTCAACTTATGCTGATATGTCTTGTCTTGCCGATAGGTATATAGACTAATACTAAGAGTTAAGCTATACTGATAGGAGAAGCCTTGCCGATAGGCACAAAAATGAAAGGCACCCCATCGGCATGAGGTCGGCTTCGGCATGACATTTTCCTTGTGTGCCGATAGTAGAAGGTGTTGCCGATAAGGCAACCAAAGACAAAACACCCACATTGGTGTGAGGTAGTCACTCGGTGTAAGTTTTGTGTGATCAGCCGACGGATAGGGGTCTTGCCGATAGGCACATAATCAAAGCCGCTCATTGGAGAGAGACAGCATATCGGCGGAAGGAAGTCTGAAGTGGCTGATAAGAGATGTCTGGCCGATAAGGGAGGAAAGAAGAAATAAAGGAAACGCCAATGGGAGGAGGTGTTGTCGATGGTAAAGTGAAAGTCATTTCGGTAAGACATGAAGGATATCTTGCCGATATCAACAAGAATAACTATTTTTGTGGGTTTTAATGGTTTTTCACCCTGTTTGAACGCTTTTGCTGGATGCTTCTGCATCATTTTCCAAGGCTCGTCCCCCCACCTTAGGATTGTCCCTGTTATCTTAGCTAAGAACAACAAGAATCGGGGAGGCTTCAAAGGTTACCCTTCTACGTCAATAAATAGAGGGTTTTTTGGCTACTATACAAAAGGGTCTAGTGAATATCTAGGGGACCGGCACCTCATGAGCATCCAGCAAGCCACTTAAGGCTCTAACTAACCCTACTAGGAGTTTAATATACACAAAGGTATGCCTCCTTTCGAGCTAGCACTCTATGCTCAATTTATATAGCGGGTCAGACGAAAGTCCCACTTGGGGTCGCAAATGAGTTCTCCTTGCGGATGTGTCTCAAGAGCGGGTCCACTCTAGGGCTTAAAAAAGTGAAACAAACTAACACATTTTTTATCCCTAGGCTCGTACTAAGTTGCAAGGGGAAAGCATACACATGTGAGTTTGCTTCACACTTGCATGGGGGTTCTTTGACCTTAGAAAATATATGTGTGGTGTGATTTATGCAAATGTTATGAAGTGTTTTTGATTCCCAAGATCTTATAAAGCGTGAGGGAAGAGCATACACACTTCACACCATAAATACAATCACCAAGCATAGTAGACAGTGGTTCAATTTAGGCCCCAAGATATGCGTGAAGACAACAAGTTATGTTCATTTTAGTGCACCAAAACCAAGTGTTCCTATGATAACCAAACACATCCATATAAAAGAAATTGAATCCTTGCATCAAATGTGTTAGTAGTTTCAATTTGAAAGTCTTCAGGCCACGAATGCCACATGCTGCAAATCAGACATTAGCAGCACAAAAAATCCCATGATAATGCAAAAAATAAGAAATATTAAATGATTGTCCCATTTTGTGAACCTTAAAGTCAAAAAGGGTCAAAAAGAGAATCTACTAAAAATCTTAAAATATTGATCAATGACAGCAAAATAAATTGCAGAATCAGATTGCTCATGAAATTTTATGCACTTAAAAAAATGCACTGAAATTGGATTAAAAATGCTCAAGATATTTGCGTGTGAAGTTCACGTGCAAGTTTGACTTTGACTAAAAAAAGGCATCAAAATAGTATAGTCACTTGAAATGGTCTTCACCACTGCATAGTTCATCTTCCCATCTTTCCAACAAGTGTTTGTTTGCAAAATTTTGCCATTGTATGCGTGAGTTATGCAAGTTTGAAAAAGGGTGCCTCCTTATGGCATGTAGGAGGAATAAAGGCAGATCTAGCTGTTACTACTAACCGTTAATAGTTTTATCTTTCTGGTCATATGAGTACAGTTAGGCTAGGCAGTTTAGAGCCCTAGCAGTCAAACTAACAATTAATGTCAAAAGCGCCCCTGGTCATTCATATGACCAAGGGCTATGGCCCAGCAAAAATAAAAAGGGAACAAAAGTAAAGGGGGCTGGCCGCCCACCCCAAGGTCACTTTAAGTGACCGGTCCCTATAAAAAAAGGGGCTTAAAGCCTGACAATGTATGAACCCAAAGCCCTAGTCGTTAATGATGGATCCCAATGACTACTGTCTTAAAATTTTTAGGCAACGTTAAGGCTATGATGTAGTGATAGTGGCTAAATGATTGACAACAGGGCGGAGATGAGGCCAAATAGGCCATATGAAGGCCAACAGGGGACCAAAATGGATGCCGCACTAGCCGAATGAAGGCTACATATGGTAGATGGGCCTAGTGTGGCTAATTTGAAGGCTGAGTGGGATGATTGAAGTGTCCAGTGGACCGCTGAGGACTCCTGATCGGGATTACAGAATCCACACATTTCGTATGTGTTTGAAGTGGTCAAGAGATTATTTGAAGTTGCAGATGGGACTTGTGGAAAAGCACTGAAGACATGTAGAGAAAGAGATAATAGCAACCAAGCCTTTAGCTCACTCATAAAAAAAAACATGATCAGATGAACGACCTAAGCAAAGAATAGGGTTGAACAGCCAGGAGAAGAGCCCAAGATCATGGGCAGAAAACACACGAAGCCACAAATGAGAAAATGGTGCTTTTTCATGGTCAAAACAAGGCTAATGAGCCACCAAAAACACTTTTGTGATATGCAGAGAAAAATGCCTAAGTCTTCTCTCATTTGTGATGGCCAAAAAGGGATGCAGAGGGAGGAATGAAGGTTAGCAGGCCTGGACTGGCTGATCGAACGTTAAAAAAACATCAAACAGCCATAAAGATTTTGAACACCATTTAGGTCGTGGTCCTATTGGGATTTCATCGGTGGTTTTGAATGTAAATGCAGGTAGTTTTAAGCCTTGAATAGTGACAGAGAGGTAGGAATGATAGATGGCGGAAGACTAATGACAGTGGTAACTACATAGTGTAGAGGTCAGCGGGTTTTGACAACTTTAGGATGGTCATCAATGACTTCAAATGCAGACTAGAGGAGATCTAAAGGTGCAGTGGTGATGCTACTCAAACTGATGGCAACTAATGTTTGTATGGACAGTGACAGGGAAAATCCAGTAGTGGATGAGGGTTTTGTTTTAGGGTATGCAATGTAGCAGTTAGGGTTTCAGGGTTTTTGAAGATGGCGGCTAAGGATTTTCTTTACTGCGTGCAGAGTTTAGGGTTTCTTGATGGAGATTTAGGGTTTAAAGGGGACATCAACTTCAATGTTCTTGAAGCAACTACACCCAAGAGCAGTTGAATGGAGCAGAGGCAGGATTTTGACTAGCGGAGCAAGGGCAACTTAGAGTTGTTGTCGGGGTGTGTAGAGATTAGGGTTCTTAAAATGTCGACCAAGCACATAATCTGCAATTGTAACATAAAACAACAGTACGTGCAACAAAAACATAGACCTTTAAATGAAATTTAACCTAATCACAAAATCCCTCAGACATTAAACCTGCAACCAAAACTCATGTTAAATGGCAACCCACAAAACTACAGAAGGCAACCAGAACTAGTACGGCCTAGCTGTACAGTGTAGATCCGTACGATACGGATCCATACGGTACAGATCCGTATCGTACGGTTAGGTTACTAATTTTTTTTCAAAAAATTACAAAAATTTTTTGTCACCCAAATATAGCAAATTTACTGTCATTTTTCGCAGAAAGGGACCTCCCAGACTCAATGGTGAGGTCCGTTTGAGACTGGGAAGGCACCTGCGCAATTTAACCACCAAAACTAAAAAAAATGATGGATTAGAGATCGTTTCACGTCAGGTTCACCATTTTGTGCTAGGGAAAAACTAGGTTTACAGTCAAAAACAACAAACTATCAAAACCCTAACTACAATAATGCAAGCAAGCTTAGAAAATCATCAAACAAACATGAAAAATAGCTAAACATCTAAGCTACTCTTGACTAAATTCTATTTTCCTCCTCATCTTGCATTGTTTGTTCTCAGATTTGCAAGTTTATGCAACATCTTGAGAAGCTCATGGGTGTGTTAAGAAAGATTTTTGAGGATTTTAGAGAGGAGAAAATGGAACCAAGAGCATAAGAGAGCTTAAGAAAATGTCTTCTAAGAGGTGAAAATGGAGCCAAATGAGGTGTTTTATAGAAGAGGGATTTTGAATGGAGGGCCAAGATTCATTGTTGACTTGGAGCCAAAATGAAGGGCTAGGATGAGTTAGGGTTTTCTCCTCACAAGAGGACAAAAGTGAATTTAAAATTCACAAATATGATGAGATGGAGGATGTTTAAATTAAATAAACTTGATTAGTTTATTTAATTCATTTGAGGAAGGGGACATGTGAAAGGGGATTTTTTATGGGATTGATTTATTTATTTGAATAAATCAGGTTAAGGGAACATTAGGATAGTGAATGAATAAATAATTAATTACTTAAAATCAATTATTTAATCATAAAGACAAATTAGGGAAAATTAGTGGATTGTGGAGGAAATTAGGGTTTTGCGAAGGATGGACACTTTTAGGTGTCTATAGATGTTTATTGTGTTAATTTAATGCCCAATTATGCTCAAAACCCTAATTATGCAAAATCATAAGTAAACAGATGGATTCTAACAAATGCTCACACACAAAGATGTTATATTTAGAGTAGATACATACTAGATTTCAAGATTCATGATGCAAAAAAGTCAAGGGCTAAAGAGCAGGTGCCCAATCCCAAGGTAGGAATTTCTTTAGGAATTTTTGGAAGTTGTCTATTACTGTTCACCACTATCTCAGAGGTTTTAAGCTGCAAATCCAAAGGGCTTTGGGGTGGGCACCCAATCCTAGGTACTACTTTTCTTTCAGATTTGGGATCTCCACACTCTGCCATTGACCTCTACAACTCCACTCCACAAGATATGACACATGTCACCTATAATCATAATGAATGGGGTTGGGGGTTGTGGTGTTTAGGAGCTTACCTGCGTCAAGCCCCAGAATGGCATTCAAGCCTTCCAACACTATTGTCAGATAGAGAGTGCATATCCCTACAGGATAGAGGCAAAAACAAATTGATAAATGATTAATTCAACACAAATAGATATCACCTCAGATGTGTAGCTCGCATGTAGATGAAGATCCTTCATAACATGAGAAGATGAAGCCAAATTTGCAATAACAAACACACCAACAATATTCTGCTTTGCAATAATGAATTCCTTGAATTCTCTAAAATCATAAGTGCACCAAAATATCATAATCATCTTCTAATTTACAAATGAAACCCTAAACATGCTTATATATGCATTCCCGCTTTAATTTAGTAATTCAAACTTGAGAAGCTGACAAGGGAGA
Source organism: Cunninghamia lanceolata (assembly GCA_027924645.1). Classification (NCBI taxonomy): domain Eukaryota; kingdom Viridiplantae; phylum Streptophyta; class Pinopsida; order Cupressales; family Cupressaceae; genus Cunninghamia; species Cunninghamia lanceolata. Next base: position 21,709,318 of record BSBN01001807.1, on the reverse strand, counting down.
CCTTTAATAGTCACATTGTCATCATTTAAAATTTAGGTCCTGAACAAATATGGTAGGGCTAGGGCGCGAGTGCCCAAGCCCTAGGCCCCATTTTTAAGGAAAAATCAAGTTCAACAGTCTCCTTAGCCCCATTTGACATGGGTTTCTAGGGATTTTACATCGGGAGTTAAAATGAACAAGCATGATTAAATCTAAGGGACCCGGGAGCTAAACTTAGGAGGTAAAAGTCCTAGGGGGACATTTTACGACATAACATTTAGCCCCCACTTTAATGTATGTATGATCTTATGACCCATACATGCATTAAAGTATGGTCAAAACACAACAAACATGCTAGACACTCGAAGCTAATGTATACACAAAGATTGAGGAACTATCTCTAGCCCCCAGTCTTAGGTAAACATTAGGGAAAACATGTTACAGACATGCGAAACAATGTGAAGACAATAATAGACATGCAAAACATGCAGAAGACAGTAATAGGCATGCAAGACATGGAGAAGACAGTATTGAAGACATGCAAAACATGATGAATATAGTGAATGCAATGATTATTTCTTTTCATTTTCATATATATATATACGAATGTAGATATATGGAAGTAAAGATGCAACACACAACTCCAAAATGTAGGAGGGGCATTTCGCCACACCCTTGAGACTACATACAAAGGAGAAAACACACCAAACAAATCCCAAAGTGTAGGAGGGGCATTTCACCACACCCTTGAGACCATGCTTGGGAGAAAACATGCCATACAAAGCCTGAATGTAGGAGGGGCATTTCACCACACCCTTGAAACTACACATGGGGGAAAACACATGGAAGACACATGGAAAACACAAGAGCCATATAGCATGCCAAAGACATACTATGCATCTAAAACACAACAAACAAGGTGATTGAAGGAACTTATTGCTAAGCCCCCACCATCTCAAGAATGCTACAGGCACACTTGACGAATGGGCTTATGCCACAACAACTGTCAAAGACACGCTTAAGGGAGGATACACCAACCCCACCTACTTGGAGGACTTTTGAAATAAAAAGGATGCACACTAGCTCAAGAGATGCACCATCCTTTCCTCCGCAAAGGGCTTTGAATAAAAGGATATGCATGATATCCCACCTCCACATAGGGCTTTTTGATTGCAATATAGAATAAAGATGTGGACTCATGCTAGAGATACAACATCTCACCTCTACAGAGGGCTTACAAACATGCTCTATTAGTACCAAAATCATCAGACAACTTACATTTATATGTCCCCACCTTAAGGTGGTTGATATTGTGTATTGATATCAAGCATGTTAAGGTAGAGAGAAAACACACAAGAGAACAAGAGCTTTCGCAAAGCCCATGCACCCAAAGGTGACATGTTCTCACAATTATTGAATGTTCCCACAAACACACACTTCTTAATCTAAGCAATGAATGAAAACAAAGAAGCCAAGGCTACACAAATGAGTTGGAGTCTGAGTATAGCCATGGGGCTTATACTGCAGGCATCTCAGAACTGAGTGTAACAACAAGGTGAGACACCAAAATAATCAAAATAAATAGAGCAGATGTATTGTTATGGTTTGTTAGCAAAGATAAGACAACATCATATATCACACAGAGTGATTCTACAAGTCAAGTGTTGGATATATAAATCAACCCCATCTACATATATGGACTAGGTCTATTTTTCATTTGCTTGCTGAAGGGACACGTGATCCGTATCAGTATATGTTTGTTTTTCATCATCGGTTGACTAGGTAGAATCACTAGAAGAAGGTAAACAATAAAAAGAGAGAGGAGAACAAGTGCCTTAGGAATAGTCACATAGGAGGATGCCCCCAGGTTATCAACCGCAATGCTATGCGCCTAAGACACAACACACAACAATGAAAATAGAGGAGAAGAAAGATAGAAGAATGATGATACAAATAGAAGAATGGTCACAACAAAGGTAGTCTCCCAATAACCTTGACCTTATAAGAGTATCAAGGGTCATCCAAGGAGGCCTAAACGACACATAACACATCATGGGGGGAACACAACACAAGAGGGGAGGTCACATAAATGAGCAAATAATGCTACAACATAGGTGATCACTAGGGTTAGAGATACTTACCTATTGCACAACCGAACTAGAGGTTGTCGACAATCAAATCATTGTCTTCCTAATCTCAAATGTTAGAGGAAAGGGGTACATAAGGTACAATAGCCCAACTTTTGTCATTATCTTTAATAGATCTTTCTCTTTAAGTTTTTCTTTATTTGTTTCAATGTTAGATGGTGGAATGTTTTCTTGTTGAAGTTCATTTCGTTGGGCAAAAGCTTGTCTTCTCTTCCTCCTTTCTCTTGCTTGTCAGTTTCTTCTTGTCTTATTGCTTATGTCTTCAAAAGTAGTTTCATGTTTCTCCATACATTTTCTTATCTCAGAGGAGGAAGGTTGCTCAAATCTTATTTCTCTTGATGAAGTGCTTTGTTTTCCATGAGTCACTCCTAATCCTTGTAAGGATGATGGAGGAGGAACCTCAGCATAGAGTCCTTTACCTTTATCTCTAGAAAGTTCTTCTAATGTAGTTTGTTCTTTGTTTATTGCTTGTGTAGGAGGCCCAACCACTCTAGATAGAAGTTTTTCTTTGATTTTTCTATATGCTAAGAATGATTGGTCTCTCCATGGATCAAGGTTTCTATCAGGTTTTTGCCAAAAGTAATCAATAGTAAAATTCTTTTCCATAACTATGGGCTGCCATGTATTACAATGAATAGTACGCACTTGTCCATGTAAAGGGAATTTTATGCATTTGTGAAATGTTGAGGGGACAACCTTCATAGCCTTAAGCTATGGATGACCTAATTTTATGTGGAAGAGGTCAGATGAAGGGATGACATCAAATAATTGATCGATAGCTTTATCATATACCGTAACTAATAAGGATATCTTCCCAAAGGTAGGCATGAAAGCTCCAATATGTGTATTAATCATTAAATTTGAGGATTCATAGGAGTCTTGTATCAATTCATGAGAGCCAAGAAACTCTTCCATAGCCACATTTGTCATGCAATTAGGATCTATAAGTGTACCATGCACCAGGATCTCCATTACACTCACATTGATGTAGAGAGGCCCTTCAATATCACTCATTGTCTTATCATAAGGTGTAAATGTTATTTCAGGTTCAGGAGTTTTTCTTTTCAAATAAGGCCTAGGAGGGAACCTAGCATTATTGTTATGATTATAAGTTGTTATGTCGTAAAATGTCCCCCTAGGACTTTTACCTCCTAAGTTTAGCTCTCAGGTCCCTTGTTTTGCATCTTGCATGTTAGAATTAACTCCTGAGACAAAATGGCCTAAAACCCATGTCAAATGGGGCTTGAGGGACATCTATGAGCTTAGACCTACCCTAAAATAGAACCCAAGGGGTTGGGCACTTGTGCCCTAGCCCTGCCCTATTTTATGCAGGTCCCAAATTTAAATGTCTGTTATGTGACCATTAAGAGGTTACGTTTCTGACATCTTAAGTTTGAATTATGAAATTAAAGTGGGAATACATATATAAGCATGTTTAGGGATTCATTTGCAAACTAGAAGATGATTATGAACTTTTGGCAAACTTATGATTTTAGAGCATTCAATATATTCATTGTTGCAGAGAAGAATATTGTTGTTGTGTTGGTGATTGCAGATTTAGCTTCATCTTCTCATGTGTTGAAGGATTTTTATCTATATGCAATCTACATCTCTGAGGTGATATCTATTTGTGTTGAATAAATTATTTATCAATTTGTTTTTACCTCTATCTCATAGGGATACACACTCTTTACCAAACAATGGTGTTGGAAGAATTGAATGCCATTCTGAGGCTTAACTGAGGCAAGCTGCTAAACATCACAACCCCTAACCCCTCTAGATTTGTGATTGTAGATTACTAGTATCATATTTTGCACAGTGGAGTTACAGAGGAAGGTTGCAGAAGATAAGGATTTTGGATCCAGTGAAAAGAAGTAGTTTGGTGCACTGTCAAGGCTAAGGCGCTAGTCACAAAGCCCTTCAAGTTTGTAGTAGTAGGAATCACTATGATAGTGATAATTAGCATCAGAAGAGGCCCCGATATCCTAAAGAATATCCTACCTTGGGCTAGAGCACTAGTCACAGTGCCCTCCACATCTTCCATGATAGAAACAAATAGAATAGTGATCATTAGTGCCGGAAGGAGTCTGGAACCCCCTAAAGAAAATATTGCATTGGGCTTGGGCACTAGTCATGAAGACCCCGACTAGTCTGCATCCTAAACTTTGAAAAAATGGTCAGTAATTAATCTCTTTCTACTGTCTTGATCTGTGAGCATTTGTCATAATTCATCCATTTGCTTATGATCTTACATAATTAGGGTTTGAGTATACTTGAGCATTAAATTAATACATTAATTTACAATCTTTAAATTTCCACATCGTTACACGTGACCATTCAACCTGTAGGTGAATCCTGTTGCAAAGGTTGTGACTCAACTCAGTTGAATGTCCTTGAATGTTTGTAGTGAAAGAAGGATCTAGCTATTTACCCTCTTCCCCCTTTTTCTAAAAAACATTTTGGTGAGCACATGTTTTATTTGAATTTTGCACCTTGTTAAGTGTTGTACTTCAGATACATTCATTCATCTTATTGCATTTGAAAATTTACAAAAAAAATTAAAAAATTAGAAAAAAAAATTGGCATCCTAGGCTTGCATTTTGACATAGTTTGCATTAATTTCATTTAATTTATGATTTTTGCATCAGATCTGATGTAAATTACAGCAGCACATCATTTTAAAATCATTTGCATTACATTTTCATGCTTAAATTGTTAGATTTTGCTTGAAATTGTGCATTTTTCATAAAACCTAGTCTTTGCATTAGCTAGGGTTTGTAGTTAAACTCTTGTTTTAGATTTTAATACTCTTTTAAAACACTCATTCAAATCTAATTTTGTTTGTAGTGTTGTATTATTGTGTGTCATTTCATTTTACATCCAAAATTTTGCATTTACACAGTCAATTTCAACAAAAACTACCATATTCATTCATCTCTCTTTCAAATTGCACTTGATATTGTTGCATTATTTAACTTCTATAAAGGTTATTATTCACTTCCCCTCATAAATTTCCTTACAACACTTCATCTTTTAGGCATTTGCATTGAGAAAAGTGAAAAAATTAAGCATTTTAGGTCATATATAAACATAGTTTTGCACTTACTTTCTTGCATTCATATAAAAAATATTTTAAAATCAGATCTTTCATACATTTGAAAACATAAATTTTACATCATCTTACACACTTGATTGAAAATTTCCATTATCTCAATTACACGTTGTGTATTTCAACATCTAGGGTGTACTACTAGATCTTATTGGACATTGATGTTTCAAGACATTTCATTATGGCACCTTCATGTCATTTCTCTTTGGTATCTTTGCATGAATATATCAAGGATCTTGATTTTCATAGATTTCTAAACCTCATGAGTGAACATCCTACAATATTAGAAGATTTAACCAAACTCATCTCTAAGAACTCTCATGAGAAAGATAATTGTGAAAATTCCTCTTCCGTTAATGCCTTGGAATTGATAGCTAAAGAATATGATGATGTTGATGATCCCATAAGTTATCCTACTTCTCCTATAGTTGAATGTCCAAGAACCTTATATTAGAAGACTAGGGATAGCTCTATTGTGGTTGTAAATTCAAGCTCCTTAGACATCACTAATGATACAACACCTAACCTTTCTAACAACACTTTACCTTTCTTTTATTCCAATGCTCTCCCTAGCCAAGATGAAGCATTAGTGGATGAGAAAAGGTATCTCACATTTAATCCTTTAGGGATGCATGTTAGGTATAATCAAGAGGAAAATAATGTTAATTCAATCTTCACTAATAGACTTATTCCAACCACCAAGGGGTTACTAGATAAGTGTAGCAATATTCATAAGATGGTTGTGTGAGGGGCACCTTCTTGCTTAAAACCAGTGATTATGGTTCAAGGAGATTGAAAACCACCTCGATCCCTGTATTACATTCTAAATTATTCAAGATAAATAACTCAAAGAAATCAACGTGTTGAAAATGTGATTGTTCACACATATAACACCTGTAATAACAAGCAAAGTAAGCAAGTACCTCATGTGCTTGCCTCTCTTCCATGTTCTCAACCTATGCTCCCTCTGCCACCTCATCTTACTCCTAAAGGTGGTCAATAATATGATTTTGTCGAGCAGCTTTGTGTTACTCCAACTAAGATCTCTCTTTGGGATTTAATACAAACATCACCTACATACCACATAATTCTCTAAGAAGCTTTACAAAAGGTGATTATACTGCTTATTGTTAAGCCACATGATGTAGCAACTCCGTTAGATTGTATGGATGTGACAAAAATGGTTATTCTATTTCAACCACATGAATTACTGTCAGCTAAAATTCAAAATCAATATGATCCTCTTATGATCTTTGTCACAATAAATAAAAAGTTGATAAAGTGAGTTATGATTCAATGGATCGACTCTTAATGTTTGTGGCATTGACGTACTACAAAAAATCAAAATTGACACATCTTTAATCAAACCAAATAAGATTAGCAATCGAGGCTTTGATAATCAAGGTAGACAATCTATGGGTACTATAACATTACCTGTAAAGGTTGGTCCTGTGACTTTATCTACCCTTTTTCATGTTATTTCTGGTTCACTTTCATATAATATAATTCTAGGTAGACCATGGATCTATGCCATGGGGGTAGTTCCGTCTACCCTTCATCGATCACTAAAGTTTATCTATCAAAACAAGCTCTACATAGTGGAAGTTGATTCCAAACCAGATAGTTTCTTACATATTGAAATGCAAAAACAAGTTAACAATCATTCAAGTTTAAACAACTTACAAGTTGATTCATCAATACCTCTTGCCACAGATAATGTGGTGCAAGACCCTAAACCATCAAATGCATTTTTTGGTGACAATTGGGGCTCATTAGATTTTACTCCTTCCAGGTTGGGGGAATATAAAATCAATAACTCTGACACATCAAAAGTCGCATTGATCTCATCCAAGCAATCTTTTGAAACACCTAAGAAACCTAAAGTCTCCTTGGTAGAAAATAATGACAACACCCTTACTTATACTACAAATTATGAGACCTACGAGGCTTCACCATCTTCTAAGGAAATGACATCCCTATATGGTCAAGGATTTAAAATCCTTTATAACAATTGTGACTATGTAGGTAATGGATGTGGTGTAAATCAACAAGGAATCAGAGTACCTTTACAATTTGTTGGATTTAACTACACAACTGATATTAGATACTGCTCTTTGAAACCCACCAAAGCCTCTCGCCATCCTAAAATTAATGTTAATGCAATATCAACAAGACTGAAACAACGTGAGAGATATCCTAGGCTGATAGACAAGAATTGTTTGCTAGGAGCTATCCCTATGAATCATTCAAATATTTCTCCCTCTTTAAGCCACACTCATTGTAGCAAATATTATAGTTGCTTTGTAAGGTCCACCCTTTTCACACTAGATAGATACTTCTATATGCTCTTATGGATTTATACTTTGAGGACTATATTATTTTAATAATATAATGATATTTTATATATGTATGTAGGGGCCTATGCTTCATTGTGGTTGGATATTATGTAAATGGGTTTTGTGTGTCTGACTAGAAATTTGGGTGTTATTTTGTAGTTGTGATTTCTAGACTTGTGTGTTTTAGAATATTGATTATTAGAGAAATTACATGATTGAAATAATTTAATGTTTGAGTGAATGGATTTATTTTATATTAAAATATATATATTTTTGTTGGGTGAATATTTTGTCATTAACTCACTAATGGCAAAATGGTTATATTAGCCACAGTTATGATGAGACAAAGTCTCTCCTCTCAGCAAGGGGAGGTTCCCTCTACTTTTTTAACTATTACAAACAAATGACTTATAAAACTTATGTACAATAAATGCTATATTCGTGATGATTCCATTTCATCCTATTCTCTTTTTTCAGAATAGATACTTATGCTTCAAGATGATGATTTCAATGAAACTGATATTAAAGAGCTTATAAACTATCACAAAACCACAGAAACACAAAGTCTTCTATTTCCTCACTTAAAAATTGCAAATAAAATTATTTGAAGTTGAATGTAGCCCAAAGTCTTCACTCTTCTCCAAGATGATATAAATAGGTTGAATACAACAACTCATAGCACAAAGTCTTCAAGCTATTTTACTCTCACAAACATAAACACAATCCTCACAAATGATTTGATAACACAAAGTCTGCCACAATGAAATTAAGAATGCTCTTTAAACACTTGAAATAATCTCCACACTTCAATTATTACCAAAGAAGATTATGATAGTAAGACGTAAGAATGATGCTATCATAACACAAATAACCCCAAGACAAAGATTAGAATTGAACTTGGTTTCTTGTATTGATAAATATTTGATAATTGATTCTCACAAAGAAGCACAAAGTCTTGATTTGCTTTTCAATTTTCTAGAGTTTTCTTGCAATAGACAAAAAGATAGAAATTACAATAGAGGCCCTCTTTATTTATAGGGAGAGGCCTAGAGCAAAACTAGGAAATCACAACTACTTTGACTTATTCCACAAAAAGAGTTCTTTTTGACTTAGGACTTCCTTTGTTCCACATGTAATTACATTTTGGAAAAGTACATATGGATATGTCTGGAACTAATTACAAATTACATATACAAAAACTATGAAAAATAAACTAAGGCATGATCACTTTCATCAACTCTTGTTCCCATCCTTCTTTAGAAAATCCTCAAACATTGTCAACATTATTTGCATCTCAAGGTTATCCAGTCCAAAAGTGTTCTTGGAAATGACACGAGTCCTTGCTACTAAATCTTTCATGGAAGTAGCAGCCTTCTCATGCTTATCCAAAACTACCTTGAGAATGTCCAAGGTCATATGTATATCTGAAAACTTATCCATAGAAGCCATTGAGAAAGCTTGATCTTTGAACTCCTTTGGATCATGTTATTGAATGCCTATATCATTTCATTTGTGGAAAGAAACTTTTGGTCTCTTTGACTGGAAATTATAGTAGCGAGGGAGAACTAAGCAGCTGCATGGGCTTTGAGGGGCTAAAGTGTGATGAAAGCGAGAAATGGAGCGAAAGCGGGCAATGGTTTACAAATGCTAAAAATTCCCTAGAGTTAGAGAATTTTTGGAGGATAATGCATGGGCAGAAAAAATCATCACCTCTGCATGTAAAGGGAATTGCATTTGTGCACGGGAGGTAAAAATTGTCGCCCTTGCATGTTACAAAGGGACCAACATGCATGGGCAGCAAAAATCACCTCCCTTGCATGTTACAAAGGGATCAACATGCACGGGAGGCAAAAATCCCCGCCACTGCATGTAAATATGGACAGATAGCAAAAATCCTCGCCACTACATGTAACAAAGAGATGAACATGCATGGGCAGCAAAAATCCCTGCCATTGCATGTAAATATGTACAGGTGGCAAAAATCCCTACCACTGCATATATGAAAAAATTTACTAACTCCCAAAAAGTGAAATTTGCAATTTAGAAATTTTTTTCAAAATTCAAGAAACCCATGCACGGGTGGCAATTTTCACCGCCCTTGCATGTGACAAAGGGACCAACATGCATGGGTGGCAAAAGTCACCGCCCTTGCATGTTACAAAGGGATCAACATGCATGAGCGGTAAAAATCCCCGCCACTACATGTAACAAAGAGACTAACATGCACAGGTGGCAAAAATCCCCGCCACTGAATGTAACAAAGAGGCTAACATGCACGGGTGGCAAAAATCCCCACCACTACATATACAAAAAATTTACTAACTCCCAAAAATTGAAATTTGCAATTAGACTTATTTTAAAAAATTCAAAAAACTGACACAAGTTGACACTCGAAAGGATGTTCCTAGGCTAGAAGACCACAAACAAGGGCAAATGTGATCCACCTCATTTTGCATGTTTAGAGTTGTAGGCACCAAAATAGACAAGTTTTGTAGGGGTCATCCTACAAATTGAGCACAGCTAAATTTGAGGATAACAACTGGCTCTAACTGGGGAGCTTCCTTTGATCATCCTTTGAAATGATCGAAGGGAGAAGAACTCTAGTCTGTAAGTGCCTTCATCCATCCATTGGGCTATAGAGTCGGGTGACACAAAAAAAAGACACAAAAAGACGTAAAAGAAAAAGACTCAAAACTATAAAAATATTTTCAAACTTATCTATCGCTTCACTGTGATAAAAGCTTCAGATGTTGTCCACTGTAGGGCAACAGAAAAGGTGTTCCATCCTTCTTATTTTTTTTACTATTGAAAGAGTAACATTTCCCAATATTTTCCATTCTGGGATCTTCTGCATCTAGATTGAATTGCCCCACTTTTACTAATGAATTTGGTTCCAATTGTCATCACTGTTTGACAAAGTGATCATGCTTATGAAAAAGTGTCTCTGGAGAAACCAATCATTTGGAAATCGTATTTCCTTTCAGCTATAAAATCTCTTCACTTCAAGAGGATGATTCATCTATTTCTTGACCCTCATTCAAAGCATTATCCAATGACTTGGGATCTTCATTAATGGCCAAGAAATAAGTACCCATTCTGGAAGACTCAAAAAGAATCTGAGCTTTTGAATCCTTAGATTTTGTCACTATGTACTTGACCTCCCTTTTAGGATGAAGTTTTTGCATAATACTCTTAACAGGTATTCTTACCTCTGACACTTGAATCTTTATCTCCTCAAAATGATCTATGATATTAAAAAAATGATATGGACTAGCTATAGAAGACAGAGAACTCTCATCTTGAGGTTTTACATTGGGGGTACTGGTCTTAGGAACAAGGGATGAAGTAAGAAAATCTTATGTACTTACTTGGTTGTCACCAGCCACATATTGATGATAAGATTGATTTTGTGACCATGTGAGAGCATCATAAGATTCACCTAAAGTAACTTCTTCTTGCCCCATCTCATCTTCCAAGTTCAGGAACCTGATGGTAGAGTCGCCAACTAATTGCTCTTCACCTTCCGTGAAAAGATTAGCATCATCTTCTCCTTGATCATATTCCGATTGAAGAAGATCATCTTGCTCCGATTCATAATAGAAGAATGTTGCATTCACAAGTGGTGCCTCCAAAGCAAGTCTTCCTTGTGATGAAGGAAACCTATTTTGATTCTGATTCCTTGAAGCATTACCTTTGTATTCTAGAGAATTAGAAAAAGTTCCCCTTGGTATGTCCTCGTAGAGGGGAATGGACAAACTCTGTGACATCTATTTTTTTAGAGCTAACACTTCATTAGCTAACTTTTGCACCATAAAATCCATGGTGCTAGTAGAAGGTAAAGCCAAAGGGGTCTGCCCACTAGGCCTAATAGAATCCTTCTTCAACTTCCCTACCAAAATCAAATCATCCTCCACTTCAACTTCCAAACTTTGAGCAATTGCAAGATCAACTGGTGCTGCTCTTCATAAAAGAAAACTTACTTCTGGCAATTGTGAATTAATGAAGAATCATCTTAGGTTCTCAGCTGTGGGTTGAGAAATAGTTGGGATCTTGTTCTTTATCTTATTAAACTTTTCCATGAACTCATGCATGGGCTTATGCAGTTCCTTTTTCATTTGAGTAAGTTGGGCCAACAAGGCATAAGCATCTTTTTCTAGCTTGAATCTAGCTTCAAACTAGGTTTGAAGTGTATTCCATCCAGTGATAATTCCTAGTGCAAGGTGACATAACCAATCAACTGCAACACCTTGGAGTGTTTCTACAAATAGTCTCATAGAAACATCTTCATACTCAACTCCGAGAACACCACATGCAATATAGAATGCTGTAATGTGCTCATCCGAATGTTGTTTACCATCCCCGTAAAACTTGGGAAAATTCTTACGTGAACCCCAAGGTAATTCATGTAGAGGCTGAGTGAAATTCAACGGCTCAAAGGCATTTCCCCATGGACCTAGGACAACAATATTCTAAACTAACAATGGAGCAAATATAAAAAAAATATATTACAAAAGATGAGGCCCGTATGCTTCAACCAAAGGTGAGAGGCTCTTGGTTGCACATTCAATCCCCAGTAGAGTCACCAAAAAAATGTTGGGTGAATATTTTTTCGTTAACTCACTAACAGAAAAATGGTTATATCAGCCATAGTTATGATGAGACAAAGTCTCTCCTCTCAGCAAGGGGAGGTTCCCTCTAGTTGCTTAACTATTACAAACAAATGACTTATAAAACTTATGTACATTAAATACTATATTCGTGATGATTCCATTTCATCCTATTCTCTTTTTTCATAATAGATGCTTATTCTTCAATATGATGATTTCAATGAAAATGATATTAAAGAGCTTATAAACTATCACAAAACCACAGAAACACAAAGTCTTCTATTTCCTCACTTACAAATTGCAAATAAAATTATTTGAAGTTGAATGTAGCCCAAAGTCTTCACTCTTCTCCAAGATGATATAAATATATTGAATACAAAAACTCATAGCACAAAGTCTTCAAGCTATTTTACTCTCACAAACATAAACACAATCCTCACAAATGATTTGATAACACAAAGTCTTCCACAATCAAATTAAGAATGCTCTTTAATCATTTGAAACAATCTCCACACTTCAATTATTACCAAAGAAGATTATGATAGTAAGATGTAAGAATGATGCTATCATAACACAAATAACCCCAAGACAAAGATTGGAATTGAACTTGGTTTCTTGTATTGATAAATATTTGATAATTGATTCTCACAAAGAAGAATAAAGTCTTGATTTGCTTTTCAATTTGCTAGAGTTTTCTTGCAATAGACAAAAAATAGAAATTACAATAGAGGCCCTCTTTATTTATAGGGAAAGGCCTAGAGCAAAATAAAGAAATCTACAACTATTTTGACTTATTCCACAAAAAGAGTTCTTTTTGACTTAGGACTTGCTTTGTTCCACATGTAAGTACATTTTGGAAAAATACATATGGATATGTTTGGAACTAATTACAAATTACATATGCAAAAACTATGAAAAATAAACTAAATTTTGGAAAAATACATATGGATATGTTTGGAACTAATTACAAATTACATATGCAAAAACTATGAAAAATAAACTAAGGCATGATCACTTTCATCAACTCTTGTTCCCATCCTTCTTTAGAAAATCCTCAAACATTGTCAACACTGTTTGCATCTCAAGGTTATCCAGTCCAGAAGTGTTCTTGGAAATGACATGAGTCCTTCTTACTAAATCTTTCATAGAGGTAGCAGCCTTCTCGTGCTTATCCAAAACTACCTTGAGAATGTCCAAGGTCAAATGTATAGCTAACAACTTATCCATAGAAGCCACTGAGAAAGCTTGATCTTCGAACTCCTTTGGATCATGTTATTGAATGCCTGTATCATTTCATTTGTGGAAAGAAACTTTTGGTCTCTTTGACTAGAAATTACAGTAGCAAGGGAGAACTAAGCAACTGCATGGGATTTGAGGGGCTAAAGTGCGATGAAAGAGAGAAATGGAGCGAAAGTGGGCAATGGTTAACAAATGTGAAAAAATCCCCAGAGTTAGAGAGTTTTTGGAGGATAATGCACGGGCGGCAAAAATCATTGCCCTTGCATGTAAAGGGAATTGTATTTGTGTATGGGCGGTAAAAATTTTCACCCCTACATGTTACAAAGGGACCAACATGCACGGGCAGCAAAAATCACCACCCTTGCATGTTACAAAGGGATCAACATGCATGGGTGGCAAAAATCCCTGCCACTACATGTAAATATGCATGAGTGGCAAAAATCCCAGCCACTACATGTAACAAAGAGACTAACATGCACATGTGGCAAAAATCCCCACCACTACATGTAAATATGCACGGGCGGCAAAAATCCTCGCCACTGCATATACCAAAAAATTTACTAACTCCCAAAAAGTGAAATTTGCAATTTAGACTTGTTTTGCAAAATTTAAGAAACCCATGCACGGACGGCAATTTTTGCCACCTTTGCATGTGACAAAGGGACCAACATACATGGGCGGAAAAAATCACCGCCCTTGCATGTTACAAAGGGATCAACATGCACGGCTGGAAAAAATCCCCACCACTGTATGTAAATATGCACGAGCGGCAAAAAACCCTACCACTGCATGTAACAAAGAGACTAACATGCATGAGTGGAAAAAATCCCTGCCACTGCATGTAAATATGCATAGGCAGCAAAAATCCCTGCCACTACATATACAAAAAAATTACTAACTCCCAAAAAATGAAATTTACAATTAGACTTATTTTAAAAAATTTAAAAAACTGACACAAGTTGACGCTTGAAAGGACATTCCTAGGGTAGGAGACCACGCACAAGGGCAAATGTGATTCACCTCATTTTGTGTGTTTAGAGTTGTAGGCTACAAAATAGACAAGTTTCGTAGGGGTCATCCTACAAATTGAGCGTAGCTAAATTTGAGGATAACAATTTTGAAAATAAATGTTGTATAGTTAAATAGATTTTATGAGAAATGACTAGTTAATATTTGATTGTATGTTTACTTTAATATTGCTTTGGATATTATAGATATTTTGGATTTGAATATATGAATGTTACGTTATAATGATTATGATGAGATAGTTTATTAATGGTTATGCATTTATCAAAAGAATTTATTAAGTGAATTAATTAATTTTTAGATTATATCTCATGTATTATTGGATCATGAATAATATGCACTTTTGTTATATATTATTTCAATTGCTTCAACTATTTATACTCATAGACATACTGATGTTTGAAGTGAGTGTGTAGGTGGGTGGCCATGATATATATTTTCGGAGGCTTTCATGAAATTTTTTTATGTGGTCTCCCCGTTAAGCCTAGTCTTACTCATGGGAGGAGTAAAGACTAATTTGTGTGTGTGTGTTAAGAATTTATTTTGGGTTGTTGATTTTTATCTATTTGTGTCCTTCTTGACCCCACTTTTAATTGTTTTTATTATTGTTCTTTGAAAATTTGTGGAAAAGAAAATTTATTTATTGTTGATAATGTTAGTTGTGGGAGAGGGAAGAGTTAAGGCAATTTATTATTCTGAAGATTTGAAATAGGAAAAGATTCTCCTTTTGGCTATTATGGGAATGTGATAATGTATTTTTAGGGGATCACTTATGTGAGTGGAATACTTTGGGTTTGCATGTTTAGTTTTATATATTGTGGTTGAATTTTGAAAAAAGAAGGATGCATCTAGAAGAGAGATGCAGATTTCATATTGTGGAATGGATTTGTATGAATCAGGGCTCTCCCTAACTTGGTGAGATTGAGGTAGGAGTTATTGTATTTTCTTCTTCTTTCATTTGAATTTGATTTAATATGTTTGTGTAAAATCTCTTTGGTAGATGTAATTGTTATGTGTTTGTGTTTTTGTGGGAAAGGGTTGTACTGGGCATGGTACTCTAACTCTAATGAGGGCCTCCCATGTAATGGGGAAGAGAGATGTGGACCTCTCTTGGGTTGGTATGGCTACTTTGGCTGTAATTTGTGTTTATTCCTGCACAATTGTGTTTAAAGAAATATATTTATATATAAGGTGTTGTGGTCTATGGAAATAATGTGTGAATGATGGAGGTTATGAAAGCTAGATGGATTTTGGGAGATGTGGAGATTGTTTATGGAGAGTATGTTGTTGTATGTGTGCTGATTTGTGGTGTGTATGTGTGGTGATTTGTGGTGTTGACAGAGGTGCTATGGTGGTTGGGAAAATGATATTTGTTGTGTTTATGCATTGTGAAGGAAGAAAGTTGTTTCTTTGGAGCCCAAGAGGGAAGACATTTCCCCTCTCTCCCCCTTATGGATTCCAAATGGACTCCATCATTTGTGCTAAACCATTGGGGTGTATTGTATTTGTTGTATGTGTTTGTAGATGTTGTAGTTTTCTTGTGTATGAGTGTTGCATGTGTGTATTCCGGTTCCTGAAAACCTCCAGCTCAGGGGTGGGGTTGTGAATCAACCCCTATGGTAGGGAGGTGAGCAGTCTTGGCCATCCTTGTTGTCAAAAGATGTTGACTGAAGACCCTGTTGTATAAGGGAGCTTTTGGAATGAAAGTTAGTAAATCCATAGCTATGTAAAAAAATAAATATATTTATTGCAATATAGTTGTATTACTTTGTTTCAATGTCCTTGAAAGAATTAGTTTACTTTGGTAAAATAATGCAATATAGTTGTATTACATTGTTTCAATGTTATTGAAAATATTTAATGACTTTGGTATATTAATGCAATAAATGGTATATTAATGCAATAATGTTGTGATATATTCGAACAGTGTCAATTCTTTTTACTTAATGAAAGAATTTGGTTAAGTTATTTGTAATAAAGAAAGGGATATATGTGTACTGTGCCTGGTAAACTTTTTAATGTGACCGGGTGAGGCCACAACATGGGGGACCTCATCCCCTAGCATCCCCTAGCAAGAACACTTCAAACCCACGAGCTCGTTGGCCCATCGAAGGCGTAAAGCCTGCGAGCTCATTGGCCTAGTGGAGGTTTGAACTCTAGTGGCTGCCACTACAACCGAACAACTTAACCACTGAACCATGCCCTTATCGGCAATATTCATATTACTATTAAACATATATGCACACATCATATATATATATAATATTATATAATATATTTTAAGAGTAATAATAATTTAGGATTTGAACAAGGGAAAAATATTAATAAAAAAATAATAATAAATGAAAATTATTAAAGATTTTTTTTTGCTGCACTGAGTAGCCCCATAGAAGGGTCGCGACTCTCTCAATAGAGGCTGCTCAAAAAAGAGAAAAAAAAATATTTAAAAAAAGAATTATATTATAAAATGAATTTAAATATATCAAGAAAAAAGAAATATAATAGCTTCATAGTCTTTCCCTTTACCTGCACATGCAAAATCCAAAAAAACACAAACCTGAAAAGCAAAGAAAAATATTTGAAAATGTTTTTTTCTCTTGCAAATGATATTGGTGTGTAATTTGTGAGGTAAGGAGATATAATTATATTAGAAGTTTCTAATTAGGATTGTAGTGTTAGTTATGTTTATTTAAATTAAGTTGCTTTATGTTTTTTATTCTTTTTAAAGTATAAATGTGAAGGGGTATAACTTTCCCTCATTTAAAATTGTTATTTAGTTGAAAAATAATAATGATTAATCTAGGGTTTTATGTGTACATGATGTAGCCTGCTAGTAATATTGTAGCCTAATTAACCCCAAAGTTCTATTTTATGGTAATTAGAAAGAAAGAAATCTAATTTATATGCTTTTTAGATTTAAAATAGTATTTTATCATTTAATCGTGTAAATCATATCCCTAGAAAATAGCCACTTTTCCTTATTTTTTGTGAGATGAAGTTGAGTATACTTATGTTATATATTTTCTATATCCTAATTTAAATGTGTTATAAGATTATATTTCTTTATTTTATTAAAAATTATAGCAAATAAGTTTCTTATTTGGTGGATGTTGTGACATTTAGAGCATTTATATTTTATTATAAATATAAATGTAAGTGTTTAAATTAAAATGCTTGTATTCATTTATTTAATATTTAATTTAAGTTTATTCATTTTATTTGTAAATTTTTAATATAAAAATATACAAATGGGAAACTATTATTCTATTTGTAATAAATAGATTATTTAGTTAGCAAGTAAATTATTTATATAATTAGTGAGTATATATTGTATATAAAGATAATTATTAATTGATTGCCATTATTTACTTATTTACTATTTCTAAAAATATTGCCCATATGAACTTATATAAGTGTTTATTTTTAATTTATTTTATTGTGGTTAAATATAAATAAAATTAATTGTGGTTTTTATTAATAGTCATCTTCTCTATGTTTGGTATTCTAATTTGACATATAAATTGCAAAGTGAGATAAGAGGCATTTAATTAATTATTAATTAAATTAAATCTAGTTGCATAGTTGTAACTTATAATTAATGTAGGTTTACTTATTGTCTACTCCAAGGTGTCAATAGGTTACTACTATAACTTAGGAATGCAAGTAGTGTAGTATCATATTTATTTTTAAAAAAAAGTAGTTGCATTGTGTTTATGCCCATTTATGCATGTTTATATGAGTGGGCATGACATGCTCTCAAGGGTGGCCTTCTCCTAGATATGTGTGTTCTTAACATTGGGTTGTATCAGGTAAGTATTTCTAACCCTTTCTCTCTCTTGTTGTTTTCCCCCGTAATGTGTTATGTGTTGTTTGGGCCTCCTTAGATGGCCCTTGATACTCTTGTAAGGTTAGGGATACCGGGAGACTACCTCTGTTGTGACCATTCTTCTATTTGTATAATCATTTTTCTATCTTGCTTCTCCTCTATTTTTATTGTTGTGTGTCGTGCCTTGGGGGCATAGCATTGTGGGTGATGACCAGGGGGTATCCTCCTAAGTGATTGATCCTAAGGCACTTGCTCTCCTCTCTCATTTGTATTGTTTACCTTCTTCTAGTGATTCTACCTACTTGACAGATGATGAAAAACAAACATATATTGATACAGACCATGTGTCCCTTTAGCAAGTTAAGAAAAAATGGACCTAGTCCATACATGACGATGGGGTTGATATATATTATCCAATGCTTGGCTAGTAGAATCACTTTGTGTGATATTTTGATGATGTCTTATATTTGCTAACAAACCATAACAATATAGCTACTCCATGCACTTTGTTTATCTTGGGTCTCGCCTTGGTTACACTCGGTTATGAGATCTTTGCAATATAGCCCTACAATTATACTCAATTTCTAAATCTGTAGTATAGCATTGGCTCTTGATGTGATTACTTTCATGCATTGCTTTTATCATGTGATGTGGTTATTATCTTAGAAAAAGATTTCTAACCTCTCTTCTTGCGGGAAATTGTGTGTTTATGGGAACATTCAGCAATTGTAAAGTACATGTCATTTTTTGGGGCATGGGCTTTGCAAAATCTTTTGTTCCCTTGTGTATTTTCTCTCTACCTTAATATGCTTGATATCAGTACACGATATCAACCACCTTAAGGTGGGGGCATATAAAGGTAAGTTGTCTGATGATTTTGGTAGCGTGCTTGTAAGCCCTCTGCAGAGGCAAGATGTTGTATCTTTGGGATGAGTGCACATCTTTATTCTATATTGCAATCATTAAGCCCTCTATGGAGGAAGGATATCATGCATATCCTTTTATCCAAGAGCCCTATGTGCGAGGTGGGATGGTGTATCTCTTGAGCTAGTGAACATCCTTTTATTTCAAAAGTCCTCCGAGTAGGCAAGGTTGGATCTGAGACTATCCTCCCTTAATTGTGTCTTTCACAGATTTTATGGCATAATCCCAACCATTAGGTGTGCCTGTAGCATGCTCAATATGGTGGGGGATTAGCAATAAGTTCCTTCCATCGCCTTGTTTGTTGTGTTTTAGATGTATAGTATGTCTTTGGCATGCTATACGATGCTCGTGTTTTTCGTGTGTCTTCCGTGTGTTTTCCCCTTGTGTGGTTAACTCCCACTTAGGCTTTGTATGGCATGTTTTCCCTCTTGTGTGTGTGTAGTAACAGACTCCACCTACACTCGGGGTTTGTTTGGCATGCCTTTCCCTTTGGGGTTTTGTGTTGCAATTTTATTTCCATGCATATGCACATGAAGATGTTAGGAATATATTATGAAAATTTTATCTCAATGTGTTCATCATGCTTTACTGCTCTCATGTATTCATTGTGTTTTGTGTGTCTTCAATACTGTCTTCTCCATGTCTTGTGTACCTATTATTGTATTCTCCATGTCTTATGTGCCTGAAGGATTTCCCGCATCACTGCTAGCATGACTTGAAGTGTTTGTGGGAGAGTAGGTGCCTTCCATGACATCACATTTCTCTGAGGCATTTTTTGAAATAGTTCACTTGCCTTGTCTATACTTCCACATTTTCATGTATGTCTATGCATGCATGTACTCTATGACCAGATTTATTTATTGTTGTTTATTGTTGAGCCCTAAACAATGATCTGGTTATGGTTCCAAAACATGAGTTGAATTCATTGCCATTCATATTCTTTTCCAAATAATATATTCTTCAGTAAGCAAAGAAAAATCAGAGCATGTGACTTTCATTCAGTAAGAATTAGTTGTTATCTTCTAGGGAAAATGATATACTATGTGCATAGAAACACTCACCTCATATTCAAGACAAACGTAGAGCATTTTAAGTTGAATTTGCCTATTGAACTTGCAAGCTTAATCCTAGGAATTGATGATGCATTCTATAGGGGAGAATTGTCTTCTCTAGGTGGATGAGGTTCTTTGACATCTTTTACTAAAATAGTAAAACTTCATCTAAATTTGAAAATTTTGTTCATTTTCTCATGACTATCATCAAATTAGCAGTTGACAGGATGTAGATTTGGACAGTGTAGAGATGGAAAGATATGGTCACAAAACAAGGAACTTGCATGTTAGAAGAAAAGTTACAAACCTCTCTAATTGACCTAAACCCTAAAACATTAACTTAACCTTAAGCCTTAGACTCAAAGCTTTGACTTCTTTTCAAAATAGGACTCCCTCAAAATGGATGTACATGATTTTTTGAGAATATAAGGTTTATAAAAAATTTGACTCTAATATGTGGCTAGACATGACCAAATGAACACATTTTTTTATTTTTCGTATTACAAGAAACCCCCTTCAGACCTTTCAAAACTATTTAAGACATTTTTAAGACTCATAAGATATGGTTAATATTTGATAAGGGAAGCCTATAGATAAGGATGAAGATTCTAAAGGTTCAAATGTAGAATGCATTATGAGGACAATCCTTGTGACTGTAGGGTAGTATCAAAGTCAAATAGATTTAGAAGACAATTTTTAGGAAGGGGCAGTCTTTAACAATTTAGAAGGACATTTTTTTATGAAAACACAATTACCTCAAGGAGACAATCCACCATGTATGCTCATGTAGGAGGTTTCAAAAATGCAATGAGCTCAAGGAAGGGATAGTGAAAGATCTCATAAAGAATAGTTTGAAGGAGTTTGTATAGTCATCAGGCAAGACAGAGCATGAAGATAGTGCACTAAGGGCAGTCAAGTCACCATGAAGAGCTTAGTATTTAAAGTTCAGAAAAGAATGACATAAAATTGCAAAGTATTTGATAGTGGTGATAAAGGATAAGTTTTAAGGAATGCATTGGACAATGACAATAACAGATTTTAAGGACAAATCTTCAAGAAAGGTGGACATAGCACAAAGACTTGAAATCATGGAACAAAGTCATGAAGAGGTCGGTACTCATGATAGGTGATAAGTCTTTAAAGGAAAGACATGACAAAGTTAAAGAGGGTACAGTCCATAATATAGTCACCTCAATTGGTCAAAAGGACAGTCTTCACTAATGTCTTAAGGATCAAGATAGGATAGTGTCCCTGGAGCTTTCAATGACAATGAACAAAGACAAGAGATAGTGTAGTGAAATAATGGAGAATAGTAACTTCTTGAGTAAATGAACAAGTAAAAATTAAACAATAGTCACCTTTGAAGAAGACTATCAGGAGAGAAACAAGATGATTTGCAGATGTAAAGGTAGAGTTAGTATTGTATGAAATATTGAAAACCTTATTCTACACCTTAAGGAATCAATTTCCACTTCAAACCTCATGAAACACGTCCTATTTTTATGTTGGGGTAGTTTTTAGGAAGTTTATGGTAATTATGGAGTAGTGGCAGCAATTCCAAGCATCCAGGAAATAGTTTGGGAACTTTTAATCAGTCAATGGCACCTGTAGCAGCAGTAGGAGCCTTTCTAGCAGCAACAAAAACTTTTAATCAATCAATGCTAATTATCACTTAAGAGTTAAGACTCAGAACTAGTAACAAAAACCATTTCAAGTTCAACTATATTAATTATCAAATAGGTTAAAAGACCAACTTCCACCATGCCACCATGAAACTATATATCTACATAATCCTAACTAGTTTCATTAGTATCACTATTTTTTTAATTCAGAAAGCAATAGTAACCATTGTTCCATACAATCCCCTTTTAATGTGGATAACAAAATGGTTTAAAAGACTCAGTTAGGACTGTTATATGACTGTCCTTGGCTTAATATAATTGAAAATACTCATAATGTCATTTGATGTGGACTATGAAATGACTTAGTATAACCTTGGTACCCTCCTTAAGGACTATGAAATGGTGTGATGAGCCACACAATGGGATACCTAAAACAATGCTACACTTGCATTACCCCTTTTACTATCACTATACCCTGGTCACTGTCATAGAAACCCTCCAGAGACACTATTCTATTTGGATTCTTGAGACATTGGTGAAGGCTATCCTTTCTAGTGCATAATCTACCTCCTATAATAGTCATATATATATCCTTTTGAACATAGGACTATCCTTTCTACCTAGAAACCCTTGTCATAGAAATTACTATCACTATTCTTTGCAATGTTCTTTATGGACTGCATTGAAAGATTTCTTTTATGACCACTATCTTCTATTTGGAATCCTATTTGTCAATGCACACATTTAGAGGCTTGTGAATGGTCCTACATGGGTAGGCCTATGACTTCACTCATGAAATCTCTCCCTTCATATTTCATGAAGTCATTGTCATTTCACCCAAGCTGTGGTCTTGTATTAAAAGGGTTGTCCTCATGTTTGACTAAATGATGACTACATTCTACAAGCATGCAAACCCTGTCCTTCATGTTTGATTATCATGCGTATAAAAGTCTTCATATAACATTCTTCTCTATTGTTTTCTAGGACTATTAAGAATGTATTATCACATTAACCCCTATTTAGATTATCTCTCAGTCCCTAACATGTTATCACAGCGTATTCATATTGCCCCCCTTAGCCTTGCAAACTTCATGAAGCTTCTATAGATGCATTTAAAAGCTGACACTAAACCCTTAAATGATCATATTGCCCCCCTTAGCCTTGCATACTTCATGAAGCTGCTATAGATACATTTAAAATTTGACACTAAACCCTTAAATAACCATCACATGGTATTCATATTTCCCCCTTTTTTACACATATCATGGGACTTTACAAATGAAAGACACTATATCTCAACTATGAACACCCAACACTGCTTATTTACCCTCTTCCCCCTTTTTATATAAAACATAAGCCATGTGTGTATGTTTTCAAATGAATACAAGATCTGAATTTAAAAGAATTTGATATATATGCAATGAAATAGATGCAAAACTATGTATATGTATGACCTAAAATGCTTTATTTTTTTACTTTTTTCAATGCAAATGCTTAAAAGAAGAAATGTTGTGATAAAATTGCAAATGGGTAGGGAATTAAATTCTTATTATCAGTCCAATAATGTAGCAATATCTTTCACAACACACCTATCATGCAAATCTAGATGGATGACAAGGCCAAATCTAGTGAAAATGCAAGGTTTTCAAACCCTAATTGTGAAATTAAGGCATGACTATGTGCAAAATGATATATGAATGAATTATAATCAGATTTATGATGTGTAACAACTCATATCAGATCTGAAAATGATGTTGAAGTCCTACAATGCTCAATGCAAGTGCAATTTTAAGGATGAATGAATGAATAATGCTAGTTTTTGTTGAAATTAGATATGTGTAAATGCAAATTTTTGAGATATGAATGAAAAAACACACAAGAATGAAACACTACAAACAAAATAATATTTGAATTATTGCCTAATATGATTAGTAAAATCTGAAACAAGATTTTTTTCTTCAAACCCTAGTTTTTGAAATTACTAGGTTATGAGAAAAATGCAAAATTTCAAACAAACCCTAGCAATTTTAACATGAAAATGCAATGTAAATGATTATAGAAAGATGTACTATGGTAATCTATACCATATCTGATTTAAAAATCAGATATTAGATGAAATGCAATGAAATTAATACAAACTATGTAAAAATGCAAGCCTAGGGTGCCAATGTTTTCAAAATTTTCAATTTTTTTGTAAATTTTCAAATGCAATAAGATGAAAATGAAATGAATGAATTTAAATCTGATGTAAAGCTTAGCAAGGTGAAAAATTCAATTAAAACATGGTTTCACCAAAATTTAATGTAGGAAAAATGGGAATAGCATAAATTTGATGATATGCCTAGATCCTCTTTTCACTACACACATTCAAGGACATTTAACCAAGTTAAATCACAACTTTTACAAGAGGATTCACCTACAAGTTGGTTGTCAATTGTAATGATAGGGAAATTTGAAAATTGATAGTTATTGTGTTAATTTAATGCCCAATTATGTGCAAAACCCTAATTATGCAAAATCATAAGTAAACAGGTAGATTCTGACAAATGCTCGCACACAAAAATGCTATATTCAAAGTAGATACATACTAGATTTCAAGATTTAGGATGTGAAAAAGTTGAGGGCTAAAGAACTGGTGCCTAAGCCCAAGGTAAGAATTTCTTCAGGGATTTCCAGAAGTTTTCTGTTACTATTCACTACTATCTTAGAGGTTTTTAGGCTTGCAAATCCGGAGGGCTTCAGGGCGGGCACCCAAGCCTAGGTACTACTTTTTCCTTCAGATTTAGGATCTCCACACTCTTCCACAGACCTTTGCAACTCCACTCCACAAGATAGGACACCTGTCACCTACAATCACAAAGAATGGGGTTGGGGTTGTGGTGTTTAGGAGCTTGCCTTAGTCAATCCCTAGAATGGCATACAAGCCTTCTAACACCATTGTTAGATAGAGAGTTTGTATCCCTACGAGATAGAGGCAAAAACAAATTGATAAATGATTGATTCAACACAAATAGATATCACCTCGGAGGTGTAGCTTGCATGTAGATGAAGATCCTTCATAACATGAGAAGATGAAGCTAAATCTATAATAACAAACACAACAACAATATTCTGCTCTACAATAATGAATGTCTTGAATACTCTAAAATCATAACTATGCCAAAATATCATAATCATCTTCTAGTTTGCAAATGAAACCTTAAACATGCTTATATATGCATTCCCTCTTTAATTTCATAATTCAAACTTGAGATGCCGACAAGAGAGACCTTTAATGGTCACATTATCATCATTTAAAATTTAGGTCCCGACCAAATAGGGCAGGACTAGGGTGTGACTGCCCAAGCCCTAGGCCCCATTTTTAAGGAAAAATCAAGTTCAACAATGTCCCCTTAGCCCCATTTGACATGGGTTTCTGGGGATTTTGCATCAGGAGTTAAAATGAACATGCATGATTAAATCTAAGGGCCCTGGGAGCTAAGCTTAGGAGATAAAAGTCCTTAGGGGCATTTTACGATGTAACACACTCTAACCTTTGACCAACTTTGATTTTCTTCTTATATACCTAGTTACAACAAACATGGTTTCTTCCCTTGGGCAAACTAACAAGACCCTAGGTGTCACATTTGTCTAAGGCCATCATATCTTCTTATATGGCCTACATCTAAGACTCACTATCCTTTGAAGAGAGAGCCTCCTTGAAAGTTCTCAATTCATTTTTAGTACATAACAAAGCAAATACATAACCCAAATCTAGTGGGAAATACCAATCAACTAGAGTTCATTGACTTAGGGGTCATCTCAAGGTAGGAGTAAGGGGCTCTACCTATTCTTCAACATGCACAAATTTCTCATCATGCCATATAAATCCTCTTCTTCCTCTCCATCCTCTAATCCATCATCTTGTTCTTCAACATGTGCATCTTCCTAATTTTCAACCTTGTTCTCAAAATGTATTATTTTCTTTGCTTCAATCTCTTTTAGCTATACAAGATCTAAAAATGCTTTAAACTCCCTAAAAATCACATCTCTAGAATATATCATTTTCTAAGTTAGTGGATTCCAAAGCTTATAACCTTTTACGTTCTCACCAAAACCAACAAAGATGCATCTTTAGCTTTTGGATCCAATTCAAATTACTTTTCCTTAGACAGATGAACATAACCCTCACAACCAAATACACGTAAATGTGAAACAAAAGGTTTCTTACTTATCCACACTTCATAAAGAGTTTTATTAGAAAGATCCAAACAAGGAGATTTGTTAACCAAATAACAAGAAGTACTTATAGCCTCTACCCAAAGCACTAATCTAGTTGCATACCAGTTAGCATACTTTTGGATCTTTCTAACAAGGTTCAGTTCATTCTCTTTGCTGACCCATTTTGTTGAGGTGTGTATGGTATAGTCTTTTACTAAATAATACCTACATATTTACAAAACTTATCAAATTCATTAGCATAGTATTCACCCTAATTTTTAGATCTCAACACTCTTACTTTATAATTTGTTTGCTTTTCAACCAAGGATTTAAATTACTTAAACCTAGAGAAAATTTTAGATTTATAATGTGTTAAGGATTTTTATTTATTCAGTGACCAGTGTCTTGCAAGAATATCATTAAAGAATTTTACTTGAAATCCTCAGAGATAATTGTCACATTTGAAGAAAAATTGAACATGGTGTTGAGTGAAATCCCTAATGATGAGATAGGGATATCTCTCCCACTTTTTGAGCTCTGTAAGTCTTATTAAGGTGTCCGTACAAGATCTAAAGAATAATTTACAAGATAACCACATGACTAATTAGATAAATAAAAAATCATGCCATATCAAATAATTCATATCAATTCAATTAAAGATATTAGCTAATAGACTAAGCCTTTGATACACAAGTTGAATCCAATTTTATATGTCAACAACTCATTATGTGTTAGTCATTAGCATGATACAAAGATATTAGAAATTGTAGAAAATACAGTGTTCATGATGTATGAGTAGAGAGATTCAAGAGGAAACAAACACAACCACAATCCTTATACCCTTAAGTTTGTCATGAGTAAATAAAAAAATAAGTTACTCATCAAATAGATTTATCATTAAGATTTTGAAATATGTGGTTAGAAGTTTGCAAATCAGTGCCAATCCCATTGTAATAGAGTCATGAATAAACATAGACATAGAATTCACCTATATGCTTTATAGTTTGGGATGATTTAATGTAATAGGCCTTGTCTTGAAAGGATTAAATCACCAATTTCCATTTCTCCTATTGTCATTCAGCTTGTACTTAATAATCCTTTGTGTGCATTATGTGTCCCATGTATTGAGTCAAAAGATTTATAAACATTTTAATAAATGTAGACTAATAAACATCAACAACAGGTACAATAAATGTGTGCAAAGGATCCACAAATTCCCTGAAACAAATAATACAACAATGGAGATGAATTGAACAAAAAGAAGAAATTAAGTCTTATATTGATTTCCCAAAGAAGAAACACATAAACTAGTTACAATGCCATGCTCATAAAATAACTCTATTCACTACTCACTCAGAGGATAAATGGATTTTTTACACTCTTTTTTAATTTAAAATTTTTTCTAACCCATTTTACAATGACATATAACTTCTATTTATAACCAAATGATAGTGTTCACCTCACATGAATGATTGACACTTGTCGTTCATATTTTACATTTGGAGAATATAATTATATTTACCTTAAGTTTGTCATGAGTAAATAAAAAAATAAGTTACTCATCAAATAGATTTATCATTAAGATTTTGAAATATGTGGTTAGAAGTTTGCAAATCAGTGCCAATCCCATTGTAATAGAGTCATGAATAAACATAGACATAGAATTCACCTATATGCTTTATAGTTTGGGATGATTTAATGTACTAGGCCTTGTCTTGAAAGGATTAAATCACCAATTTCCATTTCTCCTATTGTCATTCAGCTTGTACTTAATAATCCTTTGTGTGCATTATGTGTCCCATGTATTGAGTCAAAAGATTTATAAACATTTTAATAAATGTAGACTAATAAACATCAACAACAGGTACAATAAATGTGTGCAAAGGATCCACAAATTCCCTGAAACAAATAATACAACAATGGAGATGAATTGAACAAAAAGAAGAAATTAAGTCTTATATTGATTTCCCAAAGAAGAAACACATAAACTAGTTACAATGCCATGCTCATAAAATAACTCTATTCACTACTCACTCAGAGGATAAATGGATTTTTTACACTTTTTTTTAATTTAAAATTTTTTCTAACCCATTTTACAATGACATATAACTTCTATTTATAACCAAATGATAGTGTTCACCTCACATGAATGATTAACACTTGTCGTTCATATTTTACATTTGGAGAATATAATTATATTTACCTTAAGTTTGTCATGAGTAAATAAAAAAATAAGTTACTCATCAAATAGATTTATCATTAAGATTTTGAAATATGTGGTTAGAAGTTTGCAAATCAGTGCCAATCCCATTGTAATAGAGTCATGAATAAACATAGACATAGAATTCACCTATATGCTTTATAGTTTGGGATGATTTAATGTACTAGGCCTTGTCTTGAAAGGATTAAATCACCAATTTCCATTTCTCCTATTGTCATTCAGCTTGTACTTAATAATCCTTTGTGTGCATTATGTGTCCCATGTATTGAGTCAAAAGATTTATAAACATTTTAATAAATGTAGACTAATAAACATCAACAACAGGTACAATAAATGTGTGCAAAGGAACCACAAATTCCCTGAAACAAATAATACAACAATGGAGATGAATTGAACAAAAAGAAGAAATTAAGTCTTATATTGATTTCCCAAAGAAGAAACACATAAACTAGTTACAATGCCATGCTCATAAAATAACTCTATTCACTACTCACTCAAAGGATAAATGGATTTTTTACACTCTTTTTTAATTTAAAATTTTTTCTAACCCATTTTACAATGACATATAACTTCTATTTATAACCAAATGATAGTGTTCACCTCACATGAATGATTGACACTTGTCGTTCATATTTTACATTTGGAGAATATAATTATATTTACCTTAAGTTTGTCATGAGTAAATAAAAAAATAAGTTACTCATCAAATATATTTATCATTAAGATTTTGAAATATGTGGTTAGAAGTTTGCAAATCAGTGCCAATCCCATTATAATAGAGTCATGAATAAACATAGACATAGAATTCACCTATATGCTTTATAGTTTGGGATGATTTAATGTACTAGGCCTTGTCTTGAAAGGATTAAATCACCAATTTCCATTTCTCCTATTGTCATTCAGCTTGTACTTAATAATCCTTTGTGTGCATTATGTGTCCCATGTATTGAGTCAAAAGATTTATAAACATTTTAATAAATGTAGACTAATAAACATCAACAACAGGTACAATAAATGTGTGCAAAGGATCCACAAATTCCCTGAAACAAATAATACAACAATGGAGATGAATTGAACAAAAAGAAGAAATTAAGTCTTATATTGATTTCCCAAAGAAGAAACACATAAACTAGTTACAATGCCATGCTCATAAAATAACTCTATTCACTACTCACTCAGAGGATAAATGGATTTTTTACACTCTTTTTTAATTTAAAATTTTTTCTAACCCATTTTACAATGACATATAACTTCTATTTATAACCAAATGATAGTGTTCACCTCACATGAATGATTGACACTTGTCGTTCATATTTTACATTTGGAGAATATAATTATATTTACCTTAAGTTTGTCATGAGTAAATAAAAAAATAAGTTACTCATCAAATAGATTTATCATTAAGATTTTGAAATATGTGGTTAGAAGTTTGCAAATCAGTGCCAATCCCATTGTAATAGAGTCATGAATAAACATAGACATAGAATTCACCTATATGCTTTATAGTTTGGGATGATTTAATGTACTAGGCCTTGTCTTGAAAGGATTAAATCACCAATTTCCATTTCTCCTATTGTCATTCAGCTTGTACTTAATAATCCTTTGTGTGCATTATGTGTCCCATGTATTGAGTCAAAAGATTTATAAACATTTTAATAAATGTAGACTAATAAACATCAACAACAGGTACAATAAATGTGTGCAAAGGATCCACAAATTCCCTGAAACAAATAATACAACAATGGAGATGAATTGAACAAAAAGAAGAAATTAAGTCTTATATTGATTTCCCAAAGAAGAAACACATAAACTAGTTACAATGCCATGCTCATAAAATAACTCTATTCACTACTCACTCAGAGGATAAATGGATTTTTTACACTCTTTTTTAATTTAAAATTTTTTCTAACCCATTTTACAATGACATATAACTTCTATTTATAACCAAATGATAGTGTTCACCTCACATGAATGATTGACACTTGTCGTTCATATTTTACATTTGGAGAATATAATTATATTTATAAATTCTTCCTACTTTGAAAAATTAAAGAGGCTACCTGAGCCCTTGTGTTACTAGACACATTCTAGAGAAAATAGGAGTTCTATGGAGAATGATAGATAGGTATATGGATATAATTCTTTTGATTAAGGAAGGAAATTAATGCTATTCTACTTCTGAAGGATAAATGACTTCCCATGGTTTGAGGATTTTCCTTCTATTGTGAGATTTATTTCTCTACAAGGATAAAAATCTCCCAATTTGACCTATGTTTCCTCTAGAGAAGCACACACAACTACTAAAATAATATCATCTTTGATTGGTCTAGTCTTGAAGTAAGACTAGACCTATGCCTCCTCCCAAATCCTTTACATTGATTATTCTAGAAGAATTCACCATTGAAGCATCAAGAAAATTTGTAATATTACTTTGAAAATATCCATAATTCTCATCTAGATGAATATTTATAACTTGATGAGTACAAAACTAACAACATTTTTATCCATATGTAATCCTTTCTTTACTAGAGAGAGATAGTTGTTTCCATAAATAATCCTCATCTTATGCTATGAGAGATGAACTAATCCCATGCCTCTTCATGTAGCCCAACACATGCCCCCTCAATAACACTTTGAATAGATTAAATATAGTGCAAATCCTATTTGATAGCTTTAAAAATCATCATATTTTATCTTGTCATTCAACCATATAATGCTTTCTAAATTTGTATCTCTCTATCACTCAAGTGTTACCCCTTGTAGGAACCTCATTTTAGTATCCTAACAAATGCTACATCTGTCATGAAGATACACTATTTCCTTCCTAAGAAAGCCACTGTAATTATCAAATGTAACATATTTTTATCAACTCCATAGTGCACTCAAAATGGTAAAAACAAATCTCATTGCTTGAGGGATATCTTCTTTGTGAATAAATATTACAACAATCAAATACATTCAAAAATTATCCTTGAAATTTTTGACTCATTTCCCTCAATCCTTATCAATTAGGCATACATCATTATTTGTGATTTTAATCTTATTCATATTAATTTCTTGTTTGGCATTTATTGTTACTTTGGTTCTATTAGTAAAACTATGTATTGCTACTTCCCAATGATGATGTTATCTATCACTAAGAACTATGTAAAGAATAAAAAAATAAATCAATAATCTATAGCAAAGCAATTTGACCATTCTTCAGGTACTCTTCATCATCTAGCCATAGGATAATATTAAACCCTTTGAATACAAAAAAAAACAACCATTTATTAACCTTTGTCCATTTGATCAATGGCCCAATGCACAATGACCAATTAGAAAGTTAGGGTATCTTATTTGTTCACTAAGACTCAGGTTTGCAATTGACAATATTATGGTCATAAATGAGCTCCTACTGGCATATTTTTCCTTTGGGTACTTGAACCAATGGATAAATTCCATCAATGTTTCTAGCTAGGAGATAATGGGTTCCACCATTTATGGATTATGCACAATGCATAATGGGAACTTTAAATTTTGGCTTGAAAGCGATGGGCCACTGAGGCACTAATTAGCCACTGGCTAATAGATTGGTTCCACATGTACATTACTTTTAAATAATAATTCATTCATTAATAGGTGGACAATGGTGGGTCCATGAGGAGTGTATAAATGTTAATGGTTCAATGCATATAAGCCAAGTGGGAATCACAAGGAAAACAATTAGCCACTAGATAGGAATTAGCCATTACCAATGAAAGGATGCCACATAGGTACAAATAAAACAAAGGCTAGTGTGTAGTGGCTAAAGTGAACGTGATTGGCAAAGAGGTTATGTGCCAACAAAGGAGGCCATGATGGGGTTAGTTAACAATGGACCTCAAAAACTTCCAATCTATAATCTTTAAAGTGGTGACCTATACATCAAGTTGACTTTGAAACATAATGTAGGGGAGAAATTCATAACATGAAGGCTTTCCAAACACTTAGACTGTTGCAAGTATGTTCTTATTCCAGATATTAAGTTTCCAAGTGCTTTTGAGAAAATTTGCTCTGCTAGTGGAAACAGTGTGTTGCAGAGTTTCCTGGCTTGCAGAAGTATAGTGTAATGTTTTTCTCTGCATATTCTATATACTGAATATCTTTGTCTACGGATTGGAATTTATGTTAAGGAATCTTTGTAGATGACATGTTTCAAGTTTAAGCCTCCGGTATGAACATTTGAGCAAGTTCTGTTCACCAGAGTGAAAACTATTTTCTGTACATTTAGTAGTGACAGGGAGAATGTATTCCACTTCGCATTTCTTCGTATTTAAGTCATATAGTATACGGTTCTAGAATTAAGTTTGTAATGATGTTATGTGCCTTTAGTTCAAGTGGTTCATGATTTGGTGGTCCGCAAGTGATCTTTTCCTTATGACAATGGCTGACAGTGATGTTTAATTGCTCTGATTTGAAGAATTTTGTGGATAAAGTGTTCAAAGGTTGTGCAGATGTTCTTGGTGATTATAATTTGCTTGTATATGTCTCTTGATTGTGTTCTTATATTTTGATTGGTCCACAGAGTGTAATCCAGATTGTGCATGAAGCATGTTCTTAAAGGTCTTAGTGTTAACACCAGTTTTAGCCGACTTGGTCATTTTCACTACTTGCAATTATGCTTTAGAGTTTGCAATGGTGTGTTGTTGCATGGAAGATTGCATTTGAGTCCCAGATAAGGAGTGGTCTGGTTTTCATTCATTCTTTTTCTTTCAATAATCTATTTAGGTCCAGACCTATTCTAATGTATGTATGTTTGCCAACCTTGGAGACTGATCCAATGGTTAATGATTATAATTCTGACATTGATGATCAATCCAAGGTTGATGAATTGTATAAATGATTGTAATGAAGTCATGAAAAAGGTGTCCAGATGTGAAGATACGAAGATAAGTGTGAAGTGAAAAAGTAGAGTAGAGGAGAGGAAAATTATTGTGCTTCAATGGAACTGAATCCTGGCATGGAGTAGATGTTAATAACTTAGTTCAGCAATTCAGGAAGTGAGCCACCCCATTGGCAGTGAGCCACATCTTTTGCAATGAGCATTCTGGGTAGTGAGCCCTATTGGCAATGAGCCTTGTTGTAAATTTTGATATATATTTTATATTGTGAGTTAACACTCATTGTGGTTTTTCCCTTATAGGGTTTTCCACGTAAAAAAATTGGTGTCTCATGTGTTGAATGTGTGAATGTGTTTAATTTCTGATTTCATGCTTTCATGATTAAATCACAATAACAGTAATTAAGTGGTTTATGTGTTGATGGTTTTGAAGTTTTGGTTACAACTAATTCACCTCCCCCTTTTAGTTGTCTTGCGCTTTTCAACAATTGGTATCAGAGTGAGGGTTCCTTGGTAAATAGCCTAACAGCTCGAGGTAGATCAGGGATGGCGTACATGAAGGAATCACCATAGTTTGATGGAATGAATTATGCTCTTTGGAAGGTATGGATGAAAAGTCATCTTATTTCTCTTGGCTATAGTGTTTGGAAGATAACAGAGAAAAATTATACTATTCCTGAAAATGGTCCATCAAATGAAGATGAAGTCAAACAGTATGAATTAAATGGAAAAGCTAGAGATGCTATGTTAAATGCCTTATCTAACTTTGAGTTGGTAAAAGTTATGGATTTGGAGACTGCTTATGAGATCTAGGATAAGTTGAAAATTTTATATGAAGGAGATAATTCTATAAAGAGTGCCAAATTACAAAACTTAAAGGTGAGGTATGAAACCCTGAAGATGAGTGAAGATGAAAACATAACTATCTACATGCAAAGAATTGATGAAATTGTCAATGGAATCAAAGGTCTCAAAGGAACTATTAATGAGGACATGAGGTTGTGATGAAGAATCTTAGGTCATTTCCTAATTCCTACAGTCACAAGGTGGCAACAATTGAAGAGGTTATGAGTGTACAAAAGGTTACAAAGGATTAGTTACTCGAGAAACTTACAACTTTTAAAATGAGAGAATTTGGTGATGCTCTGCCAAAGATTGAGACTGCTTTCAAAGCCAACACTTCAGCAAAGACTTCAAGAGCTCATAAATATGCTGCGGAATCTGATGATGACCTTGATGAGGTTGAAGCCAACTTTGTAAACAGAATGCAAAGAGGTATCAGTAAGTTTAAAGGCAAATTACCATTCAAATGTTTTTTTGGGTAAAATTGGTTACTATGCCTCCAGATGTCTGGAGAGAATTGAAAGAGGTAAGAAGAAGTTTGAAAGTAGACATAGAATTGTCAAGAAATGCTATTATGTTAGAGATCTTGATGATGATGGTGTAACAAATGATGAGTCTAATGATAATAGTACTAGTGCAAATGAATGCTTGTTTATTTCTATTAAAGAAGAACCTGTGTCTACTAATCTTGCTACCTGTGTGAAGGAAAAAACCCAATGGAAGAAAGTGCTTTGTTTGTCCAGGTTGAGAAAGATAAGGATGAATGGATTATTGACAGTGGATGCTCACATCACATGACCAGTGATAAAAGTAAGTTTGTAAGTTTTGAAAAGTATGATGGGGGACTGGTTAGGTTTGGAGATAATACAACTGGTAAGATTTGTGGAAGAAGATCTATTTATTTTGATGGCAAGCATAACATAGATGATGTTTTATATGTGAAGGGTTTAAATCATAATATTTTAAGTGTTGGCCAGATGTGTGAAAAAGGGCATGATCTAAGTTTCAAGGATAATGGATGCAAGATCAAGGAAAGCTTTGGAACAGTAATTGCAACTGGTAAGAAGACCAAAGGTAATGTTTATCACTTGAGGGGAACTGATAATTGTTATTTGCTAGCTCAAACATATGAGAGTTGGCTATGGCATAGAAGGATGTGCCATATCAATTTTGATAACTTGTTGAAGATAAGCTCATTACAAGCTATGAGAGATTTGCCTAAACTGGTGAAGCCTACCAATACAATTTGCAGGGAATGTGAACTAGGAAAATAGACAAAGACATGTTTTAAGAGCAAAGAACAATTTCCTGCTAGATTGCTTGAGCTCGTGCATACAGATCTATGTGGTCCTACAAGAACAAGAAGTTTGCAAGTAGACAGGTACTTTATGTTGCTTATTGATGATTATTCTAGAATGACATGGGTCACTTTTGTAAAAGAGAAATTAGAAGCCCTAGACAAGTTCAAAGATTTCAAGGCAATGGTTGAGAATGATTTAGAATTGAGGATCAAATGCTTAAGGTCTGATAGAGGAGGTGAGTTTACATCAAATAAATTCAACATTTTCTATGAAGAGCATGGGATAAAGAGGTAGTTGTCTGCTCCTAGGACTCCTGAGCATAATGGAGTTGTTGAAAGAAAGAATAGATCAATTCAAGAGGCAAATAGGTCTATTATGATGGAGGCTAACCTACTTAAAGTGTATTGGAGAGAAGCTATACACACTGCTATCTACATTCAAAACAAAGTCTAAGTCAAAGGTAATGGTACTAAAACTCCTTATGAATTGTGGTATGGAATAGTTCCCATAGTGAAATATTTCAAAGTTTTTGGAAGCAAATGATATATCAGAAGAGATGAAGAGTTAGGCAAGTTTGATGCTAGGTGTGATGAAGGAATTTTCCTTGGATACTCTACTAAGAGTAAAGCTACCAGTGCTACAATAAGAGATTGAAGAAGGTCATTGAAAGTGATAATGTGAAGGTTGATGAAGACAAGGAAATAACATCAGATCTGAGTGGCTATGAATTAGATGAACCTTCTATCACAATCACTAAAGAAAAGGTGGAACAAAAGGCTCTGGAAAGTATTATTAAGACTCCCGGGTATGTAAGGATTAATCATTCTGAAGATCAAATTATTGGTGATAAAAGCAAAGGAGTATTAACAAGGAAAAGAGTTGTAGATGAATAGGTGAACTACTATTTGCTTTCACATATTGAACCTAAAACTATTAGTGAAGCCTGCAAAGATGACAATTGGGTAAAAGCCATGGAAGAAGAGCTGATGCAGATAGAGAAGAATCAAACTTGAGAATTGGTCCCTAGACCTACTGATAAAAATGTGATTGGAACCAAATGGGTTTTTAGAAATAAGATGAATGAAAGTGGTGAAGTGGTCAGAAACAAAGCAAGACTAGTATGCAAAGGATATTCTCAGGTTGAAGGTGTTGGTTTTTTCCCAGACTGGATGCTTATTCCCAGATTTCCCTACAAGGTAGCCATCAGTGATCAACAGGATCTCTGGGCCAGGGGCCAACAGTGTAGGAGATAGACTCTATATTTTATCTCCTCTTCTTCTTCAGGCTCTGCAAAACCTAGGGGGGTATTCCCTACTCAACATCCATGAGGATATGCATACAAAGGCTGGGATGCTAATAGAAAGCAGATAAGTCCTCCTGTAAGTAGACCAAAACTGAAAGATAAGAGCAAAGGGGCTAGCTTTGGGCCTATTTGCAGTTGTAGACAGAGGACTGAGGATCCTAAAACTAATTCTAATGTCCTAAAGATTGTTTTAGATTTTGATTTGGATTTTAAGTTTGGATGCAAAGCTGGACATGGTTGTAACACAAAAACAAAGCAAGATTGGTGCCTATCCAGGGCCTGGAGTCAGTAGACATACACCTGTGAATGATCAACATGAACAGCTAAAACTGGATTTTAGGGGGATATATGTGATATCTGCCTTACAGATATCTCCCAATACAGAGTGTTAAGTTATCTCTACTTATGGCATCCCTACTGCAGTATACCCTTCCCAATGTTCAACCTGAAAACAGTTTAATCTACCCCTTGAGCAGAAGTTAAAAGATCAGACATTCAACATAGGAATTCTATGCTCTAGAATCTAAACATTACCCAAATATCCAGATTCAGAAGAAGAATACATGCAATACTGGAGACAGAATTAACACAACACATGCTAAGATAGCATTTCTCATATAAGATTAATCATGAAATCAGTGGGTTCATGCCAAACACATACAACAAGAGATACATAAACTCACAGGTTAAGCTGTACAGAGCAACCAGATCAGCTAGTTTTGAATTACAGAGCCAAAAATCTTCAACTTTCAACAACCAAAAATGAGTAACACTTCTTGCTTATAACAGCCAGGTAGTGTACCACAGCAATTAATTACATGGTTGACCAAAAAAATCCCGCCAGATACACAGTATCAGCAAAATGGTGCTCAACGCATTACCAGATTGGCGCCCAAACATGAATGCAGCAGGTAGGGGAGGAGACAGGAAGAAACCTCGAGCCCTGCGCCACTGTCCATTGATGTACACCTTCAATCAGGTACCAGATCCGCCCATACCTCTGCAACCTTCGCCATTAATGGCGCACCAACCCGTGGCCTTGGGAAAAACATCAAACAGTCGATCGCAACCATTTCCCGCCAAGATTCATCGTCATGATATTTCGAATATGCAGGATATCAATTATCCCACATGCACCCCGCGGCGACCTTTTCAACACTTTATATACTAGGCCACGAGCATGTATAATGTCGGTGCTTTTGCTCCTGACGACACTAGTATAAGACTTCATCATCATCCTCCAATAGCATGATATCCTGTCGCTTGAAATATCACCCTGACGTCAGCATCATATCGCAATATAACCTGCATGATAATCGCCTTCATCGGCACAACCTGATCCATCGGAGGAACATCCTCCTGCTGAGCCTATACCAAAAGTCTGGCCGATGAACATCTTGATGACGTCACCGTCATATCCTGCTGACGTCATCATCATATCTGCCTACTGCGCACCTCCTCATATCCGGATGACGTCATCATCATATTTGCAAATATCAAGGGATCTCCACAAGATGATCAGTGTTAGAAATATGACCCCCCCAGACCTTGATGACGTAATCATCATATCGACATCAGGATGATATTCGGAAGATAACCAGATATTTGGAAATATCATCCTGATGTACAAATATCAGGTTGCACTGTAGCTCCACTATAAGATCGGGGTGATAGATGAATACGCCAGATATTTGAAAAGATCACCCCCACTAGATAATGCACGAAGCCGACAGGCGGATATCTCCTTGATATCAGCATCATCATGACGCTGGAACAAACATACATCCGGGTGATATTCAAAAATGAAAATATCACCCCCTCCTTCAGAAATATCATGATGCAGATAGGCAGAGAAATAGATATCACCCCGACATAAGAATGACATCAGCATCATCAGGATGATAAAACAACAAACAAGAAGTGATACAACAACATCAGGATGATATTGACTAAGATCATCCTGACGTTCAAAATATGATGACCCTAGTGAATATCGGGTCACACTTAGAACTCTTCAACAACATCATCAGGATGATCATAACCAAGATCACCCGATGATAAAAATATCACCCCGGCGAAATATCATGCAGGCAGAAAATATGATGACCCCCGCAAGCAACACGGTGATAACTGGAAATATGATGATGATGATGACGACCCTTAAGAAAAAACAAGTCAGGTCAAACAACTCAGAGAATAACCCCTTCAGAAGATCGGGGTGACATCATCATCATAAAAGGGCAAGGTGATAATTGGAAAATCACCGGATACTTGAAAAATCACCCCCGCAAGCAAATCAGGGCACACTGTAGCTCATCAACAGGATCAGGATGATATCCAAACATCACCCGATATTGAAATATGATGATCCTAATGAAAAACAAGTCGACAGAAAACATGATAATGCAGACCATCATCGAAGACAAGATGATGATGATGATCTCCTCCTCAAAGAAAATATGATGCTGCAGCTGAAAAATGCTGAGGAGGTCCAACACTTAGGATAATGGGCAAGAAGATATAGGGTTCAAATGAAGAAACCCCCTAAACATGAAAAATCAACCCCAGGTCAAAATGAGTGCTAACACTGGCTCCGAATGGGGACGTGCAGGTGAAAACCTGCAGCGAGAACCAGATCTCTGGGCAGACCAGACAAAAAGCCAAAAAGCACAAGCTGTACAAGGCATTTACACTACATACATGTTTTTACAAATGTGCATAGCAACAAGTCGTTTATGCAAAATAGAACTTAAGGAATTGGCCATGCACAGGCAATTCCAGAACTTCACCATCTAGGGCCTGGAGGAAATAAGAATCCTCCCCATGAGCACTGCAAATCTGATATGGGCCCATCCATAAGGGTTCAAATTTACCATGTTTACCCTTTTCTTGACCTTTTGCATTCCAAATGAGCACCAGATCATTGACTTGAAACTTCCTTTTTGTAGTTCTCCTGTCAAACTGATATTTCACATCTTGTTGTCTTTTGAGATTGATCTGGTGGGCTTTCCTTCTGTTTTCATCCAATACAACCAGCTGATTCACTCTTTCTGTCATGGAATCTTCAATCTCCTCATCATTTTCCTGAATGAATCTGTAAACTGGTAGGAGATTGTTTATGGGCAATCTAGCTGATGCACCATATACTAGCTCAAAAGGTGACTTCCCAATAGCCCTTTTTACTGTCACTCTGTCAGCCCATATTGCTAAGTTCAATTTTGAGTCCCAAGCTCTCTTGTTCTTGTCCAGTATCCTCCTGATAATTTTCATGATGCTTTTATTGCTTGATTCTGCTTGACCATTCCCTTGTGGGTGATATGGTGATGTATATGATAGATTTATCCCATACCTGTTGCAAAAATCAACAAATTCACCTGATCTGAAGCACATAGCATTATCAGTGACTATCTTAAATGGTACTCCAAACCTGATGATAATATTTTCTAGTATGAAATCTGTCACCACCTTACTTGTAGCTCTCTTAGTTGGAATGGCCTCAATCCATTTGGTAAAGTAATCAGTTGCCACCAAAATCCAACTGTGTCCCCCACTTGATTTGTCTACAATTTCCCCTATGAAGTCAATTCCCCATTGCTGAAATGGAGCATCCACAGTTACAGTTCTGAGGGGTAAAGCACCATCATATTTCAGCTTTCCTGAAAATCTTTGGCAAGGGTCACACTTCCTCACTAACTTTTGTGCATCTGAAAAGAGAGTGGGCCACCAATATCCTGCTCTGAGAATTTTATGAGCTGTTGTTTGGGCAGTATAATGTCCACCACACAATCCTTTATGCATATCAATCAAAACATTGTTAGCCATATCCTCATCCACACATCTCAATAGCACACCATCAGGGTTTTTCCAGTATAGCTCACCTTGAACAATAACATACCTGATTGCATGTAACTTTAAAGTCCTCTTTTGACTGTCACTGAAATGGGAAGGACAATTCAGATTTTGCAAGTAGTAGATAATATCCTTGTACCATTTAGATCCTGATACATTTACACTCTCATCTTGGACTGCATTAACTTGGCATGCTTCCAAGTTTGACTGTGCCATCATCTTGGCTAATCCTTGTCCTCTTATCAACTTAGTAACTTGTATGTCTATGTTGAACTCTTGCAGTTTGTTTATCCATCTGCACCTTCTTCCAGTCACTTCCTGCTGAGTGAATATGTCTTTGACTGCTGCATGATGTACATATGCAATTATATATGATCCTACCAAGTATGGTCTGAAACTTTTGATGGCTTTGACTAGTGCATATGCCTGTTTTTCCATAATATCATACTTCAACTCAGAGGCCTGCAAGGACATACTGAAGAAAGCGATGGGCTGTTCAAAACCATCTTCGTTTTTCTGTAGCAAACATGCAGCAACAGTATGAAAGGAAGCAAATGAAAATACTTGGAATGGCCTAGAAAAATTAGGAGATTTAAGAACAGGGGCCATCTTGATTGCCTCTTTGATACTCTGAAATGATTCTATTGCTTCCCTTTCCCAGTTGACAGTTGCATCCTTCTTCATCATCTTGGAAATGTTCCTTGTGGTTTCTGCAAAGTTGGGAACAAATCTCCTAACAAAATTTATCTGTCCAAAGAAGGACTGAACTCCTTTTACAGTTTTTGGCATTTGAATCTTGTCAATAGCAGCCACTCTCTCTGGATCTATCCTAACTCCATCCTTGGAAACAATATGTCCCAGGAGCTTTCCTTCAACTACCCCAAAGGCACACTTCTTTGGATTTAAAGAAATACCATACTCTAGTGCTCTTATGAAAATCTGCTCTAGATGCAAACAATGCTGCTCTTCTTTCTTTGAGTAAGCAGTCAAGTCATCCTGATATACAGCCAGGATTGAATCAATCAGCCCTGCAAAAGCAACATCCATTGCTCTTTGAAATGTAGCACCTGCATTGGTTAGTCCAAATGGCATTCTAACATACACATAAGTTCCCCATGGAGTGGTAAAGGCGGTCTTATACTGTTCTGATTTCTTTACCTTCACCTGATTATAACCTGAAAATCCATCCATCATGGATAAGAGTTCACAACCAGTCACTCTCTGCAACATAGCTTCCATATTAGGCAGTGGATAGTTATCCTTTAAAGAGGATACATTCAAGTTCCTGAAGTCAACACAAAGCCTAATATCACCATTCTTTTTTCTGACTGGGACAAGGTTAGACACCCAAGTTGAATGCATGATTGGCACAATTATTCCAGCTTCCCTGAGCCTTTTGAGTTCTTCTTGCATCTTGGGAGCTAAGGTAGGATTAATAGGTCTTTGCTTTTGTCTAAATGGCTTAGCTACAGGCTTCAATGGGATCTCATGCTGGAATAAATCTTCCCTATAGGCTTTTAGGTCCTCATATGACCAAGCAAAAACATGTTTATACTTTTTCAGTAATGCAATCAGCATACTCCTAATGTGTGGTTTGAGCTGTTTACCAATGTATACCTTCTGAGGGGCCTGAGATGTCCCCAAATTTATCTCTTCTAAATCTTCCTTATTTGTGGGAGATGTCCTTGTGACCAGTTTATCTCTACTGTCAAAAGCTCTTTCCAAAGCTACCAACCCTCTAGGGATTTTATTAGTCTTCAATTGAATTATCTCTTTTCCCACAAGAGTTTCTTTTCCATCTATAGTCTCTACAAAAGCTTGGAAATCAATTTGTTGATTCTCATATTCATCTATGCAGTGCAAAAATTTCAACAAATCCCTATCATCATTAAACACTTGCCAACTGCATATATTTTCTGGTACTGCAGGCCTAATTTTAATTTCTACATTTGTA
Source organism: Cunninghamia lanceolata (assembly GCA_027924645.1). Taxonomy (NCBI): domain Eukaryota; kingdom Viridiplantae; phylum Streptophyta; class Pinopsida; order Cupressales; family Cupressaceae; genus Cunninghamia; species Cunninghamia lanceolata. The sequence goes on along the minus strand of BSBN01001807.1, from coordinate 21,666,919 downwards.
ACACCTGACAGAGTGATGTCATCTGGCCTTATTGCAACATTGGCTAAGAAATCAGCCATAACATTTTTTGACCTCTCTACCCAGCCTATTGAAAATGCATCAAATAGTTCAATGGTATCCCAAACAGCATGCTTGTATTGTTTTAGTCTTTTATTTTTTGTAGCATACTTATCTCTAATTTGGGATACAATCAGCTCAGAATCCCCAAATACTCTTAACATCTTAATTCCATGTTTGAGAGCAATATTTAGGCCTAAGAGTAAAGCCTCATATTCTGCAATGTTGTTTGTGCAATCAAACCTCAGCAAGAAAGAGAATTTGAGGAGCTTACCAGTTGGAGACAGGAAAACAACTCCAGCTCCAGAGCCTTCTTTTGCACAAGCTCCATCAAAAAACATGGTCCATAAGCCTTGCTGATCCAGCTCTCCAATGCAGACATTTTTCTCTTTATCTTCTGTATCATCTGAGACAACCTTGAAGTTATCACAGTCAGTGTCTACAAAGCATACTTGTTCCTCTGCTTCTTGGTCTTCCACTATCTCTGATGATCTTTGTTCTCTGATTAGCTTAACATCCCTGCCATTCATTGGAATCATGGCATATGACAGGTCCAACTGCATACTTCCACCAATTAGTGCTGCCCATCTCCTTGACAACAACATACCATACTGTGGCTTGATGTCAACCACTATTATATTCATTTTATATCTCTTTTCAGGAAATGCTGCCAGTTTGAAATCTACATCCTTCATGATTCCAATAACTGGTACCTCTCTGGCATCCATAGCATAACATTTTCCACATGCCTTGTCAATTTTTAATCCAGTTTGTTGCATGATGGCCAAAGGCATGACATTTGTAGATGCTCCAGAGTCAAGCATACAATTTCTAATTATTTTTCCATTTATAACCAAGGAAACATAAAATGGTTCCACTTGTGAAGGACACTTTGTCATAGTCACTCCTAAATAGACTTCAGGAGTCTCATCTTCTTCATTACACATGATATGTTTCTCACCCTGGGTCTGAACATTTTGTTTAGCTTGAAAAGGTACCCCTGAGATTAGGGATATTGTCCTATTCTTGATCTCTTCCACTTTCATGAGTTCCATAAGTGGAACAGAGACTTTTACCTGAGAGAGGATCAGAGCTATATCAAATGGAGCATAATTTTGTATAACAGTTGTAGCTTGCTCCACAATCTTGTTTTTATCCTGAGCTGATTTAGCTCTTACTTTCATAGTTCCCTGATCATCATTCTTGTCTTGGGAACCTTTACTTTGATCTTCAGCCTGAGGGATTTTATTTTCTGGTCCTTGAGATTCATGACCTATTCTATGTCTAAAATTCTGTTTATTATTTACCCACTGCCTTTTTTGTGGTTCAATTCCTTTATGACCATGCACTAGCTGACCTGCAGAAATATCTTCTGGCTGATGTGGGCTACCTACTTGATTTTTACCTCTGAGATTGTAGTTGCTTTTGACTTGAGCAACTGCTGCAGCGGTGAAGGCTCTAATTTCCTCATCAAAAGGTCGTTGTAGGTTACTCAGAAAATTGTGTGAGTTCTGAGCATACACATAGTTATCTTCATTATCTTCATCATATGGGAACTGTTGGCAGGCCTGAATTTGATGATCTGTATTCTCATCAGCATCATAAAAAGTGTATCCATTACCTATGGACATCATATTAACATCATCATCCTGCACATGATGTGGCTCATTGCATTCATTACAAGATGTAGCATTATCATACAAGGATTGAGCAATCATACACTGTGACTGTGAATGTGGCATCTGACAAATTATACACCATGGAGCATCATCAACAATATTTATAGCTTTCTTTAGAGGATCAGGAGTTTCTTTGACATGTTGAGCCCTCTGATTTGTGTTGTTACGTGGGAATACAGGCTTACCATCATGCCAATTGGTGTTATAAGGCATATCATGTAATGATGGCCTCTTTTCCTGCCTTTGATAGACTTGCCTATCAGGACCCATCCCTTTTTCACTTCTAGCTAATCTATAGCTTAGGTCCTTAACAACATTTGCCAATTTGTCTATCTTATCTTCAGGGGCAAATGTACTACCTTGAGTGTTCTAAGGCTTGTTTGGGTTCTGCAGAATTTTTATATCATCCCTTCTATTTGTCTTGCCCGATGCTTTCCTGTTGTTTTCAATATTCACTGCAATTCTGAAAGCATCCCTGAGAGTAGCAGGACCTTTATCTCTTAATCCATATGCAGTTTTTGCATCAAAGGCATTGATATACAATATTATGCACATTGGTTCATTTGGCCTCATGTGATGTGGCAATTTGTTCAACACTTTAGTAAATCTTGCATTAAAGTCTGCAACCTGCTCATTTGACCCTTTAGTGATACTGGTGAACTCATTTACAAAAAAGCTAGGGTCAGTTTTATCACCATATTGCTCCTTGAACATCCTTTTAAAATCATCCCATGATGAAATATTCCGGTCAGGCAGATTCTTGTACCATTCTCTTGCCTCATCTATTAAGGATTGCATGAATGACTTCATGAAAACATCCTCATGTTCAACCTCAAAGTTATCCATGACATTTTGAAAGGCTTTTAGATGATCTTCTCCTGACACTGTGTTGTTTCCTGAAAATTTAGGCACTTGCAGCCTCAGATGCTTGTCAATGGGGTTAGGATACCCAGGAATACCATCAAACACCAGCTGCCTGAATCTATCTAACTGCATGGGCTGTCTGTTTAACTGATTAACATTAACATTTCTGTTTGCATTCTGGTTTCCTACATTGTTCAGTGGTATCCTAGCATCATTCACATTTTGTCTCTCATCATGATGCTGATGTTGCACTTCATATCTTTGCTGATGTCTCTGCACATTTGCATTCTCTAGGGTAGGAACTAAATCATTTTGGGCAGTTCTTAAGGCTTGCACTTTCTGCTTCATATCATCTCTGATTTTCATGGCTCGTAAATATTCTAGTTCTGCTCTTAGACTTCTGATTTCTTCAGCTAACTATTCATCCTTAGGCCTGGAGGTAGATGGTCTCATACCATTCTGGTCATCATCTTCATCATCCCTAAGAGACTCTGCCTCTTCAAACCTTTCACTTGGGTCTAGAAATGGGCGTTCTTGGAACACCTCTGACCTCATTCTCATGCTACCACCCTGTTGCCTCTCATATGCACCTTGAATATCAGCTTCTGCATTTGAAAAGTAAGGCACATGCTGTCCTGATGGCCTAGGGTTATCTTGTATATCATCACCTTTTCTGGGGGAACCCTCATGACTAACTGAGACAGCTCCCTTTCTTCTGTACATCATTCTTCTTGTTACTGGTAACTCTTCAAATAAAGGATTTTGTTGGGATCTTCTCCCCTGCATATAAATTTTACTTTGACTGGTTGGGAGATTACTTCGGAGTCGCCACCTATTACTAGGAACTGTTTTCTTCTGAAAACCAGGGTTCTTTCACAAATTCCCCAGCGGAGTCACCAATTTCTGTTGGTTTTTTCCCAGACTGGATGCTTATTCCCAGATTTCCCTACAAGGTAGCCATCAGTGATCAACAGGATCTCTGGGCCAGGGGCCAACAGTGTAGGAGATAGACTCTATATTTTATCTCCTCTTCTTCTTCAGGCTCTGCAAAACCTAGGGGGGTATTCCCTACTCAACATCCATGAGGATATGCATACAAAGGCTGGGATGCTAACAGAAAGTAGATAAGTCCTCCTGTAAGTAGACCAAAACTGAAAGATAAGAGCAAAGGGGCTAGCTTTGGGCCTATTTGCAGTTGTAGACAGAGGACTGAGGATCCTAAAACTAATTCTAATGTCCTAAAGATTGTTTTAGATTTTGATTTGGATTTTAAGTTTGGATGCAAAGCTGGACATGGTTGTAACACAAAAACAAAGCAAGATTGGTGCCTATCCAGGGCCTGGAGTCAGTAGACATACACCTGTGAATGATCAACATGAACAGCTAAAACTGGATTTCAGGGGGATATATGTGATATCTGCCTTACAGATATCTCCCAATACAGAGTGTTAAGTTATCTCTACTTATGGCATCCCTACTGCAATATACCCTTCCCAATGTTCAACCTGAAAACAGTTTAATCTACCCCTTGAGCAGAAGTTAAAAGATCAGACATTCAACATAGGAATTCTATGCTCTAGAATCTAAACATTACCCAAATATCCAGATTCAGAAGAAGAATACATGCAATACTGGAGACAGAATTAACACAACACATGCTAAGATAGCATTTCTCATATAAGATTAATCATGAAATCAGTGGGTTCATGCCAAACACATACAACAAGAGATACATAAACTCACAGGTTAAGCTGTACAGAGCAACCAGATCAGCTAGTTTTGAATTACAGAGCCAAAAATCTTCAACTTTCAACAACCAAAAATGAGTAACACTTCCTGCTTATAACAGCCAGGTAGTGTACCACAGCAATTAATTACATGGTTGACCAAAAAAATCCTGCCAGATACACAGTATCAGCAAAATGGCGCTCAACGCATTACCAGATTGGCGCCCAAACATGAATGCAGCAGGTAGGGGAGGAGACAGGAAGAAACCTCGAGCCCTGCGCCACTGTCCATTGATGTACACCTTCAATCGGGTACCAGATCCGCCCATACCTCTACAACCTTCGCCATTAATGGCGCACCAACCCGCGGCCTTGGGAAAAACATCAAACAGTCGATCGCAACCATTTCCTGCCAAGATTCATCGTCATGATATTTCGAATATGCAGGATATCAATTATCCCACATGCACCCTGTGGCGACCTTTTCAACACTTTATATACTAGGCCACGAGCATGTATAATGTCGGTGCTTTTGCTCCTGACGACACTAGTATAAGACTTCATCATCATCCTCCAACAGCATGATATCCTATCGCTTGAAATATCACCCTGACGTCAGCATCATATCGCAATATAACCTGCATGATAATCGCCTTCATCGGCACAACCTGATCCATCGGAGGAACATCCTCCTGCTGAGCCTATACCAAAGGTTTGGCCGATGAACATCCTGATGACATCACCATCATATCCTGCTGACGTCATCATCATATCTGCCTACTGCGCACCTCCTCATATCCGGATGACGTCATCATCATATTTGCAAATATCGGGGGATCTCCACAAGATGATCAGTGTTAGAAATATGACCCCCCCGGACCTTGATGACGTAATCATCATATCGACATCAGGATGATATTCGGAAGATAACCGGATATTTGGAAATATCATCCTGATGCACAAATATCAGGTTGCACTGTAGCTCCACTATAAGATCGGGGTGATAGATGAATACGCCAGATATTTGAAAAGATCACCCCCACTAGATAATGCACGAAGCCGACAGGCGGATATCTCCTTGATATCAGCATCATCATGACGCTGGAACAAACATACATCCGGGTGATATTCAAAAATGAAAATATCACCCCCTCCTTCAGAAATATCATGATGCAGATAGGCAGAGAAATAGATATCACCCCGACATAAGAATGACGTCAGCATCATCAGGATGATAAAACAACGAACAAGAAGTGATACAACAACATCAGGATGATATTGACTAAGATCATCCTGACGTTCAAAATATGATGACCCCAGTGAATATCAGGTCACACTTAGAACTCTTCAACAACATCATCAGGATGATCATAACCAAGATCACCCGATGATAAAAATATCACCCCGGCGAAATATCATGCAGGCAGAAAATATGATGACCCCCGCAAGCAACACGGTGATAACTGGAAATATGATGATGATGATGACGACCCTTAAGAAAAAACAAGTCAGGTCGAACAACTCAGAGAATAACCCCTTCAAAAGATCGGGGTGACATCATCATCATAAAAGGGCAAGGTGATAATTGGAAAATCACCGGATACTTGAAAAATCACCCCCGCAAGCAAATCAGGGCACACTGTAGCTCATCAGCAGGATCAGGATGATATCCAAACATCACCCGATATTGAGATATGATGATCCTGATGAAAAACAAGTCGACAGAAAACATGATAATGCAGACCATCATTGAAGACAAGATGATGATGATGATCTCCTCCTCAAAGAAAATATGATGCTGCAGCTGAAAAATGTTGAGGAGGTCCAACACTTAGGAAAATGGGCAAGAAGATATAGGGTTCAAATGAAGAAACCCCCTAAACATGAAAAATCAACCCCAGGTCAAAATGAGTGCTAACAGAAGGCATAGATTTTGAGGAGACTTTTGCTCCTATGGCAAGGATTGAAGCCATAAGAATGTTCTTGGCTTTTACAACACACAAAGATTTCAAGGTGTACCAGATGGATGTGAAGTCTACTTTCTTGAATGAAGAACTAGAAGAAGTTTATATTGAGCAACCAAAAGGATTCTAGTTATCAGACCAAAGTAACACGGTGTGCAGATTAAAGAAAGCCCTATATGGACTCAAGCAAGCTCCTAGAGCCTGGTGTGCGAGGTTGGACAAGTATTTGATGCAATTAGGGTTCAGTAAAGGTACTAAAGACAACAATCTCTATTTCAAAATCAATGATGATCAAATTCTTATTGTTGTAGTCTTTGTTGATCATATTATCTATGTTGGAAATGAAGGTGTGTGTAAGAAGTTTGCAGAGGAAATGCAAAAGGAATTTGAGATGTCTATGTTTGGTGAAATGAACTTATTTTTGGGACTGTAGATTACTCAATTAGAAAAAGGAATTTTTATAATTTCTTAGTCCAAATATGTGAAAGAGTTGTTGAAAAAGTTTAGAATGGAGAATTCTAAGCTAGTATGTACTCCTATGGTAACTGGTTGCAAGCTAAGAAAGAATGATGAATCACCTAAGACTGATCAGAAAAAAGTATAGGTCTATGATTGGAGGACTACTTTATCTAACCCATACCAGACCTAACATAATGCATGCAGTCTGTCTTGTGGAAAGATTTCAAAAAGATCCCAAAGAGGCACATGTAATGGCAATCAAAAGGATCATGAGATATTTAAAAGGCACTTTAAACTATGGATTGTGGCATCCCAAAGATACTGATTTCAATCTTAGTTCTTATACAAATGTAGATTGAGCTGGAGATGCTGATGACAAAAAGTACAAGTGGAGGTGCTTTTCTTTTTGGTAATAGATTGGTTTCATGGCTGAGCAAGAAGCAAGAGTTAGTTTCTTTGTTTACTGCAGAAGCAAAATATATTGTTGCAGCATGCTTTTGCACTCAAGTGCTTTGGATGAAGAAAACATTGAAGGACATAAGAGTTGTGTATGAAGAACCTATTTCCATATTTTGTGACAATACATGTGTTATAACATTTCAAAGAATCCAATAATGCACTCAAGGACAAAGCATATATCAATAAGGTATCACTTTATGAGAGAAAAGGTAATAGAGAATGAAGTAAAGATGGAATATGTGTCTACAAAGGACCAGATTGTAGATATTTTCACTAAGCCTCTACCTAAGGATACTTTTAATTTTCTCAAGGAGAAGTTAGGGGTTATTACCACTCCTAATCTAAACTAAGATGCATGGGAAGTGCATCAGTCCAGTGGTGCCCAAAGTCTTATTCTTTGATTTTGATTTATGTTTTTGAAGGCTAACTCTTAAGGGGAATAGGTAAATGTTGCTGATATAAGTTCCTGATAAAAAAAAAGTAAATATTGCAAGTATGTGAAGAGAAAGAAGAAGTGAAGTCCTTTGCTATTGATGTCAAAGGGGGAGAGAAAATCATGTGAAAAACTCAGGAGAAGAAAGATTTCATATGTGTAAAAAGAAAGGAGGAGAAAAGTAATCAATGTAGATTCTTGTCTTGATGGTTCTTATACTTTTTCACATCATTGTTGCCATCAATGACAAAGGGGGAGATTGTTGCAAGTATGTGCTTACTAGTATTGTCATTGATATCAACATATCTGTGTTGTCATTGGTGTCAACTGCGCTCTTGTTTTGATGTTTAATTATGTTGAGTTAGTTTCTTTGTAGTGGCTTACATAAGTGTTGAAGATGATAAGAAAATGTTCCAAATATTAAGTTTCCAAGTACTTTTGAGAAAATTTGCTCTCCTAGTGGAAACAATGTGTTGCAGAGTTTCTTGGCTTGCAGAAGTATAGTGTAGTGTTTTGCTCCACATATTCTGTATACTAAATATCTTTGTCTGTAGATTGGAAGTTATGCTAAGAAATGTTTGTATATGCCATGTTTCAAGTTTGAGCCTTCGGTATGAAGATTTGAGTGAGTTTTGTTCACCAGAGTGAAAATTGTTTTCTGTTCATATAGTGGTGACAGGGAGAATGTATTCCGCTCTGCATTTCTTTGCATTTAAGTCTTATAGTCTGTGGTTATGGAATTAAGTTTGTAATGATCTTATGTGCCTTCAGTTCAAGTGGTTCATGATTTGGTGGTCCGCAAGCGATCTTTTCCTTATGACAGTGGCCGATAGTGATGTTCAAGTGCTCCGGTTTGAAGAATTTTGTGGATAAAGTGTTCAGATGTTGTGTGGATGTTCTTGGTGGTTATAATGTGCTTGTGGATGTCTCTTCATCATGTTCCTATCTTTTGATTGGTCTACAAAGTGTAATTTAGATCGTGCATGAAGTGTGTTCTTAAAGGTCTTAGTGTTAACACCAGTTTTAGCCAACTTGGTTGTTTTCACTACTTGCGATTATGCTTTGGAGTTTATAATGGCATGTTTTTGTGTGGAAGATTGTATTTGAGTCCTAGCTAAGGAGTGGTTTGGTTCACATTCACTCTTTCTCTTTAAATAATCTGTTTAGGTCTAGACCTATTCTAATGTATGTATGTTTGACGACCTTGGAGACTGTTCCAATGGTTGATGATTGTAATACTTACCTTGATGATCATTCCAAGGTTGATGAATTGCATAAATTCTTGTAATGAAGTCATGAAAAAGGTGTCCACATGCGAAGATAAGTGTGAAGTGAAAAAGTAGAGCAAAGCAGAGGAAAATTATTGTGCTTCAATGGAACTGAATCCTGGCATGGAGTAAATGCTAATAACTTAGTTCACCAATTCAGGAAGTGAGCCACCCCATTGGCAGTGAGCTACTTCTTTTGCAGTGAGCATTCTAGGAAGTGAGCCCCATTGGTAGTGAGCCTTTGGCAGTGAGCCTTGTTGTAAATTTTGATATATCTTTTATCTTGTGAGTTAACACTCATTGTGGTTTTTCCCTTATAGGGTTTTCCACATAAAAAATTTGGTGTCTCATGTGTGAATGTGTTTAGTTTTGATTTCATACTTTCATGATTAAATCACAATAATAGTAATTAAGTGGTTGATGTGTTGACAGTTTTGAAGTTTTGGTTACAACTGATTCACCCCCCCTCTTAGTTGTCTTGCGCTTTTCAACATAGACCCTAGGGTGTTTTCTTGACACTACTTATGAAAGAAGAGGAGAAACTTGTACTTGTAAAATTTTTGACACAAGGCTAGAATTCATTATCAAAACTAGGTAGGATGCCAATAGAATGCAAAAAATAAATCCAAGTGAATCTTGATGCATCATCATTAAAAGTAATGCAATAATGAGATTTTCCCATAGATTTAACATCCACTAGACCAAACATGTATCTAAATTAAGAATCTCTAATAATCTCTTAGATTTGTAACTATTTGAAAGAAAATATTCTTTATTCTATTTTCCAAACACACAATGTTCACAAAAATCAAAATGCTCATTAGAGTAATAAAAATTGTCAACCAAATTTTTATTAATCATGGTCTTAAGCCCTTTTTCACCAATGTGGCCCAAACATTAGTGACACAACATAGACATCTTTTTTATTCTAGTTATATTGGTAGTGTTACAAATAATAGAGGCATTGATCCTAAACAAAGTCCCAACACGGGTTCCCTTATCAACCACCAAATCCCCTCTCACCAACCTGTAACTAGACTTATCAAATGCCATATGAATCCCTAACTCATTCAACTTGGAAACAAAAATTAAATTTCTATCAAGTCTAGGAATACGTAAAACACCTATAAGGGTTATCATTCTCACATCATCAAAGCACAATTATGCCTTCTCATGACCAACAATTTGATGTAAACTATTGTCACCTAGATACGTACTTCTCCTTGATCATATGCATGGTAGGAAGATAACCAATCCTTGTGAGGAGCCATATTATGTGAACAACCTAAGTCAATCAACCATGATTCATCAAAAATAGTATTAGCAAAAATAAACAAGGCTTCATCAGCTTCATCAAAGGATTTTTCTATGGAGGAGTCATAGGCCTTCATCTTATTTTTTCACTCCTTCACATTTCCCCTTCACCACAATTCCATCACTTCACTCTACTCTTTCTTGGGGTTTTAAAATGGCCTCAAAACTTAGAGCTCTTTGTAGACTTTTTCTGATCCCCCTTAGACCCCCTTTATCCTTGGGCCTTCCCCAAACATGCAATGCATTCTTTGAGTTTTTTTCCATGGATTTTCTCCTCATTTCCTCTACAATAAAATTAGCAACAAGGCCATCCAATTTTGGATCTATCATCTAACTACTCATAGAAAGGATTAGATTTTCCCACAATTCAAGAAAAGAGAAAAGTAATAGTATATACTTATCCTCCTCATCTATCCATACACCAATGGATCCTAACTAACTTAGAATCAGATTGAATGAATTCAAAAGTTCTACAATGGAGTCCCCATCCTTCATTTCCAATGAATATAATTTCCTCTTCAAATAAAATTTATTTACTAGACTGTTAGTTTCTTGGATCTCACCAATCCTCTTCCATAGGAGATATGTGATGGCCTCCTTATAAACATTCAATAGGACAAAATCTGCAAGATACAACCAAATATTTCATCATTCCTTTTTGTCCAATTTGTTCTAATAATATTTAGATATAACATCTAGTTTCTTTTCACTTGTGATAGCTCTCCACTAATCTCTCTCTTCAAGGAGATCCTCCATCTTTAGCTTCCACAAGTCATAACTAGTTCTATTAAAATTTTCAATCTCTGAACAAGACATAGAGGCCATGGTTTCCAATCACCAATATCCAAAACCAATTAAGTAAAGAACTCCCACTATGACCAAACATCCTTCAAAACATAAAGAAAGGTATCCCCTTCTCAACAAAATCAAGGCTCTAATACCAAACATTGTTAAATCAAGGTGATCTATTGCAAATGTTAATTCTCCAAAGAGTATGCATAAATGATTTTTGTTAATGCAACATTGGATTACCCATTAAGATATAATGTGAAAGCTTAAATCAACAAATATAAATCAATAAAACATAATAAATCACCACATGACACTAGCTATATGTGGAGAAACCCTTGTGAGAAAAAATCCACCATCAAAGAGGTGAAAGGTATCCTTTTGATATGTCTCATTGTTGCAGGATTAAGTGCGAAAGTTTCATGTAATACAAGTTGCATGTTATGTTTATCCTTGGTTAGTGGGTTGAAGTTGTGATAAAACTTGTGTTTTTCCTTTATGCAAACCTCTAGCTTTCAAGCTTTCATGCAAATTACTTATGTATTGCATTGTTTTTGTGAAATTGTGAGGATAAAAGGCTTTGTGAGGCTGATTGTGAGTCAATAGATAAAATTCTGGTAAAATATCCTTAGGTTTTAGAATTTAATTTTTAGTTATCTTCTTACCATTTCCTTAGGAAGTCTTTTAGATTAGGTGATTTACTAGGGGAACCAGCCCATTCTGGAGATTCACTCCAAGTTTTAGGCAACCCACAGGCCTAGGAGTGTTCCTATGTGTCAACAGGCAGCTAATTTGATAGGTTAGCATTGGGTGCATATCTAATTGATAACAGTTTTTTAGAAATGTTACCATTTTTTCACCATGGCTCAAAATTGGCAGAGCTTATGCAACAAATCATTTTTAGAGTGAAGGTTAACATTCTTTTGTTATAAGTTACTTGCATAGTTATTGTGTTTCAGTGATAATTGCAGTGAAGGTTCAGGATAAGAAAGAGAAGGTCATAGCCATCATTGTCTTGAAGGTTTTCAATCTTTGAAGTTGTCTTCTGTTTCTGCTCCTGATCTCGACGTGAACCTGCAAAAATGTGGGAAGATCATATTAGAGCTCCAGTTATGAGATCTCTATATCCTTTTAGAAGAGGCATAGCACTTTGTTTATAATGCATTGATCAATGAACATCATCCACATGCAAGAAGAGCTGAGAAAGAAATAATCATGGAATTTCAATGTTTTATTCTAATCTGTTCGTTTCATGTGTAGGTATAGGATAAGCCATGTAGCTGATTGAAGACAAATTAGCATGTGGAATAAAATGGGTTCCCACAAGGGTTTAGCTCAGCATGCTGGCCCAATTCTTGAGAAGATTGTGAAAAGAGTCTGAATGAGAAAAGTGTCACATAAAGACCCTGCAAAATAAAGATAGATGTAACATGTTTTGATCACATCTCAAAAAGTGTGATCTGGGTTTTTGATATGTTTGGATGTGAATCAGACAACAAGAAGACACAAAAACCCTTTAAAATGCTCACCAACCCAGTTTGTAGTTTTTGAGGAACCGTCAGAAGCACAATACACAGCAAAATAAAGATACAGTCGCGTGTTGTAATCATATCTCAAAAAATATGATCTCAGTTTTTGTGATTTTCAGATAGAGATGAGAATGGAACAAAGCGCAAAAACCCTTTAAATATTTCACCAACCCAGTTTGGCAATTTCACGTAATCTTCACAATAGCGGACCCTCTTTCTTTTGCAAATTTGAAGCTGCAAAAAATTATTGTAAAATGATATTTAAAACAATATCCTATAAATTGCTTATAAATATTCATTATTTATGCAATTAAAACAAAGTAAAGCAAACAATATCTTTCTTTTTTAGTTTTTTTTTTTTTAGAAAGATATGGACAAAATAAGCCTTGTAAGATTAGGCAAATCAGAAGGAAAAGCTACAGGCCCTATTGTAAGACAAATATTAAAGCAATGTTCTTTATAAATTGCTTTTAATATTTCATCATTAAAACAAATCAAATATCTTTTTCTAGATTTACTCTATTTTGAAGCAGATGAGGACAATAAAAAAAAAAGCTTTTATTGAGCAAATAAAGCTTGTTTTAAAGCAGATTTTGGTGAGGTCTACCTTGAAGAAGATTTTGGCAGCTTTCACATATAGATTGGAGGTGATTTGAAGGCTTTATTTTCTGGCTTTTCAGTGGAGCTCAAAAATGGATCAAATTTGCTATTTTAGGAAGATTTCTCAGCTTTTTCCTTGGGATATCTTTGAAGTTATAAATAGGGGAGAAAGATTTAGTTTTAAAAAGTTGATATCTTTGTTTCTTCCTCTCTTGTTCATTTGCAGAGAGCTTTGTAAACATTCTTTGTACTCAGTGTAGACACTCAAATTTGTCCATGTCTAGCAACACCTTGTTAAACCACTAATCCATTAGCCAATTAATTAAATAAATTTTATTTATTTAATTAAAATCCCATTTTCATTCACTTAGTCAATTAATTAAATAAATTGTATTTATTTAATTAATTCCACATCATGTCTTATCCCATTTTATTCATTTATCCTATTAATTGAATAAATTTTATTTATTTAATTAATATCCAACTCATATTACAACTAATTCAAATATTTTATTTGAATTAAACATTCATCTTTTATCACATTCCAACACTTGTCTAGTCAATCATGTGTTGTAAGACAACTTTCATTCATATCCTTCACATGCACAACTAATTGAACCTAAATTTAGTAACTTTCAATCCTAGCCATTCACATAGCCTCTGAATCTCCACCGTTGATTGATCTTGGCTAAGTCCTATATAAACACCCTCTTACTCCATATGAAATATCCAGCGATCCAGCGATCCAGCAATCCAGCAATCCAGTAATCGTATACAACAATCATATAGCATCTACATGAGCATCTTGAGCACCTGAGCATTCACTTGAGCTTTTATCATCAATCATGGCAGTTTTCAGCATTGCAATTGTTCATTGTTGAAGAAGCAGTCCACAATCTCTCAAACAAGGAATCGCACGGTCTAGGTGATGTTATGCTTGAATTGCATTGTTCTTTGATTTCATTTAGGTTAGATTCCTTGATGATGGTAGGGTTAGGGTTTCATGACTATGTCTGATCTGTTGCACCTGACTTTCACCTATCACATTTTGGCACGCCCGGTGGGACTCACGTCCTTGATTGACTTCATTTTTCGGAGTTGTTTTCTTTGAAGATCAGATTGTGCAGGTGCTCGCAGTAAATTTCGGTCGCTTCTGAACAGACATCCACCGCTTCCTAATCTCTGTGCCGCTTTCAAGCTGGAACAGGCCGCATTTAGCTCTCTGGATCGCCTTTAAACGAATAGTCGTCGCTTAAGGTAAAACGTATCGCTTTTGTTTTTACAATGCTCGCCTGTGATTTTCGCGGTTGCTTTGAACTTTGTTTACCACTTTTGACCTAACAGCCGCTGCTTTCGCACATATTCGAGTCGCTTTTGACCTAACAGTGGACGCCTTTGGAAATGTTGGCATCGCTTTTGACCTAATAGTACTCGTCTTTACGATGATTTGTATCGCTTATGAACTGATAAGAATCGCCTGTGCAGGTTAGGGTTTAGTCCCTTTTTGCAGGTACAGGTCACTTTTGTCTCACAGTCGGTCGCTTTTGGGAGTAACTAGATCACCTTCGAGTCTACAGTGGCTGCTTTTGATTTAATTGGTGTCGCTTTTGAATTTACAGTGATCGCCTGTTAGACTAGGGTTTTTATGTGTAGACTGTGTTTTGCAGATACTGTTCACGTTTGGCCCTCAATTGATCGCTTCTGGAAAATAAGCATCGCTTATGAGCTGACAGGTGCCGCCTCCTGTGTTTTCCGTGTCGCATCCAATCCGTAGTCTTTCGCCTCTGGTATAATGGAGGTCGCTTTTGATCACCAGTGAACCGCATCTGGTAAGTTCTATTGTTTTCAAATCTGTTTCAGTTCTAGTTGGATTTTTGGCTATTAATTAGGTATTTGCGCAACATCTTATCAATTTGTCCAAGAAAGGAGGTTATCAAACTACTGACATATCTGTTGCAGGTTCGATCGGTCCAAGATTTGTGTTTTTTTTCACTAAATTAGGCATATTTGGGATTGGTGCTTAAAATGAATCATTGTTTGCTCCGTGCTTGATTTATCTTTTTGATTGCTTGCATGCGCCTGATTGTAACCCAAATTTAATGGCAAAAGTATCCTCTCCCCTTGCCTATCAAATGGATCTTGGGTGTATGAGAACTTGTCATTATCTTTAGAGGGTCTGCCTTCCCAGTGTGAGAAGGGATACGACCCAAGCGGTAACGGGCTAAAGCCAAGTCCTTCCGAACCACTATATAAGAAAAGTGTTTGTGTCGAAAGCCACAAACAACGGGTGCAGTTGTGTTATACCGACAGCCAACCTCCCCCAAAACCCTCCAAGGCGCAACCCTTGGAGGCTGGGAGACTCCATAACGGAGAGTAGCGCTGCCGCACGTATAGCCACCCGAACGAATGCCCTTATTAGCAACTTTGTGTAGTAGCCAAAAACCTTCTATCTGTTGACGCAGAGGGCAAAACCCTTAAAGTGGCCCCGATTCATGCGGTTCTTAGCCGAGGTAGCAGGGACAATCTAAAGGTTTGGAGAGGGTCAAGCCTTATAAGAAACCCAGATCTTGGTATGCGTGAGAAGTGTGTGCAAATGTAAGGAGGAGCTGGTGCTACCAAGATCTTGGAGCTACCCGCTTTGAATAGGCGTAGCTAGGGGATTCAACAAATACTGTCCTATCCTAGCCTAGGTTGTATCAGTTTGTGCTTGTTGTGAGTGTGAGTGACTGTTATCACTATTTTCTTGCTAAAAAACTACAAAATCAGACAACTGTTACACAAACACAGTCGCTTCTGAACCTAAACTGCTCACATAGACCACAGCCATTGCTTCTGAACTGTAGTGATTCACTTTTTACCTGAACTGCGTCGCTTTTAAACAACAACTACCCGCATATTACCTGAACAGAGTCACTTTTAAACCGCAGTTGATCACCTTTTGACTGAACAGAATCGCTTTTAAAACACAACTGATCGCCTACTTCCTGAACCAAGTCGCATCTGAATCATAACCAATCGCATATTGTCTAAGCCAGATTTCCTTTAAGCCGCAGTTAGTCGCCTTAGGCCTGAATGAAATCGCCTCTGAACAACATACTGTCACCTCTAGGGATATCTGAGTCACCTCTGATCAACAGAAAATCGCTTTTGAGCCAACAGTCGTCGCCTCTGGCATAGCATTCACTTCTGGTTAATATTGTCATCCTCTGTCGAGCCTAAACGAGATCGCATTTGAGCTATCATTGATCACCTTTAGCATCCTTTGAGTCGCATTTGAGCTATCATCAGTCGCCTGTAGCTAAAATACCTGCAAACCTTAATCCATCAGCCAAATTAGCCACAAGTCCAGCTTACTTGAGTCTCAAACATCAGCTTTCAGACTTCTCTTTGATCAATAGCAAATACTTGGCCTTTGTCTCTTGTTTTTGAGCTTATCAATCAATCACAACTCATGAGCTTTCCATCTTTTTGAGACTCCAACCAGCAAATCAGACATCAACTCAATCATTTCAATCAGCAAACTACCTTCAGTTTTAGCTTCAACTAACAAACATCCTTCAGCTTTAGCTTTAGCAAACAATCTCTTTTAGCTTTAGCTCCAACAAACATCAACAGCAAACAATCTTTCCCTTGAGTGATTAAGCTACCTCTAGGGACAACCAACAACAACTCAGCCAAAACAAATCAACCAAGCAACTTAGCCAAACCAGCAAACCGAAACAACAACCAATCAATCAACCAGCCAACTATCATCTTTCAGGTCTCAAAACTTTGACAAGCTCAACTTCATCATCAACATCATGCCTCAAACTAGGAGTCAATATCGAGCTGAAATAGAAGCCAAATTGAAAGCTGAAATGGAAGCCAAATTGCAAGCTAAGATGACACAATTCACAACACCTCTTAAGGATGCAACTCAATTCACAACTGGTATGCCTTCTCATATGTTTATACCTCAAGGATACACTATGGGCGAGTCATCTTCACAACAAATGCAACCCCCACCATCCTTGGAAACTTTTGAAGAACAATCTCAAGACGACTCATCAGAATTCCCAGATACCTATCTATGGGACCAAGTTGAGAAACTCATGATATCTGAGCCTGATCGTTGTTTTCTCCAACTTGCTCACATGGGTGCTAAACTACCTAAGGATTTTGACATATCTGCTATTAGAGAGCAAGATCCCAACACTATTGCTGTTGTTGCGAATAGACCATCTACTATAGTCACATCATCTCCTATTACATCGCAAACATCATCCTCATTGCCTATTGTTGCTTCATTTGAGTTACCATGATCAGAGCATACTTTAGAACCATTGATAGTGCCCACCAATGTGCTCCCTCTCATGTCACAAAATCTCAACATTCCATCTTTTCATGTCCCTCAACATATCTCTCCTTCTACCATGACTGTTTCCATGCCTCAAGTAACACAAGCTGTCCATGTAACACAAGCGCAGACACTTCGAGCATCACAAGCTATTCCCATGTCTTATAGTGTACAAACCTCCCAAACTATTCCAACAACACATGTTGTCCATACTTCACACCCATTACAATCCACTACCTCTCATACGAATACCATATCCCATATACCAACTGCTAGTCCTTCCACGTTATCATATAATCCCAACGTTAGTCTCATTGACATGAGTGATCCCCCCGTTTCTCAAGCCAATCCGAACAATAAGATTGCTTATGTTGATCAACTTACATCCATGTCGTCATATTCTTCCAATCCTTCATGCACCATCAATCCATCCTATGCTACCCAAAGAGTTCCTATTGTCACCCAACCTATGACACATACCAATCCTCATATCATCCAGAATACAAATCCAAATGTTTCTGTTGTATCTACAAATCCCTCCATCACTTACCATGTCACGAATCAAATCCCAATTTCCCAACCATTCGCTACTATCAATCCACTATCCACTTCCCATGTGATGCACACCCAATTGCCGCTTGTGTCTCAAGGACAGTAATCCTCCAACACATATGTATCACATACCAATCCTTTGACATACATTGTGGGCACACAACCGCAACAAACAGTCACAACTCCATATATCCCACAGCCGCAACCACAACATATCTCCTATCATATTCCACCCCCTTCGCAACAACAGCAATTATCTTCAGCAGATGTTCAACAGATGATCGATGAAAGGGTAGGACAAGGCAAGAAACCTTTTTCTCTCGCAAACATATGTGCCTGTCCATTTGACAAGTCTCTTAATATGATACCTTTTCCACCACAATTTGAAATCCCACAATTTGAGAAATACAAAGGGAAAGGGAATCCGGAAGACCATCTTCGAGCCTTTTTTGTAGCATGTCTTGATGTCTCTTATGACGATACATATCTTTTGAGACTATTTCCTCGAAGCTTAGTAGGACAAGCTCTTGAATGGTTTTCTCATCTACCCCCGGGCATCAAATCTTTTGCGGAATTAGCAAACAAATTTCGATCTCATTTTGCCTTCAACATTGAACACGAAGTAAACATGAATGACCTTGTCAATACTAAACAGCGCAACGGCGAACCCTTCTCTGCTTTTACCCAACGATGGCGTAACATGGCTAGCAAATTATCATGGGAAATACCTGAGAAACAACAGCTTGACATCTTTGTTCAAAATCTTCATCTTGAGCTGTCATTCCAACTACAATTGCAAAACGCTAGCACCTTTGATGAACTAGTTTCCAAAGGAGTTATTATTGAACGAGCCTTAATTGCCAAGGGCACTATCAAGATCTTTTGCGACAATAAAGATTCTCCTCAAAATTCCAATGATAAGTCTCATTTTTGGAATAAGAACAAGAATGTCGTCAATGACGGCATTGTAGATGCAAAGAATATTCAAACTATGAGAGCTCCCATCAACATTCAAGCAGCCTCTACACCAAGACAGCCTTTTCCACAACAAAGAAACCAACACCAAACTTCCAATCCACGCCGACAATTTACACCATTAGTGGAACCCATGGAAGTTGTTCTTCAAAAGCTACTTCAAGCAGGAGACATTATTCTACCCGATGCACCACCAAATGGCGAACCCCTCTTTCGAGCTCCTTGGTACAAAGAAAATGAGTATTGTGATTACCATCAGGTTAAAGGGCACAAAACAAATGGTTGTATGTGCTTAAAACATGTTATCCAAGACTGCATCGATCAAGGTTTAATCAACGTCACACCTTCAACAGCTCAACCTGCTCAACAATCAACATCAAATTATGATCTAGAGACTTTCAAGAATCCACTTCCATCTCATGATCAGACAAATAACCTTCAGGCTGGAAATGCTATTCCATATAACTATGCATCATCTACCATCAGTCGCATCGACCATGCTCGCATTTCTACCATTACTGTCCAAGGGAGAGCACCTGATTGTGCCGTAACCACATGAAGAGGTCAAGTTACTATTCAAGGAGCTCCTCCTCACTCTTCTCGATCTCTCTCTGACTATAACCTCTTGGATCACCTTGGTAAAACACCCGCACACATATCTATTCTTGAGCTACTCCGCATATCTCCCGCACATAAAGCTATCCTTGATAAAGCCTTACAAGAGTCTTCGGTGCCTAATAATATTAATATCACACAATTCCAATCTATGGTCGCTAGCATTGCCGCCCCTTGTCATTTGACTTTTTCCAACAAAGATCTTCAGCCCTCCATTCATCCGTCACACAATGAAGCCCTCCATATTGAAGTATTTGTTAAACAACACCGTATCAAACGAGTCTTGATAGATGGGGGAGCTGGTCTTAATATATGTTCTTTGAAACTTATCAAGCAATTGGGATATTCTGAGAAAGATGTTGACACCTCCAAGGTTATTACCATTAGAGCATACGATGACGCTGAAAGAGATACCGAAGGGATTATCTTATTGCCTATTCAAGTTGGGCCGGTTATTACCGAAACTTGCTGTCAAGTCCTTGATATTGATCTTCCTTATAACATCATCCTTGGACGCCCTTGGATCCATACCCTTAAAGCAGTTCCCTCTACATACCACCAATGCCTTAAATTTCCACATAAGGGTGTTGAGGTTACCATTCAAGCTGATCCTAATCCATTTGAGTTCTGTCGTGCCTTTCAGGCTAAATATCAGAATCTGAATCACATCCCTATCAACACCGAGGCATATCCGTCTTCATCCTATATCAACCCATCCGATCTTCTCAAGCCCTCATCTAGCAAAGCCGCTTCCAACCTCCATATCAAATATACCGAACATGGCCCTGGTGAATACAAACTACACGAGTCTTATTGCGTGGGTACTCTTCCATTATCTCCTAAATCCCATGGTAAGCCCTCTACATCTAAGCCAACTTCATCCTCCGCTGTTATCAAAGCTCCCCCTACAGTATTCATTAAGGGTGGTTTCTTGGATGATGAAGACATTGAGGACATCAACTCTTGGATCTTCTTTGATGACAATGACCAGGTCCAACTTGGAGTAGAGCGATACAACAATGGTTTTCATATCATAAAGAACATGGGCTACAAAGGACATGGCGGCTTGGGATTACAGGAACAAGGACCTATTGAACCTATCATTGTGTCTAAGAAGTTTAATAAGAAAGGCCTTGGTTACCAACCGGAGGTATTGCGACCCAAAGACATTAAGTGTATTTCTGATATTGATGTTGGACCTTCCTCGGTAGGATAGACTTCTAACTCGGATATTATCGATGACTCCTCCCTTCATATCACCAACCTTTTTCAGGAACATTCCATCTTCATGTTTTCCGCAACCTCTTCTAGCCATCATGATTCCTCCATTAACCTTTCACTTGTATATCCTGACCTCATCGATTGGGACCAACAGGGGGCACCGATATTGGATACATTTGAAAATGACGAAGCCATTGCAGAATTCATGGGTTTGAGACAAGGTATTCCATTGGGTGATCATAAAGCAGGTTTCATGATGGATTTACCTAAACTAGCATATTTTGGCGGAAGTATCAAGTCCTTCAGTCGCAAAAGTGAAATAAACAAAATTCAACAAAATAGGTCACTAGGTGAAAACCGAAAGGCACCTCTTGACCATGAAAAAGTAAAAATAAAGGATGTATCCGAAGGTGAAAAACTCTCTGAGGCGCCTGAGGATGAGGGATTTGATCTTCCTGTTGCCACTGGTTACCATGAGAAATCAACTATGCTAGTTGAAAAATCACAAGACATGAACTTGGGAATAGAACAGAATCTGAAGATTACTTTTTTGGCAGCATCACTCTCTGAGCAAGAACGTAGAAACTTCACAGCATTCTTTCTAAGAAGAGCTATAAATTTTGCATGGACTTATGCAGACATGCCAGGTCTAGATCCTTCACTTGTGGTACATCATTTAGCAGTATCTCCTGATGCAAAGCCTGTCAAACAAAAATTGCGCAAAATGCATCCACAAGTTGCCTTATTGGTCAAAGCAGAAATTCAGAAACTGTTAGAAGCAAAATTTATAAAGCCTATTGATTATCCAGAATGGGTTTCAAATTTGGTACCTGTAGCAAAACCAGATGGACGTGTTCATTGCTGCACAGACTTTAGAGATCTTAACAAAGCTTGTCCTAAGGATGATTTTCCACTACCAAGCATAGACAACATTGTAGATCTTACAGCAGGACATGAAATGCTATCTTTGATGGATGGATTTTCTGGTTATAATCAAATCCGAATAGCAGAGGAAGATCAAGATAAAACATCCTTTATCTATCCATGGGGTACCTATTGCTAGGTTGTAATGCCTTTTGGTCTTAAAAACGCTGGAGCCACCTATCAATGAGCTATGACAGTTATTTTTCATGACCTTTTTCATACTATCATGGAAGACTATGTTGATGACATCCTCGGAAAATCCAAGGCAAGAGAAGGATATCTACAAGTATTGGCACAAATCTTTGATCGATTAGAAAAATACCAAGTCAGACTAAACCCAAAGAAGTGTGTATTTGGTGTAACATCAGGCAAACTGTTGGGATATATTGTGTCTCGACAAGGGATAGAAGTGGACCCAGCTAAGGTAAAGGCTATCATAGAAATGCCTCCACCAACGACTCTCAAACAGCTCCGCAGTTTACAAGGTAGGCTACAATCTATCCGCAGATTTATCTCACAACTAGCAGATAAATGTCATCCTTTTCAACATCTTCTTCGTAAGGGTGAACCTTTTAAGTGGGATGAAAAGTGTCAACAGGCTTTTGATAAGATAAAAGAATACTTGGCAACACCTCCTGTGCTAGTACCTCCGACACCTGATCATCCATTACTGCTTTATATATCATCAACAACTGCAGCATTGGGTGCCCTTCTAGCTCAACAAGATGACTCAGGAAAAGAACAAGCCATTTATTACATCAGCAGAACCCTTGTGGGATATGAACTCAATTACTCATTCATGGAAAAAGCTTGTTTAGCCTTAGTGTTTGCTTCCCAAAAGTTGCGACACTATATGCTAAACCAAACAACGAAGCTCATCTCTAATGTGGATCCCCTCAAGTATCTCCTTTCAAAAGCTCTTCTCACAGGGAGATTAGCAAAATGGGTTATGATCTTAAGTGAGTTTGACATACAATATGTGAACTGCAAAGCTATCAAAGGACAAGTTATTGCTGATCAATTAGCTGCAGCACCCATCACAGACATTCAGCCAATATATCTAGAATTTCCTGACGAAGGATTGTTTCATTTGAATTCTCCAGCACGATGGCAACTATACTTCGATGGGTCATACACATAACATGGTTCTGGAGCAGGTATCTTGTTTGTCACCCCTCAAGGCGATTGTATACCTAAATCATACAGAATAGCATTCCCATGTACCAACAACATATCAGAGTATGAAGCTTTAATCACAGGCTTACGCATGGCAGTACAATGGGCTATCAAACAGTTACGAGTCTTTGGTGATTCTCAGCTGGTTATCAAATAGGTTTTAGATGAATATCAAACAAAAGACGAGAAGCTTCTCCCATACAACTTAATGGTGGATGATTTCAAGAGATATTTTGAGGATATTACCTTTGAGCAAATTCCCAGACTACAAAACAGAGCAGCAGATGCCATGGCTATGATTGGATCTCTTCTAGATATGCCATCTAATACCTATAAATGTGAGTTCTTGGTTGAATAGCTTTTGATCCCAACATTTGAAGTTCCACAATCTGAGCTTATATGTGAAATTGTTGGTCCCAACTCGTCATGGTACAAGGATATATACGAGTATATTCGCCATCAAACCTTTCCACTTCAACTATCCAACACCCAGCGCAAAACCTTTATCCGTCGAGCCTCTCGTTACATTATCTTAGGAGACACTCTCTATCACCGGAGTCTTGATGGTATCCTCCTTAGATGTCTTGATTTTGAAGAAGCAAAAATGGCTTTACGTGAAGTGCATGAAGGTGTCTGCGGTTCGCATTCCACTAGCCCTAGCCTTGTTAAGAAACTTCTACGAGCAGGATACTATTGGCCAACTATGGAAAAAGATGCCCAGCAATTTGCAAGGAGATGTCTACAATGTCAGAAACATGGAGATCTAATACATGCACCAGCACGTGAGCTTCAGCCTATTGTCACTCCATGGCCTTTTTCACAATGGGGACTTGATCTCATAGGTAAAATCCATCCTACTTCATCCAACGGTCATAAGTTTATTATTACTGCCACTGAGTATTTCACGAAGTGGGTAGAAGCCATACCAATGACCTATATCATAGGTAAACAAATAGCCAAATTCATTCTACATTACATTATCTACCGTTATGGCATTCCTCAAGCTATTGTCATAGACAATGGACGCCCTTTTAAGAACCAAGAGGTTAGAGATCTTTGCAACAAGTTCCATATTCAACATAGATTCTCTACGCCTTACTATCCTCAGAGCAATGGTCAGGCTAAAGCCTCTAATAAGACAATCATCAAGATCCTTAAAAAGACTGTTAATGACGCTGGTCGAGATTGGCATCTACAACTACATCTTGCATTATGGGCATATAGAACAAGCATCAGAACTCCTACTGGCGCCACACCCTATGCTCTCGTCTATGGCACTGAAGCTATTTTGCCCATTGAGGTTGAGATTCCCTCTTTGCACATATCCTTGCAACATACTATCTCAGATGAAGAGTATCGAGTATCCAGACTCCATGATCTTGAGCTATTAGATGAACGCCACCTTACAGCATTGAACCATCTTCAAGTCTATCAAAACCGGCTACGCCGCAGCTACAACAAAAAGATCAGGGAACGCAGATTTCAAGTTGGCGACCTTGTCCTTAAAGAATACCAAAGGAATCAACAACATCGGGAGAAACAGGGCAAGTTTGAGCCCAATTGGCTTGGTCCTTTCATTATCACAGCAGTCTATGGATCCAGTGCATACACTCTGTCAACACCTGAAGGCATTCCCTTGGATGAACCCGTCAACAACGTTCATCTCAAGAAGTTTTATCCTTAAATCTCAGCTACCCCAAAAAAAAAATCATAAAAATAAAATAAAA
Source organism: Cunninghamia lanceolata (assembly GCA_027924645.1). Classification (NCBI taxonomy): domain Eukaryota; kingdom Viridiplantae; phylum Streptophyta; class Pinopsida; order Cupressales; family Cupressaceae; genus Cunninghamia; species Cunninghamia lanceolata. The sequence goes on along the minus strand of BSBN01001807.1, from coordinate 21,642,251 downwards.
TAATAAAAAATAAAAAATAAAAATAAAAAAACAAAAATAAATAAATAAATAAATAAATAATTCATCCTCTAGTGAAAACCTGGTAAACAGGCACCTTGGATAAGTACCATAGTGAAAACCTGGCAAACAGGCGCTATGTGTAGTGACCAGCTTCCCTTATTTGCTTGATTCGTTTGATCATATTTCCCCACTTCATCTTGTATAAGCCATAATCATAAGCCCTATCGCAATCCCACACATAGCCTTTCATCTTCATCCTTTGACCTATGCTAGCTTTCACACTTGAGACATTGTCGTGATATCTATATCTTTTGGCACCTTAGCATCTTGGCCACATTTCTTCTGCATTGTCGCTTCTGCATAATAAACCTCATCCCACACTGGGGGCATTTGTCGAGTCTTATTTGGAAGTGGATCTTGTTATCTCTAGCTCATAGCCCATCAAACCACTCCGCACACCATACAACACATCTTATCAACTTCAGCCATGGCACGTATCCAACAACAAATATGACTTAGTGCCTTGCAACCAGGACTCATATCTTCAGAATTTATCCACATTCATCCAACAATCTTAACAAACATCGCCTGCTCAAACATCCAATCAACCAGCGACATCAATCAGAACTACATGCAGCTTTTATCGTTGATGCCTTGATCCTGTGGATACAGGGTATGTAGGCAATCTGAGATGCGAAGGAAGCACTCTGATTCAGGCTAAGACGATAGTCCCTTTCATCATCCATCTTTCATCTTTCGTCTAAAACATCCTTCAATCTTTCAGCTCCAATTCTTCTATCTTTCATCACTTACATCATCAATAAAACCCAGAACTACATATTCATCATGTCTCATCTTCATCGTAATGTGCTTTGATCCCGTGGATACAGGGTATGTAGGCAGTCTGGAATACGAAGGAAGTTTCCAGTACTCAAGCACAGATGATCCCCACCATCTTCTTCATCCATTTTCCTCTCTTTGATTAGCTCGAACAAGCAGCAAACCATGTGTATATGCGAAGCCCAAGCACTTTAACCGATTAAAAGTACACCAGAAGCTATTTGTCCGCATGCCTTAAGCCAACATTTGCTATAACAATTTATCAACAACTTTAGCCTTCAACAGGATGTAGCTTTCCTCTTAACAAGGCGCCAGCTTGATCTATCCAAGAGCACCCAAAATTTGGCAAGAGAATGTGATGACAGTATCTTTTGTTTTCTCTTTTGATTTATCTATTGTCCCTTTTCTATACCTAATCAAGACTGCCTTGATCTATTTATATCTTGGTATGTTGCGATGAAGTAAGGACTGGGGCATGGTCATATTACTTTTGTATGCCGTGTTTGCGGGATGATCTTATTCTCTTCCTATGCGTATTGGTATCTTGTACGTGTTGGGATTAGCATCTTACATATCAATATCTCTAGCATCTAAGAAGCTAAACAGTCTCTTATGCATTTGAGACTATTCTATGTTAAGACTAACTCCATACATATAACCAGCAAGCTATCATTATGTGTAGTGGAGATAAGCTCAAACCATTGCTTGTAGCGTCAAAGTCCAACACTAGTTGTTATTCATATCTTGTGTATGTTGGCTCAACATCTTGACCTCATGCATTCAGACAAGATTGTAACACGCTAGTTACGCATTGGATACCTCGACACCTTGGTCTCTTATACCCGGGTGCATAACATCCATATGCTATATCAAACATAAGGACTGCATTTCTTTTCATTTTGAGCAATTACTTGAAAGCTGCCCATCATCATCCTACCTATTCATTCTATCTATTCATTCCATCATACTTAGCCAAGATCAATTATTTTCATCCTCCTTTGTCCATGTTCCCGCTCCTGCAAAAACAAGTGTGTTAGACATACATAAGTCCATCATATATATCTTTCATTACCATCTACCTATATGCATACATCTATCCATCGCGTTACCATTTACATTTTCTATCCATTACCATTTGCATAAACATCCATCCAACATCCATATATAATCCATACACATAACATACATAACCATCATAATATCAACATCAAAACCATTACAACATCATACAGATCGCCAAAACTGCCATATATATATATATACATGTGTGTCAAAATACAAGTGTCTATAATACAAGTTGAGCCCTGAAAAGAATGAATGTACAACAACGGCTCTAGGCCTCATCATAATACAATATAAACAAGGTATGCCCTAGCGACTACTGCCAGCTCCCTCGCCCTGACCACCACCGCCACTCGGTCCTGTACCTGGTCCTCCATCTCTCGGTGGCCCCATCACTGAGGCTACTGATCTAGATCCACCCGACCTCCGTGAACTTGAAGCCCCTGACCTGCTCCTGAAGCTAGGCTGTCTCTGCTCTGCTGGCACAGCTCCATAATATAGGCCTCTGTAATACTCAGCCTCACCCTGCACTCTCCGCAACTCTGCCTGTACCGCTGTCAACTGTGTGGCCAAGTACATGGTAGCTCCATCAGTCCCCAAGGCAGCCACTGCTCTGTCTCGCTCCCTAGTCATCCCCTGCAGCTGCAGTACTGTGCTATCTCTCTCAGCTCGCAGACCATCCCTCTCTGCTCTCATCACCTGCTCCTGCTGTATCGCAGTGTCTCCCTCCAGCCTCATCATCTGCTCATGCTGTCTGGCTGTATCCCTCTCTCCTGTCACTCTAGCAAGTGCACCATCATCCTGGCCATCTCCTCCCTGTCCTCTCAACTATAGCTGAGCCTGATATGTCTGTGCCTATGCTCTAGCATGCCGAAGACTAATCACGGCCTGATGCCTGTCCATCTCCACTCTCCTCAACCTCATCTGTGCCCGTTGCCTCCATCTCCTCTCCTCTCTGATCCGTCTCCGCAACTGCTGAATCCCTACATCATCTCCTGCTCCCATCTGCGCCTGAGGCTGTACTAATATAGCAGGCTGACCTGGCACCTGCCCTGGCATCTGTATCCCTGGTGCCGCTGGCACTACTGCCTGTGCTGGTGGAGCCCGTCGTCGTCTCCTCTGAACTGGCCTCTCCATCCCAATCTCTCCAATCTCCCCATCTCGTGTCAATCGCGTCGGCCTAGCTATCGCCCAGTATGCATCATACTCTGGCAATGTGCCTGGATCTGCAGGACCCTGTCCCCACTGCCATGCTACTGGCTGTAGTCCATCTCTCTCTGCCAAAGCTGTGTCAACCACAACCTCTGGACCCCAATCAAATACCTCCTGCCTCGTCCTACCAAAAATGGCATCACCAACAGGTACTGCCTGTGCCTCTCCAAACTGTCTCAGGGCTCTCTCTGGCAAATAGCGCTCTATAATGTACACGCCGCGTCCAAAAATGTATCTCGCCTGTCTAGCATAGACAAGCTCCACATCCTCCTCCTCCCACTGCTCACATCCTAGCCAGGGCCTCCATACAAATCTGTCTACCTCATCCAATCTCCGCCGCCAATATACCACTCCTCGGCGCTGTCGATAAGTCAATGCTCCTCTATACATCCATGCAAATGGCTCTCCTGCTACTCTAGCCACCCATCCCTCTAGTCTCGTCACCGGAATGTGCTCATATGCCCATACATGCAAAACTGTCACCCCTGCTGACATACTGGCTCCAAACATGTACGCACAATCATGCAGGTAATGATAGAGCTGTCCCAACACGCACTCTGCCCACGCATATCTCGTGCCATAGGAGAACATGCCCTCCATCACTGTCCCCCATCCTACGGGAAATCCTCTAGCTCTCCTATCACCCACTAGCCATCTAATGATAGCCACTACCACCTGCTGTAATCTGTCACAAAGCTCCTCCATCCTCCCCATCGGAATCTCTGAACCCTCTACTCCGATGTCTGGTGTGCCAAACAATCTCCTGAATGCCACTGGGCCCATCTCCGGATCATAATCTACACGATCCCCATCTATCGGAATCCTCAATATCCGGAATACATCCTCTAAGGTAATGGTCACCTCTCCTGTCGGTAATAAGAATGAACTGTGCTCGCTCATCCATCGCTCCACCATCGCTGTCATCAGCCTTCGATGTGCCTGAATGGGCTCTAACCGGGATACATGCTCCAAGCCTAGGATCTCCAACACCAGTAGCTCCTCTGCATCCAATCGTCTCACCAGCCGTAAATCTCTCGGATGCGGCTCCCGTGATAGCAATGGCGGTAGTACATCCTGCATCATCCATTTACCCTTGTCAGTCCATTCCATTAGTCATCCATATCAACATCTGCTTCCCTATTTGCTATTTTCTCCTACACCTAATATAAGCAGTCCATTTTACCACATGCGCTCTTTTCCTGCTCACTAGCGACCCACTTTCCCACATGCGCCCCTATTTTGCCTACCCGCGAGCTTTATCCTATATGCGCTAGCTTTCATACCATATGCAGGCTCAATTACCATTAGCGACCCTTATAGCCCTATATGCGCGCTATTTACCTTATGCGAGCTGTTTCTAGTCCTATGCGAGCTTAACTATTGTATGCGACAGCTCTTTGCCCATAAGCGACTAGTTTTGCTCTGTATGCGCTTTTCGGCTGTGCTTTTCCCATCTATAGGATGCGACCCATTTTTGCCTAAGCGACCTACCCGCGCCCATAAGCGACACACATTACTACAAGCGGACTCTATTCCTACCTAAGCGACCTAAATGTGCTATGTCCTAACCTAGTCACTTTTGGTGACGTGTGTGCATTAATTACGCTTTTAGGCTATTAATTACACACTTTTGGGGAAAAGTTTGAAACATACCGGTGCACCTGCTCCCTCTGGTCGTCCATGTGTCCTCACTCACTCCGCACGATGATCTCTACGTGGAATAACCATCCTGCTAGCTCTGCCACTCTCACTCTCTGGAGCTCTGGATTTCTCTAAGTTTCTAAGCACAAATGAGCACAAATGAGCCTATTTACCCTTGAAGCACAAATGAGCCTATTTACCCTTGAAGCCCCTACTTATAGCCCTTCTCAAAACCCTAATTCTCCCATACCACAGCCTATTTTCGTCCATCCAACTCCCATTTTCTTCGTGTCAGCCTTCTTTTTAGCCTTTTTCTTCTATCGAGAGCCAACCCAGCCCTTCCTGGTTAGCCTAGCTTACCTCTCGAGGGGGCATCACCTACCAGTTACACTGGGGCATAACTTGTTTACCGAACGCATATCATATCTTCTTTGACACAACACTCTATCGAACATTGTATCAAAGAGGGGCAAAATGTAGACACTCAAATTTGTCCATGTCTAGCAACACCTTGTTAAACCACTAATCCATTAGCCAATTAATTAAATAAATTTTATTTATTTAATTAAAATCCCATTTTCATTCACTTAGCCAATTAATTAAATAAATTGTATTTATTTAATTAATTCCACATCATGTCTTATCCCATTTTATTCATTTATCCTATTAATTGAATAAATTTTATTTATTTAATTAATATCCAACTCATATTACAACTAATTCAAATATTTTATTTGAATTAAACATTCATCTTTTATCACATTCCAACACTTGTCCAGTCAATCATGTGTTGTAAGACAACTTTCATTCATATCCTTCACATGCAGAACTAATTGAACCTAAATTTAGTAACTTTCAATCCTAGCCATTCACATAGCCTCTAAATCTCCACCGTTGATTGATCTTGGCTAAGTCCTATATAAACACCCTCTTACTCCATATGAAATATCCAGCGATCTAGCGATCCAATGATCCAGCAATCCAGCAATCCAGTAATCGTATACAGCAATCATATAGCATCTACATGAGCATCTTGAGCACCTGAGCATTCACTTGAGCTTTTATCATCAATCATGGCAGTTTTCAGCATTGCAATTGTTCATTGTTGAAGAAGCAGTCCACAATCTCTCAAACAAGGAATCGCACGGTCTAGGTGATGTTATGCTTGAATTGCATTGTTCTTTGATTTCATTTAGGTTAGATTCCTTGATGATGGTAGGGTTAGGGTTTCATGACTATGTCTGATCTGCTGCACCTGACTTTCACCTATCACACTCAGATACTCAGTTTCTACTCCTTTCAGTTTTAATAAAGCAACAGAGTTCTCCTCTTTCATACTTTCTAATTCATTTTGTAATCAATGATCTGATGTCCCATTGTGATTCAACCTTAGAATCCTTTTCATATGTCTGATTATTGCAGGATTGAGTGCAAAAGTTTCATGTAATACAGGTTGCATGTTATGTTTAGCCTTGGTTAGTGGGTTGAAGTTGTGATAAAACTTGTGTTTTTCCTTCATGTAAACCTCTAGCTTTCAAGCTTTCATGCAAATTACTTATGTATTGCATTGTTTTTGTGAAATTGTGAGGATAAAAGGCTTTGTGAGGCTGATTGTGAGTAAATAGATAAAATTATGGTAAAATATCCTTAGGTTTTAGAATTTAATTTTTAGTTATCTTCTTACCCTTTCCTCAGAAAGTTTTTTAGATTAGGTGATTTACCAGGGGAACTAGCCCATTCTAGAGGTTCACTCCAAGTTTTAGGCAACCCACAAGCCTAGGAGTGTTCCCATGTGTCAATAGGTAGCTAATTTGATAGCTTAGCATTGGGTACATATCTGATTGATAATAGTTTTTGGCACGCCCGGTGGGACTCTGAAAGTAATTTCAGAGAAGTTTTATACCCTCACAGCTGCTATTCTGGTATATGCAGTAGTATTCCAGCCTTTGGAGGCTTTCACAATATACCTGGCAACTCGTTATCTCTGGTCTTGCATGCAGATTAGTGTTATCAGCTTATGAAAACCAGATCCAGTTCTAATCCTTTTGAGTCTTTACAGTTGTCCCTACCAAGAAGAAGAGGTAGATCAGCAAGCAGAACAACCCATTCAATGAGGAGATCAAAATCAACACCTCCAACTTCAACATGAAGAAGCAGAAGTTCGGTCTGAATAGTTCAAATACCCATAATGGCTAGGTAGTACGCATTTGCTGCATTTAACAGAGGTAGCCCACTGTAACTTGCTCAGCGTGATGATATTCCAGTTGCAGCCCTTAAAGGACTACCATATTTCACCAGAGAAAACCATACTATAGCTACTAAGCACATTCAGGATATGGCAACCCTTTGTTCCATACACAATGTCACCCAAGAAAATGTGGCAATTAGACTTTTGGCTGCATCATTGAAAGGGAAAGCCTTGCAATGGTTCAGAGGACTTGCTAAAAATTCAATAACATCGTGGGATCTACTAGGAGATAGATTACACAAGCACTTCAAAGACAAATCTGATCATCTCTCATTGCTGGAGCAATTAAGCACCATCAAAAGGGCATCCCACGAACACATGGCAGATTTCAACTACTGATTTTTGAGAACCTGGGATAGAATCCTCGCAACAGTAAAGCCCTTGCCAAGGCATGCATTTTTTTTTTACCTTAAAGCTTTGAACAGTGAAATTTATGTAATGATCCAGTCTATGGGAGGAACCACCCTTCCTGATTCTTTTAAGATTGCTATCAGAGCAGAAAACTGCCTCATCCAAGCAGGGAAGATAGCCCCAAGGCCTCCCCTACCCATTTTCCTAGAAATCCAGCCATCTATGCCAATAGAAGTGCCTCCTTTGGCTGATGTCCCACCTGTTCCAGCAATAACCCATCAACTTGTAACCCAAGAAATCCAAGAGTTGAAAGGCATGATTTAGTCCTTGGGCAAAACCTTTGGCAATGAATTTGTTAATATTAAAAAGTAGATTGGTCAAGAAACTAAGCCTTACCAAGCCCCGTATCAGTCCATTCAACAATATAGATAGCCATTTCAAGCTGATCCCTAGGGTCAAAGAAGAAACTACAACCCTCGACCTTTCCAATCTTATAACCCAAATATTGCTAGTACCTCATACCCACACATAATAACTTAGCCCAAGATAGTGACTGGTGTTATCCATGTCACCAACTGCATAATCAAGTTGTGTGCACAAATGGAGTAAGAAATCAGGCACTCATGGTGCATAATAGTTATGCAAATTCAGAAGGTGCCCCTGGTGAAGTTTCAGCTTAGCCAAATAATGTTGATGTGGCCTTGATGAACTGGCAAGAGAGTGATTTTTGTGGTATAAATTACCATCAAAGCCAAAATCAACAAAATACACCGGTTTCAGCCAACACAAGGTCAAAACAAAGGGTTGCAGACCTTAATCAACAAGCTGTAGTGGTACAACAATAGCCTGTGAGAGATACATTTCAAACTTTTCCATCACAAATTGTCCCTATACCATAGTAAAAAGTGCAAATTCTACAAAGGGATCAAACTATACCAGTAAAGGATCAATCTAAAGTACAACAACAACCTTCACAAAGGCAGAATGATGCTGCTACTGTAAAAGAACAGTAAAAGGTAAATCTTGTTTCTTTCAACATAGTAGATCATCTTAAGAAAGCTACAGTGAGCATGTCAGTTATGGATGCATTGTGCATTCCTAACCAAAAGAATCTACTACAAGAAGCATTGGCTAAGCTTTCAATTTCTGAGTGTTCTAATCAAGGAAAAGCCAAAGTTGTGCATGCCAACAACTTAGAAATCAAGAGTGGACAACCAACAAATGAGGTAAAACCTCCTCCCTTTTACTTAAGTCTGATAATTGGTGACAAACTTGTTCATAATTGCATGATAGACTCTGGGGCAAGCAGTTCAGTCATGCCCAAAAGTCTAGCTGATTCACTAGGATTGATTTATGAGCCCCTTGCAAAAGGAGTTGTCCAGTTAGATGGGTCTACACTTAGTACTGCAAGAATAATAAAAAATATGCCACTTACACTGCATGCATGTTCTAATTTTGCCATCCATCAGGACATTTACATCATCGATCTGCCACCTAGTTGTGCAATATGCCTTTCTAGGGAATTCACTGCCAAATTGGGTGGGTTTCTATCTTCTGATTGGTCCCACTTATTTTTCAGAACAAGATATGGTACAAAAGTAACCATACAGTCTGAACCACTTGCAAAGGACCATATTGAGCCCTATGTTCCCAGCCCAAGAAATGCTAACCTCTACATCACCCATGGGCAGCATGATGAACCCATGAGCCTAGATCCTAATGCACCTATAGAAGACATAAACTTAGATGATTGGGCAGTTACAGATCATGAAAGTGATCCTTTCTATCACACAGATGAGGTAGGATTAGGCATCTATATGATACAAGAACCTGATGTAGTGATTCCTAATCTAATTAAGGACCAAAGTCAGTTGGAACGAGAAGAAGACCAGCTTTGGAAGCTGTACTTTGATGGATTAAGGACCAAAACAGGTGCTAGTGGAGGGAATATGTTAATTTCACCTGAAGGAGACAAATACTATGCAGCCTTGAGGTTCACCTTTAGTTGCACAAACAATGTGGCTGAGTATGAGGCCCTGATCCATCGTTTAGAGTGGGCCTAAAAAAGAGGTATCAAATCTGTACAAGTTTATGGAGATTTTGAATTGATTGTTAATCAGGTTAGGAACTTGAATTCTACTAAAAATGACCTGCTCAAAAAGTACAAGCATAGAGTGTGGGATTCAATTGAATTTTTTGATGCATTTAATCTGTTTTCGATTCCTAGAAACCAAAATAAGTATGCAGATAAGCTTGCAATTTTGGGATCTCAATTTGAGGTTCCTGATTAGATTCAGAACATTAAAGTACAACCATATGTCAAAGTAGTTGTCAGGCCTTTTGTACCTAACAATAGTGTTTCCTAGCAAGTATTTGATAGTGATGAGCAAATCTTAAGTTTTTTAAGTGCAGAGGCTAAATTTGCAGCTGATAATCAACATAAATACCGGCAATAATTTGAAGACTAGATTGTACAGTTGAGATCAAACAAGCTACCCAAGGGATTGGTGACACTATAATTAGTGTTTAACTCAGATGATCAATTCAGAAAGGACAAGTGCAACATGACAGTGAAACAAGAACACTATGAGGCAGTGGAGATTTTTAAAGACAAGTTGTTGAAGCTCGAAAAAGTATGCACTAAAGGTGAACAACAATCATTTATTCAGTTATGCCAAGATCTTTTTGATATTTTTGCATGGGAGTATAAAGACTTAAGGGGGTTTGATCCTGGTTTAGCCCAGCATACCATTGAATTAGAGCCTAATGCCAAACCTGTTAGGCAGAAACAAAGACCGCTAAATCCAAAACTTGAGCATTTAATGAAGGATGAGTTAAATAAATTGATTGAGAGCAGTATCATATTCCCAATAAAACATACCTCCTAGGTTTCCAATTTGGTCCCAGTTGGAAAAAAGAATGGAGAAATCTGACTTTGTGTTAATTTCCGTGATCTAAATCAAGCCTCATTGAAAGACCACTACCCTCTTCCTTCCATGGAACAAATATTGGAAACTGTTTCTAGCTCTGATAGATATTCCCTGTTAGATGGTTACTCAGGTTACAACCAAATTCTTGTCAAAGAGGAAGACCAATATAAAACAGCATTCACGACTAAGTGGGGTACCATGGCATACATGAAGATGCCATTCGGTTTGTCCAATGCAGGGGCAACCTTTCAATGGGCAATGGACATGGCCTTATGAATAGAATAGTGCTGGTGTATTTAGATGACCTAACTATTTTTTCCAAAGATGCTAATGATCATTTTGAACACTTGAAGTAGATTCTTCAGAGGTACAGGGAGCTTGGGGTTTCATTGAACCCCCAAAAGTGCATATTTTCAGTTCGTGAAGGTAAACTTCTCAGCCATATTGTTTCAAAACAAGGTATTTCTATTGACCCTAAGAGAGTTTCAGCCATTCTAGATATACCACTGCTTGCACATAAGAAAGGCGTGCAAAGCTTTCTTGGCAGAATTAATTTCGTGAGAAGATTCATTCCAAACATTGCAACTTTGTTACAACCTCTTACGGCCATGTTGAAGAAGAATGTACCATTCTGCTAGACTAAGGAGGGAAAAGGAAGCTTCGAGCATATTAAAGAAGCCCTTGCTACTGCCCCTACCCTCATTAATCCTAATTATGAGAGGGATTTTATTTTGTATGCTTTTGGAGGAGTTGGCACCATCTCTGCAATGTTATGTTAGCAAAATGATGAAGGATTGGAGTAGCCAATAGCATTTTTCAGCCAGGTACTGCATGATTATGAGGTAAAGTACTATTTTGTGGAAAAACATGTTTTTGCTATTGTTAGGAGCCTCAAGAAATTTAGACACATGCTGTCTAATAACATAATTCACTTAATGGTTGCTCATCCTACTGTCAAGAGTTTTTTTATTAAACAGAGATATAAATGACAAGAGTGCTAGTTGGATAACCAAAGTTATGGAATTTGATGTTGATATCAAAGTGACCAAGCTAATTAGAGGCAAGGGCTTATGCGAGCAACTTGCTGAAAGTGAAGAAAATAGTCAAGAACATGCAGATGATATAGAAACAATACTGAATAACAATGTACCAGCCACTTTACCAACTCCTGCAATCAGCTGGGTACAATAGATGATGCATTATTTATAGTCCAGTCAATGCCATGAAGGTTTGGATAGGGTAGGAAGAAGGTATTTTAGGCTACAAGCTACTCCTTATGCTATCATTGATGGTATTTTATATAAGAGAGATTTTAATCGTGTATTTTTAAGATGTATTGGACCTGATCAAGTTGACAAGTTGTTAGAAGAATTTCACAATGGACCTTCAGGAGGTCACTTTGCAACTAGAACAACTGCTTTGAAGATTATGCACGCTGGTTATTACTAGCCTGACTTGTTTAAGGATTCTTTTGCTTGGGTGAGAAGATGTGAGAAGTGTTCATTGTTTGCCGGTAAACAAAGGCTTGCTGCCTTACCTCTACATCCTATTAAAGTTGAACAACCATTTGCAAAATGGGGTCTAGATTTTATAGGAACAATAAACCCACCTTCAAGTGCAGGCCACAAGTGGATCTTGACTGCCATAGACTATTTCACCGAGTGGACCGAAGCTGTTGCTTTAAAAGAAGCAAATGAATCTGTTGTTCTAAATTTCTATCAAGATCTAGTATCAAGATTCGGTACACCAGATTCAATCATCTCATATAATGGTTTAGCTTTCATTGGATTGAGAATTTTAGATTGGTCTATCAAATATAATATCTTTTTGAATACTTCTTCTAACTATTACCCATAGGGTAATGGGCAGGCCAAATTTACGAACAAAAATTTGATAAGGATCATCAAGAAGACTATTGAAGACAACCAAAGAACATGGCATGAGAAGTTGAAGTTAGCTCTTTGGGCTGATAGAATTACACCCAAGAGAGCTACTGGTTGTTCTCCATATGTACTTACTTATGGTAAGGAGGCTAGATTGCCTATTTTAGTTGAATTACAAACTTTGACTTTCATCAAAGAGCTTGAGCTACTAGAGGAACAACCTTTAGTAGTCAGGCTAGCTCAGCTTATGGAGTTAGAAGAAATTAGGAAAGAAGCCTTGAAGAAGCTTGATATACATCAAACTCAAATGAAGAATACTTTTGATAAGAGGGCAATACTGAGGAGCTTTATTGTTGGTGATTTGGTGTTCAAATGGAATGAACTGAGAAGCAGACCTGGAAAGCATTCCAAATTTGATGCAATTTGGGATGGGCCTTATGTAATCACAGAGTGCAAAGAAAACAATACATTTCAGCTGTCCAAGTTAAGTGGAGAGGTGCTGTCTATCCCAGTTAATGAGATCCACCTCAAACATTGCCTCTGAGGATAAGTACTACCTTTGTATGTAGTAGAGTAGAGTTGCAGTTAATAAGTGCTCATGCACATTTGCTTTCAGTATTTTTTATTTCCATAAGTACTGTTGTACAGGTTTTTCTGGCCGTCAGGGCCTGTTAGTTTGCTTTAGTTTAGTTTGTTTTTAGTTTTTTGCTGCCTTTTGAATTGGATGGGAGCTAAATTTTAGTTTTTCTGAGTTTGAGAAGAGTAGAGTATGACTCAATGCCCAATGGATATTCAAGGCAACTGATCCGATGCTTAGCAGGCAAGCATATAGTAGAAGTCACCAAAAATGTTACCATTTTTTCACCATGGCTCAAAATTGGCAGAGCTGATGCAACAAATTCATTTTTAGAGTGAAGGTTAAGATTCTGTTGTTATAATTTACTTGCATAGTTATTGTTTTTCAGTGATAATTGTAGTGAAGGTTCAGGATAAGAAAGAGAAGGTCATAGCCATCATTGTCTTGAAGGTTTTCAATCTTTGAAGTTGTCTTCTGTTTCTGCTCCTGATCTCGACATGAACTTGCAAAAATGTGGGAAGATCATATTAGAGCTCTAGTTATGAGATCTCTATATCCTATTAGAAGAGGCATAACACTTTGTTTATAATGCATTGATCAATGAACATCATCCACATGCAAGAAGAGCTGAGAAAGAAACAATCATGGAATTTCAATGTTTTATTCTAATCTGTTCGTTTCATGTACAGGTATAGGATAAGTCATGTAGCTGATTGAATACAAATTAGCATGTGGAATAAAATGGGCTCCCACAAGGGTTTAGCTCAGCATGCTGCCCCAATTCTTGAGAAGATTGTGAAAAGAGTCTAAAAGAGAAAAGTGTCACATAAAGACCCTGCAAAATAAAGACAGATGTCACATGTTTCGATCATATCTCAGAAAGTATGATCTGGGTTCTTGAAAGTGTTGGATATGAATCATACAACAAGAAGATGCAAAAACTCTTTAAGATTCTCACCAACCCAGTTTACAGTTTACGAGGAACCGTCATAAGCACAATACACCGCAAAATAAAGATATAGTCGTGTGTTGTAATCATATCTCAAAATATGTGATCTGGGCTTTTTAGATTTTCAGATACAGATGAGAATGGAACAAAGCACAAAAACCCTTTAAATATTTCACCAACCCAGTTTGGTAATTTCTCGTAATATTCACAATAGAGGACCCTCTTTCTTTTGCAAATTTGAAGCTGCAAAAAATTATTGTAAAATGATATTTAAAGCAATATCCTATAAATTGCTTATAAATATTCATTATTTATGCAATTAAAACAAAGTAAAGAAAACAATATCTTTCTTTTTTTAGTTTTCTTTCTTTTGGAAAGATATGGACAAAATAAGCCTTGTAAGATTAGGCAAATCAGAAGAAAAAGCTGTAGGACCTATTGTAAGACAAATATTAAAGCAATGTTCTTTATAAATTGCTTTTAATATTTCGTCATTAAAACAAATCACATATTTTTTTTCTGGATTTGGTCTATTTTGAGGCAGATGAGGATAATAAAAAAAAATAAGCTTTTATTGAGCAAATAAAGCTTGTTTTAAAGCAAATTTTGGTGAGGTCTACCTTGAAGAAGATTTTGGCAGCTTTCACATATAGATTGAAGGTGATTTGAAGGCTTTATTTTTTGGCTTTTTAGTGGAGCTCAAAAATGGATCAAATTTTCTATTCTAGGAAGATTTCTTAGCTTTTTCCTTAGGAGATCTTTGAAGTTATAAATAGGGGAGAAAGATTTAGTTTTAAAAAGTTGATATCTTTGTTTCTTCCTCTCTTGTTCATTTGCAGAGACCTTTGTAAACATTCTTTGTACTCAAATACTCAGTTTCTACTCCTTTTAGTTTTAATAAAGCAGTAGAGTTCTCCTCTTTCATACTTTCTAATTCATTTTGTAATCAATGATTTGATGTCCCATTGTGATTCAACCTTAGAATCCTTTTCATATGTCTCATTGTTGCAGGATTGAGTATGAAAGTTTCATGTAATACAAGTTGCATGTTATGTTTAGCCTTGGTTAGTGGGTTGAAGTTGTGATAAAACTTGTGTTTTTCCTTCATGTAAACCTCTAGCTTTCAAGCTTTCGTGCAAATTACTTATGTATTGCATTGTTTTTGTGAAATTGTGAGGATAAAAGGCTTTGTGAGGCTTATTGTGAGTGAATAGATAAAATTCTGGTAAAATATCCTTAGGTTTTAGAATTTAATTTTTAGTTATCTTCTTACCCTTTCCTCAGGAAGTCTTTTAGATTAGGTGATTTACTAGGGGAACCAGCCCATTCTAGAGGTTCACTCCAAGTTTTAGGCAACCCATAGGCCTAGGAGTGTTTCCATGTGTCAATAGGTAGCTAATTTGATAGCTTAGCATTGGGTGCATATCTGATTGATAATAATAATATTCAACATTAAACATACATATACAACACACTATCTCCCTTTAATGTGATAGCAATCTGGAAGCACTTGTGGACTTTCAAATAACCATATTAAACTACTATTCCAAGGCTCTAACTTATAGAACATAAGCAAACAAGAAACCATAAGAGGTTCATAAAACAAGAGGCAAATACCATGGGCTCAAAAAAAGTGCCCAATCAACCTCATGAAAAAATCCCACATCCCATTCACATGAGCAACCTCATAGAATAGTAAATGCAACTCCCATGAAGTGAAAAATACAAAAAAAGCAACTCCCGCACCACAAATAGAATCACTATGTAAATCATCTTTGACTTGTAACTCCCCATACTAACACACATACTAATAATGATGTCTAAGTCCAACAACCAACTCACATTGGACCCATCAATAATAAAAAGATTCTCCATAACTCAATGTTAGTGCCTATAATTGGGATAATGCCATAAATAACCTCTAATTGATTTGTAATTGCTAGTATTATGCTCTAACTCCTTCATGATTGCCATTACAACTAACATTCCAAGTCAATAGGAAAATAATAATAAAATAATATATCTAATATATCTCATCCAACTAAGGGGTCATCCAAGTACCGTCTCCAAGATATTTGGAAACATGACATAAAATAAGATTATAATTAAATATCATAGTATGCTAACAATTATTGCCTTCTAGTATGAACAATTTATTTGTAATTTTCAAATACCAATGAATGAAACTCATTATTAGGGATCAAAGATCTTATTATGATTTTGACATGCTCATTATTTGTTAGTAAGTCCTCCATTGGATCAAATTAGGAACTAGTCAAGGACATCCTATTTCCCTCCACATTCAACTTTTTGGGTATTTCTTGGAAGTTTAAGGAATCAGTTAACTCCAATAGGTCCCACACTTGGTGCTTATAGGATTTCATCAGGGAATTTATGGTCGTGCATTGTGACTTGACCTACCTAATTACTAGCTCTAAATCATCATAGACTTATATCGATTTGATACCTCTTTTTTGCATAATAAAGTCATGGATCAATTCCTCATACCCAACTATATTGTTGGTGCAATTTAACTATAGTCTATAAATATTTTTATCCTTGGGATGATATAAAAATAGTGGCTTTATCTTTGATTCTTCACTTGGTTCCATCAAAATATAATATCCATATCTCAGTACCATCTAGTTTTTTGAGATCTTTGGAATGTGTGGGTTTTATTCATGGATTACATAAGTTCCCATTCTAATTTCATCAAATATTTTGAATGGTTTGAGTTAGAAAACTTAGTGAAATAGTTATGTAATTATTTGTTAGGATTATTTAATATCCTCTCATTAGTAGAGAATTATGATGGAGGAGTCTTTTCTTCAACTACTAATGCATAATTAGGATCTATTTCTAGGTCTAGTTCATGCTTTGTATGGTGGAGTGTAATGGTCTTGAACTAGGATCTTAACCTTGGTTCCATGTTTAGTTCTCAAGAAAATATGGGTCTAGTTAAAGATAGGTAACTTGCAAACTTGGTAGTAAAATCCTGAGATAGACAAAGTCCAAACATGGATGGCATTTCAATAATGGAAATATTTTGGAGCATAATTATAGTGGGAAAAGCATAGAGAGTAAGAGGGAGACCCCTAATAAATCCTATGATCTTAATAGAGTTACAATCTAATTGAGTAACCCTTTTTTCCATGGGCTTATATGACAAACCTAAAGCATTTTCTACTGTCTTAGGTATACCATAGGTACTAGACCCTAAATCAATCATGTAACTATGCAATAATTCCTCCCAACATTTAAAGTAAGGTAGAAATATAAGGTTTAGGTTTACTTGAGTCTAGGTTAGGAAATTATAGAACTATAGGCTACTTCTCTTGTAGTTCCTTCTATTGAGGAATGATAGTTAATTATTTTACTTTATTTCTTTCATGCTTAAGGGCCTCCTTTGATAGGTTCATTTTCTCTAACATAGACAAGACCTTCCACATACTAAAATTTCCTATAACTTTCTTCATTTGATCCATTACACTAAATGGTTTAGTTTCTTGAACCTTTGGTGCATAAATAATAACTATTTCGTTGGTTGCTCAACAAATACATAAATTATCATAAGTTGGCCATAATTGGGCACATTTTCTAGTTATTTGGGGAAAATGGAAGAAATTTTCTTTTGAATTACAAGTATTGCTTATCCACTAGTGCTTGGCTATTTAGCCTTAGGCTATTCCGCCAACACTCTTTTCTTATCTCTAGATAGATTACTAAACTATCTCTTCCTAATGGTACAACCACCTCATTATTGGTGAATATCTCATCCTCACCACATGAGAAAAGGGCCTATTTTTGTCATGAGAACTCATTGTGCTTGTGATGTAGATGGATGAAGGGAGATTACTTGGCATTATGCACTCAAGTCCTCTTGTTTTATTTTTTCCAATAGATCTTGTTGAGGGCTAACCCCTTGGGCAATGGCTTGGAGAATGATAGTTAGCACATGAATAACACCACATATTTTTATTTTTAATGAAAATTTTCTTTATTGGGATAAGATCCTTTGTAGGATTAGGTGGTGGAAATTGTTGTTAAGGCATTTGCACTTAGACTATATAGGAGTTAGGTTCTTGATGGCCTTGATAGTGAGATCACTAATCTTGATATTGGTTAGGGGGCATATAGCCTTGATTTTTCTAGTAGTAAGGGCTAGGAGGAGGAATAAATTGCTACATTTTGATGGAAATGAGCTCATTCAATACATTCCTAAGAAGGCCTTTCATGTCTTCCACTTCCTTAGTGATTTAAGAGGAAAGTTGAGGACACTTAGGAAGAGGAGATACAACATGATGTAGGAACATTTGAAGGTGTAAAAGTAATCTTTCATGGCCCAAAAACCTTTCTTTTACTTGTTTGTTTTGTTTGCAAGTTTTCTTTTTATTTTTTGTTAGTAGCTAGTTATTGAAGATTCCACTGCATTTCACTACAATGATCACACTTCAAGGTTTGGGATATATGACCTACACTGATCTATCACAATTAGATTCACTTCTTAGAAGATTTTGATTACCACAATGGCATAATTTGATCTCTAAACTATTACTGGGCTAATAGGATTACACTCAATTATACTATTCATGGCTTGTAGTAGCTTCTCAAAGTTTGTGGCAATAAAGGAACACATATCAAGGTAAAATGGGCCCACGAGTGCTTATGGTGTGAACCACATCAAGATATATAATTTCATGTTCATTGCATTCGACTAGGAGATCCATCTACATGGTTAGTCAACTACATGTTTTATTTGGCATCAACATTGGCACTACCTTGTGGTTAACTAAAATCACTCTTAAGGATATTATTTGATATATAAACATACTTTAAGATCATTAGAAGTTAGGAAAGGAAGAAGAAGATAGTTTGGCATGGTGTTATATTATAAAATCTTTCAAATATTGTGATTGTGTTCATTTGTAATCAAACAAATGAGGCCTAGCATATTGGAAGCTCATTGTAGTAAATTGTAATGATATTGTGACTGTAAATGAATAAATAATGTATGATTACTCTATTACTTCATTAAGTTTATTATGTGTTTTTCATTTGGTTGCATGATTGGATAATCCTTCATTAGACCCTCTAGCCATGGTTGCATAGAATATTGAGGATGGAGAGCTAGTTAGAATGATTTTTTAGGTTGAGTTTGGTAAATTAATAAGAGGAGGTGTATTGTGTTTTTGTATTTTGTAAGAATTAAATAAGGGTATCTTCTAGAAAGAAATTGTTGGGTATAAGATCCCTATGATCTACTAGTTGTAAACAAATTGCCAAACTGAGGCAATCCATAAGAAGCTTGTAAACAAAGCACCAAATTTGAGGTAGTTTGCAAGGGTGACTTTGGATGGATCAGCAACATGAGGAAATTTATACTAGACCCAAGATGCTGCCAAGGAGAGGACATGGTATTGTTAATATTGTTGGAAGGATGGAAGAGATACTTGAGATGACCAATAAGAGCTATGATGATTTGGATGAATTTTTTTGAAGATCACAAAAGAAACCCTAACACTAGAGATGATGAAGTGATGAAGAAAAATAAGATACTCTACTAAGAAGAGTGAGAGAAAAGAGGAATCTACAAGGAAGAAAGAATGTTGAAATCCATATCAATTATTGGTAAGAAAACTAGAGTAGATGTTCCCAATTATTCTGATAGCCTAAATCCTAAAGAATTGATAGATTAGATAATTGATTTAGAAGAACATTTTGAGTATGAAGATATTGATGACCTAGATAGGGTGAAATTTTTTAAGACTAAGTTGAAGAGTCATGCCGCTATTTGGTGGAAGGAAGCCGAACTAGAAAGAAATAGAAAGGGTAAACCTAGTGTATGGAAGTAAGATTACAATGGTGAAGAAAATCAAATCCAAGTTTATTCCAATAAATTATCACTTGGAATTACTAAAGGAGCTACACAATATAAAGCAAAGGGATATGACTGTGAAGGATTACATTGAAGAATACTATAGACTAACAATTTGTTCAGGACACCATGGTGAGTGGGTGGAGAAAGTGGCTAGATATAGGAATGGTTTGAGATAATCAATATAGGAAGAGTTTAGTATGTTAAATATCCAAACAATAGAAGAAACATATCAAATGGCCTTAACCATATAAAATAAACTAAGTAGGAGATTTTAAAAATGATAGAACTGATAAAGGGGTAGAGAAAGAAAGTTTTAGAAAGAGATATCTCACCATGATGACAAGATGCCATATGTGAAGGACCCTAAGGATAGTAGCCAATATCACAAGGAAAGGGGATAGTAATTCATATTCCAACAATGGGGAAGGAATTAATCCATACCATAAGGAGAGAGATGATAAAAAATATTACCATGAGGATAGGATTGATGGATATCATAGAGGTAGCAGAAGATATGGTGGAGGTTATGGGAGGTCTTTAAGGGAACATGTTTTAAATGTGGAGAAGGACACCAAGCATTTGAGTGCTGTCAAAACCAAGGAACCCCTAATAGGAGGCCAAAAAGGAAAGCAAGAGTTGCAAATGTAGATGAGGAGAGTGAGAAGTTAGAAATATTTGAGGATGAATTGGAGAGAGGAGAGTCACTTACTACATGAAGAGATTTGTTAAAACATGATTATGAAGAAGAATCAACACAATAAAAAATTGTTTAGAACAATGTAAAAATTAGAAGGGAAATTCTATAAATTTGTTATAGATTGTGGAAACACAAATAATTTGGTGTTTGAAGACATGGTTAAAAAACTTAAGTTGGAAAGGCTAGAACATCCTAAACCATATAGAATTTCCTAGTTAAAAAAAGAGCATAGAGATTTAGTAAAGGAAGAATATTAGGTCAAATTCAAGATAGGTATATACCATGATGAAGTTTTGTGTGATATAATGTTAATGGATGTGTGTTATTTTCTATTGGGAAGACCATAATAGTTTGACATAGGTGCTATGCATTATGGGAGGGTAAATACCTACATTATAACAATGAATGGTAAAAGGCACTAGTTTATCCAACTAAAACAAAGATGATAGATCTATAGTAGCACCTAAATTTGTTTGTGGATGGAAGGAAGTTCCTAGAAGGATTGAGACTTGAAAACATGTGTTTTGTATTGAATCCTAGAGTATGTAGCACCTTAGGAACAACATGTACCATTGTAGATGTAGAAGAGATACCACAGGAAGAAGTTTTAGAGTTAATATAAGAATATAAGGACATCATATTAGATAATATGATAGATGGATTACCATTGGTAAGGGGTATCGGTCACAACATCAATTTAATTACAAGGGAAAGTTTTCTAATCAAGGTGGTGCATAGAATGACATTGATAAAATAAGGAGTTAAACTAGCAAGTGTAGGACTTGTTGAGAAAGGGGTTGATTAGAGAGAGTTTTAAGCCCATGTGTGGTACATGTGATACTAGTACCTAAGAAGGATGGTGAGTGGAGAATGTGTATGATCTCTTAAGAAATAGATAAGATCACTATAAATACAAGTTTCCATTTCTAAGAATGAATAACATAATGGATTGTTTGCGTGGAGAAAAGTATTTCACCAAGATTGAGTTGAAGAGTAGTTATAACTAGATCTAAATTAGAGAAGGGGATGAGTGGAAAACTACATTCAAGACTAATGAAGGGTTAGTCATGCCCTTTGGGTTAACTGATGCACCCAATATATTTATGATGTTGATGAATGAGGTTCTAAAACAATTTTTTGGTAAGTTTGTGATTGTTTACTTGGATGGTATTTTAAATTTTAGTAAAACTAAGGAAGAACACATAGGACACATCAAACTATTATTGTAGAGGTTGAGGGAAGAGAAGTTTCTAATCAATGTAAAGAAGTATAGTTTCATGAAGAAGAAATTGGTATAGTTTGGATTTGTGATATCAGTTAAAGATCTAAAGATGGAGATATAGAAAGTTAGAGCAATTGTAGAGTGGCATACATCAACAAATATTGGAGAGGTATGATCTTTCCATGGCTTGGAAAGTTTCTATAAGAATTTCATTATAAATTCTAGTGATATTTGTGCACTACTAACTAAGATAATGAGGGAAGACAAGCTGGAGTTCAATTGGAAATTAGGAGTGGATAGTATTTTTGAGTTTCTAAAAATAAGGTGATAGAATAGCCAATACTAGCATTACTAAATTTTAACAAGGTGTTTTAGGTGGACTATGATGCAACCAAAAATGTAATAGGTGCAGTGTTGATCCAAGAAGGTAGAACAATAGCTTATTTTAGTGAGAAATTGAATGATGCAAGAAGAATATATTCAATCTATGATATGAATTTATGTCATAGTTCAAGCATTGAATAAGTGGAGACATTGCTTGTTGGTAAAGGAATTTTTGTTGTACATTGATCATCAGGAATTACAATATTTGAACAACCAAAGTAATTTGAACTAAAGACACACTAGGTGGGTTGATTTTATGAAAAGTCATTCTTTTATATTGAAACATAGGAGGGGAAAGTCAAAAAAGGTTATTACTTCATTGAGTAGGAGACATAATTTACTGACAAAATTAAGAGTAAATGTATTTGGATTTGAAGAGTTAAAACATTTGCATGAAATTGATCTTGATTTTATGTAGGCATGGAAAACATATAGTGAATCAGTAAGCATGGATAGAAGTAAGTGGTTGGATTAATTAATTAAAAATGAGAGAAGTTTAAGGGTAACTAGTTGTGCATTTCAAGAAGTTCTATGAGGGGAAATTTGATTAGGAAAAGCATAGCAATGGTTTAGTAGGACATTTTGGTGTAGATAAGATAGTAGAATTGGTAAATGAGAATTATTTTTGGCTACAAATACATAAGGATGTTAGGAAATTTGTTTGAGGTTGCAGGACCTAATAGGTTACAAAGGAGAGTAGTCAAAATGTTGGTTTATATGAACCATGATTGGCTCTGGAGAAACCTTGGGAGGATATAAGTATGAATTTTATACTAGGATTACCTAGGACTCAAAGAAGACATGATTTGATATTTTCCATTGTGGATAGATTTTCTAAGATGATACATTTTATTCCTTGTGTTATGTCAGAAATTATCCTCCTGTATGGAATGGTACAATTTCCCATAGTTTAGCTCCTCTCCTTTGGTGACCTTTCAACCTAGTTTATTATAGACCTTCCCAAACCTTGACTGGCTTAGGTCTAACTAGAAGAATTTCATATTTTGGAGTAACTGAAGACTGAAGGTGAAAAGTAAACTTGAAATTGGGGTCCCCTAACTGCCTTGAGGTAGTCCTGAGTGGTAAATTAGGGCTTGGACTTGGGCGCTAGTGCCCTTGTCCTACCCTATTTCCCAAGGTCCTAAATTTTAGAGGAATGTTAGCTATTGCCATACATTCTAGGATTCTATTTTCAAATTTTCATTTTCACGTGATGTCAACATCTTATTTCAAAGATTGAAATTCCTAAGGTTAGATATAAAAAGACACTTCAAAATCATTTTATGACACACAATTTTTATGCGAACTTCATGCCAAAACTCTGCCAAAATTGCCATTGAAGATCAATGACTTGTTGAAGCTTTTGAGATTATCTAAAATCATTTTGAATTAACCTTCATGGAGACAATGGATGGAGGTTAGGAATCAAGATCTTGAGACTATGTTGCTCTTCCTAGGGTTTGTACACCATTTGTATGATCGGGATAAGGGTTGAAGCCTCCAACATCAAGCTTAGAGATCCTCCGTAGACATTATTGATTCACTTTCTTGTTCATGCAAGTCTTCATTATTTTCATCTCCTTGAGGTGAAGTATTTTTTTATCAAGTTGATGCAAGTCATTGATCTTCCCTTGATTGTGACATTTAGGGTTTGATATTTATGCATACACTTTGTTATGTTTACACAAACTTCTACAAATCTTTATCTGTCTATTGTTGAGGTAGGAATACCAAAATGGGGCTTGCATGAGGCAAGCTCCTATATAGCCACAAACATCTTTCTCCTCCTTTTGTATGCACAGGTTGCATTTGTCGAGACATAGCAGAAAAGAGTGACATGAAGACAGATATTGTAGACACAGTCATCACAGAATTTGAATTTCATGATTCTAAGACTTCCAGGACACTGGAACTAGTGCCCTAGTCTAACTAGGTGATTTTCTTGAGATCTGGAAACCTTTGGAGAGTGAGAAACAGCTGGTGCAGAAACTCTCGACATTTAGAAATCTTCAGGACATAGGGACTAGCACCCTAGTCCAACTACTCCTCAATTTCTAGGTACACAGTTTGATCTATTTACTTTGCATTCCTGCATTCATTTCAGTGCTATCTATATTAGGAATTTAGTTATTATAGTTTGATTTAGAAATTAGGGTTTTAAGGTTAGATGAAAACACTAGCTTGTAAAACATAATTCAAATAGTCACATAGCTACAATATATAGGAAAAGAGAACATTAGAAAACAATAGTTTATCCCTAAGCCTATCCTTTGCTTCTCTAATGTTTTAGTGCAAGTAAAAGTGTGGGACCTAGAACCTCCTATCTTACTTCCACATTTTCACCCTAAACATTTTGGTGAACCTAACCTCTAAAGAATTTGCATCCTTTAAAAATGCAGATCTAAATTAGTTTGCTGTCCTAAAACAAATTTAGGTTGCAAACTCTCTTTGGTGAAAGTACATGAATTGAAATTTGGTGATTTTCTTAGTCCTTTCATTAAAAGAATTTGAAATTGGAACTTTGTGTGTTGTGTGGTGTTCTTCTATTACATTTTCACAAAGTTTATGCTTAATCATTTTACATTTAAGTCTTGGGTTAATTTGAGCATGTTAAAATATCTGATTACTTTTTACAAGACTTTCATGTGTATGATGAGCCGTTTAGTTGTGATGATTTCAATATGTTAGATGAAGCCCTTGAGGACTTTATCTCAATTGAACAATCCACTACAACTCTTAAACCATCATTATCTCAAAGGTTTATAAATGCAATCTATGTTCCTAAAACTAAAGAAGAATCTGTGAAACTGAAAATAGTGGTCATTACAGATTATGAGACTTATGAAGCCCCACCTTCTTCCAAAGAAATGGCTTCACTCTATGGCCGAGGATTTCAGATCCTTTATAAGAATTGTGATTATGTAGGTAATGGTTGTGGTATTAATCAACAAGGGATTCATGTACCTATAGAATCTGCTTCATGACATTACTCAAGTGGTATTGGATATAACCCTTTTAGGGAATCTAAAGCTCATAAACATCCTATTCTTAATGTGAATACAATATCCACACTTAACTTGATATTCCCTAAGATGATTGACACAAATTGTCCTCCAGGAGAGACCCCCTTAGATATCTTTTCCTCAGATGAAGCGATAATTAAATTCTTGGGTGCTTACAACAACGTTCCCCATTACCATCATAAACATGGATTGCCTTATCGTTTAAATAATGATGCATATTTTAGAAAGTCTACTGGCTTGACAAATTCTCCTCTAAAACCTAAAGGAGAATATGAAGAGTTACTACAATCACCTGATCTCCCAGACCACAGTACTCTACTTAATGGAAAAATTGTTGATGTTTTCATGGAGAAGGATAAAACTAAAAAAGTTGTCCCTATAGGTGATTGCTTAAGTGATGAAGAAAAAGGAGATGTGATAAAATTATTACATGAATTCTCTGAATTGTTTGCTTGGAACTATTTAGATATGCTTGGTATCAATCCTCAGATTGTAACACACAATATTATACTGAAACCAGATGCTAACTCATTTAAACAAAAGATTTGTAAGATTAATCCTAAGATCACGTTACTTGTAATCCCGTGGTAATCCAGGCCCTTCATCCATAGGAGGTGTTTTAAGAAATGTAAAAGGAGAAGTTATTTAGGCATTTTTTCAATAAGATTTCAGACATGACTAATAACCAAGCTGAAATATTAGCCCTAGTGGAGGGATTAAAATTGGCAAGAAAGTTTTAAATTTCTAAACTCCATATTGAAGGAGAATCATTGGTTATAATAAATACTTTGAGGAGGTGCTCTGTCTTGAGTTGGAAGCTTCAATATTTGCTTCAAGAGGTGTGGGATCTTTTACAAACTTTTGAAAACTTTCTTATATCTCACTGTTATAGAGAAGGGAATATACTAGCAGATGCGTTGGCTAATTTGTGCTTCAAATTGGAAGTGTTTTCTATTGAGTTTGGTAGTGATAAAGTTAGCGGCTTCCCCAAGATCCAAGATATCATGGAGAAAGAAATGTGAACATGTGTGGTTTAAATACCACATGTTTTTTCTTACTAACATTTATTTTTGCTTGCAGGTGTTACGTGCTAGTACTGAAGATAATCATGGTTTTTAAATGCTAATATCTCTCATTTGAGATTAAATCTGCATTACTTTTAGAAACATTGTACTCCTTTCCCTTTCACATCAGATCTTTACAAATGACTTCATCTCTAGATTTGGATTTGATGGCTTGTAATCATTTCATGATGAGCATTCAGGGTATTTATCTATGATGGCTTGCTTCTTTGTGCATCACTAGTTTGTGCAAGATGGAGATTCAATTGAACAGAAGGCTATTCTTCCCTGTTCAAAAGTGGGAAATGACTTTCTTTGGGAGTGTGGTTTCAGACGGAATGATGTCTATCTTTTCTATTGACAACCTAGAAGTTGAAGAGGCAATAAGGGAGGTGATAGGAAAGAGTGCTTTAGATGGCCATGTGAGGACTCTGTATCCTTCACAAATTCTTGTAGTCTTTGCTTCAAATGCTATGGACCTTCTCCAGGACATCAATTTGGTAAGGCAGTTGGTTATTTAGTATGTGCATCATTTTCTCTACTCTGAGGATGTGTTGACTGAGGGATTTCAGAATTATGATCTTTTCAAGTCAGGGGCTTAAATAGGCAGTTTGTTCTCTAAATGTCAAATATTGCATTCTCCTGCTTTCAATTGCATCTTCAATGCATTTCGCTCTGCACTTCATCATGAATGCGAAGAGTTTTTTCTTATTTCTATTCATGCACATAGTAATGAAATTGGGGAGTGTCTTGCAAATAAAATTGATGAAAAGTTTTAGACTCTATTGTTTCTTCTTCATTATCAGCCTTAGAATCCACCTCCACTTGGGCCTCTTGTGGAAGAAGATGGTAACAATGGTGTCAATTATCTGATACATGATCTTAATACTACTATGGATGCCTGATATCTATGTCTATATGTTACTATGTAATATCGTTATATGTAATCTTTTTGTAGTTTTTTATCACAACCTGATAGTTTAAGGGTGTGTTTTCTCTCCTCTTATATAATTCTATTTAGTTGGCCTATGGCCTTGATTCTGGGAAGGGAGAGCAGCTATGGTGTATTTCTGGTGTAGGAATCCTTATGGCCTACCATTTTGTAAGCTTCCTTTATTATATATAATATATTTTATAGGTGCTAGTCACCTTTTATCTAAAACAAAATCATGTTACTTGTTAAGATTGAGATAGAAAAGATTTTACAAGCTAGCTTTATTCGCCCTATTGATTATTCACCTTGGATCTCGAATATAGTGGTTGTTGCTAAACCTGATGGTCGTATTCGCATGTGTACCAATTTTAGAGATTTGAATCTTGCATCCTTGAAAGATGGTTTCCCACTTCCTAACATTGCCATGATTATGGATTTAATAGCCAGCCATGAATTACTTTCCTTCATGGATGGATTTTCAAGATATAATCAAATCCTTATAAACCTTCATGATTAATATAAAGCTACTTTTACAATGCCTTGGGGCACATTTTGTTGGGTAGTCATGCTGTTTCGATTTAAGAATGCTGGAGTAACTTACCGATGTGCCATGACTCTTATCTTTCATGATTACTTTCATACTATCTTAGAGGACTATGTTGATGACATCTTGGTGAAATCCATTCATCACCAAGATCACAAAATGACTCTTTGACAGATTTTTGAGCGAATAAAGAAATATAACATGCAATTAAATCCCTTTAAGTGCATATTTGGTGTCGATAGTGGAAAATTGTTGGGATTCATAATTTCAAATTGGGGTATTTAAGTAGATATGAAAAAGATCAATGCGATCATTAACATGCCACCACCTAAAAACATATCTCAACTTTGTAGTTTGCAAGGGAAGATATAGGCCATTCGCCGATTTGTTTCACAACTCATGGATAGGACTCACCCTTTTACTTAGCTACTGAAGAAGGACTTGAAATTTCATTGGAATTTAGAATGTCAGAAGGCTTTTGAGGAATTAAAAAGTTATCTCGCTAAACCTCCTATTTTACAGCTTGTCGTTTCTGATAAACCTTTTATACTTTACACATCTACATCTAATAATGCTCTTGCAACTTTATTAACACAACATAATACTGAAGGCAAAGAATGTATTGTATATTATATCAGTCAAACATTTCTTGATTATGAAGTGTGATATACTGTCATTAAGAAACAATTCTTAGCTCTTGTCTTCGCAACACAAAATCTTAGGCACTATCTCCTAAACATTGAGATACATGTAATAGTAAAATTTGACTCTCTGAAACATCTATTTGCTAAAACAGATCTTTGTTGTTGCCTTGCTTAATGGGTTATGTTGCTAACTAAATTCGATCTTAAATTTATATCTCAGAAAGCAATTAAAGGACAAGCATTAACTGACCATTTAGCTGAGGCACCTTCCCCTTTTTCTATATAGAATCAAGAGACATTCCCTGATGACCAAATCTTAGCTATTGATACAGAAGATAAATGGGAATTGTATTTTGATGGTTCAAGATGCCAAACCAACTCTAGTGCTGGTGTCATACTAGTACCCCCTATAGGTAAGCCAATTCCTATGTCTTACCATCTAAGCTTCTAATGCACAAATAATATTACCAAGTATGAAGCTCTTATCGCAGGACTTCGTACCACCTTGGCTTTAAACATAAAAAACCTTACTATATATGGCAATTCACTACTCATTGTAAGACAAATAAATGGATCATATCAAGCTAAACAAGACAAACTATCTCAGTATCATGATTTTGCCTTGTCTTTATTAAAGTATTTTCACTCCTTTTCAATTGATACTATTCCAAGAAAAGACAATCGACATGTGGATGCAATGACAAGTACAGATTCCCTTATATCCCCTGATGATTCTCCTGACACATTCACTTTTCTTATCCATAATATCAAAACTCTGGTCATAGAAGATGTTGTCGTCGTGAGTCTAGACTATTGCTATGATATAAACCCTGATGAATGGTTCTCCCATATATACAACTACTTGCACGATGGAACCATTCCTAATTCAACATCTAAGAATGCCCAAGTTCACCTACACAAACTTGCGGTGCACTATATCATATTATTTAATGTCTTATACAGACGAATTTATAATGGTGTCCTTCTCCGATGTCTTAGTAATTCATAGATTCTGATAGCTTTAGAAGAAGCTCACTCTGGTGCTTGTGGAGGGCATTTTG
Organism: Cunninghamia lanceolata; assembly: GCA_027924645.1. Taxonomy (NCBI): domain Eukaryota; kingdom Viridiplantae; phylum Streptophyta; class Pinopsida; order Cupressales; family Cupressaceae; genus Cunninghamia; species Cunninghamia lanceolata. The sequence goes on along the minus strand of BSBN01001807.1, from coordinate 21,613,110 downwards.
GAGGAAAATCATTGGTAAAAAAATTAGTACGCATGGGATATTGTTGGCAACACATGGAACAAGATTCCTTTTCTTATATCAAGAAGTGTCTGCAATGTCAACAACATCAACATTTGATCCGAGCACCTACCCAGGAACTCTGCGCTCAATTCTCACCTTGGCCATTTTCTATCTGGGGCTTGGATCTAATTGGTAAAATTTATCCACCCTCCTCTAAAGGACATATTTATTATCACTACTACTGATTACTTTACAAAGTGGGTGGCAGTTGTCCCCTTGCGATCCATGACTAATGATGTAATTTGTCACTTCATACAAGATAACATAATCTCTTGATTTGGTATACCTTCCTCCTTGGTCTCTGAAAATGGCACACCATTTAAAAACAAGGACGTGAAGAAATTTCTAGAAAAATATCATATCCAACATCACTTTTCTACGCCCTATTGTCCTCAATCAAATGGCCAAGTAGAAGCTTCAAACAAGGTTATAGGACAAATTTTACTCAAAACTATTAATAAACATAAAAAAGACTAGCATATTCAATTGTCTTATGCATTATGGGCTTATAGAACAAGCATTTGTACAGCTACTGGAACTGCCCTGTATAATCTTGTTTATGGCGCTGATGCGATAATGCCCTTGGAACTTGAAATCTCTTCATTAAGAGTTTCCTTGCAAGACGTTATTGATGATGATATGGAAAGAGAAAAGAGCTTACAACAACTTGAGATGATGGATGAATAGCGTATCAATGCTCTTGAGCATCTTAAGGCTTATCAAAAGAGTATACAATGATCATACAATGAGTGAGACATACACCATTCATTTGACGTTGGAGACTTGGTACTTTATGAAAATCAACACAATGTAAATGCACCTTCTGGAGACAAAGGAAAGTTTAGCCCCAATTGGCTCAGACCATTTGTGGTTATTGAAGCCTTTGGATTAGGAGTGCATAAGCTAGGTGACAAACAAGGTACGCTACTTAAAGAACCTATTAATGTTGCACACCTCAAGAAATTCTATGCATAAGATTATATGTTAGATGTTACTTCAAAAAGTAAAACTTATTAATTAGTTTAGCTTCAATTTCAACAAAGTATGACTATTTTGTCTTAATTCATTTAACATAGAAATCTCTTTTAGTTAATCATTGTGGCATCTTGTTAAATATCCTTTATTAAGCTCACTTTTGTATTAACGTTACATAGTATAGAATACTAATTATGTCTACAATTCATTAATCATTGTGCTTCTACTATATGTTCTAAAAAGAATTATTTAGTATCACATTTTCATTAATTATATTTCCTCACGAGAATTTAACATTTATCACTAGTTGCATTTTATATAAATCACCTGTGATATATTAGAAAACATTAGACATAGCAATAAGAAAACACATCTCATATATATATATATATATATCATAATCAGTTTGCATATGCATCCGAGTCGACAATCCTGTATATCAAAATGGGATGTTGTGGTAAATCATATACATCACATAGTTGAACCCCTATCACCTGTGCCCTCGAGACCTTGTGGTGCACATGTGACGGAGGCCTAACCATGTGTGGCTATGGATCGCGAATGACTCCTAGAGACACTCCGCGATCATAACCCCTTGATCTTGTCTCTTAGTCCTAGCACCTCACCCTATAGCTCCATATACATCCACAAATATTTTTCTTTGCTTGTCTGCGCCTTGTCTCTATTAGCTCTCACCTAGCATAACTCAGGAAGTAATATATCGCTAGCGATAGGATCTTTCTTTGGTGCAAGTACAGCTACTGCCTGACCTCGTAGCGTCTAGAGCTCCACCTCCACATGCTTGGCTCTTTGAATAGCCTGATCTAGAATAGACTCCACTAATAACCAATACCTCAGAAAAGGCATAAAGATCTCTGCATACCGCCCCACAGATGGCTGTGGCAAGTATCTCACCCACACCTGCTGCTTGGCTGCATCGGCTGGAACTATCTCTACTATGACACGACTTACCATGTCGCACTAGGCATCTGTCCCAACTACAAAAAGAAAACAAAATGACTATAAGTACCTCATATAAATAACATAAGCAAATAATCATAAATAAATGCATCTAAAACATAATAAGCATCCTTCCTGGATCTCCATCTCACCAAGATGGATCTCAAATAGCTGATGGTGTGATCAACTCTATAGCCACCTCTGTAGCTGGGGGTATACGACTACTAGTCTCCCCTCACTCATACTGGCTCGATCTCCTAACATCTGCAAAAGCTGGACCATGAGCTCTCGATTGTGACTAAGCCTCAGCCTCATCATCGCTATCTACCTCCTACTACTCTTGCCCTAGTCTTGCCCTAAAGACGTACTATGAGGGGACCTCCTCCTCACTATCATCATCATCCTCATTATCATCCAGATCATAGTATTTTGTAAAGTCAATAATATCATCCTCTATCCCTGTTTCACTCCCATGACCGGCCCAAGGTTGAGGATCACCTGTGGGGTGATCTGGTGAATAGATAGGAGTGGGTTGTGTTGTCTACCACTAGACTTGATATGCTCAGGTAACTCTGATATTGTCTGCATCAGATATCAGCTCTGCATCCTCTAGACCATCATCTTCACTCACTGCCACATCTGCTAGTATTAGCCATCAGGTACTATTCACCTTGATTGCATTGTGTATAGAGCGCACATAGCTGAGATGTATCACAAGCACATCCTATCGGCATATGAACTGTCATGATACCTAATCAAAGTAAAACCATGAGACTATGTGATCAAGGCGACCATCCATCAACTGATCACTCTGCATCCTCGCTAACTGTCTCTGCTGACTTGACCATGCTATATAGTCATGATATGGTCTCCAAATGACATCATTTAGTTGTAATCTATCAAACACAATCCTCTAGTACAGTAGATCGCCATGTCTCTAGCACCTGATAAGAGGATAGGTGTAGACCCATGGATAGGTGAATGCTGGCTCTATAGGAAAGCCTATAATAGTGTACATTTGATATGCTTAAAGGCCTAGACCTATAGTAGTATGCAACACATTAAGCTATGTGCCTCATAATGGACATATCATCCCAAGTCATGATAGAGGTACACAAGCATACTATGTCCCCATGCGTAGACCATCTGATGCTCCTCCATAGCCCTGATGATATGAACAAGGCCCCTGTGAAGGTGGATGCATCGTCCATCTGGCACTACTGCTAATTCCACTATAACAATCAAAATATTTTGAATCAGAGGGATATCAATGCATCCCTGCTCTAGTAGTTGAAGTTGTATATGCCTTCGTTTTTCCTGAGTGATTGTGTGGCCTAGAAAATACATCTAGCTCTCTCATGTATATGCCACTGAGCGACGCTCTACAACCCTCACTGTCTCCCCACATACAAGTAGGCGTAGGATCCTATAGACATCCTCCAGTGTAATGGTCATCTCCTCTGTCAGTAGATGGAATGTCAAAGTATTTGCATTCCACCTCTCCATTAGTGCCATCAGCATACTAGCATGAAATCTGATCATGGGCATGTCAAATACCCACCAGAGGCCCACTGCTTGTAAATGCTCTCTCTCTACATCAAACATGGTATTGATGCGATCACAAAGTAGCAACATCAGGTGATCGCCTGCATGCTCTCACATCATCGGAACAACCTGCAAGACAAATAGTGAAGAAATAAATTAGTAAACACATGGAAATGAAAATAAGTATCTGCTACAACAACTAGTACCCTACCCCTGGGGCCTTTTTCCTTTCCAGACATGGGTGCCCTAGTAGGACCTGGATGCCCTGGGTAGACTTGGGCACCCCTGTTGGGGACCCTTGTCCACGGTTGTCCATGTTAGCATAGAAAATGATAAAAAATCATGAATGCAAAATGAAAGATAGTGCAAGAAAAGATTGAGACCCTACTTCAGCCTCAAAATGTCTCTTTGCCACTCGAGCTCGGAGCATCTCCAGTCGCAGAAGTTGGTATGGACATCGGGTCAGTATCATCAATCTCTCTCTCCTTCCCCTTCTTTCCTCTATGCAATGACAAATAAAAATGACTAGTGAGAAGTGAAAACTGCCTTTACATATAGTAAGTGGATGACAATTCCTATCACTATCTAGGTGCAAAATTGAACCGTATACTCTAGAGCCTCTATCTTGAGCTGTCAAACTCTAATTTTTGCGCCGTTTGTTGCATTAGAATCCTGGTTCTACTCCTTATCTTACCCAATGTGTTGTTCTTGGGTGTTGTTTCTCCAAAAATCCCTCACAATGCATTTCTCATCAAGTTCCTTTGAAATTGATGCATGTAGATATCTCCTTGTTTCTCCTTTTCAGACTGAGCAAGTAGAAACAAGGCGGGGCATATATGTCCCTCGATTTCCTCCCTCATCATGTCTCATCACTCAACCCCCTTAGTGCTTTTGAACTAACTTACTGATGGTGGTTGTAGGTTGATTTGATTTTGATTTTCTAATAAGTGTTCCTTTATAGGTTGCAGTTCCTAACTTTGTGGTCTTGCATGATTACAGACTTGGGGACTTCTTCCTCTCTTGTGACAACACTTCAACATCCTCTACAGTATCCTTTTTGGTATCCTTCTCATGATTGATGTATTTACTTTCCTTTAGTTGCATATACATGTAGTGACATATGGACACTAAAATAGGGGCTAAATGTTATGTCAGAAATTGTCCTCCTATATGGAATGGTACAATTTACCATAGTTTAGCTCCTCTCCTTTGGTGACCTTTCAACCTAGTTTATTATAGACCTTCCTAAACCTTGACTGGATTAGGTCTAACTGGAAGAATGTCATATTTTTGAGTAATTGAAGATTGAAGGTGAAAAGTAAACTTGAATTTGGGGTCCCCTAACCTCCTTGAGGAAGTCCTGAGTAGGAAATCAAGGCTTGGACTTGGGTGCTAGCGCCCTTGTCCTGCCCTATTTCTTGAGGTCCTAAATTTCAGCGGGATGATAGCTATTGCCATACATTCTGGGATTCCATTTTCAAATTTTTTTTTTTGCGCGATGTCGACATCTTATTTAAAAATTTGAAATTCCTAAGGTTAGATATAAAAAGACACTTGAAAATCATTTTATGACACAATTTTTATGCGAACTTCATGCCAAAACTCTGCCAAAATTACCATTAAAGACTAGCAACTCGTTGAAGCTCTTGAGATTATTTGAAACCATTTTGAATTAGCCTTCATGGAGACAATGGATGGAGATTAGGAATCAAGATCTTAAGATCATTATCTTTCTCTTCTTAGGGTTTGTACACCTTTTGCATGATCGTGAGAAGGGTTTAAGCCTCTAACATTGAGCTTGGAGATCCTCCACAGACATTGTTGATTCACCTTCTTATTCATGCAAGTCTTCATTGTTTTCATCTCCTTGAGGTGAAGTTCTATTTGTTTATCAAGTTGATGCAAGTCATTGATCTTCCCTCGATTGTGATATCTAGGGTTTGATATTTTTGCATACATTTTTTAGGTTTGCACACACTTCTGCAAATCTTTATCTCTGGCTATTGTTGAGGTAGGAACACTAAAAATAAGGCTTGATTGAGGCAAGCTCCTATATAGCCGCAAACATATTTCTCCTGCTTTTGTATGTGCAGGTTCCATTTGTTGAGACCTAGTGGATAGGAGCAACAAGAAGATAGATATTATAGATAGAGTCATCATGAAATTTGAATTTCATGATTCCAAGACTTTTGGGACACTAGGACTAGCGCCCTAGTCCAAATGGGTGATTTTTCTAGGATCTGGAAACCTCTGGAGAGTGAGAAACAGCTGGTGTAGAAAATGTTGACATTCAGAAATCTTCAGGACATAGGGACTAGTGCCCTAGTCCAACTGTTCCTTAATTTTTAGGTACACAGTCTCCAATCTATTTACTTTACATTCCTGCATTCATTTTAGTGCTATCTATATCAAGAATTTAGTTATTATAGTTTGATTTAGAATTTAGGTTTTTAAGGTTAGATGAAAACACTAGCTTGTAAAACCTGATTTAAACATTAACATAGCTACAATATACAGGAAAAGAGAACATTGGAAAACAACATTTTATCCCTAAACCTATCCTTTGCTTCTCTAATGTTTTAGTGCAAGTGAAAGTGTGGGACCTAGAACCTCCTATCTTGCTTCCGCATTTTCACCCTAAACACCTTGCAAGAAGAACAATGATGTAGTACATGTAGCTAGTTTATATTTTAGTGAAGTTGTGAGGTTGCATGGGTTACCGAGGAGTATAGTCTCAGATAAGGATACAAAATTTATTGGGTACTTTTGGTGGAGATTGTGGAAGATGAGGGAGATAGACCTGAAATTTAGTTTAGTATATCACTCGCAAATGGAGGGAAAAGTGAAGGTTGTGAATAGGATATTTAGAAATTTGTTATAATGTTTGGTTGGAGATAAGACAAAAAATAGGTTATGATTCTAGTATAGGCAGATTTTGCATATAAAAATTTGATAAATCAAAGTACAAGGAAAACATCATTCACAATTGTATATGGTATCAGTCTATGAAATGTTATGGACTTGACAGATATTAACAATAAAGAGAAGTGTAGAAGTAGAAGAATTTGTAGAATATATGAAGGAGGTGCATGAAAAATAAAGAAGTCATTTGGAAAAAATTGAATGGTCAATATAAGGAGAAAGTTGATGAGAAAATAAGACACAAGGAGTCTATAGTTAGAGAAGAAGTAGTGGTATATCTTAGAAACGAAAGATTTCCATTTGGAATATACAACAAACTAAAAATGAAGAAATTTAACCCTTGTAGAATTATGAAAAGATTTGATTTAGGGAATGCATATAATTTGGAGTTATTGGAAGGGTTAGGTATATCACCAATGTTTAACGTTGTAGATCTATATTAGTACTATAAAGTTGAGCTAGTGGGAAGTGGCATAGAAATAAAATTACAAAATCATCTATCAAAACAACAAAAGGAAAAGACCAAGGAGATTTTGGACAATGGGATTGAGAAAAGCACAATAAATAGACAATATGAGGAATATTTAGTGAAGTGGAATGGAAGGCCTCAAAAAGACTCATTCTATATTTCAAAGGTTGGGGTAGTTCATCTTGGTTTCCCTCTAGCCACTAAAAAGTGAGGGCCTCAATTTTTAGTCAACCCTAGGTGTCTGATGTAGGAGCATCCCAAGGTGTAAGAGAAATCTTGAGTCACCAAAAAATACTTTCTTTTACTTGTTTGTTATGTTTGCAAGTTTTCTTTTACTTATTTTGTCAACAACCATTCACCAAAGGTTCTACCACATCTCACTATACTTGATGATCACACCTCATAGTATGAGATATATGATCTACACTAATCCATAAACATCACATTTAATTCTCAGAAGATTTTGATCACTACAATGGCATCTCCAAACTATTACTCACTAGAATAGGCTTACACCCAGTTTCACTATTTGTGGCTTGTGGTATCTTCTCAATGTTTGTGTGAACAAAGGAACACATATCAAGGTACAATGGGCTTAGGATTGCTTATGGTGTGAACCACATCAATATCTATTATTTCATATTCACCATATTGCATTGGGAGATCCATCTACATGGTTGGATGACTACACATTTCGATTTGTATCAAGCTTAGTGCCACCTTGTGGTTGACTCAGCTCACTCTTAGGGATAGTAGCTACTATATAAACAACCTTAAAGATCATTAGAAGTTAGAAAAGGAAATAGAAGATAGCTTGGCATGGTTCTTTATTGTAAAATCTTTCAAATATTGTAATTTTATTCATTTATAATATAAATATGAGGCCTAACATGTTGGAAGCCCACTACGATAGATTGTCATGCTATTGTGACTTTAAATAAATGAAGAATGTGTATGAGTTGGTATAGAATAATCTATACCATGAAAGATTTAGCTATGGAGGTAGCAACCCAAGATATAAGAGCTTCAATGAAATCATAAGAAAGACCCAACATGAAAGAATAATTTTATTCTATCAAAGGATGTAAATATGCATACAATATGTACATACATACATGAATTGATAATAAACTACAATGAGAAGCCCTTGGTTATATAGGCCAAGGTGAAACATAGGACAACATAGGATTATGACAAGTGTCATAATCATATGACTTGAGACATAAAGAGAAAAGTATCCTAAATGTACCCTAAGTAAACTTAACTAGACAAGTGTGAATTGTTGGCAAGAGACACTATATGGATTCATGGTTGTTGTCATTGATGGCAAGAAAGGTCATCCCACATATCTACAAGTCATGGTGTGCCTCTACCAGAAGTCAAAATGAAGAACTGTTGTGGTCCAGTGAACAAGAACAGAGCATGTGGCAAGGTCTGACAGATTGGTCCGGACCTCTCAGAGGAAGTGTCTTGGTGCAGTGCGGATTTGGGGAAGTCAAGAGGACTACCTTGACTAGTATATTCCAAGGATTTAGCCTCCGGTGATGGACAAAGAAAAAAATATGAATAGCTGAGTACTGGATTCTTGAAAGACAGTGAGAGCAGAGGAAGAACTAATTGACAGAGCATCAGACTATTTTCCAGATGTGTTACTATTGATGGTAAAGGTTGTGAAGGCATGAATCATGTTTGGCCGACATGATTAATGATATCTACAAGTATATACTTGATCCGTATTGCTTGGTGAGCAAGGATTCAACCGACAGAACAGAGTTTGTAAGAAACTAAACTGTTCCAGATGCCGAATAGAAAGGTAATGAAATTACTTGTGCGGATATATATAGAGGATGGATTTTGTTGTGAGATGAGGAATGGTGTGATGGTGTATGCGAATAAGTGCAGAGCAGAGCAGGAGTAGTAAGAAAGATCCGGTATGTGAAAGGATAGCAGAATAAAGAACAGAGGAAAGATGAAGTGCAGCAGATTAGTGTACTAAGCCTAACTGGAACTAAACTCCAGCATATGTAGATGCTTCCAATTAGTTCAAGTATTATATAACATTCTTTTGTAGACAGTGTGTCTCTTTGTAGGCAGTGTGCCTCATGTGAGCAGTGTGCTCGGGCAGTGAGCCCTGATTGGCAAGTGCCATTTTTGTAACTCCTTATTCTTCTAACAGAGAATTATCTTTGGGTTAATCACCCCGTGGTTTTCTCCCTTAACCGGGTTTCCACATCAAAAATACTGTGTCATGTGTTTCTCATTTCATGGTAATGTTTGTTTGTTTAATTCAATATTGCTTTGAATAATAAGAAAGTTCAAAAGAAGAAATATTTACGATAACTGATTCACCCCCCCTCTCAGTTATCGACAATTGGTATCAGAGCTAAGTTCCTCCTAATAGAGCCTAATAGCTTGAGGAAGATCTGGGAGTTCAAATGGATGCATATGGTTTAAGAGAGCAACTCAAGACTGCCCTTGAGGATCTGGAACAGTCAAACTCTGAAGTCAATGAATTAAAGGAAAGACTCAAACAGGCTGATGAATTCATGAGAGAACTAAAAGACAAATTAAGTCTCTCTATGAAAAAGAGAAAGGAGCTGCTCCAACAATTGGCAAGACAAAGTGAAGAAAGCAATACAAATGAAGAATTGACTGAGAAAACCAAGTTATGTGAAAAGTTATCAAAAGAAGTCATTATGTTAAGACATGAAATGGAATCAGGAACTATAAAGTTTACTCAAGAGATTGAAGAAAAAAGAAAAGCTGAAGACAATCTAAGACAATCTCTTAAAGAGAAATCAGAAGAATGCCACCAGATGGACATGATTATCAGACATCTTGAATCTGATCTTGAAGATGCCAAAGATAATGAAGAAAAACTTGAGGATCAAATTGTCTCCCTCAAAAGAGATCTTCAAACAGCAAATGAATATAAAGAAAAATTCAAGATAAGTTCTGCCCAACTTGAAGTACTTCTTGGAAGTCAAAAGAAGACAGATGACAAGTATGGTTTGGGATATGAGAAAGGAGAAAGCTGTGGATCCGGTCAAAAGAATTTTGGATCAGAAAATCCAAAGAATAGACCTAGAAGACCTCCAGTAAGACAGCCCAGTACTCAAAGATATCCATCTTTCAATGGATATTGCCATAGCTGCAATCACTTTGGTCACAAAGCTAATCACTGCAGAAAAAGAATGAATCAAACTAATCCATCCTTCTCCGGACAGTGCTTTAATTGCAAAAGGTATGGACACAAGTTTCATGAATGCAGAAATATGCAAGTAAACAAATCATTCAATGGTAGATGCTTTGCATGCTATAGAATAGGTCATATGGCTAATCAATGCAGATCAAGAGGTTATCAGTCAAATATGCAAAGAAATGTTATTTGCCAAATCTGTAATAGGTCTGGTCATAATGCTAAAGTCTGCAGAAGCAAGAATTAGGACAAAAGAGGTCTGGTGTATAATCAGAATCAAGACAAGGGTAAACAAAAGATGAATGCGGATGAAGTTAGGAATCAGATGAGCAAGATTTGGGTAAAGAAAAGTTTAGAGAATACAAAAATTGGATCCGCACCAGACTCTGGTGCTGATATTCCTTCCAGAAATTAAAAAGTGAGCTCTGGCTCAGGGGGAGACTCAAAGAAAATCCTGTTCCCCCAGCCAATCAAGTGGTGCCAGATATGGCACAAGATGCGGAGTAAAGGGTTTGAAGATATAAGTTTTGAGATAATCCAGATAAGATTTCAGAGGTCCGCATGAAGATATAAAGAAGTTGTGATCGATCAAGTAAGACCTGTTCTGGGAGATGCTCCGGAATGACAGAGGATTACAAAAGGGTCCGGAGAGATCTGGAAGTACATTATTTTACTTTGCGGATTGGACAGAATGTTTGGGATGTTCTTGTAATGTGTCATCTTGATTTATTCATGATTGAAAGATCCACATGATGTTCATAGATCAGGACTGATCTGGGATACTCCAAGCTATCCGGATAAGGCAAACCAGAATAATGTAGGTGGAGCATTTATTGCAAACAGATATTAGGGTTTGCGAAATGATATAAGGGATTTCTCAATAATCACTTGATCATTCCACACCCAAGAAGAAGCGAAAAGCGGAGCTCTGCAACAAAATTCATCAAGTTCACTGAAGATCACTTATAGAAGTTACTACATATAGAAATCAATCCAAATAACTGAAGGCGCATAAGGTATTTTTCATTTTCAATATCTCCCTACAAATCTTTGAAAAATGGCTACTCTGAATATAGTTAAGATCTCTGATAGACCTCGTCCCACATTCAAGAAACATCCTTACAAATCCTTGGAGGTAGATCCACTAGGAGCCTTCTCTAGTGTTCCACATGGTGTATTGCATACGGAAGACATTAGGGTTTACATCCATGCAAATTTTGAAGACTTTGGAGAATTAAAACTGATGGATATCTATCACAAACAATTGATAGATGACTCCTTTGAGATCAAACCTCAGTACAAAGCCATCCGGGACAAACACTTTGCACAGTGCATCCATTTCCCCTATTTTGAAGAAGATGAATGAGTCCGGTATGTACTAAGTAGAGTGCATGACAACTTCCTATGGTTGAACAAGCCCTTCAAGATCACCAAAGATGCAATTAGGGTTGTAACCGGTCTGCACTCATCCGGTGGATTACCTGTTCTCAAGTCTGTAAAAAATTAGACAGTTAGTGATGCAACCGGATCCAAGTTTGACAAGAGAGCTATGACAGTTGATGACATCACTGAACCGGATGTCAAATTTGCATCTATGATAATTGGTTACAAAATCTATCACTCCAGTAGGGAAAATTCAGTACTGGGAACTGCAATCTACACAGCTTATCAAATGTTAAAGGAGAATGCAGACTATGACTTGTGTGAGCTTCTTGTAAACCAACTTTTTGAAAATCTGCAGAAGATTAAGAAGGACAAGAAAAACTCCTTCAAGTATGGCAATCTGATCCTTTGTCTCTTCTTTTACTACATGAATGAGCTTCTCGGATCCAATGGATGGATATGGCAGAATGACAGACTGGTTGCCATCCAAATCAGAGACTATTTGCATGGACTTGGGGATGCTAAAGCAAGAAATACAGCTCTATGGGGATATTTCAAGAACTTCCAAAGCATGATGCATGCAAGAGAAAGAATACCCCAATCCCTTGTTGAAAAGTACAAAGACACAGTATGCTTCATGGTAGAAACAGATCAGTGTCTAATGGAGGCAGTAGAACCAAGAACTGTATGGATCATGCCCATGGGGTATGAAGTGGATGAACAGATAGTGGAGCTACATGTTCAACACATGCTAAGTCAGCCCAAAGATCCAAAGGCAGAAAGGTTTGGAACCTTTGAGGAGCTGATTGTAAAGATCCATGTAGAACTCAGGCAACCTGAGATAAAGAGGAAGGTGAGAAAAGAAGTAGAGCATATTGCTCAAGGCCTAGGCATCCCAAAAGAGGCACTTGATGCCAACCGGGAAAAGAGAAGAAAAGCTGAGGAAGAAAAGAAAGAGGCAGAAAAGAAAAGCAAGAAAAGTGCTCCGGTGGAATCCTCAACCCGGACCAGATCATCAAAAGGATCTACACCTATCAAAACCAAAAGCTCAAAACCAGAAGTCCAGGGATCCGATAAGAGATCTAAGACAAAAGCCTCAAGAGCTTATCAAAGCCAAAAGGATGAAGAAGAAACTGAGTCAAATGAGGGAGTAAAAGAAATAAAGAAACAGAAGAAGAAAGGATCCGGTAAACCCTCTTCAGGCCAAGACAAGGAAGAAATGATAGAAGAATTTGCTGAAAAGCCCACCCTGTCTCTAGACAGTGTAGTCAAATCAGTCACTGTGGATGGGAAACTTCAACCGGTGGCTGAATTCTATGATGACTACAATGAGGCAGATCAAAAGATCCTGCAGGAAGCTATAATTAGGTACCTGAACATTTACAATAAAGCTTTTATTGAGATTATCTCTGAAATTCCAAAGAGTCTAGAGATGGAACTAGAAATAAGAAAGAACAATGCCATGGCAAAAGACCTTGAGATCAGGGAACAGATAGCTATTCAGCTATATCCTTCAATTGATCACAAAACAATGAACATGATATTCAAGGACTACAAGGATGAATTCAGAAGCAAAGCAAGGATGAATCAGCTTATGCTTGGTGAGACCGACAAAGTAGCCAAGGACACTGAAGAGATCCTCCGGAATACATTCAAAAGGTTCAACATTCCTATTACAGAGGACTTAGGTGCAAAAATAGCTGCATCATCTGCTCCGGAAGAAGTGCCACTTAAATAGACTAACATCTCTTCTCCGGCTTCTCCTACAGTCTCCGGATCCCAAGAAGAAGAGAAATTACAGGAGAAAGAAGCAGCAGAAAAAGAAAAAGAGGTTGACAGCACCAAGGATACAGAGAAAGAGAAGAATCCAACAAAGAAAACCACAACTGAAAGTGGTAAGAATTTGGAAGGAGAAAAGACTCCAAAGGACAAAATTGCAGAAGAAAAGAAACATCTGTCTCCGGCAAGAGACACTGCACAAACTGTTCAAAAGTTTCTAAGCCAAGAAACATTAGAGATTGATGAACCGGAGCTTCTAAAAGGCCCATTTGATTTTGACTCTCTCTCTCCGGTATAGACAATGAAGATAGCTTCATTTGCAAATGCTAAGGCAAATGAAAAACTCCTAAAGTCTCATATGGAAGACTGTGAGTTGATAGAGGCTGCTTCCGGAGTGCTTGAAAAGATTATGCCATCAATCCAGATAGATCCGACAGCCTCCTCTTCCGGTAATCTCAAAACCTTAGTCAGTAGTGTTGATACACATTTTGATTCTCTTGAAAAATCAGCTGAAGAAAAGGTCCGGAAGGAATTTTTGGATAAAAGATTTTCAGAAGTACTAGGATTAATCTCAAATGATAGGAGAAATATGAGTATTGGAATAAAGAGCTTAGAAAATACTCTTAAGGATGGCGGTGATATTTACAAATTTTGTATCTCCTGGTCAAAGGCAATAGTAGAAATTGATAAGAAAATAAAAGCGGAACAGGAGAAACTACAAAGTTTGTCTCAAAGTTTTGATCCTCTCTCTTCCTCCATAGTAAATCAAGAATGTCAAACTATTGCAATCACAAATGCAATAAAGAACTTTGAGAAGGAAAGGAAGAATATCACTAACCGGATGGGAGAACTTAGAAGGATTATAATCCCTAAGTTAGAAACTATGCATGAGGCCATCAGTGATGCTCAGACTACCGCCCAAACAAATGATCCGACAGATCTCAAGAGGGCAGAAGCTTTTGCATTTTTGTTGAGTGGTCACATTTCAATTTTGGATAGAATGAAGCAAAGTTGGGCTATAGAACTGATCCAACTGAAGACATCTTTTGCAGACATTCTGCAGTTTATGTGAGTAAGTAAACATGCGGCTATGTATAGAATTTTTTTTTAAAATTTTAGTGTGCGGACCCTACCCTTTGCCATTGATGTCAAAGGGGGAGTGAGGAGCAGTGAAAAATGAGGAATCCAACTAAGGGGGAGTTCCGGAAATTGTATATAAAGATAGAGCATCAGCAAAGGGGGAGCATAGTGTAAACACTTAGTCATTTTTCACTAAGTGTTGCCATCAATGCCAAAGGGGGAGACTGTTGGCAAGAGACACTATATGGATTCATGGTTGTTGTCATTGATGGCAACAAAGGTCATCCCACATATCCGCAAGTCATGGTGTGCCTCTACCAGAAGTCAGAATGAAGAACTGTTGTGGTCCGGTGAACAAGAACAGAGCATGTGGCAAGGTCCGACAGATTGGTCCGGACCTCTCAGACGAAGTGTCTTGGTGTAGTGCCGATTTGGGGAAGTCAAGAGGACTACCTTGAGTAGTATATTCCAAGGATTTAGCCTCCAGTGATGGACAAAGAAAAAGATATGAACAGCTGAGTACCAGATTCCTGAAAGACAGTGAGAGCAGAGGAAGAACTGACTGACAGAGCATCAGACTATTTTCTGGATGTGTTACTATTGATGGTAAAGGTTGTGAAGGCATGAATCATGTTTGGCCGACATGATTAATGATATCTACAAGTATATACTTCATCCGCATTGCTTGGTGAGCAAGGATTCAGCCGATAGAATAGAGTTTGTAAGAAACTAAACTGTTCTGAATGCCGACTAGAAAGGTAATGAAATTACTTGTGCGGATATATATAGAGGATGGATTTTGTTGTGAGATGAGGAATGGTGTGATGGTGTATGCGAATAAGTGTAGAGCAGAGCAGGAGTAGTAAGAAAGGTCCGGTATGTGAAAGGATAGTAGAATAAAGAACAGAGGAAAGATGAAGTGCAGCAGATCAGTGTACTAAGCCTAACCGGAACTGAACTCTAGCATATGTAGATGCTTCCAATTAGTTCAAGTATTATATAACATTCTTTTGTAGATAGTGTGTCTCTTTGTAGGCAGTGTGCCTCATGTGAGCAGTGTGCTCGGGTAGTGAGCCCTAATTGGCAAGTGCCATTTTTGTAACTCCTTATTCTTCTAACAGAGAATTATCTTTGGGTTAATCACCCCATGGTTTTCTCCCTTAACCAGGTTTCCACGTCAAAAATACTGTGTCATGTGTTTCTCATTTCATGGTAATGTTTGTTTGTTTAATTCAATATTGCTTTAAATAATAAGAAAGTTCAAAAGAAGAAATATTTACGATAACTGATTCACCCCCCCCTCTCAGTTATCAACATGAATATGACCTAATGTGGAACTAGTTAGGTAATATACCCCATTCACACCAACACCCCCCTTAAGTGTAACCTAGGGAGAATATGGAAACATGCAAAGATGCAATGATGGGTCCTAGCTATAGGGTCATGTTAGGTACCCATGTACAAAAAATCTCTCACAAATAGAGTAAAGGAGAAAAACTAGTAGGGAAAATACCCCTTTCCAAAAGAGAGAAAGAACAAGATGTTCTCCAAAAGTATGAGAAGGAAAAGCCTCATGTGAGGAAAAAGTCCCCCCATAAGAGAGAAGAAGAGAGACCTTGTAGCCACCCATCAATGTAGAATCTCCTATAGTGATGGTAGATGCTTGACAAAGGATGCTAAATATGATCCAAAAATGTCAAACAACATTTCTTGATTTAGGAAAAAATAAAGCCAAGGATGAAGGCAATATGTCTTCCCATTCCTAAAAGGAATATGAGGTAAGAATGAATAATATATGATATTGTATTTGAAAGCTACTCAGGTGTCACCTTGTTGGTGTTGAAAGGTTCCACAATCAAATTAGGAGTCCCAAGACAAACTAAAGAAAGAAATAATCCAGAACCTAGTGGAAACAAATGTAGAACATGATCCAAAGAAAATGAGGGCGAGTCCTTTAAATGTTTCTCAATGATCTTTAAACCAATCCCAAATTGTGACAAGTGAATAGGTGGAGAAAGAACAAGAGAGTATGCATGTTCCTTCATCATATCCAAAGAAGATGATGCAACTCCATAAGATCTAACATCAAAGAAGAGATGAATGTCCTCAATAGTGTCCCCAAAATTTGCAAGATAGGACTTAGAAAACAAACTTGCAATTTTTGTCAAGTACTCATCCCAAGTAGCTATATCTAGAAGATGATGATCCTGCTACATTGAATCACTAGAAACCATGGATGTAGAAAAACTAAACTTTGTAGAAGTGTTATGTCGTAAAATGTCAACACTGGTGATTTACACTATGTTTAGCACCCTTTTGGACTAATATGAAGATTCTTGTTGAGAGGTGTCTGGATTTTGAAGCACAGACTAGTTCCAGGTGTCATTATCTAGGTAAAGGCCTTGAAAGGATCTCAAACACCTAGACACTAGTGCCCAAGCACTAGTGTCCTTGACATTTGCAAAAATAAAGTTTGAGTGGCCTTGGATGTTGGCCTTGTTGTTCCATGTGTTACACTTTGTCAACTTTGCTCGAAAGGTTTTCCCGAAAAGTGAATTGATATGCATATATAAAGAAGTTTATTCCTCCCATTTGAACTAGATGAGAAAGGTCAAGCAAGATTAGGACTTCAAATGATATTCAAGTGATCAAAGCTCTATTGTCAAGATTATACATACTTATGTGATTCTCTCTATTGTAGATTTATAGCATTTATTACAGGTTCTAAGGGAAGCTCCTTCTTTCATCTCCATCCTTGTGGTGATCTTGAGTCATATGACTAGGGTTTGTGTTGTGATAAAGGTACTTTATTACAACATTGCTTTTATTATTGATTTTTCCTCTGTCCTCTAAGGACACATGCTCTCTCATCATCATCTTGGTTGTTGTGGAACTAGAAACACCATTCACAGGGTTTGACTAAGGAAAGCCCCTAAAATGGACCAAACATTTTCCTCTCTTGTGTTTGTGTAGATTCTAGAAGATTGAGAACATGTATAGAAGATCCAAAAGCATATTGACGAACATAAGCCCCAACTCTCGGAAACCACCTTCAGAGGGCCTAAAACCCTAGGAGACCTGTGCCTAGGTGAGTTTGTCCTCCTAGATCTACCCTAATTTCTAGTAGTAGCATCTGATAGTTCTGATCTACTTGTTCCATATACAATTTTTTTGGGTTTCTAGTTCTATAAGGTACTTTATCTCTATTTTGGCATATTCCATTGTAGAAACCCTAGATCTAGGTCACTTCCTCTCAAATCTTTTAGAAATACAACAAAGGAATAGAATCCCACCTATAGCTTGGCTCTCCTCCATGACTGTAGCCAAGCTCAGTTTGTGTTCCAATGTTCGATCTGCAAAAATAAATTGGGAGGCTTAGTTAAAACATGATTAATTAGGTCTCTATCTTCTTCATGAAACATTCTCATGAACCCAACGTGCTACACTTATTGTTCTTTTCTTATATCTATAGTTGTATTTAATTAGTTGATGAATCTAAATATATGTTTATGTTGCATATCTCCTTTTATCTCATATATTTAATTTAGAAAGCAACACACTTATAAATATCTATAGTTAGGGTTACCTAAATCAAACATTTTGAGTGAACTTGAGAACTTTTGAACTTTTACAACCCTCTTTATTCAGATGTAGTCTACTTGTTGTTCTAGATCTGATTAGTTACAGGTTTATTTAGATAGTAAGCACTTATACATCTTCATTGCTTTGATTGCTTGTTGATTTGATTGGATATTCATTGCGTATATTTGTGACATATGGTTAATCATTTGAAAACATTGATTTTTCTATAAAAATAAAACAAAAGTCTTTCTTCTATCACATCATCTACATATTTCATCTTATCAACACCTTCTTCTATAAGTGCACTTTGTGTGTCATAAATATTGTGAAGTCTTTTATGAGATTTGTGACTTAGTGTCCTGAATCTAACATCCTTGTGAGGAGAAGTCATAGGCTCATGGGTTCTAATTATTTAAATAGCTTCGATGTTCCTACATCAAAACTTGATAGTGCTAACTTAGTCACACATGGGAATTCATCACCTTTAGATCATATGCCTACTTTACCTATGATATATGAAGTACAAAATTCTCATGACTCTATAGACATAGATAGCCTCATGGCTCATGTACCTGCAACACAAATTTGGAAACTACACATTGAGTTGGCTCATTTTCAGCAATTTGTGGGCATGAAACACTTAGATGAGGAAGTTGTGCCTCTTATAGAAGGTCTAATAAATTTGTTACTTGAAGGTCAAGAAGGTATATAAATTTTACTCATCTTAGCTCACATAGTAGATAACAAAATTATGTTGTCAGCTAGTAGTGCAAAAGTGATCACTAATGTGTCTTCTCCAAAAGAAATAGGGACACAGATGTCGTTACCCATACCAACATATTCTACATCAACATACACTTCTTCTATTCTCACCACCACTGCACACATCCTAGTAGTAGTGCTAACACAAGTCTTGGACTTTCAAGTGGGAATCCTATACACAACTATAGTGTTGTCCCCTTTACATATCATAATGCTATTTCAAATGTGTCATCTCCCATTGTCAATCAATCTCCATTAAATGTAATTTACCAAAATTCTAATCACACATTATCATCACCTATTCCTATCCTTGACTATTCCAATCCTACCCAATCTGAAGCTATTTCGCAACCTGATCTTGTCATCAATCATCTTTTACAGAATGTTATCTCTTTACAATAACAAATGACTAGTATAAATCAAGGTCCATCTCAGCCTTCTACTCCATCTTACTACACCTGCAGTCCATTGTCCTTCACCATTCTAAAAACATTGATTCCTGAGAAATTTGAAACCCACCATTTTGAGAAGTATAATGAGAAGGGGGATCCTAATAGTCATGTGTTGGCCTTTATAGCTTTGTGTAGTGATTTCCTCTTTGGTGATGTTATATTAGCTAAACTCTTTCCTTGGTCACTTAAAGATACGACCATGGATTGGTTTTGGTCTCTACCTGTGAATTTAATACATTCTTTCCAACAACTTATAAATTAATTTCTACAACACTTTCAAATGAAAATTGGACCTCATGTTGGAACTAGACAACTGAGAGGGGGGGTGAATCAGTTATCCCACAATAAAAACTTTTCTACCTTTAACCTTCTTTATTATCTTACTATCAGATTAGTAATGTAAACATTAAATCATAGATCAACAACAAAATAGGAGAAACATAATCAACACACATGACACCAAGATTTTGACATGGAAACCCAGTTAAGGGAAAAACCATGGTGGGGCTTAACCCACAAAAATGTGTACCATGTTAAAATTACTTAGTAAAATAGAATGCACATGCCTTTGGGTGCACTGCCCAGAGTTCACTACTCAAAAGAGAGGCTCACTACCTACAAAATTTATTTAGAAAGAATTAACTGAGAATTAGCATCTACTTCATGCCTGATTCAGTTTCAATGAATGCTCAAGAACTTTCGCTCTGCCCCAAATTCTTCTTCACACTCTATACTACTCTTGCTCCTTTTCTTCTCTACTTTGCTCCTGATCCTTTCTTTAGATTTGATTTGTTTTGTACAAGGATGATTTCATTACCTCTTCAACAAGAATTTATATACTTTATCAACCTTGGAATGATCAATAAGGTCAGCTAATCTTGACGCAGATCATCACACTATCAGCCAAACACAATTGAGACTTGAATCTACTTCTACGACCACTCCACGCTTCATAAAAATACTCTTAAGGCATCTGCAATAGGCTAGGAACATCCGATCGGCCAAAACTAGGAAGAACATCAACCTCAAAGAAGAAATCTTCAATCGACAAACTCAAACTTCAATGTGGACCTCTAACATAGTAGCCATAAGATCCAGAGACCTCCACATGCACATTAAATTCACCGATAACATCCATTCTAAACCAAATTATCAAAAGCATTTGAATCTTCCTTTGGAACCTCAAGAACACTCTCTGCCATGACTGTCAAACTATAAGGATAGCTTGCAGACCTCCAAATGATGAACCATAGGTGTTGATGATACACATTGACTTCCTAAACATGCCTTCAGATCCATAGATCACAATTTTATATTACCGGAGCAATCTGGACCTCTTTCCTGTCACTCTGTCTTTCCTGAGTATTGTAGGAACCAGTTCTACTCAGATGGCCATAACTCGTTCAAATCTTCATGCAGACTTCTCAAATCTTAATTGAAGCACTCTCTGACAATCCTCTACACAGCCACATGATCTGCATGTAATGATTGTCATTAATTTTATCAGTGTCCTCAATAGTTTGGTCTTCTAAGAAGATAACAAAATAGGATACAGTTGACACCAATGGCAACAAGGATATGTTGACATCAATGATAACCCACTTAGGCACATATTTGCAACAATCTCCCCCTTTGTCATTGATGGCAACATATGATGTGAAAAATAGAATCTAACAATCAAGACAAGAACTTCTCCCCCTTTCTCTTCTCACTTCTATAACTACTTTCTTTACTGCTCCCCCTTACATCAGCAACTAGTTTTTCACATGACTTCTCACCCCCTTTGACATCAATGGCAAGGGGCACATATTTTCTATCTTCTCTCCCTTTTTGCTTTAGACTGATCCCAAAATTTGCATATTGACTATTCCCCATGAGTAGTATCTCCTTAACATCAATCTAGATCACAAGATATGACTGTGAATTCCACCAGACTGATGCACGTTAGTGCATCTTAGTTCTAGTCAGGAGGGGTAATAACCCCTAACTTCTCTCTGAGATACTAAAAAGTATCCTTGGGAAGAGGCTTAGTGAAGATGTCTGCAATTTGATCTTTGGAAGGCACAAACTCCAACTTGACTTCATTCTCATTTACTTTCTCTCAAGAAATGAAACTTGATAGATATATGCTTTGTCTTTGAATGCAATACTGGATTCTTTGAGATGCTTATTGCACTAGAATTATCATAGAAAATTATGACTGGCTCCTCAAACACAATTTTGATGTCCTTCAACATTTGCTTCATCCACAAAATCTGAGTGCAATTATTTGCTGCTACTATGTACTCTGCTTCTGTAGTAGACAAAGATATTGCCTCTTTCTTTTTTCTTATCCAAGAGACCAATCTTCTCCCCAAGAAGAATATACCACCACTAGTACTTTATCTATCATCCACATCTCCTGCCCAATTAGCATCTGTATATGCATGAAGAGTGAAGTTATTGTCCTTTGGATACCACAGTCCATAATCAGTTGTCCCTTCAGATATCTAAAAATTCTTTTGACTACCATAATATGGGATTCTTTTGGATCAGCTTCAAATCTTGCAACAAGTCCAACTACATTCATGATGTTAGGTCTGCTCTGAGTTAGATAAAGCAATCCTCTAATCATTGATCTATATCTTTTCTGATTTTCCTTGGGAGAGTCATCATCTTTGCTTAGCTTGCATCCAATTACCATAGGTGTACCTACTAGCTTTGAGTCTTCCATTCCAAATTTCTTTAGCAATTCTTTTACATACTTGGACTGAGATATGAAGATACCTTTATCTGATTGAACAATTTGTAGACCTATGAAGAAATTCATCTCACAAAAAATTGACATCTCAAACTCACTTTTCATCTAATCAGCAAATGCTTTACACATGCATTCATTCCACCAAAAATGATATCATCAACAAAAACTTCAACAATTCGAATGTCCTCATGATCAATTTTGAAGTAGAGATTACTATCAGTAGTACCTTTGCTAAATCCTAGCTTAAGTAAATGTTTATCCAATCTGGCATACCAGGCTCTTGGAGCTTGCTTGAGTCCATACAAGCTTTTCTCAATCTACAAACCATATCTCCCTGATCAGACAACTAAAATCCTTCTAGTTTCTCAATGTAGACTTCTTCCTCCAAATCTCCATTTAAAAATGTTGATTTCACACCCATTTGATATACTTTAAAATCCTTGAAGGCAGCAAATGCAAGAAATAATCTAACTACCTCTATCCTTGCCACCGAAGCAAAATTTTCTTCAAAATCAATTCCTTCCACTTGAGAGTAGCCTTTACATACCAACCTTTCCTTATTCCTTACTACCTCACCATCTTCATTTAATTTATTTCAGAAGACCCATTTGGGTCCAATCACATTTTTGTCCTTAGGTCTGGGAACTAGATCCCATGTGTGATTATTTTCAATTTGAATCAATTCCTCTTCCATTGCTTTGACCTAGTTTTCTTCATTGCAAGATTCACTTACTAATTTAGGTTTAATCCTTGAAATCAAACAAATCTCTTCTTGATCTTTAGACATTTTTCTCCTAGTTTGAACACCTTTACTCTTATCTCCTATGATCTAATCTTCAGGATGATTTAACCTTACATACCTCAGAGTTTTGGAGATTGTTTGAGCTTATGTTTCTTGAACTTGTTCTTCATCATCTGTGTTAACCTCTGGAGTTACTGGTTCAAACTAAATCTAAGTCTAAACTTGAACTTGCCTTCCTTGATTTTGACTTTCATCTTGATCATATGAATCATATCTGGAGTACTTGGAATGTCCTTCTTTGCTTTCATCAATTTTAACATTCACACTTTCAACAATCTTCTTCAATCTTTTATTGAAGCACTGGTAGGCCTTACTTTGAGTTGAGTATCCCAAAAATATTCCTTCATCACTTCTTGCCTCAAACTTACCTAAATCCTCATCTCTTTTGATATAACATTTACTACCAAAGACACTAAAGTATCTCACAGTCAGAGGATGACCAAACCAATGTTCATAAGGAGTCTTACTAGAATTTCCTTTGATCTACACTTGGTTAAGAGTGTAGACAATAGTACTCAAGGCTTCTCTCCAATAAAATTGAGGAACATTTGTTTCCATTATCATGGTTCTAGTAGCTTCTTGAATGGTCTAGTTCTTTCTTTCCACAAATCCATTTTGCTGAGGAGCCCTAGGGGCAGATAACTATCTTTTTATTCCATGCTTTTCACAAAAAAGCATCAAACTCACCAGAGGTAAATTCTCCACCTCTGTCAGATCTGAGACACTTTAATTTCCCACCAATCTTATTTTCAACCATCATCTTGAAACCTTAAACTTGTCAAGGGCTTCTAATTTTTCTCTTAGAAAGGTTACCCACATCATCCAAGGGTAATCATCAATTAGCAACATAAAATATCTGTCTCCTTGCACACTCCTAGTCCTAGCAAGACCACATAGATCAGTATGTACCAATTCCAATCTCTCACTTGAACCTTGTTCCTTACTCTTGAATGAAATTTTGTTCTATTTACCCAATTGATATTCTCTACATATGCTATTAGGTTTCACAAGTCTTGGAAGATCTCTTAGATCTTGAGTGGAACTTATTTTGACAATGTTGTCAAAATTCACATGAAACATCCTCCTATGCCATAGCCAACTTTGATCTATCTGAGCAATCAAACTTTTTCCAGAACTACTTAAGTGAAAGAAGTTACCTTTGGTTTGAGTACCAGATGCAATTTCAGTTCTAGAGCTTTCCAAGATTCTACATTTTCCATCCTTGAACCAAAGATCATAACCCTTCTCAACAAACTATCCAACACTAAGAAGATTATGTTTCAGTCCTTCCACATATAGAACATCATTGGTGTTGTTCTTGCCGTCAAAAGAGATGGATCCTCTACCATGGATTCTACTAGCTAAGTTGTCTCTAAATTTCACAAGTCCTCAAAATTCACAAACTTACTCTTGTCACCAGTCATATGATGAGAACATCCACTATCAATCATCCATTCATCCTTTTCAATAACCTGAGTAGCCAAGGTACTTTCCACATTTTCAGAGCTAGCATATTTAGTAGACACCGAATCTTCTTTGATAGCAATAAACACCCAATCATTTTCAGAGGAGCCTCCATGATCAGATTCATCATCTGTTACCCCTTCTTCACCATTTTTTTGGACATAGTAACATTTCTTTTGACCTTTATACCTATTAGGGTTTGGTTTTGAAAACCTTTCTGGACATCTTGAGGCAAAATGACCAATCTTATTACAAGCAAAACATTTGAGTGGTAATTTTCCTTCATACTTACTAGATCCTCTTGGCATTCTTCTAGCAATAAGAGCTTCAAGATCTGTTGTTTCTATTTTAACATCTTCAAGATCCTTTCTTGTCTTCATAAATCTATTTGATCTTGCAAAGGAGCTTTTACCTAGATCATATCTTTGTTTTCCATACACATTGGCCTTAAATGTAGATTTAGACTTGGGAAGAGAATCACCAAACTCACTTAATTTGAAAGCTAATTTTTTTCCAACTAGATGATCTCTTGTAACCTCTGAGACTGTCTTGATCTCTTCTATAGTTGCAACCTTATGTTTGTATGAATTTGATAAAGATCTGAGAAATTTTGATACAATTTCTAATTCTTCCAAAGTTCCACCAGCACACTTGATGCCACACACAAGTTCATTTATCTTTTGCATG
This sequence comes from Cunninghamia lanceolata, assembly GCA_027924645.1. NCBI lineage: Eukaryota > Viridiplantae > Streptophyta > Pinopsida > Cupressales > Cupressaceae > Cunninghamia > Cunninghamia lanceolata. The sequence continues at coordinate 21,588,249 of BSBN01001807.1, read as the reverse complement.
TAGATTGTGATGTTTTCATCTTCACTCATCCTCATAGTTTCAAAATTTCCTCTCAGACTTTGCAGCTTTGCACATTTGACATATTTATCACCTTCATATAGATACTCCAACTTTTTCCAGATTTCATAAGCAGTTTTTAGACCAAAGACATTTGTCATCTCTAAATCAGTCAGGGCACTCAACAAGGCTTCATTAGCTTGAAGATTATTTTCAGCATCTTTGATTTGATTAGAAGTTAAAGGACCTTTCTTCGGAGGTTTATACTCAACACTGGTTATTGCCCAATAAGCATCACCCATGCATTGCAAATGACACTCCATGTGATTTTTCCAAATAGAATAATTTGTTCCATCAAATCTTGGACTATCCTTCTTGTAGGTTGACAACTTGGATCTCCTCAAGCAATTATGCTTTTATGAGAGGATCTAGCTCTAATAGCATTTTTTGGAACTAGACAACTGAGAGGGGGGGTGCATCAGTTGTCCCACAATAAAAACTTTTTTGCCTTTAAACTTCTTTATTATCTTACTATTAGATTAGTGATGTAAACATTAAAGCATAGATCAACAACATAAGAGCAGAAATATAATCAACACACTTGACACCAAGATTTTGACGTGGAAACCCAGTTAAGGGAAAAACCATGGTGGAGGTTAACCCACAAAAATGTGTACCCTATTAAAACTACTTAGTAAAATAGAAGGCACATGCCTTTGGGCGCACTGCCCAGAGCTCACTACTCAAAAGAGAGGCTTACTGCCTACATAATTTATTTAGAAAGAATTAACTGAGAAATAGCATCTATTTCATGCCTAATTCAGTTTCAATGAATGCTCAAGAACTTTTGCTCTGCCCAAAATTCTTCTTCACACTCTATACTGCTCTCACTCCTTTTCTTCTCTACTCTGCTCTTAATCCTTTCTTCAGATTTGATCTGTTTGTACAAGGATGATTTCAATACCTCTTCAACAAGTATTTATATACTTCATCAACCTTGAAATGATCAACAAGGTCAGCTAACCTTGACATGGATCATCACACTATTGGCCAAACATAATTAAGACTTGAATATGCTTCTACAACCACTCCACACTTCATAAAAATACTCTTAAGGCATCCGTAATAAGCTAGGAACATTTGGTCGGCCAAGACTGGGAAGAATATCAACCTCAAAGAAGAAATCTTCAATCAACAAGCTCAAACTTCAATGCAGACCTCTAACATAGTAGCCATAAGATCCAGAGATGTCCATAAGCACATTGAATTCACCGATAACATCCATTCTAAACCAACTTATTAGAAGCATTTGAATCTTCCTCTAGAACCTCAAGAACACCCTCTACCATGACTGCCAAACTATAAGGATAGCTTACGGACCTCCAAACCACAAACCACAGGTGTTGATGATACACATTGACTTCCCAAACATGTCTTCAGATTCACAGATCACAATTTTATATTACCAGAGCAATCTAAACCTCTTTCCTCACTCTGTCTTTCCTAAGTATTGCAGGAACCTGTTCTACTCAGATGGCCATAACTCCTTCAAATCTTCATGCAGACTTCTCAAATATTAAATGAAGCACTCTCTAACAATCCTCTACATAGCCACATGATCCATATGTAATGATTGTCATTAATCTTCTCAGTATCCTCAACAGTCCGGTCTTCTAAGAAGACAACAAAATAGGATACAGTTGACACCAATGGCAACAATGATATGTTGACATCAATGACAACCCACTTAGGTACATATTTGCAACACCTCAAGCCTCCTTTGTTGACTTGGTTCATTGAAAACAAGAAGTGAAGAAGAAATTGATTGATTTCATTGGGTGTTATCAAGCCCTCTTCTCACAAATACCTTATTCTCTTCTAGATGCCAATGTACAATGAGTTTTCATTGAAAACTTGCAACCTCACATCCGTGATAAGATTTTTTTGATACATTATAGCTCTTTTACACATATTTGCATGGGTCTCTATGATTATCAATTATTGGTTAGTTAGTATGAGGACACTACCTCATTGACTCTCATTAGTAAATCTGAAGCCGCTGCACCACATTATCATTCATTCAAACAACAAAACAAAAACTTCATAAAAAATAATCCATCTTCAAACAATATTTAGACATAAGTAGCAGCCACAACAACTCCTACTTTGACCCCTTATAAGTTAAAATCAAAGATGTAACACTTTTCACAACTTTTAGAGTCTCTTCATTCAGTAATGTTGTAGCTTCTAAACAATAATCTCATCAAACTTCCACTAATTTGACAGATTGATGCTACTAAGATGTAAACACCTTCTTTTGATGTGAAGGCCTTTTACCAATTTCATTGTACCCCTGGATATGACACAGAATGATGTATGCATCTTAAACATGAAATTCAAGATCTCATTGAGTCTAACGTCATCTAGGTAGCAGGTGAAAATGACAAATGGAATAAGTTAGTTGCCCCTCCAAATTAGAATTTACAAATATATACAAATCCATTACCTCATCGTCTAGCAACATTATAGAAACACACATTGAATCACCACCCAACTCTACATCATTCTATCATCAACATAGAGACTTTGATAGTGTGGTTGGTATGGTAGATGTTCACCCTCATCGAGAGCAAGTGAAACCTAAACTTGCTATCTCTTTTACACCTTGCAATGCTTCCATTCAAGCACCTGAGGGACCTCTCTACATTACTACCAGGATTAATGACTGACCCATAAGGGGAGTACTCATCGATCTTGTATGCATGGTTAATGTAGTTACCAAAGAGTTCCTCTTTATGCATGAATTACATCAAGACAAGTATGATATATCCAAAATCTTGACTAGAGCACATGATGGATCTATTCGTCTAACTCTTGGTGCCTTGACTCTTCCTATCAAGGTTGCACCAAGAATGTTGGACATGTCTCTTGTTATTAATCCAATTTCAGACTCATTTCACGTGAAGTTGGGTCACCCATGGCTTACCTACATGAAATTCATCCCCTCGATGACTCATAAATGCTTAAAATTTCCATTCCAAGGATAGGTACATGTTGTACATCATAGTGGGTTTCGGCCCTTGGCCTGTCATGGACACTTTTCACTTGATCATTTCTGGCCTCAGCTAGAGGGCTCTACTCAATCTCCTAATGACCTATTCTTTCTATCTTATCAAAAGTTTATAGAAAATAAAATCGCTAAATTGTCCCTTAATACACTTGGAGACTTGATCTTTTGTGGCTATGACAATAGTTCCCCCTACCCCGTAGGTGTTGAATGAAGCAAAGCCTGAATTGAAGGATCCTCCCTATTCCCAAGTGTCTAGAATTTATGTTGTGGTTCCATCTCTGCCATCCTATCTAGGACCATGAGAAAAATTCCCAACACAAACTAGACCTCCCCACAATCCAAAGATTGTTTTCATTCCCCCACCTCTTTGGAGTCTAGTGGAAAGAAAAATTGGTCACACAAAATCTCTTTCCCATGGAATTTCAATCGCTTGAGGATGCTTTAGTACCTCCACCTATTTCATGCGTCATGAGAGAAGAGAAACTCATTTTGATAGACCCTTCCCCCGTGGTCTCCCAACCTTTAGAAGTTCTTTCCATTCCTCCTCATGCTCCTCAAGAAAAGGAAGAATAGGAACCAATGTTGGAAGACATCACAGCTCCCCTCAGAAATGTTACAAATAAAACAAAGAGAAATCAAAATGAAAAAGAACATAAGAAGCGATGTCATGCTTTCGCTCACCAACTTGATATAGGAGAAGAGTGAGAAGAGCCTCCTGCAATAATATAATGAAAATACAACAATATAGCAAAATAGCAGAACTCAGAAGAATTTATTGATCGTAGGCCACTTCGAGGGGGCAACCTCTTTTAAGCAAGCTCAATTACAATAAATTCGTGGGTGCCTTCATAGGCCTCAACACATACTTAAATACTAAGTCTAACTAAACAACCATTACTCCCAATGAATGTGGGATAAAACCAAATACTCACAGGACGACTTACAAAGCATATGCGTCCAACAACAACATACTAATATAGTAAAGAGAAGGGTGAAACATGGGTTCTTAACATCCCCTCCCCCATAGAAAAGCTTTGTCCTCAAAGCTTAAGATGTGGAAATTGATGCTGAATCTGCAGGAGTGGTTCCCAGGTAGCATCCTCTGGTTGCATTCCATGCCACTGGATTAAGACCTCGGTGATGGATCGAGAGCGAAGCTGGTGGGTGCACTTGTCGAGGATTGCCTTTGGCTCCAAAATGATGGATCCTTCGTTATCCAGTTCAGGTAAAATAGTGTGTACTCCGATGTTGGAGCCAAGAACTTGTTTGAGGCAAGAGACATGAAAGACTGGATGAACACGGGAAGAAGGAGGAAGCTCCAATTTATAAGCAACTGACCCAATCTTGTGAAGAACCTTATATGGCCCATAGAACTTGGGAGCCAACTTTTGATGCCCTTTGAGTTTCAGGGAGGATTGCTTGTAGGGCTGTAGACAAAGAAAAACCATATCACCTACATGAAAAGTGCGCTCAAAGCGGTGTTGATCGGCTTGTTGTTTCATGTGATTTTGTGCTAGGTGAAGGTTGTCTTGCAAACTACGAAGGCGCTGATCTCAGGTTCAGAGAACCGTGTCAACTGCCTGAACTAGTGAACTGTTGGGGTGGTATGGAAGGAGCAGTGGCGGTGCCTGACCATAGACCGCTTCATATGGAGTCATTTTAGATGCAGTGTGGTAGGAGGTATTGTACCACCATTCAGCGAGAGGGAGCCACTTTGCCCACTAATGCTGTTGTTCGGAGGTGAAACAACGAAGATAAGTTTCCAAACATTTGTTGAGAACTTTAGTCTAACCATCTATTAGTGGGTGATACCCAAAACTCATCTTCAGTTTGGTGCTAGTGTGGCGAAAGAGTTTGGTCCAAAAATGACTAGTGAAAGTGGCATCACGATCTGAGATAATGGAAGAAGGGATGCCATGAAGACGGAAGATCTGGTCCAAGAACATTTGTGCAATGGAGGAGGTGGTATAGGGATGGCTGAGGGCACAAAAATGACTATATTTTGAGAGGCGATCAACCACAACCAAGATCACTGTCTTCCCTCCCGATTTAGGGAGCCCCTCAATGAAATCCATAGAAATATCTGTCCAAATCCTTGTAGGGATGGGCAAGGGTTCGATCAATCCAGGAAGGAGTGTCATTTCACCCTTGTGGCATTGGCAGGTATCACATTCAGCCACCATCTATTGAATGGCCCTTTTCATTCCCTTCCAAAAGAAGTTACACCGTGCCTGCTCATAAGTTTTGAGGAACCTAGAGTGCCCTGCCAATGGAGAAGCATGGAGTTCATAGAAGACAGCCTGTTGAAGATCCGTGTTCTGGGGAAGCACCAAACGACCCTTCTATCTCAGAGAAGCACCATCCCAAGAGTAATGCGGTACAACAGAAGGGGTATTGGCCAACTGTTGGATGATTTGAGATAATGAAGAGTCTTGGACATAGCCTTGCTAGACAGATTCCAGCCAATTCGGAACAGGCATAGAAATAGCTGAAAGAGAAGCTTGGTCATCAAATGTGCAAGAAAGAGCATCTGCCACAATATTGTCCTTGCCTCTCTTGTAAGTGATTTCATAGTCATAACCCATGAGTTTGCTAACCCATTTCTGTTGTGCTGGGGAGGAGACCCATTGTTCAAGGAAATATTTCAGACTCTGGTGATTAGTCTTAATGCAGAAATGATTCCCTAATAGGCATGGCCGCCACTTCTGGACTGCATGCAAAATAGCCATCATTTCCTTCTCATATGTAGAGAGGACTAAATTCTTACCTGAAAGGGCTTTGCTAGTGAATGCAATGGGATGTTCATCTTGAAGAAGAACAGCACCAAGTCTATTGCCGCAAGCATCGCTCTCAATAGTGAAGGTCTTGGAAAAATCTGGCATAGCGAGAACAGGTGTAGTACACATGGCTTGTTTCAATTTTTCAAATGCACACTCAGCAGCAGGCGTCCACATAAAAGCATCCTTTTTCAATAGAGTTGTTAATGGAGCTGCAATCTTCCCGTAATCCTTGACAAACTTGCGGTAGTAGCCAGTCAGTCCCAAAAAACCACGAAGGCTCTTGAGTGTCTGAGGATGCAGCCAATGGCTCATGGCGTCGATTTTGGTAGGATCCATGCGAACCCCTTGGGCGGAAACAATATGCCCAAGATACTCCACTTTTTCCTATCCAAAAACACATTTAGACTGGTTTGCACAGAGATGATGAGTAGAGAGAAGTTGCAATACAAGATCCAGATGCTGGAGATGCTGAGCCCATGTTGTGCTATAGATGAGGATATCATCAAAGAAAACCAGAATGAATTTCCGCAAGTAGGGCCGAAATATTTTATTCATCAATGCCTGAAATGTGGAAGGAGCATTAGTGAGGCCAAAGGGCATGACCAAAAACTCATAGTGGCCATCATGCATGCGGAAAGCTGTTTTAGGGATATCATCCTCATGAACCCGAATTTGGTGATACCCAGAACGAAGATCCAACTTGGAGAAAAATTGAGCACCATGAAGCTCATCAAGAAGCTCATCAAAAACAGGAATCGGAAACTTATCTTTGATTGTAAGGTGATTAAGTGCTCAGAAGTCAATGCAGAGGTGCCATGACCCATCTTTTTTTCAGACAAGGAGAACTGGTGAAGAAAAAGAACTGGTACTAGGGCGAATAACACCCTGCTTGGGTAAGTCCCGAACGAGCATCTCAATCTCTGTCTTTTGGTGAAAGGGGTAGCGGTAGGGCCTGATGTTGGGAGGAACACTACCAGGAAGGAGTTGAATATGATGGTCCTCTAGACATGAAGGTGGCAAGCCCACGGGTTCCGCAAAAACACAGGCATATCTATCCAAAAGGTGTTGTAGATCCAAAGGACTAGTGGGGATTGCTGATGGTTTCATCTGAATGGAGTGGAGCTGAGTGATGACACCATGTGAATTCTTCTTAAGGAGCTTTTCCATGTGATGTGAACTGATGATGCTGAGAGACCTTGGTTGTAAGCCCTTCAATGTGTGTTGTTGCCCATTGTTGGAAAACTGCATCCAAAGTTCAGCAAAATCCCATAAGATGGGGCCAAGTGTGCATAACCATTGAGCGCCCAAAATGACATCACATCTACCTAAGGGCAAGGCAAACATGTCAGAGCATAGGTTATAATCTCCAATAGAGAGACGCACATTTCGACACTTCCCTTTGCAAGGTAAGGTGCCCCCATTGGCAATCATGACTTCAAAGCTGGAGCAAGGATGAATAAAACAATCAGCCTGTGTGGTGATCTGAGGGTCAATGAAGTTATGAGTGCTACCAAAATCAATGAGTATGGTCAGAGGGAGCTTCTTGAAGTAACCCTTGACCCGCATGGTTTGTGGGGTGGTGATGCCTGCTAAAGCCTGGAGAGAGATCTCTGGGTGGTCTTCGTGAGAAGGAGAGTCAACATGCAGCTACTGAATGTCGACTTGATCATCTACTATATCCTTAGCATCTTCAAAAACGTCAGGTGCCAGCGGCGAATCCACATCCAAGACACATCTATGTCCCTGAGTGAATTTCTCATCACAATTGTAACAAAGCCCTTTTTCGCGACATGCTCACATCTTAGCTTCCGACAAATGCTTGATAGGCGTTGTTCGAGGAGGTGGTGTGATTAGAGGTCGTTGGGGACCCATATTTTAGAATGGAACAAAAGTGGATTTGGAGCGTTGTTGAGCTGTGATCTTGTCCTCTGCCAACTTATCCAACCCTAGGGCTTCCATCATTGTGCTAGGATGGAACATCTTAACCTCAGAGTGGATTGCATCCTTCAGACCGCTGACAAAACAACTCCAGAAAAAATCATCACAAAATCCTTCAGTGTGATTGGCTAGTTTCTCAAATTTAGTCTGATATTCTCGCATAGTACCAGTTTGGCGAAGTTTAGTGAGTGCACCGGTGAAGTCATCAAAAGAACTAGGGCCAAATCGTTGCAAAAGGAGTGAGCAAAAATCTATCCATTTTGGCTCTTCATGAGCCTTGATGTACCAATGAAACCATTGAAGAGCTTCGTGTTCCAAATGAAAGGATGCAAGTGGGACTTTGTTGTCATCAAAAGTAGTATGTAGGCTGAAATATTGTTCAGCCCGGTATATCCATCCAGTCGGATCATCACCATTGAAGCGAGGAAAATCAAGCTTTGGCCCATGAAAATGGTTGGTAGAAGAGGACCCAATGGCTACAGAAGAGGACCTATTGTTCATGGCTGAATGCTGAAGATTGAGACCAAGAATTTTTTCATCCAGATCTTGGAGTTTGGTCTTGAGGGCTGCAAGTTCATTCTCCATGTTTTTTTCTCCTGTGCATGTGACAACCTTAACCAGGATTTTTTTTTTGGGGAATGGGTAGAAAAATAGAAACAAAAACTTTTTTAGTAAGGGAAAATTGGGATTTGGGAAAAACTCAGATGGGTAATGGGGGATTGACTAGGGTTTGGGCACTTTCTAAGGGATGGGGAAGTAGAAAAATTGGGATTTCAGAAATGGGGTGAAAGAATGAGAAAATTTGTTCAAGAGGGACAAATGAGCAGAAATGGGAAAGGAACACTGTGGCCAAATTTGAAGGCGTTTGGGTGAAAATCAAAGAAGTTATGGCAAACTCGAAAAATAGAGAAATTGAGGATTTTGGGCTTCGATAAGGGAAATTTGGAATATGGTCCTCAAGGAAGGAAGTATGAAGAATGAAATGTTAGGGGTTCCGGTGAATTTTTAGAGGAAATGGAGTGAAAACAAGGAAGATATGGTGAAAAAACAAATTTTTTTTCTTTTTCTATTTTCTATTTTCTAGAAATGAACGGAAATAGGATCTGTCTGCAACAAGCTCTATTTTCTATTTTCTGGAAATGAACGGAAACAAGATCTATCTACAACAAGCTCTATTTTCTATTTTCTAGAAATGAACGGAAACAGGATCTGCAAATGAGCGGCAACAGGATCTGCAAAAAGCTCTGCAACAAGATTTGCAACAAGCTCTGCAATAATGGACCCAAGTTCGGCTTCCTAAAAGTTTAGGGGATTCACTCGGATACCAATGTTGTCTAACGGCTTGCATATTGGGGCAGTACCCCTCACTCCACAGCTTAGGTAAAACTAATAACCACTTTGCCACAAACGACAGCTCTTGGTTTACCTCACGGATGGAAACTAATCAATCAGGTAGGGGGGTGCCCTTTTCCCTGGCAGGTCCTCTCAATGGGCCAGCTACTTTGGGGTTCCTGTGGTACTCCTCACAATGAGTTTTAGGGCTATACCCAAGCACTTCCCACAATTAAGCAGATAGGGATTATTCCCTGATCCGAACCTGCAATTAAAATGAACAGAGAGATATAGATGCAAAGAAAAAAAGACTACTGCCAGAAGCACAGTGCCTGGATGCTACTGAAAAAAATAAATACAATGCCTAGAGGCCACTGAAGAAAAAAATTGGCAGAATTTCCATCCAGCGAGCCCAAGAAAGCACTCTGATACCAGATGAGAAGAACCTCCTGCAACAATATAATGAAAATACAACAATATAGCAAATAGCAGAACTTAGAAGAATTTATTGATCGCAGGCCACTTCGAGGGGGCAACCTCCTTTGAGCAAGCTCAATTACAATAAATTCGTGGGTGCCTTCATAGGCCTCAACACATACTTAAATACTAAGTCTAACTAAACAACCATTACTCCCAATGAATGTGGGATAAAACCAAATACTCATAGGACAACTTACAAAGCATATGTGTCCAACAACAACATACTAATATAGTAAAGAGAAGGGTGAAACATGGGTTCTTAACAAAGAGAACCTTCCTCCTCGCAAGCGTCAGCCACTGATGGATTTGAAGGTTATATCTATTGATGCTTCATCCACTCATGAGAATGATATTGATGCAAAACCTACATTGGCCCATGTTAATTCACCTATTGTGCCTTATTTTGATAGTGATATGGAAGATAATAGTGAAATAGGTATGACTTTAGCACGTTGCACTACACTTGCTATAGTCCCTATCGCATCTTGCCTTCCATCCCTTTATGATGAGAAAGATTGGGAGGAGGATGATTTATTTTAGATTGACTTGCAAGTGTAGTCTCTCACTCTTTTGTGTTATGATTGAATGTGTTGTTACCCCTATATTATGCTACTTGATGTGTATTTCATTTGTTAAGCTCTCTTTGGATGACCCTTGACACTCTTGTTAGTGTAAGGATACAAAGGGACCGAAACCATTGTGACATTCCTTTTTGTGTATCTTAATTCTTCTATATGTTGTAAGTTCCAGTTTGTTAAAATTTACGTTCATTGGATGATTTAGCATCCTCCTTTGTGATCTCTTTATTCTTAAGTGAAATTTCTTCCTCCATATTCGTAGTTATACTAACTAGCAGATGATGACTATCTACCTAAAAGATGGGATTCCTAAATGAGTGCTAATTAACCTAATTTGCTCCCAATCCCAAGCCCAAGGGACCTTGAGATTGTACTAGATCACTACTATGTTTTCTATCAACTAATGCACCCTATCTAAACATACTAGTGATGATTTGCTCTAATGAAATGAAAATAAACTATCCTAGATTGCAATTGAGCTAAGCCATATGGATGTTGAGTACTCAAAATGACAGAATATGTTTGCATATGATGGCCCATGAAAAATGGAGGTGGAGGCCTCAATTTATAGATTTTTGAGGATGAGAATGGAGGGCTATAATCAAATTGAGAGATCAAGGGTGGAGATTCCTTGAGGATCCTCAAGCAAGGAGAATTGGACAAATGACATAATGAGAATGGATGAGAATTTTAATCCAAGATTCAAGGGATAATCAATGGATGAGAATGGAAGTTTGAATGGATGGATGGCTAGGATTGGGTAGGTGTATGACATGTAAGGCCTCATTTATGAAAAGGCAAGGCTTGGATTTAGTGAGGAATTTTAAATTTCATGGAGAGGACAAGTGGAATTAAAAATTAGAGTAATAGTGTCCAAATAGTGCCACATGTAATTTTAAATTTGCATGAATAGTGACACTTGGAGTGGGGTGGAAGAAATAGGACAAGTGTACACATTTTGGAAGATTTGGCCATGCTTCCAAAGTATCACTTGTCATGTACATGCATGTACATGGAATGACAAGTGGACTTCTAGAAACATGGGGGTTTGCAATGAAGAATTAATTAAAATTAATTCATGTGCACATGATTTAGAATAAAATAATGTTGATTACTAAAAGTAATTGTAAGGGTAAAATGGTGATCAATCAAATGAATTAAACAAGACCCAAACATCAACAGAATAGTGAAACAAGAAAGATTCAATAAACGAAGCAATGAACAAACATAGTGCAAACCTCTCCCGTTTCGAAACTTCTGTTGTTCGCCTATCACAGATCGTCCTTTTGCAGATGAGATGAGCCCTCAGAGAGTGCAATCTTTTTAGCTGTTTGTAGGAAGTCGACAGTGAACGGCTATGGTGATATGTAATGAAGATGAGCTCCAATGCAACTATGTGATCTCAAGCTTGTGGATGACAAAAGGGTGCCAAAGGCGCGCTGGTGATATTTTTGCAGAGTAACGATGTCAAAAGCCTGGATGAATAGAATGGAGGGATGAAGCTTCATTTATAGACTCAGAAGAATGAGAATCAATGGTTGAGAGGAGATATGAAGATCAATGGCTGAGGATGTTTGAGGAATGTGCAACTAGTAGAAATATGACAAGTGTCTCAGCTCCATCATGAAAGAGGGGATTTGACAAAATTGATTGGAGAGTTAACTCCAATGACTGATCAGTTAACAAACTTGATTGATCAGTTAGAAGAGTGGATTATGGGATTGACTAAATTGATTGACCAGTGAACTGGGTTGATTGAGGAGTCAACAGAATAGATTGACCAGTGAACTCAAATGACCAATCAGTTAACAGATTTGATTGATTAGTTAACTAACTTCTGATTTGAGAAGAAATAGGCCATGTGGGTGAGAGAAAAATAGGTAATTAAATATTAAATATATTTAATTACATGTGCAACTTGATGATGTGGACAAGGTGAGGTGGAAAAGGTGAGGTGTAAAGGTGAGGTGGATTTTTGAATTTAGAACTTAGGATAGAGGAACTTAGATTAATTAAATAATTTATGATTATTTAATTGTGTAGGATATTTAGAAGAATTTTAATTAAATAAATAGAATTTATTTAATTATGGAACAGTGAATCAATTAAATAAATTTAGAATATTTATTTAATTAATAGAAGAATGGAATAAATATTTAGAATATTTATTTAGGATGATTCGTGTCATTTTTAGGCGTATACATTTTGCCCCTCTTTGATGCAATGCAGTTTACAGTGTTGCTTCAAAGAATAAATAGCCTGACAGTGATATATGCCCCAGTTTTCCCCTGGTACATGTTATGACGATAGGATGTCCCCTCGGGAGATTGGACGGGAAAAGGGTGAAAGATTCAGAGACGGACAATCTCACGAAGACGAAGGGGTTAGGATAGGTTAGAATAAAGAAATCGGTTGAAGAAAGAGTCGAATGATACGTGATTCAAGATGGAATGATGACACACACAAGCAAGCAAGCAAGTATGCGCAAATGAGACAAGAACAAACAAGGTATTGCCCCTGTCAAGCGGTAAACCAACGATATACTGATAACAATATACAACAATGTTGTCATGGCGGGGAACGATGTATCCCTAGACCAACACGGTAGGTGTGTTGTCATGGTAGGGAATGATGGATCCCTAGAGCAACATGAAGGATAGTGTCTGGTTCCAGGAAATGAAGCATGTCATGTAAGATGCGTGTATTGGTCTGATTTTGACAATGCAACATCCTGTATAAGACAATTGATTGATTAACTGATCGAGTTGGTTTACGACCAGACAAGGATCAAGACCACTGATTGTGAGTGGATCATTTGTGCAAGATTGACTTGACTTGATTGGTATGGATTAAGGATGGACCTTGCATTTGGATCATTGCTCAGATTGACTGGACAAGGATGAAAGATATGATGATAGATAGAAATCTGATTGATAGAAGAAAGACTCGATAGAAAGATTCACAAGCTTTTATTTGTATTGATACTCTGCATTGTTGGATCTTTATTGCATGGGGTATCGTATGGATGTATAAATGGATATAGGATGGATGCTTTGCTATTGGAGTGCTTTATTTCATCATTGGGCATTTTTTTTTTGTGGTACTTTTCTAAGATGTTGTAAGTGAATACAAGCATCTAGGTATAATTGAACCGAGATGACCTGAGTATCGCTTACATGGATTGTGATTTAGCAAGTTAATACAAGCATCTAGTCAAAATTGAATCTAGATGACCTGAGTACCTCTTGCGTTTCAACAAGCAAGGATTGCCTCCATTCATGTTAGACCTTTGATGTCCTCGATGATCTTTTGCCGATCACGTCCTAAGACAAGGCTTCACATTACTAAAGTTTAATCCCCAAATAGCAAACAAAGAAAATAATCATGCCCCCATCATAGCATCTCTAGCTTTTGGCATCCTTGAGTAGCATAGGAGGGTATGATAGCAAAAATCAGGACTCGAACTGTTAACCATGTTTCTGATCTATAAAGCATATTTGTGTTGATATGTGTTTAGCTCTTGCCTTAATTTGCATAAAATCGTTTAGAAGACCTTGGGTATTTGTTTTGCGTTGGATAGGTTAAGATGCTCATAGTCAAGATTTCTGCTTGAGGCACGGGTTCTGTTTGCATTTGCTTGCTTGGTGAGAAGATTGCTCAATCCTTATTGGGGAGACGGACCCTAAGGGACTGACCTAGTGCCTCGGGGGCTCATTGCTAAATGGCCTTGCCTACGTGATGACGCAGAGGCAACATAGTTCGGGGTAAACCCTAATGGACCATGGATGGACTAGAAGAAAGACGACAAGAATGAAGACAAGAAAGGGGACGAATGGGATAAAGGGAGGAAATGGAAGCCTCGGGGGCACATTAGAATAATGGCCTTGCCTACGTGACGGCGTCGAGGCAACGTAGTTCACGGACTTGGACCATGGACACCGACGAGCGACACTATGTAGGCTCACATTGAGGAGACAGTATGGGGCAAAACCTTGGCTGACAAGGCCACAAGGAGAGTATCAAGCCATGATAGGTAACTGTCGAATGTTTATTTGTGGGATAGTTATGGGTCGAATGGGGCAAATGGAGAAAGAATGGACTCAAGGTGATTGGATTCCCAAAGATGGAGAAGGTAGTTTATCACAAGTAACGCCTGTTTACCAGGTTTTCATCACTTGCTTTTATTTGCACGAGGAGCTAGAGAGTAACATGACGCCTGTTTGCCAGGTTTTCATCACGATACCTTTCCAAGGTGCCTGTTTGCCAGGTTTTCACCAAAGGACGATTTTTTTGTATGCTTTCTATTTTTTTCTGATTTTTCTCTTTTCAACTTTTTTTGTATTTTCTCTTTTCAACTTTTTTTGTTTTTTTTTATTTTTTGATTTTATTGTGCCCCCTTGCATTGGGATTCCCCTAGGTATAGAATCGACGAAGATGCATGTTGTTGATTGGATCGTCAAACAACTCACCCTCTGATTTGGCCAACTGATATGCCCCCGATCCGTAAGCAGCTACAATCACATAGGGCCCAAGCCAGTTAGGCTCGAACTTACCTTTCTTTTCTCTGTCCTGCTGATTGCGAGGGTTCTCTTTTAGAACGAGGTCCCCAACCTTGAAGCATCTTGGTCGAACCTTGTGGTTGTAGCTTCTTGACATCATCTGTTGATAGGCTTTGAGATGGTCAAAAGCTTTCTGGCACCTTTCCTCTAGCAGCTCTAGTTCTTGTAGCCTGGAGACTCTGTATTCTTCATCTGATATGAGACCTTTCAACGACACCCTGAGGGATGGGAGTTCGACCTCAATGGGAAGGATGGCTTCAGAACCATAGACAAGGGCGTAGGGTGTAGCACCTGTGGGAGTGCGTATACTGGTTCTGTAGGCCCACAGAGCGGGATTGAGTTGGACGTGCCAATCACGACCAGCTTCATTGACAGTCTTCTTTAGGATTTTCAGAATGGTTTTATTCGATGCCTCAGCTTGGCCGTTACCTTGGGGGTAGTATGGAGTGGAGAAATGATGTTGGATTTTGAAATGCGCACAAAGTTCCTGGACATCCTGATTTTTGAAAGGTCTCCCATTATCCATTATGATGGATGAGGGGATGCCATATCGACAGATAATGTAATTCAGAATGAACAAGGAAATTTTCTTTCCTGTGACGGTGGTTAGGGGAACGGCTTCAATCCACTTTGTGAAGTACTCAGTGGTGGTTATGATGAATTTATGGTCGTTGGAAGAAGGTGGATGAATCTTTCCCACAAGGTCAAGTCCCCACTGGCAAAAGGGCCAGGGCGTCGTTAAAGGTCTCAACTCCTGAGCAGGTGCATGAATCAAGTTCCCATGTATTTGGTACTGTTTGCACTTTATGACGAACTGACAGGAATCCATTTCCATATTGGGCCAATAATAACCCAAACGCATGAGTTTCTTAGCTAAGGAAGGACTGCTGGAGTGTGTTCCACAGATCCCTTCATGTACGTCTCACAAGGCGGTTAAAGATTCTTCTTGTTCTAGACAACGGAGTAAAGTACCATCCAGACCATGTCGGTAAAGGGTATTAGCTATGATGGTGTAACGGGAGGCTTGTCGGATGAAAGTTTGCTTTTGGTTGGAAGAGAGGTCAGGTGGAAGAATATTGTCCTTGAGGTAAGTGTAGGTCTTACTGTACCAAGGTGAATCAGATTCTACTAGGAGGCAAATGGAGTGGGTTTCGAGGAGATCATAAGCCGGTTGCCGAATGGTTTCTACTAAGAACTCATACCGTGACTCGTATTCAGGTATTTCAAGAAGAGAGGCTATGGTAGCCATTACATCTGCTGCTTTGTTCTTGATCCTGGGTATTTGTTCAAAGGAGATGGTCCCAAAGTGTTCCTTGAGGTCGTCGACCATCCGTTTGTATGGGATGAGCTTCTCATCTTTGGTTTGATATTCATCATTGACCTGATTTATGATAAGCTGAGAATCACCGTAGACACATAGTGCTTGGATTTTCCACTCAGTGGCCATCTTGAGACCAATTACCAAGGCTTCATATTCTGCTATATTGTTAGTGCATGGAAATAACAACCTGTAGGACTTTGGAATTGTGTCACCTTGGGCAGTGATAAACAGGATACCTACCCCTGATCCGTGATTGGTGTAGGACTCGTCGAAGTAGAGTTTCCAAGGAGATGTCGACAGAGTGAATAAAGACTCATCGGGAAACTCAAACTGCATTAGTGAAGTGTCCTGTAATGGTGCCTAGACCAGTTGGTCAGCTATGATTTGCCCTTTGATGGCTTTTCTGTCCACATATTCTATATCATATTCACTAAGAAGCATAACCCACTTTGCTAGTCGACCTGTGAGAGCTGCCTTGCTGAGAAGATACTTTAGTGGGTCGATTTTGGCAATGAGTTTGACAACATGTGCCAACATGTAGTGTCAGAATTTTTATGAAGCAAAAACCACCGCAAGGCATGATCGTTCTACCTGTGAGTATTGTAACTCGTAGCCCACTAAGGTTCGACTAATGTAGTATATAGCTCTTTCCTTGTTCTCATAGTCTTTCTGCGCTAGGAGAGCCCTAAGAGCAGTAGGTGTAGCAGAAATGTAAAGAATCAAAGGTTTTCCTTGGATCGGAGGCATGAGTATAGGAGGGTTCATAAGGTACTCCTTTAGCTTGTTGAATGCCTCTTCGCATCGCTTATCCCATTTAAATGGAATATTCTTATGTAGAAGGTGACTGAAAGGTTGGCACTTGTCTGCCAACTGTGAGATGAACCTTCGGATGGCCTGTAGCTTGCCCTGTAAGGATCTCAACTATGTTAGAGTCTTGGGCGGTGGCATTTCCATTATTGCTTTGACCTTGGCCGGGTCTACCTTTATTCCATTTGCTGACACAATGAAGCCTAGCAGCTTGCCTGAAGTCACCCCAAACACAAATTTCTTCGGGTTCAATTTAACTTGGAATTGGTCCAACCATTGGAAGACTTTCTCTAGGATATCCAGGTGTGAGTCCCTTGTGAGAGATTTTGCTAAGATATCGTCAACATAATCCTCCATGGTCACATGCATCATGTCATGGAATATAGTTGTCATGGCCCGCTGATATGTAGCTCCTGCGTTTTTCAGCCCAAAAGGCATGACATTCCAGCAAAAGGTACCCCATGGACAAGTGAAAGCTATTTTGTGTTGGTCCTCCGGTGCTATTTTGATTTGGTTATACCCAGAGAATCCATCCATGAGTGATAGCATTGTATGCCCTGTAGTAAGGTCAACTATGATGTCGATGTTTGGTAACGGAAAGTCATCCTTGCGGCATGCTTTGTTTAAGTCTCTAAAATCATTGCATAGTAAAACCTTGCCATCTGGTTTAGACACTGGCACAATGTTTGATATCCATTCGGGGTAATCTATGGCTCTGATGAACCCCACATCTAGCAATTTCTTGAGTTCTTCCTTGACCAAAAGGGCTATATGGGGATGCATCTTTCTCAGTTTCTGCTTTACGGGCTTCACCCCTGGATCCAATGGCAAATGATGTAGAATCAGGTTAGGGTCTAGACCTGGCATGTCAGCATATGACCAAGCAAAGCTGCCTCTCTTCTTCTTAAAGAATGGTACAAACCTGGTTTTCTCAGGTGGTGTGAGAGATTTTGCGAAGTGGATAATCTTGGGTTGCTCTTCGGTGCCGATATTCACTGGCTCTGTTGGCTCCACCACAATCTGTGACCGTTCTTGGTACATGTCACTAGGGAGGGTGTCAAGCATTCCATTGTCAGGTGCCACAGTTGGGTTTTCACCATCGGATACGTCCTTTCTTTTTACTGTTTTATGATCTGACACTGCCGCACGACAGTTTTCACCATCAAATCCATTTTTGATTTTAATATATTTGTGACTAGAAGGCTTGGCACCCTCCCCGAAGTAAGCCACAGTATTGAGTTTGATTGCAAAACCAGCTTTATGATCTCCTCTTGGTAAGTGATCCCTAAGTTCCATATAGTCAATGTAAGCATCATCATTCTGGAACATATCTAATTGAGGGGTTCCTTGCAGATCCCAGTCGATAAGCTCAGGGTGTAAGAGGGGAAGGGAGTCAGATGAGAGATCTGATTCATTAATGTTGTGAATGGAAATATTATGGGCACTGGCGGGGATAGTGTTCTGGGTGGTACTCTCCTCCAGGTTGTTTATTGCAATGGAATCAAAACTTTCCTCGAAAGCCATAACCTTAGGGAGGGGCAAATCAGACTCCAGTGATCTGTCCCGTTGCATCTGTCCCTCATGGTAGGGGCTAAGAGTTTGGATGGTGTCAATCTCCTTGTCATCGTAGGAGTGCTCTGTTAGCTCGTCCCACTCATACTCATTCGACTCATTTGAATTTGCGTCACTATCCACTTGGAGTGTTTGAATTGTCTCCACTAGGCAGGTGTTTTCTTTGGCTTTACCTTTACCTTTGTACCCTAGGCCAGTTGTGTTTCTAGCCGAAGAGGATGAAGAAGGTTGGATAGGTTCAACGATTCCTTCTTTTCTAAGGCCTATGGGGCCTTGTCCTTCGTATCCCATCCTGTGCAAAATGGTTTCACCCCGTCCATAGAGTTCTATAGGGAGTCTAGGTGGCTCTTGGGGTGTGTTTTCCTCTTCAGCATAAAGCCATTGCAGGAGATCTTGCTCCTCTGTCTCATCAAATAAGGTCCCCCATTTTACAAAGGGATTTGCGGGAGTTGCAGGAGGAGCAGATGGGTTTGGAAAATGCCTAGGTTGATGCTTGGGTTTGCCAAAGGAGCGAGGAGACAAAGGCATGGTGGCAAGGTTGAGGCTGTGCTCAATGGAGTACTCCCCCATGCCATTTTCTTTTATGGTAAGTTTTAGCGGTGTGGGCCTCGAGGAGGAAGCCTCGGCGGTATGGTCTTGTTGCAGAGTAGGGGAAATGTAGGCTCTGTTGTTGGGAATGACGCATTCAGATTTTGTTTGGAATGAATTGCAATGTTAGTAGGGGTTAGGGTCACCTTGTATGGTGACCTGCTTGCCATCGTGTGGGAACTTAATGCATTGATGGTAAGTGGAGGGGATAGCCTTCATGGCGTGGATCCATGGTCTCCCTAGTAGAATATTGTAAGCAAGCTCTCGATCAAGGACTTGGCACACCACATCTTTAATTACCAGTCCCACTTGAATGGGTAGGACAACCATGCCCTTTGTGGTTTGTTCCTCCTCGTCATAGGCTTTGATAGTAATTTTCCGTCTTGGATCTACTGCCTGTTCGGAGAACCCCAGTGCAAGGACTAGCTTCAATGTGCAAATATTTAGACTGGCGCCCCCATCAATGGGAACCCTCTTGATGTGGTGCTTGTGCATGAATGCGACAATGTGTAGAGGAGTGTTGTGGGGTTGAGATATGGAAAGGTCATCTTGCTCTGTAAATGAGATGGAAGTGGAGGATGTCAAATTACCCACCATGGTTTGAAACTTTTCTTGGGCTAGGTTAGTGGGGATAGTAGTTTCCACTAAGGCTTTCTCAAGAATCTCCTTATGAGAAGGAGATAGACGAAAGAGCTCTAATATAGAAATGTGAGCCGGAGTTTGTTGCAATTGGTTGATGACATTATATGGACGGGAGTTGGATGGAGATGGTGACGACTTTGGAGGAGTGGTGTTGATCGTGACTCTACCACTGCGGGTAATTATACTACAACCAGTTCTGTTAGGTCCTGGTTGTTGGTTGGGGGATATGACGTTGACTTGCGGAACATGCTTAGAAATGCAGTTAATGGTGTACTCAAAGGGAACGCTTGCATAGTTAGCATTACTCGACCCACTGTTCTGGTTTGGCCTGTTGCGATTGTTGTCATTATTGTTATGGCCATTAGAGTTGTTGCCATTGTGACCATCGTTGTTGTTGTGGCCATTGTTGTGATTATTGTTATACGGCCAGTTGTGGTTTAGAAGAGGATCTCGGTAGGCCACTTGAGATTCATTGGAGGTATGCTATTGTGTCCCTCCCTGATTCTGATCCAGTATATCTTGTATGACATTCTTGAGGCGGATGCAATTGTTAGTTGTGTGCCCCCATCCTCGATGATACTCACAATAATCCGTGTCCTTCCAATAGGGAGGTTTGATGATAGGCTCATAGTCACTTGTTGGCGGTAGAGAAATTTCATTGTTAGCCAACAAATTCCTGAGAGCAGACTCTTGAGATTCCCCCAACGGCGTGAAGTTTCTCCTTGGATTTGAATTGAACCAAGGTCTAGGTTCCTGAGGGGGTGGTTTGTTGAGTGCACCGGTATTTGCTTCTCCCTTAAGAGTGAATATAGGTTGTTGCTTAGGGGCTGCCGCCTTGGCATCCACTACTCCATCGTTGACCACATTCTTGTTCTTGGTCCAAAACTTTGATTTATCTGTTGTATAATTGGAAGGAGGTGTGTCCTTGTAGAGCTTGAGAGTTCCTTTAGTGATCATAGCTTTTTCAATGAAGAGGCCCATTTCAATGACCTTGGCGAACAAGGTAGGGCATTGTATCTGAATCTGATAGCTAAGATCAGTGTTTAGGTTGTGGACAAATATTTCCAATAGCTGCTTCTCAGGCATGTCGTAAGAACACTTACTAGCGAGCTGTCTCCATCATTGTAGGAAGGCGGCGAATGACTCACCACCCTTCTGTTTGGTGTTGCATAGATCTAGCATAGATACCTCATGTTCTATGTTGTAAGAGAAGTGCGTTATAAATTTATTGACAAGTTCATCAAAAGTTTTGATTCCTGGTGGGAGACGCGAGAACCACTCCATATCTTGACCACCTAAAGATCGCGGAATTAGTCTCATTAAGTAGGTCTCGTTGTGAGCTACTTCTAAACATGTTGCAGTGAATTCCCTGATATGATCTCTAGGGTCCCCCTTCCCTTTATATTTGTCAAATTTCGGAACTCCGAACTGATAGGCGAATGGTTTCATGATCAAATTTCTGTCAAAGGGGTATGGTGCTATATCTTCCAAAGAGTAGTTCTTAGAACTTGTACCGGTCTTAAGGTTGGATATCTCAAGCTTTAGACTTTTGATTTGTTGTCTCACGTCTGCCATAGGAGTAGTTGGATCTACGGGTTGCTTTCCTCTCTCATTTGTATGGGGAACCGTGTCATTTGTACCTCTCTCATGCACATGTGGGACTGTGTCATTTGTGCCCCTCTCATGATCATTGTTTGCATTTTCCATGATGGAGCTAATGTCAAAGTCTGCGGGGAGTTTGATTCTGAGACTAGCAAGATGATGGAAATACTTATAGGGGTCTTCAAGGATCATCTTCTCTATGATGCGTTGGAATTTTCTATCTTGCATGTGCGCCACTAATTCTTCATGAGAAATCTCTTCTTCACCATCACGTGGTGGGAGAAGGTGATCAGATGAGTTGGCCATTTCAATTTGTCTGTTGTACTGGGATTGAGTAAGAACCATGCAATGCTGGGTGGGGTGAAGTGGACCAGGATTAGAAATTTGGGCAAGGTGCCGACCGAGACTATTATGAATGGGATACCTAGGATAAGACTTGGACAAAGGATTCTCTCGCTCAATGACTTCAAGTAAGACGGTTGACACAAGACTCTAGCCACTAGCAAGGGTAGTTGATACCAGTCTTACTGTGTAGGGCTTAGTCGTTCAACAAGACTACTAGCAAAGGTACTGTGACCTACTAGGCTTACGTGAATTCACTAATGAAACGAAGAAGGCCTTATGCCGAATCGATATGGGATAGGCTGACTTTGGGACAAGAGTGATGTGGACCGAAAGTGAGTGCGACAATGGACGAAAGAGAAAGAGTTGGGTGAAACGGATGGAGATTGACTGCAAGGTTGACTTTGATCTCGAAAAGTGAAACTAGGCTGAAATGGGTGCTCTGATTAGGTGAAAATTTCTCCTCAAAAATAGGGCAAGTGCGCACTATCGCATATGCACAGAAACAGATGCGCAGCAGAAATGGACAAATGCGCCGTAAGTCGCAGTAAATACGCTGGGCTGGTGAATTATATATGCGCAGCAACAGTGCATATATGCGCAGCAAAAAAAGTATATGCGCAGCAAGTCGTTATAAAACGCAGCAAGTCTCTGTAAATGCGCAGCAGAAATGTGTAAATGCGCAGCTCTGAAGTTTTTGCAAAATTTTTAGTTTTTCTTCTATTTTTGGTATTTTTTGGCTAGAAAAGGTCTTCCTGATCTAATATTATGAATTCAATAGCAAGAAAACACAGCAAGCACAAAGAATATTTTGTAGTTTTTCATTGTTTTTGTAATTTTTTTTTTCGACTCTATTTTGGACAAAAGCAAGCACAAAATCCTAGGCGAGAAATGGATTATAAGGGATTTGGGCAACTAAAACAAGAGGTATTTAATTCGGGCAACCGTTCAAGTGGTTACACGTGTGGTGGCGCTACTCTCCATTATGGAGTCTCCCAGCCTCACAGGGTTGCGCCTGAGAGGGTTTTGGGGGAGGTTGGCCGTCGGTGTAACATAACAGCACTTGTTGCAGGAAGTTTTCACCTCAAGCACAATTTATTTTAAGTGGCTTGGTAGGGCTTGGCGTTAGCCTGTTACCACTCAGGGTCGTTCCCACTTGGACAAGCGTGCATCCAAGGGCAGGCCCCTCCTAAAGGTTAAACAGATAGAATGACAAGTCTGGCACTCTGATCACCCAGAAGAGGGGAGAGCATAAGCCTATTGTCATTTGCAAGCACAGAATACACTGATTAATCCACCCTAGTTAAAAGTGAAAAACTAAATGGGCTAATCTACTCAAATAGAACTTTGAAGTGATTCAACAATATAGCAGTGGTTCAGTTTTAAATCCCAGAAAGCAGTAGTGAGTTCAATTCTTAAACCGCGTAGCACGAGTTTGTTAACTTTGAAATTCAGGTCTCACGATATAGCAATGGTTCATTTTAACTTCAGAAAGTAGTAGTGAGTTCAATTCTTAAACCGCGTAGCACGAGTTTGTTAACTTTGAAATTCAGGTCTCACGATATAGCAATGGTTCATTTTAACTTCAAGATCATTGATGAGTTCAATTTCAATCTTTAGATAGCAATAACTTGGAAGGTGTTTGCAATGCAAGCAAGAAATAATCCAGTTACTTCCTCCCTAATTAGAACTAGGTGAGGATTTGAATGCAAGTTGCATGAACAATGGGTTACTCCTTCCTAATTAGAACTAGATGAAAATTGTATGCAAGTTGCATGAACAATGGGTTACTCCTTCCTAATTAGTACTAGATGAAAATTGTATGCAAGTTGTTTTACTTTCCCCCTAGTTAAACTATGATGTGTGTGTTAAGGAAAATAAAACTATCCAGCTCTCAACCTATAGAAGATATATCAAAAGTTTCTTTTCTCCTTTCTTTGATAAGTGTTTAAGTCAAGCTGCACAAATAAATCATTAGTTTTCAAGAAGAAATGTTAGATTTAAGCTTGGAAAGATAGCTGAACTTTGACTGTAAAAATAGCTGACAAAATGATAAAATCACTTGATCAAACCTGCTCCATTGTGAAGTTCACAGAATTACCTTTCCAACGAGTGTTTATTTGCGAGATTACGAGTTCGTATGCTCCTGTTATGGCAAAAAGAAAAAGATACCACCCTTGTGACATGTAGAAGAAGGTAGGATAGAGGATTGCTGGATAAAATGATGCACTCTACAGAAGCACCCTTTGGACCATTGGATAAAAGGATGAAGAAGCACCCTTCGGACCACTGGATAAAACGATGCACCTTGTGGGAGCACCCTTCGGACTGCTGGATAAAAGGATGTACCCTGCGAAAAAGCTATTAGGACAGTTGGATAAAAGGATGCGGGAGCACCCTTTGGACCGCTAGATAAAGCGATGCACCCTACGGAAGCACCCTTTGGACCGCCGGATAAAAGGATGCACCCTGCAGAAGCACTCTTCGGACCGCTGGATAAAAGGATGCACCCTGCAAAAACCTCTTCAGACAGTTGGATAAAAGGACACGGAAGCACCCTTCGAACCGCTAGATAAAGTGATGCACCCTACGGAAGCACCCTTTGGACCACTGGAAAAAGCGATGCACCCTGTGGAAGCACCCTTTGGACCGCTGGATAAAAGGATGCACCCTGCAAAAAAAAAACTCTTCAGACAATTGGATAAAAGGATGCGGAAGCACCCTTCGGACTGTTGGATAAAGCGATGCACCCTGCGGAAGCACCCTTTGGACCGCTGGATAAAAGGATGCACCCTCAAAAAAATCACAGTCTCTTATTTTTGTGAATTAACAGGTGATTCTAAGGTTTTCGACCCTTATGAGCACGTTGGTGATGTCAGTTTCAGCCTAGGAGGTCACCTTTTGATAGATCCTTGCAAAACTCAACAATAGGGTTTAGAGAAACACAAATTTTTACTACAAAAATTTGTAAAAAACATAAAATTGAACGGTGCGTGCCAAAAATGTAAGGGTAAAATGGTGATCAATCAAATGAATTAAACAAGACCCAAACATCAACAGAATAGTGAAACAAGAAGGATTCAATAAACGAAGCAATGAACAAACATAGTGCAAACCTCTCCCGTTTCGAAACTTCTGTTGTTCGCCTATCACAGATCGTCCTTTTGCAGATGAGATGAGCCCTCAGAGAGTGTAATCTTTTTAGCTATTTGTAGGAAGTCGACGGTGAACGGCTATGGTGATATGCAATGAAGATGAGCTCCAATGCAACTATGTGATCTCAAGCTTGTGGATGACAAAAGGGTGCCAAAGGCGCGCTGGTGATATTTCTACAGAGTAACGATGTCAAAAGCCTGGATGAATAGAATGGAGGGATGAAGCTTCATTTATAGACTCAGAAGAATGAGAATCAATGGTTGAGAGGAGATATGAAGATCAATGGCTGAGGATGTTTGAGGAATGTGCAACTAGTAGAAATATGACAAGTGTCTCAGCTCCATCATGAAAGAGGGGATTTGACAAAATTGATTGGAGAGTTAACTCCAATGACTGATCAGTTAACAAACTTGATTGATCAGTTAGAAGAGTGGATTATGGGATTGACTGAATTGATTGACCAGTGAACTGGGTTGATTGAGGAGTCAACAGAATAGATTGACCAGTGAACTCAAATGACCAATCAGTTAACAGATTTGATTGATTAGTTAACTAACTTCTGATTTGAGAAGAAATAGGCCATGTGGGTGAGAGAAAAATAGGTCATTAAATATTAAATATATTTAATTACATGTGCAGCTTGATGATGTGGACAAGGTGAGGTGGAAAAGGTGAGGTGTAAAGGTGAGGTGGATTTTTGAATTTAGAACTTAGGATAGAGGAATTTAGATTAATTAAATAATTTATGATTATTTAATTGTGTAGGACATTTAGACGAATTTTAATTAAATAAATAGAATTTATTTAATTATGGAACAGTGAATTGATTAAATAAATTTAAAATATTTATTTAATTAATAGAAGAATGGAATAAATATTTAGAATATTTATTTAGGATGATTCGTGTCATTTTTAGGCGTATACAGTAATCAAAAGTGGAAAAAATAGGAATTAAACAAATATGGTCATTTATTTAATTTTTGAAGTATGAATTATGAACTATAGTCACAAAAATATTGATTTTTGAACTATAGTAGAGGAATTTGGTTTTTGTGAAAGGGGAAGGATGCAAAATAAGTTAGATAAATAATTAAAAATTATTTAATTAATATTTGAGTCAGATAGAATGATGTAGGTGAAATAGATTTGAATTGCATTAGTGGATGAAAGTGGTTGTGACCATTTTCAGATTCTACATTTTTCCCCTCTTTGATATGGTGTCATTGCTGTTGTGGTTGACAAGATATCAAAGAATATAATTTTTTGATAAATATGCCCCAGTGGGTGGATAGGAGAGGAATGAGTTACCAGGTGATGCCCCCTTGAGAGATTGGTGGAAAAAAAAAATTGACAATGTCTCAAAAAGGAGAAGCGATGGAAAATAGGGAATAAGGGGAATCTTGAGACTAAAGATGGGAGGAAAATATTTGGAAGTGAGAAAAAACTAGGAATAGGAGAAAAAATGGGGTGGGGGAAGAAAAATTAGGGTTGGGGGAGGTACATATAGGCTAAAAGGGGCCTATAAGGCTCCTTTGTCTTTTTGTGATTAGCCATTTGTGATTAGGAGAGAGCAAAGCTAGAGTGAGACGATGGCTGACATTCCACAAGAGGAGTAACATGCAGAGCAAGTGAGGGAGAACCTGTGACTGGTGGCGACAAGTGATCCAGTAGGTTTTCTTACATGCTTTGTGATTTTGGGGTTGGGTAGGTTAGGTACGTAAAACGTAGCACGTGAATTAGGGAAAACTAAGCGCTAGGATTATTTTAGCACCCAGTCAGGAGGTTTAGTGCCCAATCTATAAAGTGGCACCTACTCTGGCAATTAGCGCCTATTAGATGAAATTAGCGCTTACGGTTTAGCAAGGATTTTGGTGTCTGGAGTGAAATTTCAGCGCCTAGCAGGGTTTTTAGTACCCAGTAGGAAAATAATGGCACTGAGATTTTGGGGCCTAATTTGGTGATTAACACCTAGTAGGAGGGATGTTTTAGTGTGCTAAAATGGATAGATTAGTACCTACACTTGATTTCAGCACCCATTGTGGAGTGTGGCATCTAGTTTAGAAACGTAGTGCCTATTATAGGCATGCCTAGGGTTTTAGCACCTAAAAGGCATCGAATGGTGCCCAATTCTAAAACTGAGGCTAACAAAATGGTTTCAGGATGGTGCAGGATTATGAGGATGTGCTTCAGTCTCGAGAGAGGTGGCCACTGATGTTCATGCTGTGGGAGTAGCTAGATGCCACTGATAGATTCTTCTTGAGGATGGTTGGGCTTTGACATATCACGGAGATGCCATGCATACATGTAGATAGGGCGATGATGACCACTCTAGTGGAGTGGTGGCAGACATATCGATGTGCCTTCTTGTTGCTGATAAGGGACACAACGATCACACTAGAGGATGTATGGAGGATCCTACGGATCCCCATACATAGGGAGAGAGTGGTGTATGACCACGAGTGGGGAGCAGCATAAGTGGACCAGGTGTTTGCTCCAGGATGGGTGTCATATGGTGTTGGCTAGTCAGAGATGATATACAGGCGGCCGATGAGTAGGGGCATATACCGATTACCCCTATTTTTGGTAGGGTTGATAATAGGGACCTTGGTCTCAGATAGGAGGTCAAGGGGTTTTCCATTTGGCTAGGCAGTGGTATTATTGCAGATGATCAAGGATGGCATGATCTATGCATGGGAGCCATGTGTATTGGCCCATCTATATCATGACATGGATGCAGTGGTTTATAGGCGATCAATGAGCCTGGGGTACGGCATGACATTGCTGCATATTTGGGCATGGGAGCACATAGCAGTGGCACGACCACTGACTATGTGAGATAGGCTAAGCCACTAGCCATTTGTATTTGCATATAAGGGGTAGTTGATCCATCACCACTCAGGTGACATGAGGTATTGGAGATGAGTGATAGATGACATAGTGGAGTTTGTGTGGCAGCCATGGAGAGAGGTGGAGAGATGGTCAGAGGACAAGGAGTTACTTGGTTATGTTTTGTAGTCCCAATATCTGATAGGGTGGATGCAGATGATTATTGATAGGTATCTTCCTGATTGAGTACAATGATAGTTTGGCCTGGTATAGGATGTACCATAGGTGGATGCATTGTTTTCCCAGGCACACATGGTGCAGGTATATTGGGGATTGGCTCTAGACCCTTAGATGGTGATAGTGGAGTTTGATGGACTCCAGACACAGGCATGGCATGCCAGACAACAAGTCGAGGATTTGGAGACGACCCTGGGGTATGATTAGTGGTGGCCCCTGTAGACACCTGAAATTTCCCAACGCATAATTCATGTCATCACACTAATTCACATCAATTCACCTACTTCTCACAATTCCACATTAATTCATGTTTAGGGGAAAATTGGATTTGCTAATGTTCTAGATTTTAGATGTTTAAATCCACCTCTCCACTATACATTCAAGGATCTAGGGTCGAGTGACGAGCACTATCATACCCTAGATCGCTTGTAGATGTAGGGAAACTTGGATTAGGGAATTTAATTATCAATTTTCCTTCTCCTATGCTCAATTGACCATTAA
The DNA here is from genome assembly GCA_027924645.1 of Cunninghamia lanceolata. Lineage (NCBI taxonomy): Eukaryota > Viridiplantae > Streptophyta > Pinopsida > Cupressales > Cupressaceae > Cunninghamia > Cunninghamia lanceolata. The sequence goes on along the minus strand of BSBN01001807.1, from coordinate 21,559,921 downwards.
AACCCTAATTATGCAAATACGAAAACAAATTGATGAATAAAGGAAAAAGCTCTTGCAAATAGGAGTAAAATACCAAATCACAGAGTACCTATTTTCAGGGCTCTGAAGCAGAATAGTCGGGGACACTAGAGAGGGTGCCCAAGTCCAAGGTACTCGTTTCTTTGCGGGATCTAGACCTCCTTCTAACACTGATCATCCCTGTAACTTCTATTTCCCAAAACTCAGATGCAGAAGACACTAGAGCAAGCACCCAAGTCCTAGAAGTGCTCCTGTGTCTTACTTTTCTTCAGATCCTAAATCCTTGATGCCTGCCAATCCTTCCTGCAACTTCACTTTTCCCAAATGCAACACTTGTAACCTGCAATCCCAAGACTTGGTTTAGGGGTTGTGGTGTTTAGAGGCTTGCCTCAATCAAGCCCCAGAGCACACTTAAGTCTCCGAACACCGTTGTTAGATAGAGAGTGCATGTCCTTGTGAGGTACAGGTAAAAACCAAAGGAATCAATGATGAAAACACAATATAATGTCACCTTGTAGTGAAGATATCATGGGAGGAAGATGCTCTTCATTCCATGATGAAATGGATGCTCAAATCTGCAAACAAACACATAAACCACACAAGTCTACTCTTGCAATAGAATGAAAGCCTTGAATCACCTTTAGAACACAATAGCTTGCTAGTAATCATCTAGTTTACAAATGAATGCCTAAACATGTTTTTATATGCAACTACAAGCACTCCTACCAAGATTTTAAAAATCAAAACTTACCGTGTCGGCAAAAGGACCAAATAAGGGTCATAAACTGACACTTAGAAATTAGGGCTGCCCCAAAATAGGGCAGGACTAGGGCACGGGTGCCCAAGTCCTCACCTCCTATTTTGGGCAAGGTACAAGTCAAGGGGTTCTCCTAAGTCCACTTTGCCATGAAACCTAGGCCTCATTCCATTGGGATGCAAAAATATGAACTAAGATGTCCTAAATGCATGCTAAAGACCCATGAGCTAAACCTTATGAGGGAAAAGCCCCCAAGGGTACATTTTCTGATGTTACAATTTAATAATTCCATTAAATCATCATATTCCTCTATCTTAATTAAATAATCTAAATTATTTAATTAAATCATTATTCCTCCAATTTAAATAAATAAAATCCAAATTATTTATTTAAATAATCAAATTTCCCTCCACTTTAAATAAATTCAAAATATTTATTTAAATAATCTATTTCCTTCAAAATAAAGTAAAATTAATGATTAATTCAATTATCACACGTGCACATGAAATTAAATAAATTAGTTATTTAATTTCCCATTTATCCTCACCCGCCATAATTTTCTCCAATCAAAATCAATTAACAGATCAATCAAAAGAGTTGACTCATCGATCAATTCAGTCATCTAATCAATCAAATTAGTCATCTAATCAATCAAATCAGTCCTCTGATCAATCAATTTAGTCTTCTGATCAATCAACTCAGTCTTCTGATCAATCAACCCAGTCATCTGATCAATCTATTCAGTCAACTCTCCAATCAAGTTGATTAACTTCCATGACTCATGAGAGGGTTAGGACACTTGTCCTTCTTTGATTCATGCACATTCTCTCAAACATCCTCAACCATTGATCTTTCTAGTCTTCCTCAACTGTTGATCTAATGTCTCACAGGTCTATAAATTGAGCCTCATTCTCCATTCTTCAGCATCTCTTGTTTTAGTAAACTTATGTTGTCATTATCATTCCTTAGGAGATCATGAATTAAGCTTGAGCATAGAGCAATCCACATAGCAAGGAGCAAGGAGAAATCAACACAAGAATTGTCTCGGTACGCTCGATCCATTTGGTTTGTTTGTGTGTGTTTGAAAGGTAATTTGCATTATGATTTCTATTACTTTTATCTATTTTTCATATTTAGATTTTAACCAATACATGTTGGGATGCCTAGTGGGACCCACGTCCTTGAAAATTTAACATTTGTGTGGAGTTTTCCATACATATTTTATACTGGAACAAAAACGTGCCCTTGGCTGTGAACGCATGCCTACATTTCATGTCGGCATGCTTGCGCAACAGGTTAGCGTGCCTGTGCAGAAGGTTGACATGCCTATGTTTCATATATGCACGCCTTTGTTTATGACAATTATGTGTGTCTTTTTTGCAGATTAGGGCTGGTTTTTAGTTGATTTTACATTTTTTCTGATTCCTATGCTTGGCTAACATTCCTATCTATTTGTTCATGCTAATAAATTTGATTTTTAACAAGTGTAGAATTTGACTTTAGAGCCTAAAACCATTCCTGTGTACAAAAGCGCACCTTTGCCTTGCAAAGCATGCTTGTGTTAGGATAATCAAAGAGTAGCTTTCAAATCCTCAGATCCATCATTCCTAACCACTGGATCACCCAAACCCTCAACAAATCACCCTGTTTGTCTAGATCTTTATCTGCTTTTTGGCAAGTTCTATTAACTGTTTCGGAAGCACATCTGTGCACTATAGAAGTGTGCTTGTTCTCTGTATAAGTGCGCATGTGTCTAGAAACACACCTATGGCTATGTATCTGCAATTTCTAAAAGCATACCCTTACTGTATGTTGGTGCACCCATGTTGTTTGTCGACGTGCATGTCTTCTCTATCTACGTGCCTATGCAAAATGGTAAGAAACAATAAGTTTCTGTCTACTTTTTGGTAATTACTGAGTTTACTACTAAATTATCAAACATGCACTTTCTATTTTCTCTATTCATGTTTCTATTGATGGTTTTCAATTAATGTCTCTTTGGATGTTGAAACTAACATTGTACAGCTTTACCTTGGCCAAAGATCAACTTGATTGAAACTACTAATGTTTTTGTTGCAGAACGTCTATCCAAGATAACCATTTCTCCACTAAGTCTTAGCAAACATTTTATCTCTTAAGGGAATTAAAAATGGTTTTTACAAGTTCATTGCATTTGTTAGGACATCTTTTCGCCTTCATTCTTGCATTGTTATCTTAGTAACATCTAGATTAAGTAGGGGTTAATTTGATATTCTTTTCTTTTCTTTTCATATTAGCATTGCATCTTGTGTGGTTAGCTTAGTTGCATTTAGTTTTATCTAGGTGGTAAATGAACAATTGTTTTTTGAGCTTGTGAGGTGATAGGTGTGTGCTCTCCCCTTGTGCAAACTTGGGTGATCAAAAACCAGACTCATCTCATTTTTTACTTTTTTATCCCCAACAAAATCACTAGAAAGTATCGCTTCTTCACTTGGTAGATTATGGATATGATCTTTTGGTCTTGTTCTTAGAAGGGCCTACTTTTGGATTATGTTTCATCTAAGAGGGATGACCCTAAGAGGATTTTTCCTTTGGACTGCTATACAAATTGGATAAGGCAAAAGCCAAGTCCTAACCAGCGTTAGCCTTTGCCATATGGTGCCAATTTGAAAAGAGGTATACCAACACTTTTTGTGAAATAAATTTTGCATTAGTGTGAGGTATATGAGACTCTTAGTAAGGTTGGTTAAAGCTTTTAGTAGCTTTTCGGATGCTCACAAGGTGTTGGTCCCCCAAAGAAGCAACTAGAAACCTCATAGTTAGTGGCTACCCGATCTACCTCCGAACATTGTGGTAATTTTTAGTGCAAGAGCATAGTAGGTTTTGCCCCCAAGATACTCACTATAAGGCTCCATGGAGATGAGATAGAAATCCCTAGCTTAGCATAAGCTACTTGTAGCATTCTAGGGAAAGGGTGATTGGGTTATCTTTCCAGTCCTAGAGGTCCCTATCTGTCCTCTCTCACAAAGACAAAAAAATGTACACACCCACATTAGGTGTAATGACATTTGAGTCGACAGAGATTCCATGTGTGGGCTGATGTATCATAGTGAAGTCATGTCCTTAGGCATACACAGTGCTTGATTTATCTTCAATTGTGTTATACTTGTGAAAACTTGGGCTTTTTATGAGCCTTGAACATACACTCTTTTCTTGGAAAATCATCATTATGTTTATTGCCTATTGTGTTTTTCTTGTCAAAAAGAAACCAAAACAATCCAAAAACATAGTGTTAGACTTTCCCTCATAGCATTGTCATTTTGTCAAAAATACCAAAAATTCAAAAACATAGTCATAATCCTTTCATTTCCTAGCTATTTCCCTTTTCCAAAAAAAAACTAAAAATCCAAAAACATAGTCATAATCTTCCCTTTTCACATTTTCCTTTTCAAAAATCCCAAAATCCAAAAACATAGTGTTAGACTTTCCTTCTTAGCATTCGCATTTTCCAAAAAATCCAAAAAATTCCAAAAAATTTATACTCCACCATCATACACCTTTCTTTCATCTTGTCTTAGACTTTTCCAAGGTTCATCCTTTTGAGATGCACAACAATCATTTTTCAAGGTTATCACAAGCCTCCCAACATCTTTTCATCCACTTGGTTATCAATCCCAAAATCTAGATCATACAATCCCCTAATTTGTCTTCTAGACCAATTAGTATCAAATAACTAGTGAACACACCTACCTTCAAAAGGCGAGCTCCTTTTAAGATAGTCCAATTCACTATACCCTTATCTTGTCTCACTTTGAAATCATTAGTCTATTTCAGAGTAGATAATCATAATCGAACCATCCAAATATTTGTTGATCTAGGTTTACAACTCTTAACCAAGCATTTCATCCATCCAAATCCTCTTGTCTTGAAATTTTGATCTTAGAACAAGTCTAGACACATCATCATCCATCTCCATTTCACCTCATATGGCTATCACTCGATCACAACACAACAAGACCATGGAAAACACTCCAAATTTGTCACAAGGCAATTTCAAGGTACCTACCCCCAAAGTACTCATTGATGCATCAAAGTTTACCATAGACATGGACACCAACATCTTTGTTCCTACAGGATATACTATAGGTGCCTCTCCATCCAAAAATA